>OX031010.1:32395666-33026166 GCA_943735925.1 Pollenia amentaria | reverse complement strand
TTCAAACAATCAATACCTGACATTAACATTTAAAAATGATTTCAGGCAATGTGGGATCGATAAATATTGGTCCACTTTTTGACCATTGCTAACCTTACGTCACGAATAACACGAATAATGTTGGCCTGCAAGGCGTCAATTATTGCTCGTTTATCGGCATAAGCCATTGAATTAAAGTTGGCCGTACAGGAAATAATCGAAGGGTTTAGTGTAGCATACTTAGAGGCCATTTGAAAGGTCCATTTCTTAAAATCAACTTATCGCCAAATTTTAATTCAAAAAAGTCGATGTTTGTGGTCGCCATATGGCACGTAGCGCCATCCTGTGGAAACTACGCATCGCTCGAATCAATGTCATGCACATATTTTTAAAAAATTCATTGATCATGATGTGGTAATGAACTCCATTTACCGTAACGCAAACTCCTGCTTAATTTTTAAAAGAAATATGGACCGATGATGCCTCCAGATTGTAAACGGCAACAAACGTTCCATTTTCTCCATGTAATGGAGTCTGTAGTTCTGATATGGATTGATATCATCAAAACTGAGCCTCATCGCTAAACTCAATTTTGCATCAATAAAGTTATGTTTACACCTACTAAATATTTGATGTCCTACACGTAACCACTAGTTTTATTTAAAAATTGTTTGCTTTTGCAAAATGTTTGCTGGATGAAACATCCATTAACAGTTTCGCTATTGAACTATATCTTCTTACAAATTAAGATAAGCAAGTCAATAAAAATTGTTGAAAATAAAGCTAAAGTTTCATCAATTTGCTGATCTTGCTTTTTTGGATTTTTTCTTCAAATATTTGTTAGGTCTGAACATACTTTAAATTATGCGCATCGAAAGAATTGGTCAAGCTTAAATCTATTTATGATAATTTTCTAGAGTGTCTTTATCATAAATGTCAAAAAGTGAGAGGTGCAGTATGACAGTTAATTTCATAGCAAACCCCTGGTTAAGTTTTGTTTGGCCTAAAAAACACACTTAATATGGCAAATCATTGATATAACTAAACGAATAAGCTAATCGAGTGATGCTTATTTTAAAATAATAAAGTCTTTTCTTGACGACCAAATAAATTATTTTGCATAATCGAATAATTTATTCGATAACCAAACGATTTTTTTTTTTTTAGTTAAATATTTCTATAATTTTATTCGAAGTTGTCAAAAAGGTAAAAATAAAATGGGCTTTAATTTTCAATTCTTCTTGTGTTACACATGCAATAGAGAACTCAAATACTCAAAAAATTTTACTTTAAATAGCGCTTTCTCTATAATTTTTTTTTAGCAAAACTGCAAAGTTTTTGCATACAAAAATAACAATAACTCTAGCCTTTTAGCATTTTTACAAAAGTGCAATTTTCTATGCATGAATTTTAAATACGAAGAGATATAAAACACACAGAAAAAATTATTAAATTTCTCCAATCACCAAATTTATACCAAATTCATAATATCAAGCAAACAATTTGTTGATTTTGCACCTATTACCAAAATAATTATGATAAAAATTGTAAAATTGTGAGTATATTTTTTCAATTAATGATATTTTTAATTTTAATTAAAAAAACGATCAAAAAACTTTGCCATTTCAAACAATGTGTCCATTTATTTAATTAAATATTGACGATTCCCAACAACAATTCTACAAGTTTAAAGTATTTTATTTTAAACGAAAAAAATCAATTAAGATTTTTTGTTATTTAATTGAACATTTATTTCAAAACAACTAATATGTTAATTAAATCAAATAATTTTAATTTTCTTTCAACAAAAAAAAAAATAGTTGATTAAATGATCACATTTATTAAATTAAAATAATTTTTAAACCATTTTTTTAATTGATAAAACAATTTTTCCTGTGAATGTAGACAAAATTCGATAAGGCTCCCTGCGGGAAATTTGCTCTTAAAGTACTTATTCCGTGACCAGTGAACAAAATTTTATAATTAAAAGGAACGAATTATGATAGGGGAAAACAAGGCCTGCACTTAACTGGTGAAAATGTGTTTAGAGTGTAGTTGGTCCAGAGGAAAGGTAATTAGCACAAAACTATTCATGTGACTGGATTTTGTTCGGGTAGTGGCTGATTCTCTCTAGTTCTATTAATTTATAAGAAGGGGATTCATCATATTGACATGGCTCATTTGGGACAATATCTGCGACAGGCATTATTTTAACTGAAATTGGATGTGTCCATTAAGGTTATTTCAGTGACCTGTTACAAAGTGTCAAAAAGGTGCTAATTAACCCCTCGAAGGACGTCACCATGTTAAAATGACTTGTCACGTGACAAGTTTAGTGTTATTTCCCTTTCCCCTAGGCCTATTTCGAGGACTATTAATGGCAAAAAAATAATAAAATTCCGTCAAGACTTCAGTAAAGAATTTCGTCAAATTAAAGTCAAGACTATGAAAAAATTGCAGACATTAACTTTGAAGGCTGAAAACAACGTAAGAGAATAAAGTTATTTCCACAACCAGGACTCCAAAAAATAATTGGGAAACAAGCTAATAATTAAATAAGAATTATTTCATTCAATTCGATTAAATAAATTAAAAAATATTTATTAATTAATGTTTATTATTTTTATTTAAAACATTAAAGTCAGATTGCTTTATTTACACATTTGGCTTAATTACGACATACATTTTAAATTTTTGTAGAATCAATTCTAAAGTATTTAAAATCTAATAAAATTATTTTTTATTTATTAATTAGTATTGCGGTTATTTTATTGAACTGTTTACGGTTTTTAATACAAATGTTTATATTGAAATTAGGCTGAAGTTCATAAAATCTAGTTTTCCTTAAATAATTTTTATTAAGAAAGGAATATTACAACATAAATTGAGTTAAGATTTATTGATAATTTTTCATTCTTGACTTAGCCAAGGATTGAACCCATGGACGCACAGTGATTCGGCTAAAACATGCTAGCGGGACGAAACTCATGACGTAATTTCCAGGAACCACTGATAACGAATTGTAAGCAACACCCCCCCAGGTAACGAATTCCAAGAATTCATTTGCTTATCACCTCATAAAGGTATTTTATCTGGGGGTCAAAGTAACCTTTATAAGGGAGGTCATTTTCATTTGCAAATCAGTTGCATTTTATTCCCACTTGTGATAACATATTTTAATATTGGTAGCAAAGTAACACGAGTTGTTTGCTACAGAATATTCTGTAGAAGGTATGGACCCTATTATGACTTATATTTTTTATAAAACTTTTGGTGTAACATCAATTTGGAAATGTATAAATAAATCCAGCAAATTTTACATTAATTGTAAATAAGAGGATTAATTATTAATTGTAAACTTTAAAGAGTATCAATATTTTTTATCCACATATATCCGGCTAGATTTTTCTATATGTAATACCTACAACATTTAAGCACAGATTCACATATATTATAGACCCCCAAAAAGCCCGAAAGTAAAATTATTGTATTTTTCCAGAACGAGCCGCACACTGCTTTGTCCCCATATAACGAAGGGACAAAAATAGAAGGAGTTCTCAGATATTTTTTGAAATTTGGTACATTAGCATAAAAAGTCTTAGTTTAGAAACATACGAATTTTTGGGGAAATCAATCCAAGGACACGCCTACCTCCCATGTGTCCTAAAAAGGAAAAATTTTACTTTAGCTTCAATAATGCCTATTAAGCTACAAAAAGTAGTCATGCTGATAAACATACAACTAGCAACGTGTGTGTAAATTTTCATTTAAATTGGACTACGGACTCAAGGTCCTGCCATATATCCTTTTGCTTAAAAACGCCGGTCATAATAATATTTGGTATACATACAATGAGCAGCGTGTGTGTACATTTCCATTTAAATCGGACTAAAGACTCAAGGTCCTGCCATATATCCTTTTTCTTAAAAACGCTATAATACCTACAAAAATTGTCCGATCGTAATAAAATTTGGTACGTAGATTGATATTTGAAGCTATATATTTATGCCACATTTAGGAAGAATCGGATTATTGATGTGAAAAATACAAAAAACATCATTTATTGAAAAATGGGTTAAAACGATTAGGGATTACAGTACACATTTTTCAACTTTTTTTTCTTAAAATAGCTCTTAAGCTGCCTGGAATATACATAAACAATTGAAATAAGTGAAGAAATAATTTTCTCCCGCTAGGATGTACTAGTCGAGACACTGTGTGACGGGTATGTTTGACATGTTTCGATAGTAACTACACTATCTCTTCAGAAATCTATATTTTAAGAGATTTTAAGTCATTTAAAAAAATAAATTTCACAAAATTTGTTTGTTAAAAATTTATTTTTTTTTTCGTAAATTCGTTATTTTAGTGAAACTCCTTTAAATTGATTAAAGGCATCTAGTATTAAATGGAATATCAATTTGACGAATGGTTTGTTAAATTTACTTAAAATTTATTCATATAAATTACAATTATTCAAAAATTTTTGGTTAGACTGGATTTTGAGAATAACTTTTTAAGCTTGGTGAAACACTCTTGTCTTTTAACTTTCGTAGCAAAAGGCTTTTGATAGGGAACCGTGGTAAAAAAGCCTTCCTAAACCTTTTGCCTTTAACATTAACGTTGATATATGCTACATCTTATAAAAACACGAGATCTGGGGGCTAATGTGGGCAGTCGTGATCGAATACTTTCGCGATTCGAAGGAAATTTTCTTTCTATAAGAACTCAAGTAAATGCTTTACAACACTGAAAAAATAATTTCGATTCGTTCAGTATCGACTTTAAGAATAAGAAATAAAATTGATTTCGAATCGAAATATAATTCCATCAGGACTGCAAGAGCTAGTTCCCTGCTTAAAAAAAAAAAAATTACAAATTTTATTAAAATGGGTAGTAGCGAATCGCCCATATTTTACATCCTTACAAACTAACTTGTATTTGTATATTCATTTAGATAAAAATTATATAAACTATTATTTCCTTTAACAATTTTAACATTTAAATTTTGAACTTTGTCCGTTTGTAAAGTGTTATGAGAATTGTATATATGTATGTATAAATTAAATACAAATATACGTACATACATTCTTATTTAATGGTATTAGGGAAATCGAACGGTTATTATTCGACTGGTTGTAAACGGTTTTTTCAGTTTTGCCCAAGCTGGTTATTTTTAAATATCCATTTTTTGAATATCGAACTAACCAGTTATTTTGGTTCACAAACCGGTTTTTTTATTTTTTTTATTGAACTGTTGGTTTTTAATTCAAATTTTTGATATTTTAAAATGAGGATTTAGTTCATTTTTATTGAATCTTAAATTTACAAAGGAAATTTTTTCTGATGGGTCAATGACTATCCTTGTGTCTCAAATAGTGTATATTCCTTAAATTGTTTTCTGTTGTTACTTTGAAGTGGGTATCCATCAACCATTTCCTTTATCTAGAACAAAATTTTCATTCCATATATAAAGTTTACTTTATGTATTTTCCTTTTTGTAACATTTAGTTGCACACATGTGATAATTTCATCATTTTAACATTCAACACTTTAGCCCATCATAGTTTTCAGTGTTTGTCATATTTGTGTGCTCTTCAAATACTAATGTTTGCTTTAAGTTTTGTTAAAAAATTTATAATTCTTTAGAAATGAAATATTGCAATAGCATAAGCAGTCAAAAAGTATAAGGATTTCATCAGGATCTAAGAAAAAAATTTCAATTTGTCATGCTAAAGTGGAAAGAGATAATTTCTAAAATGACAAATATCCCTATTTTTTCATTAAATTAATGAAAAATTGTAGCATTGTTTTAATTGAATGATTAAAAGTTTGCTTATGATAAAAATATATTTGAACCAGGGTTGCAAAATGAGAACATCAAAATTGTACCAACAAGCTAATACATTTGTACAATGTACCAAAAAAAAAAAAGATTTTTTTTTTATTTTAAATAAAATCAACAAAAAAAATAATGGTAATTCCATGTCAAATCGACCAAAGGTGGGACCCGACCCCTTTCGATTTGAATGAAATTTGGTAAATATTTAATATTTTCCTAACTAAACACACTGTCTTATTTTCATGCCTAATTAGTAAATTGCTTCCGAGCGAAGCCGGGGCGGTCAGCTAGTAATGTATAAAACTCATTTCATTTCTTGGAGACGCAACGTGATAAAAAGAGTTCTTTTCTTTGAAAGTACCTACAAAAAAAGGTCCAACAAAAAAATGCAACAAATAAACATAAGAAACTTGATCAATGTCGTTACTTTTTTTGAATCACCTTAAATCAAACAAATCAGCCTTAATAAATAGTTATTACTCAAAATTACAATATGAAAATTTTATTTTAAGATGACAGGTTGCGAAAGAAAAAAAAATCATATCTTAAAAAAGAAAAAAAAACACCTCCTTCGAAGTTTCAGGATTTTTAAAGAACAGTTTGAGGAATTAAATAAAAAAAAAATCAGCCAAATAAAAAATTAAGTTTTTGACTTAGTCCATTTTTAAAATTTTTTTTTTTAATATATTGCTTGTAGCCCCAAGTATTCTCTTTAAAATGGCATATAAATCATCTTCGTATGTGCAGTAGTTTTTGAGATATTGATAAAATAAACTCAAAACATTCGGCTAATTCGTCGAAATTATTACATTTTGAATATGCCATAAATTTTGCAAAAAAAAAATTTTAAATTTTTTTCGTTGATATATGTTCCGGAACCTTCTCACCAAATTTCATTCAAATCGAAAGGGATCGGGTCCCACTGTTGGTCGATTTCACATGGAATTACCCATAAACACAACATAAAATTGTAAATAAAAATTAATCTTTGTAATACATAGTTAAATTACCATTTGTATTTAAAAATTCATTTATAAATACTTTAGAAATATGTAGTTGTATCTCTAAAAAACTATAATACGATATAGGTACATATGAAAAAGTAAAATAAGGTACATAAAAAGTCTAGCGATATATTCATGAGATCAAATTGTTTTTGATAACAAGTCATTGGTTTTTTTTAAAACTAAAACAACAAGAATTTGATGACGTTAAAAAATCTTTTGTCTGTATAAGACTGGAAACTGTAGGCACATAAAGCCTATTTCGTTCATTCGTTTTAATAATATTTTGGAAGCAAAAAATCTTATAATATCTCTCCTACAATTCTTTAAAGTTCCGTAGAACTCAAATCTTTAATACTTCTATATCTGCTAGGGATCTTAACTGTGAATAAATTGAGTCGAAATATCGTTATCATAATCTACTTTTATTCTCAGCACCTCGCAAAATTTAAAAAATTATTTTTGGCAATTTTCTTGAAAGTATTCACCACATCACGTTCAACATTATTTGTGGAAATATAAATTTCTACTTCTGTTCTAGAGTATATTTCTTTAAAAGGAGCATAATTTTTCTTAAGGTTTATATTTGATATTTCATATTTGGCTAGGATTTTTTTTTTAATTACGGCCCATTTGACGAAATAGCCTAGTAAAAAAAATTTGGGTTTTTTGAAGCACTTAAGAGAAAAAGCGCATAATTGAGCGCTTCAATAAGAGAGCTCTTATACAGCAGTAAATGATAACGAATAAAATATACAAAAAAAGCTACTATTTTAGTGCTGACAACGAAGAAGGTTTTTAAGCAAAAAAAAAAAAAATTTTTTTTTTTTTTTTTTTTCTCATTATTTATTTATTGAATCTTCATATATTAAATATGAACTAACAATAATTAATCAAATCTTATACTAATACTTTATTTTTGTCCTGCCAATGCTAGACGAAAATTTTTCTCCTCACGGTTTCTGTTCACATATGTAGATGTTCAGCGGTTTTCCCTTCGGATGAGTCCTGCGGTATCTCTTCTCCTTAATCTAGAGTGTCCACTGTCATTTAAAATATTTCGAGCAAGTGGATTTGGGTGCGACTCAAGCCTTTTTAAATATTTTGCTGCGTACTTCGTAATAATAGTTTTTACTAATGGCACATTGAGATCCTTGTGAATATTTGAGTTTTTAACATACCAGGGAGCGACTGTGATTATTCGAAGAAGTTTATTTTGGCGCCTTTGAATTTTTTCGATATTTGAGGCCGAGGCAGTGCCCCATAGCTGAATACCGTAGCACCAGATTGGCTTCAATATAGAGTTATAAAGTAGAAGTTTGCAGTCGAGGCTAAGAACAGAATTTCTTCCAATAAGCCAATATATTTGAATTGCTTTTAGTTTCATTTGTGTTAGTTTTGCTTCTATATGGCATTTCCATGTCAAACGCCGATCTAGATGAATACCGAGATATTTTACATGCGATTGCTGGGGCACTAATTGATTATTGATTTTAATAGGGGGACATGACTCCCGACGCAAGGTGAATGTTATATGTACGCATTTTTGCTCATTGACCTTTATCCTCCATTGTTTTAACCACTTTTCCAGTTCAAATATATGATCCTGCAAGTAACGGGATGCTTCATGACAGTTTTCGTGTACGCTTAGAAAAGCTGTATCATCAGCAAATGTTGAAGTAAGGGTGTGGTTGTTTGTTGGCATGTCTGAGATATATATAAGGTATAAGAGTGGGCCCATGATGCTTCCCTGAGGGACTCCAGCGTCAATTGGCTGAGGAGAACTTATAAAATCACATTCTTTAATAATAAACTTTCGGCCGACTAAGTAGCTTTCTAACAGCTTGTGTGTGTTTACTGGTAAGTTTAGCTTCAATTTATGTAATAACCCTTCATGCCAGACTTTATCAAAAGCTTGGGAAACATCGATGAAGAGGGCGGAACAATATTTTTTTTCTTCAAAGGCTTTTCTTATGGCGTTTACTATACGATGGGTTTGTTCGATTGTGCTATGTTCTCTTCTAAAGCCGAATTGATGGTTAGGAATACATCTATTTACATTTATAATTGGGGCTAATTTTGACACTAACAGCTTCTCAAACAGCTTTGATATATTAGACAATAAGCTTATAGGTCTATATGACTCAACTTTTGTAGGATCCTTTCCTGGCTTAGGTATCATTGTAACTAAGGATACTTTCCATTCTTGTGGGTAGTATTCAAGGCGTATAATAGCATTAAAAATTAAAAGAATAATTTTCTTTGCTATGCGGGGTAGCTCTAAAAGCATTTTGTTGCTGATCTTATCAAAACCAGGGGCTTTCTTGCGGTTTAAATTATGAATAGCCTTTTCGATTTCTTTTATCTCAAATCTAAGGGGAACAGCAGCTCTAACAGCAACTGGTGGCAACTCGACTACAATATCGGGAGATGTATGCGGGGTAAATACGTTTTTCAAATGATTAACAAAAAGATTTCCTTTTTCTTCATCATTTCGTGTCCAACTTCCATTTAAGTTTCTTAATGGTGGTTTAGTGATAACTGGTCTATTAAGATTTCTAGCTGCACGCCATAATGAGTAGTCTGATTGAGAAGTTGCATCAAGTTCCTTAAGATATTTTTCCAGGGAAGCCGTTTTCTGAGACTGCAGTAACTTTCTTAGCCTTTTTGTGCACTCTTTTAGTAAATTCTTAAGTTGAGGGGATCTATGCAATTGCCATTCTCTTCGAGCTCTCCTTTTTTCAGTCAAGAGATGCTCAACATCTGCAGAATATATTTTACTATTTTTGGTTTTTTTGAGGGTTATACTAGAATGTTGAACAGCTAGTTTCAGATAACTGTCAAAATTTACAATAGAAATATCCACATTCTCCGGTGTACTAAGCGGAATATTTTCAGTGCAGTGGGTACTGAGATATTTTTTATATTTTAACCAATTTATTTGAGTGGCTGACGTCACTAAGTTATCAGACGGAGATACAATTCTATTAGGATTTGTTATTGTAAGAATTGTAGGTGTGTGATCAGAAGATAGTTCTAAGGAAGCTTCAACATAAATCGTTTCTACGGGGATGTTTTTAACCACTCCAAAATCGATAACATCTGGAACTTTTTGCTGATCAGAAGGCCAATATGTTGGTTGTCCGCTCGCGACCACATTTAGATCCATTTTACAAATTGTGTTAAACAAAACACGACCCTTAGGTGTAATAAGTCGTGAACCCCAGAAAGTGTGTTTAGCGTTATAATCGCCAGCAGCCAGGAAGCAAGGTCCTAATGATTTGAAATATTTATTATATTGGCTTTCTGATATAGAAAATCTAGGTGGGGAGTATAAAGATGAAATTACTATGTCTCGATTTAATTCCTCAACGCAAATGTTCGTTGCTTGGAGATAGTCTTCACGATGATCACTCATTAAGTAGTGTTTTACTCGGTTCTTTATCAAAATGGCAGAACCGCCACAAGCTCTGTCTCGAGGGTCCTTGGTATCATATAATATATAACCATTGATTTTAAACGTATTTCTTGAGGTCAGATGAGTTTCAGAGACCATCATAACATCAATTTGTTTATTTTTAAGGAAGTATTCTAGTTCATTTTTATGTTGGCGGATGCCGTTTGCGTTCCAAAAGCAAATTTTTAAACAGTTCATGGCTTGTTTAGTACAGCTTGCAATAACATCGATTGCATTCTTAGCATTTCTTGCATCATGTTACCCATTGTGTTGGTAAAATTGTTAACTGTTTGCACTAATGTTTCCATAGTTTTTTCTAGCCGAGTTAAATTAGAAATGGGAATTTCGTCGTTATTTGGTACATCACCTTGAAGTTGCATAGGATTAGATTTTAATACATTAGCGTACGAGGTTCTGTTATTATTTGGCTGAGGCATCTGGACGCCGTACGTGTTTCCTTGATTAGTTGCCTGCGTTTGAGGGGGATTAAGTTTCTGTCCAACAGAACGCTTGACAATCGAATATACCGGGCATCCTCTATAGTTGGCAGTGTGGTTACCACCACAGTTGCTACATTTTTTTACGTTAGGGTCATTTTTGGACTTATCGCACCGGACGGTACCATGTAATTCTCCACATACGACGCAAACAGGGGGTAAATGGCAGTATGCCCTAGTATGACCAAATTCTTGGCAGTTTAAACACTGAACGGGCCCATTTCTTTTGTGCGGCTCCTCTATCGTGATTTTTCTGTACAGAATGTATTTTAAACTGTAAATGGGATGCGTTTCATTTTTTTTTAGCTTAACATCGCCGGGCTCTAACTCCACTCGAAATAGTGGTTGGGGATTTTTTTCCCTATTTTTAATATTTGTAACATTTTTTATTTTGAAGCACTTTTCTTCTAAAAATGTTTTTATTTCGTCTGGGTCCACGCATGAGTCAATGCCCTTTATCACAACCTGAAGACCTTTGCTGCTTTTCAGTTGGTATGTATAGAAGCTTTTTTTAAGTGCTTCAAACTTATTAATTATTTTGCGAAAATCTTTCTCGTGATTAACCTGTATTTTTGTTTCGTTTATATTACCACGCTTGATTGCAGCTACGTAAAACGAATTTTCACCTATCACCGAGATTAAACTTTTTATAAGCTCACTTGAGTTTTGCTCTCTAAGGTATATCGGGGGTGGCTTTGACGTTTTTATGACGTTAGGTGCTTCAGAAGATTCATCCTCCAGAATTGCAAAACGATTTTGCGAGTTTATTCTATCAAAAGATGGAACTTTCGAGGCAGAGGCTACAGCTGAAGAGGCAGGGCTGCGACCACGTTTAAGCACTGTTACATACCTGTCCATACCAACTTGCACTTGTGGTTTTTGACAAATTTTTTCTTGTTTGTTTTCCATTACGTCTTTGTTCGAGTTTATGTTGTCAATGGTAACGCTTGTATTATTTTCTGTTGTTGTATTTATTTCCACATTGCTTACACTAGCATGAGTATCATTTATTTTTGTTGTTGTTTCATTGTTATTACTCATATAGAGTTGTTTTTGTTTTTTTCACCGTTTTTTTATTTTTAATTTTTGTTAACTGTGCTCTTTTTATTATGTATAATGTTGTTACACCGAGATAATAAAAGAAAAAAGAATAAATATTTTTTTTGCACAGATTATTTGCAAGTATGTATGTGCGTACATAAATACATATGTAGGTATATTTTTTTACTTGTATTTTTTTTCTTAATTTTTTTTTTATTTTTTTATTGTTCACTTTTATATTGAGCGTCCAAATTCGCTTGTTAAATTAACTAATTTATGTTAAAAAAAAGAACCGTATGCGGAGTTAAAAGAAACACGTCTTTTCTCATCGAGCACGACCGACTGAAAAAAAAAATAAAAATATATTATGGTTTACGAAAATGCTTAAAAAAGGCATTTAAGCCAGTAAAATCAAAACATATATGAATATGTTAATATAGCCCTTTAGGAGTGATTTATTTGCATTTTTTTATTATGTTAAAAGAAGCGCTTATTATCAACAGAAAATAGTCCTCCAAACCGGGAACACTCCATACAAAAATCAGGCATCCATTAAGCAGGTTTGAAGCGATTTGAGGTATGTATTTTTACATAAGACCTGCACATTTTTACTGGGAAAGATTTAAGTCGTTGCAGGAAAATATGCAAACGTGCGCCTTCTGCTTGCATATTTTCAATACATATTGATGAAAAAGAAATAACATTTTTTAAAGTGGATTCGAAAAACCTGATACAGATGAATCGTAATTTCTAATTTTTAAATTCAGCCTCAAAACGATTTAAAGAAAAATAATAGTCTAGAGGTTCCCGCTGTTTCAAGGTCCTGTTTATAACCTTCTAGTGCAATATTTTAAAACAACATTGATGTCAGTACCAAAATGTTCTTGAAATTGTATAAAGTCTTCTCTTAGACTAGAACTATTACAAACAGTGTGGCCAGGTCTCCAAAATTTTACAGCTAAATCTGGCATTAGATATATCCAA
Organism: Pollenia amentaria; assembly: GCA_943735925.1. Classification (NCBI taxonomy): domain Eukaryota; kingdom Metazoa; phylum Arthropoda; class Insecta; order Diptera; family Polleniidae; genus Pollenia; species Pollenia amentaria. The sequence goes on along the minus strand of OX031010.1, from coordinate 33,013,362 downwards.
AAAAATTTAAAAATAATTTTTAAAAATGCTAAAAATAATGCTAAAATGTTTTAAAGTTTTTTATTAACAATGCCTTGCCGTATGAAATTTTATTCGAAACTAAATACATTTTAATGACTTATTTTTGAATAGAATTAAAATAAATGGTTATACTTAAGAAAATGGCTAGATTTTGCTAAATCATCTGATACATATAAATATGTAGCACAGGTAGTTGACACCAAATGTTTAATTTAGGGGGCCTGCAAACCGCTGATATATGCAAAATTTAAACGATTTATTTCTATGATATACAACAGTTTCAGATCATTTTATTTTTTATAGTGTAAGAAAAGTTGAAGCTTTAAAATAATTATTTTTTCAGCAGTTTAGAGCAATCTATTTTTTCAAACATTTACAACCAACATGATAGGGGCATTTCTAATATATATTCCCTGAATATTCTATTTTTCTAAAAAGAGAGGTGAGATGTTTCTTAACATAAGAATTACTCATTTGCACACGAAATTTCATTTTGGGTACAACTATTTTTAGTCAAAATTTATTATAATTTATAAATTTTTTTAAGTAAAATCAATAAAACTATTGGTTCATATCTTTAAAATAAATATTGCTAAAAACATTTTCCAAAAATGCTAAATAAAATGCCAAGTGCTAAATGAAAATTTTGCAGCTAAATAAAAATTTTTAATGCAAAATTTAGCTGAAAAAAATGACAAAATGGCCACACTGCGATTGAGCCTTAATATAGAGTCGTTGTGCTATCAATTGTTGCTTGCATTCAATGGGGCCATTTAGTTATTTTTCCGGACCCCTTTTTATAACCATTTGCTTAAAAGAATTTACTTTTAAACAGGTTTTTAAAGAATTTTCTACTTTATTAGTTTTGTAATAGAAGTCTCCTGGCAACACTTCTTGCATTGATCTCTATATTCACTAAGACAAGTTAAATATTTAAATGTGTTTGCCAATCTCTACTTTAGATTTACTAAAATTTATTTTTACAGAAGGTCTCGTTCTTAAATCAATTGCTTTACTGTTTTCCCTCACTCGCTTTCTCTCTCCCTGTCTCTCTCTCTCTCTATCTCTCTCAACCTTCATGTTCTTTAAAATTTTTATTTAATTTATTCCCTCTTTTGCTTAAATATTTAACAGATTTTCTTGTCTACATTATTTTGTATGCATAAATGATTCCATATGCAAAAACAATTCTTTTTTTTTATTTATCATGTCCTTCAATATCCTGGTTAGAGAGTTTTTTGTATTATATCCTTTGGTTTCGTTTTTTTTTTTGTGTTGCTGTTGGCACACATACCAATGTCAGCAATGTATTTTAATGTAAATGTCAAGCATTTTTTTCCTCGTATGTGTGTGTGTGTGTGTTTGTGCCTGCGTAAATGTAAATGAATTTCAAGTGCCAAATGCCAGAAAGAGGTATTTTTATAACTCTGGAGACGAAAAGAGTGCTAAAGCTGGATATGAATAGGTTTAAATGTCCTTTTTTGAAATGTTTCTACAAAATTAATTTACATATGTGAGTCAACTAGAAATCTAGACTCGCAAAAGTCTATTTAAAAAGTGTTTGCAATTTAATTAAACAAAAAAACTGGTTCGCTATAAATAATTATAACTATATGTTAACAATTAAGACAGATAAATACTACATAAAAATATATAGGCGAATTTCTTATGACCGGACATCGAAGTGACCACTAAAATAAGACCGCATAAGGTGATATCCTCCTAAAAGGACTCAAAGCTTTCCTAATAAAACACTACCCGAACCAGGCAAAAAAGTCCTTCGAATGGTATAATTGCTTAAGGAAATTTTTCCTTAGTTAAATATTCAAGCTTCATCATTATAAATTATCAATTTGAGTAAAAAAGTAAGACAGATGTTCAAGTAAATAAAAGAACTTTAACGAATGATAAATGTTTCCGATGACTTGTGTGTTAACTCATGCAAATCATGTGCCGAGCTATAGGCAACCAGACGGGTCACAGGTTGCGGATAGTGAGCAACCTTTAGATATAAAGGTTAGCTGCGAATAAGTGTTTTTTCACAAATAAGCAGTCTCAGACAGCCAGCGGATGTATGCAATGTTGGCAGCATCGACAAGGTGAGTGAGTACCTCCTTTAAATTTGTAGTCCCCGAACATCGCAGCGTCTGTTCACCTAATTGGTGCGGCTGCAATCGGACGTCTATACTTATATTGAGCGGTTCGCTATACAAATGTGAAATATGTACAGGCAGTCTGATGGCTAAGATGGCAGTCCCATCATCAGGATAGGATGCAGTAGACTAATCATTTGCTCATCCGAGATATCGTGATTAACGAAACCTTAAATAACATGAGGCCCTAGGCTCCTTATAGAATCGATGAGAACATATAAATATAATGTTCCACAAAGAAACATGAAAAAGCCTGATTTAATTTCCCTTTCAATTCTATACAAGCGCATTTTCCTTCTATTATTCATATTTATTTACATACGTTTGGTTATTTAAATTAATATTTTACAAAAGTTTTTCTCCTGCGGACATTTTGACATAACTAGTGATATGACAGCACACATGAGAAGTGTATGTTGTAGCTGTCGTTGTTTCCGAGCCTGCATGAAAAATTTTTTATTTCAGATATATCTCGACTGTTACTTTCACACCATAATTTTAATGTCAAACAAAACAATTTGCTATGAGCTTTTAATGTTAATAATAGTAGAGATGTTATGATGATGAAAGTGAAAATTAAGTAAATACTCGTATTTATAGCAATAATTTTGTGAGAATGGAAATAAATGCATTTCATTCCAAAGAGATAAAATTGTAAAAGTTATGAAGTTTGATGTAATATCTTATTTATATATATTTTTAAAATTTTTTATTTTTTCGAATTTATTCTATGAGTTAAATTTCAGTTATGTATTTTATAAAAAATTTTTTAATAGCTCTATTCCTTAAATTTTTTTTTTAAGAATGACTTTAAACACTACCAACAACAATATTTTTAAACCATTGTGAAATATTAGGACATTTTGACAATATGACATGTTAGGATACCTTGTGAATTGACTAATTGTATTTATAAAGGAATTTTACGTATGAGTAATATTATTTATTTAATTCATATTAATCATACGTCTTTGGATTTTTCATAAGGAATTTTTAATTTTTTTTTAACTTAACCTTACGATCAATTACCAATACCCCTTTGTGGATTTTTCACTTTTATATTAGAAATTATGGTTATAAGTTATATAAAAGCAACGTATATAAAAGCAGTTAAATTAAATAAGTCTGCGTGATTATAATTTTTGGACCAACGCATATTAACCTCTATAGTGAGCAACAATGGGCATTAACAAATTCCCGTCACTACTACATTTTACAGCCTTTGACGATTTGAACACCAGGGGCCTAAGTCTGGCAGTCGTGATCGAGTAATTTTATTTATTTTTTTTTTTTTTTTTTTTTTTTTTTTTTGAACGAATCGAAATTATTATTTTTTCAGTATTCTGAAACTAAAATTAATGCTTTACAACACTGAAAAATAATTCCGATTCTTTTAGTATTAACTAAAATAATTAGATATTAAATTGCTTTCGAATCGAGAAAGTACTCGATCACGACCGCCAGAATCAGTCCCCAGAACTGGAAACAAAATTACGGATTAAGCTGCAGGCTATATACATAGAAAACGCTCAACACAAATCTTTCAGCACATTACAAATCCAGTGATAACCTTAAAATCGACGAACATATCTTTTCATACCGCGGCAGAAGAAGTTCACACAATACATACCATTAAAAACTTGTGACGCAAAAATTCATTTCTGCTTGAAGGGCAGCTATATACCGCGAAAACAGCAATGGATCGTTAATTCGCAAGGATAATAATGGTTTAGGATCTAACAGGCCCTGTGCATGGAAGTGGGCGCAATATTTACAACCCTTAATTTGGCAGAACATTAACTATCATACAAATCAAACGCTATGCAAAAGTAAGCTTTACATTCCTAATATAATGAAGGATATAAAAACTACTGGATCCTCCAATTTTTCCTTTAGGGAAATATCACAATTTGTTCTACGCGCAAAGAAAATCAAATTCTGAAATTGTATTATTCACAATGAACAACAGTGTTGGTAGTAATGGAAAACCAGGGGACTTATTCTGGTAGTCGTGATCGAATACTTTTTCGATTCGAAAGAAATTTTAGTTCTAATTCTTTCAGTCGACACTGTATGAATCGAAATTATTTTTTCAGTGTTGTAAAGCATTCATTTCAGTTTTCACAATACTGAAAAACTAATAGCGATTTGTTCAGTATCGACTGAGATAAAATACATAAAATTGCTTTCGAATTGAGAAAGTATTCGATCCCGACTGCCAGAATTAGCCCCCAGATATGATCACATTTTATAACAAAAAAAGGTGGTCTGTAGCTGTCATGGAAGAAATGCTGGGCAAATAAAAAGGTGGCCTTTGTTACTCTTTTGTAGCATAATAGAGTCTGATATCAGTAAGATTGCTGAAAACTATAGCTTTTTCAGGGGCTTGGCGAGGAATTTGTGTGCCTCTCATAGAAAGCTTCAAATATCAAAATTACTTTCAACTTTTCATCCAGATCTGCTATTGAATGGCTATTTAGACAAACTCATACGTATAAATACAGCATGTGAACAGACGCCGACCTCTAGCCGAACTCTGCGAAGAAAGCTCATTGTTGGTTCATGTTTCTTGTGCCTTACACTAGAAAAATCAGAATAGTGTACAACATGTGTCATAAGCTGATATGGCACCATCATACCAATGCTATTTCCAAACGTTTTGAAAGTTTAAAAATGATTTTTCAATCAAAAACAATGTAACAAGTGGTAAATTTGCAACAAAAAACCAATAAAACTTATAGGGGTACCACGGTACCCGGTCACTGACTTACGTAGGTGTCGAATGTAAGGCGATTTTAAACAAATATCTGGCTATATATATAATTTTACTTTTATTTTTTAATGTACTTTAAGACGTAAATAGCGACGATTTGAAGTTTCATCGCCATATTTTAATTGTGAAAGGATTGCGAGCATTTTTAAGTTGAACAAGTTACCCGGGTACCCGGTTATTGACCGTAGGTTTAAGAGATAATTTATTTCTTATACGCTTTATTAATAGAGAAATAAAAGAGTTTTAACTAGGATATTCATGTAATCGGGCTTTTGTTTAATCGGTTAATCGCTCGATTAATTAACCGAGCTTTTGGTTTAGTCGGTTAATAATCGGTTAATTTTTATATTGATCGGTTAACCGATTAATAAAGTTTTTTTTATAAATTAAGTTATTTGAATATACATATAAAAATGCATAAGTTATTTATTATTTAGAGTTTATTAATAAAAAACAATAACATAAGAAACGCAACAATTCTTGAACTAAAACGAGCAAAAAAAAAAGAATAATTCATAAATATGTAATTTATATTTTTTAAATATAAAAAATTAAGTGTGGCTTCATTTTATCAGTTGTTTCAATAGTTTAAGCAGATCTTATAAAATAATATTTTAGACAAATAATTTGGTTTAAATGTTTACGATTAAAGCGATTCTTTTCTTTAGTGTTTATAAAACTTGACTTTGAAAAAATTCTTTCATTTATCGTAGATGTTGGAGAAATCAAAGGGAACCCATAATAGAGAATATCTATTTTCTCAGTATTCTTCCTGGATTTTTCTTAACATATAAAGTCTTTTATTACGGCATTAGAGTCCTGTTTTAATTTTTTTTTAATGTTTAGCACTTTTAATTGTTTCGGTTAATTCTGTTAAAAGATTGATTTGAGAAGATATGAGAACAAACAACTAACTAAACGCATACATACAAAAAGTACGTGAAACCAAAAGCTGTTGACAGCAAACACTTATTTAAAATGAAGATCGCCCTTCACCTTCCATGAACCAGCCCTGGGGGTATACACTGATGGTTCAAGGAAGGGGGAAAGAGTTGGCGGAGGTTTCTACATAGAGGAACTGGGCGTTAAAGTTTCCTTTCGTCTGCCGGATGGATGTAGTGTCCTGCAGGCGGAAATCTCGGCTATAAAGCGGGCAGCCAACTGGCTAAAGTATTATCGCGTATCGGGAGATATACGTATATTTACTGACAGCAAGGCTGCCATTGTCTCTCTTGCGGGTGTCTATACGACATCTAGGTTGACTGTGGAATGTCGGATGTCTTTGAATGAGATTGCTGAACATTCGGAGTTAACGCTTATTTGGATACCAGGGCACTCGAATTGCCCGGGAAACCAGGTAGCAGATGAGCTGGCCAAGGAAGGTGGTCGTATGGATGAAACATTCATTGATCAATTCATTGGCCTTCCAATGGCTCACTGTAAGTTACTCATGCGGCGCGAGAACTATAGAATTGCGCAAGAGGGATGGACCCGTGAGTCCACCTGCTCCACATCCAGGGCACTTTGGCCTGGATATGATGAACGGAGAACCAAATCTCTACTTAGGTTTAATAGGAACCAAATCAGGACCATCGTGTCGGTCATAACTGGACACTGGCCTGTTGGGACTCATGCTAGAAGAATGGGTCTGGTATTCAATGACTACTGTAGAAGTTGTCATGATGAGGAGGAAGAGGAAACTGTGCTTCACTTTCTCTGTCAATGCCCTGGGCTACGGGGCATTAGGGAAAAATACCTGGGAGAACCGGTGTTTTCCTGTTTAGAGGATCTATCAAAAATAGAACTAAGATTGCTTCTTCTCTTCACTAAGAAGACGAATTGGCTCAACACTGCAGTGACGCCATCTGAGTAACTGCTCTCTGGAATGGGCATTGGCGCTGGGTATCACAAAGGGACCGCTATAGGACCCAAGTGAGCTGTCTCTTGATGGCTGCCCATGGAACCTAACCTAACCTAAGATCGCCCTTCTTTCTAAACACATGCCTTTTTTATATGAGACGAAACAAATAACTTAAAACACAAAAAATATAAAATATACACTACAAAAATTTAAAAAATTTGGTACAACGGTTAATCTGTTAAACGACTAAAATTAATCGGTTTAATCGTTAATCGAAAATAGGCAATTTTAAATTAACCGATCAGTTAATCGGGTAGTAATTAATCGTTAACGCTTAACCGAATGAATACCCTAGTTTTAAGTCACATAAGAAAGTTGAAAAAAGCTCCTAAAAGTATGCATGTTATTCTGAAGAATGCTAAGCCCCGTCCATACTATGAAGCATTTGCTACGACACATTTGAGTTGGATGGCGAAAGGAGAACGACGAATAGAAAAGTCTTCTTTGTTTCGTGTACAATTAGTTTTTTTGAATTTAATTAATAGTAAAATGAGGCAGAAACAGAAAAATAGCATACAAAATGCTTAACCTTCCTATACTCACGTCTAAATATGAAACAGGTATGCCTGCTTCATAAATCGAATTTACTTTTAGAAAAGCATGTTTTTAGTAGTATAAACAAAAGTTTAAGAAAATAAATGAAATTAATGTAATTATTTCAGTCTTTGTTTAATATGGATAAATTCCTAAGAAAAAAAAATTCATCAAAAATTAATAAAAAGCCGTCAAAATAAAATTCTTCGAATCATTACATCCGCTCCCTGGTAGGTGAAAAACTCGAACATTTACAGGGACCTCGAAAATCTATGATCACAAATTATTCATTTAAATACTTAAAAAGGCTTGAATGGCACGCAAAACCACTAGCTCGAAATATATTTTAATGACAGTGGCCACACTCTCTTAAGGAGAAGAGATACTTATCCAATGTGAATGAGAACCGTTTTAAGGAGAATTATCGTCTGGCATTGGCAGGACACAAACTTAAGAATTAGAATAGGATTTGATTAATTATTGTTAGTTCATATAATTTATAAACATTCAATAAATAAACTTGAAACGAAAGAAATAAAAAAATATATTGTTCTATTAAAAACGTCGGTCTCGTTGAGCCAGTATTGCTATATGCGAACACATGTTTTGCTTATGTTAATATTCAAAACCCGCTCTAAATTGAAGTTTATAAGTTTGTGCACAAAAGTGTCGTTATTCGAATGAATGAAATAAAGAAAAATTATTAAAAGCGTTCATATCGTAAAGTGATAAAATTAAAAAAAAGCTTAAAAATCTATGTCAGATTCCAGAATCTGTTGTAACGCCGAAAATTATGCTATAGACTAAAATTAAAACTCAGTTTAATTCTTATAGCCAATTTCATATTTCTATATAGTTTTTCATATAATTTTTTTTTTTGTTTTACATGAAAACTTTATTTTAAACATAAATTGATTTTTAAATAGAATTGGGGAAATTGGCCATTAGTTTTTTCCTCCTAAGATTTCTTTATCTTTCAAAGCAAAATCTGAGAGAGAGAGAGAGAGAAAATATCCTGGCCATAATTTTTTACAGGCAATAGTATTATGTATTTCTTCTAAGTTAAAGAAGAAAGCCTTTCAAGCAAACAGTTTTTCTTTTCTTAAAAAAAACTAGCCCCCTAATTTTCAAAACATATCACCTCACTTGAAAGATATTTTCATTCAAATTTTTTCAAAACCAAAAATGTTTATATGAAAACTTTCTAAACGCAAGGTGAAGTGTGATACAAAATAACTCCCTAAAGTCTTTAAGTTAAATTAAGCTTTCGAAACCGGAAACTATTTTAAAAATCTTAATTTTCGCCATAACTTTCCTTTCCAAATCTTAAAAAAATAAAAAAGTTATTTTACTAAACTGCTTTTGCCATTTTAAAAGAAAGCTTTTAATTGATGAAACACTGTAAAAAAACTTATTTTCCCATTTAAACATTATTCCCATTTGAAAGCTTGGTTTTTTTCCACAAAAATAAATATTATCCAAAATATAGATTATGAAACAAAAAAGCTTTGTTCATTACTTTTTTTTTCTTGAAAGCTTTAACATATTTAACGAAAGAGATTTCCTTTTTTAACAAGAAAGGTTTTTTATGAAAAAATTTTTTGTAAAAAAAAATATAAAAAGCTTTTAAAACATTTAAGCTGTATTAAATCTTCTAATTAAACAAAGCTTATTTTTACTTACAAAAAGCTTTTAATGGATAAGCTTTTCTAAAGAAAGAAATATTTTTTCATCAAAACTTTTTTTAATTGTTAAGAAAGCTTTCTTAGCACCCAGCAAAAAAGCTTTTTCAGCAAATCAATACCATTATTGCTAAAGAATAAAAAGAGGCCTCAGTAAAAAACTTTTTTTTAATCCTTGTTGTAAGAATATTTTCAATTAAATATAGAAAAAAACGTTTAAGAAAAAAAAAATAAATAAATAAAAATTTATTTATTTTTTTTTTTTTCTTAAACGTTCATTCTGCAAAAAAAGTATTTAAAGACTTTTATATAAAAACAAAAGGTTTTCGCTTAAAAAGTTGAAGATGCCGTTACAAAAAGATATACCAATTTAGAGAGCTTCAGAAAACACTGTTTCCGAGAAAAAAAACTTAAAAAAATAATTCACCACAAATTTCAATAAAAAAACAACACTCGCATTCATACTTGTTTAAAACTTTCAAATAAAAATAAATAATAGCACATTAACAACGAAATCAGAAGCATATAACAAACATGCTCCTTCCTTTTAACTCACAAGGATATATATAGAGAGAGAAAACAAAAATAACAAAAATTATGCCACAAACATAAAACAACAGCAATGAAGGCCACATATAATGTAAATTATTGTTTCAACCATTAAAAACACAGTCACAGTCTCTTGTTAAAACTTCAGTTGCACTCACATGCAAATGCACAACATTTTAATGGCACAATAAATAAAAATTTAACAAAAAATATGAAAAGCATTCATTACCAACTTATCATATTTACTAGAAGAACATGAAATTTACCACAAACTTGACATATAAAATCTCTAACAAACAACTAAACATAACAGTTAATATCAAAAATCACTGCCACTGTCGCAGAAACTAAAGAAAAACTTACACTGGAGAAGAAAAATAATACAAAAATGTGGTGCATTAAATCAAATTGAGCTAAGCTTAGCTTAAGTTTTAGGTTAATATTTAAGAGAAAAAAATGCATTAATTCTTTTCTCACTGCATTCATTTTAGCTTCCACTGTGTTATTTTCTAAGATGTGTAGTATAAACTAAGGAGCTTTAAGAAAGTACTAAATTTACCATAAATTACGAGCAAATAATTAGAATTGTGGTCATTTCATTGAACTGTTTATGATTTTTAATCAAAGTTTTTATTTTTTTAATCAGGTTACAGCAGACATCAGAAATTAAGAACCGAACACTTAAAATTTAAGTTTTTCATTTGAAAAATTCAAAACTCATGCGTACTAAATAAATTTTTTTTTCTATCAGCTAAAAAAAAAAATAGGAAGCACAAAAAAGATATTTATTTTTAAAGTACAATACGTGTTTTGTACATGAAAAGAAACAAAAATTTGAAAAATACACAAAAACGTTTTTTCTTAAGGAAAATCTTTCTTAAATCTATAACTTAGTGCGATTATACTTTATTGCACTGCTCAATGTAACACTTTTTAAAATATAAAGCGTAAATTCAGAGGCCATCATAAAATGAGTGGCATATTTTAAGGGTCTATCAAAGACTGCCGATTTTTACTTAAGTTTTAGACTTATATACTGGGCACTATTTAATTTTTTGTTCCACTGTGTTGTTTTTTTTTTTAATATGTTTATATATAATATAGGAACTCTAAAAATCATTTATTCTTAACTGCGCTGCTCAAAATTAAACACTTTGCAAAATATGAAGCATAATTTTAGAGGCTACTTAACGCTGAAAAATCTAACTTAGGTCCTTGGCTAAGTTAATTTCCATAATATATTACAACTATGATTTATTTTTATTTTACCACTCAATGTATGAAATTTAAAAATGAGTGGAATGCTTTAAGGGGCTACTAAAGACTACTAAAACTAACTTATGCCTCAAGGTAGTATCTTATCTCATTTTAAATAAATCTTAAATTTCTATTCCATCTTTTTCTTTTTTTACTTCTTAATCTATTGTTCTTTAAAATGTGTAGCATATTTGCAGGTGTTTAAATTTGGGTAGTGAATTGTTTTTATACCCATCATCGAAGATAAAAGGGTATAAATTGCTTTTTCATTCCGTTTGTAATTTTTACAATATTGATCCTAGAGCAAATAAAAAATATATATTGTGGATCCTTATGAGAACAGAAGTTTAAATAACGATGTCCGTCTGTCCATCCGTCCAGCTGTCCTTCCTATCCATTAAAATGGGATTTCCGAACACCCAGAGAAAAAATATGTTTAAATTTGGTCACCTCCAATAAAACTATTTTTAAATAAAATTATAAACATACTTTGGTTATTTTAACAATATTATTGTCATCAACAAACATATTATGGTTAAATTTGTCCTCCATCAAGAAGGCACAACCATATTATGGTTGCCTCCGAATATGTTTTGGTTAATAATAACTAACATGTGTTAAACATTTATAATAGCATGGTTGATTTTCAACCATAGAATGTTGCTCTTGGAAAAGAGGAAAATACTATTGTTAATTTAAAAACAAATTATTGTCATATTTGACCATAACATGTTTAGATGCAACCATAATATGGTTGTGGCTTCTTGATGGAGGACTAATTTAACAATAATATGGTTGTCGGTGACAAAAATATGATTAAATTAAACATAATATGTTTACAATTCTCTTTAAACATATTTTTGTTTGAGGTGACCATATTTAAACAAATTTTTTCTCTGCGTGAAGACACTAGATATAGACCAGGAGTTTAATATTTATGTCGCATATAGTCCCCGGTGGGCTACTTGGAAGTGAACTAGTCTATCAGCGGGCTCGACTCCCGCTAGAGACTCCGGTATCTCTCCTGCAGACAAGCGTATAGCTTCGCGGGATTAGTATAGGAAATAGAAAAAAAAATAATTATTTGCTATTGAAATTCAGCCTGATCGGTCCATATATGGCTGGGATATGACCAAAAAAAAACACGACTTCCTCTAACTTTAGCCATGTATACTTTGTGGTTTTTTTTTTGTGTACATCTGAAGACAGGAAAGACTACAAGTCTTAATTAACAAATGCCTTTGATTAATACGTAGAATATTCTGACCAAATACAATAACAAACACATATCTCTTGGGCTAACAAATGAAGAACCTATACTTCGCCAAATTTCATGACGTGAATGGAAATGGATTGGGCATGCCCCCCGTTAAACCAACTGGGAGTGTTATAACGGCAGCCATGGAATAGAATCATCGATGAATTTGGAAAATGTTACAAATCTTTTCACAAAATTAAGTTGTTATGTAACGATAGAATAAGTTGGAATTCCTTTGTAGAAGCCCTATGTTCCCAAGTGGAATAATTAAAGAAGAAAAAAATATCTGGAGAAAGGCAAGATCCAAAGTTTCCAAATTAGGAACAAGCATCTTGGTTATCAATGCACAACATCCGACAACATGTTGGCGGGCTGGAAAAGTGTACGTGGAAAAGTGTACGTGGCACTTCAGATTTCCGTGTATCTGAAGAATGGCAAGAGCCAAAGTTTCCAAATTACGTACAAGCGACTTGGTTGTCAAAACACAATATCCGACAAAATGTGGACAAGCTTGCAGAAGTGGACGTGGAACAAAACATATTTCTAGCGCGCCCTCTTGTTATATTCGAATTTCTGCGAATGCACATCTTTCTAAAACACTGTTTTTTTCGTTTAACCCATCCTTGTTAAACTTTTTTTTCTTTGTACTCCAGCATTGATAGTATTATTTTTTTTAAAAAAAAGTTTAAGGTATAATAATAATATTAACCCTTTCAGGGTCAAAAATAATTTTTGGCGAGATAAAAATCTGAAAATTTGTATTTAATGTAATGTGATGGGAAACATAATAGTTTTTACCTCCTGCAGCTCCTCTGGTTTTTAGGGAATGCCGAATATATTCAAAATTGACATTCAAATGTCCACAAAAGAACCTACAATTTATTTTTGCGAAATTTTCTTTTCAAGAAAATACTTATTTACGCATGTAGCAATACTTAAAATTTTTTTTTAATATCGCCTGATCCCCTAAATTATTATTTTTTTTTTCTTCCTAATCTAAGCTTTTTACAAATTTTCTGACTTGGGTACGACAGTGCACTCAATAATAAGAAAAGAAAGTCAATGTCTACTATAATAACAATTTAAAATATCAAAAGTGTCCCTCTTTCAGATAAAACAAAAAAAAAATAAAATTAACTGTACATTTTTTTACAGTAAAAGTGCGTAGAAAGAGACTATGTCGATATATTCGACAAAAACACTGAAAGGGTTAATAAAAAAACTTTTGAATCTGATATTTGCTTTTCTTTTAAAGCCAATCTGATTTCCTTTTTTACTATTTCAAGTATAGAAATAGTAGAATCAGCTAAAAATCTTGGTGTTATATAAGTAGTTTTTAACCCATTGTTTAATTAATGATGTTTTTGTATTTTTCACATTAATAATATGATTCTACCTAAATATATAAATATATATTTTAGAAATATCAATTAACATACTAAGCTTTATTACGATCGGACAAGTATATTTGTCAGGACCGTGATTTCTTAGTCCGATTTAAATGAATATTTTCACACAAGTTGCTAATTATATGTATACCAAATTTTTTTATGATCGGACAATTTGTGTAGGTTTTATAGAATTTTTAAGAAAAAGGATATATGGCAGGACCCTAAGTCCTTAGTTCGATTTAAATGAAAATTTACACACACGTTGCCAGTTGTATGTATATCAAATTTTATTATAATCGGACAATTTTTGTACGCTTTTAGCATTTTTAAGAAAAAGGATACATGGCAGGAGCATGAGTTCTTAGTCCGATTTAAATGAAAATGTAACCACTTTTTGTAACTTAATGGGAATTTTTGAAGCTAAAATTAAATTATTCATTTTCAGGACACATGACAGGTAGGCATGTTCTTAGACCGAGTTCTCCAAAAATTCTTATTTTTCTTAACTGAGATATGTTATGCTAGTGTACTTTACTTACAAGTCGTTGTCAGTGGCTCCTGGAAATTACGTCATGAGTTTTGTCCCGCTAGCATGTTATAGCCGAATTACTGTGCGCCATATTCAAAAAATCGAACAACGCAAGCTGGTAAAGGCTGACCTTAATAGAGCAAAAACTCGTGGTGCTAGACTTAATCTGCAAACGCAGCACAATGATCTCGACAAACTTGTAAAACGAAGCGCACGACGCGATAAACGCAAATGGATTGACGATATCGGCAAAGAAGCTCAAGCGGCTGCGGAAACGCATCGGAACAGTGACATGTACAGGTGTTTGAGAAAACTAACCAATGAACATACGACAGCACAGAGGCCGTTAAGAAAACGGAATGGAGAACTTGCAACATCTTCCGAGGAACAAGTTAATGTGTGGGCAGATTTCTACAGCGAAATACTATCCTCTAATGGGCACAGCGCCCAGATTTGCTGTGAATGTGAAACACATGCAGACGACCCAGATATATCCTCTGCCTGTCCCGACGTTGATGAGATCACAAACTCGATAAATAGTCTTAAAACCAATAAATCACCAGGTATAGACGGAATCTTCGCTGAATTATTAAAAGCAGACCCTTATATAAGCGCCAAAATAATCCACCCAATCATCCGCACCTTTTGGGAAAATGAAAATCTGCCCGACGAAGTGATAGAAGGCATAATAATAAACATTCCGAAGAAGGGAGATCTTACGAACCCAAATAATTGGCGTGGTATTACTTTGCTTTGTATGGTGAACAAGGTCATTGCCCAAATAATCGCCAAACGAATCTCCGCACGGGTGTCACCAGCACTGAGACAGGAACAGGCGGGGTTCAGACCCCACAAATCCACTATCGACCATATAAACAGTCTCCGTGTTATCGTCGAGCAATCTGTTGAATGGCGATCACCACTCTATATGTGCTTTATCGATTTTGAAAAAGCATTCGACAAATTAAATCACAGCGTGATTTGGAGCGCACTTCGATGCAAAAACGTCCCGCGTAAACTTATCACACTTATTAGGTGCCTTTACCACGATGCCAGCTGTCGAATCAAACATGGTAAAGCGTTAAGCAGGAGTGTAAAAGTGGAAATCGGTGCTCGCCAAGGTTGTGTATTATCACCACTTCTATTTAATATAGTCTTAGACACAGTTCTTAAAAGGGCCCTACAAAACGGAAAGGGAATTACTTGGGGATTACAAGGCCGCTTAAACGATCTGGATTACGCAGATGATATTTGCCTATTAGCTCACAGCTTCTCAGATCTGGCATCAAACCTGCGAAACATAACAACAACAACAGATGCGGCTGGACTTAAGATTAACACTGCTAAAACCAAGACACTGCGAGTTAATGCGACGTCTCAGGAATTATTTACAATAGGAAGTAATCAAGTGGAGGATGTCAGCCAGTTTTGTTATCTTGGGAGCATAATTTCCAAAAATGGCGGTCGTTTAAGACCCATTTGGAATTCGTCTTCACTATCTCAGCGCACAAAGCTAACAATTTTTAACACAAATGTCAAGTCCACTCTCCTTTACGGTTGCGAAACATGGAACGCTGCCTCTCGAGACATGCAGAAGATCCAAGTGTTTGTGAATCAGTGTCTTCGCAGGATATTGCGAATATTCTGGCCTAGAGTGGTATCCAACAACAGACTTTGGGAACAATCCAACCAACAACCAATGACCAAAGAAATAAAAAGACGTAAATGGCGGTGGATTGGTCACACGTTAAGAAGATCACGGAACGACATTACAAGAAATGCCATAGACTGGAACCCGCAAGGAAGTCGAAGAAGAGGACGCCCAGCTCATACGTGGAGAAGGCAAATTGATATAGAAATGGCCGGAATGGGTAAAACCTGGGGCGAAGTGAGAGCGTTGGCACAAGACAGGAATATGTTCAACCAATTTATTGAGGCCCTATGCTCCTTATAGGATCGATGGGAACATATATATATATATATATATATTCAAAAACGATTATTAAATTTATCAAACGTTTATTAAGTAAAATTTTCATATAAATGTTGTTTTGTAAACCTTTATTAAAATAAAAATATTTTTATGAATACTGCAGTAAGTCTTTAAAATCTGACGTTACACTTGGGCTACTAATTATTTTTCTTTTAAAGGAAATATTTAAAAAAAAAATTAACTTTGTTTTCTTGGCACATCGAAATATTTTTGATTTTTTACTGCTAAATGTATCACTTTTCAAAAATGCATGCGTACTTTTAGGGACCGCTTAAGTCTTTAGAATCTGGCCTAATTCTTGGGCTAATAATTATGTGCATTTAAAAAACAGATCATCTATAAATCAGTTACGCAGTTTATATAACACATCGAGGCTTTAATTTTAATTTATTTGAGATTACAGTGTATTAGTTTTAAAATAGTAATGCATAATTTCTGATTCTACTCAAGACTGAAAGTAGAACCCAGGGTGCACCAGTGGGCTAGTTGGTAGTGAGCTTGTCTATCAATGCGCGACTCTGGTATGTTTCACTACAACAGACTGAAGATCTAAGTTAAACATTTTTTTTTTTTTTAAATTTTTAATTTAACTTGGTTTTTAAATAGCGACTATCATCTATTCCTATTTGTTTCGCGATCAACTGTCTTATTTCGGAAATGAGTAGCATATTTTACGGCTTTACAAAAATCATTAATTTTAATAATAATTATTACCAAATAGAATCTGGGAATTTAGTTCTCACGGTGAGTAAAATTTATTATAAACTTTCACAATAATTCGAATGTGTGTTCTAAGTAAAATTACAATGTATAAAGCTTTGATAGTGCATAGAAAATATTCCTGGAAAAATATTAAAAGAATAAGACTATTAAAGTATGAAAGCTTTATAAGTTGTAATTTGACTTAGAATACACATTCCAATTAATATGAAAATTCACTAAGTAGTACCTAAATCTCATCGTAATATTTAGTTTCCTGGGTGTCCCAGTGGCCTAATTCCTAGTGAGCTTATCTATCAATGCGAAACTCCGGCCTGTTTCACTACAATCGACTGAAGATCTTAGTTACAACTGCTCGGTTAATTAAGCAAGAATTTAATTTGTTATTGTATTTAAACTCTTAGAAACAAATTTAAGAAAACCTAATTTAATTTGTAAGTAAACTAAGTTTTTTAAAAGCTGCTATAACTTCTTTTTGTTTCGTGACCCACTGTACAATATTAAAAATGTACAGCATACTTTAAGGTTGCCAAAACCCATTGCGTATTATATAATTCCTTTTTTAAAAATTCAAATCTTTTAATTAGTTAAGTACTAATTTTCCTAACAATTTTTCATTCGTTAATTTTCACCAACTTTAACTTAGAAAAACATCTGCGTTTCCATATCTATATAACTATAAAATTGTTAAGGCAAACTTGCTCTAAAAAAAAAGTCCAAAGTAAAAACGACCATAACAAAAATAGAATGTTTTGCGAAAAACATCTAAAATAATATAAGACCTCAATGAAAAGTTAACAAAAACATGACTAAATTAACCTAAAAGTAAACAATGAAAATGTGGGCATAAACCAGCCTAAAAGTATATACATGAAATATTATTAAAAAGTTGAAAAATTTGCATGAATATTATAAATAAATACCTTTTATAATAGAAAAGGAGAATCTAAAAAGAAAAAAGGTAGAATTTGTTTAATTATAATTTGAACAAATATAAATTATAAAAAGTTTTAAACTAATTACAAGTTAATTTATTTTTACACAAAACAAAAAGTAGGACTCTAGAGGCATGCAATGGGATTTATAATTTAGTTTTTATATAAGCAAATAACAATAGCATGCACTGAAATAAATTTCGTAGTTAATCCAAATGTTTAATATATTATTCAGGCTAAAGTTCATTTAATTTAATATTCATTACATGTAAATCAATTAAAATAGGTTATCATTCATTCACAGCGAATTTCGATCTACCAAGGTAAAATACCATTTGGTTTAAAGATTGATGTTAGACTAATGACGTCATCCGTCATCAATGGCGGTGAGTGTTAAACGGCAAACCCTTCTGAAGAGATTATGTGGTTACATTCGAAACATGTCAGGGCAACCGGTCCGAGAAAACCTGGATTCGATTCCCAGCTCAGTCAAGAATGAAAAATGATCAATAAATTTTAATTCATTTCATGTTTTAAAAATTTCTTTCTTCATTAAGATAATTTAATGAAAATTAAATTTAATGAACTTAAGCCTGAATAAAATATTAAAAATTTAGATTAAAAACCATAAACAATTCAATAAAATAACCACAATACTAATTGTTTTCGTAGTTAAAATTAAAAAATATTCCCGCAGTTTCTACAAGAAGCATAGAGCATTTACAAAGTCCTTCCATCTGGATTTGTTCATGGCGATGTTATTTCACTTCAACTGATGTTCATGCTGGTACTTTTTTGGTTATCCTCTTTTACAGGTGCCTTTCGTGTTTTTCTCAATAGCAGATCTTGCAAGGTCTCTGCTTGGGTTTCGTATGATGTGAATTCTCCAGTTCCATTTCCGCTATTGTATTTCAGCGGTTTTAAGGGCATAATAAACCTCACAAATAGGTTGGCAAACATGTCAAAATGTTACGTTTGTACAAATGTTTTGTGTTTTTAATTGGGGTGTTTGCTGTTTGGACAAACATTTGAAGCAATGTTTGTAGAAATATTAAAAAAATTTAATATATGTCAGACATGTTGGATATTTGTCAAACTATTTGTTATGTCTAGTGCTAAAAGTAATCATTTCAGCGAAAACTTTGCAGAGTAAAGGCGTAGAGGAAGAAGCAATAAAATCATTTGCAGCCGTAAGTACTTATTTTTTAGCAGCATTGTTTGCCCAAATTATTTTTCTTTCTTTTATATTTCTTCCGCGTTTTAAACAAATAGCGAGCAAAATTGCAGCAGCACAATCGTCGTCAGCATTTATTGAAAGCAAAACAAAAGTGAAAAATTATTGTTTGTACGATATATGATTGTGCAGTTTATTGGCAAACAGAAGCAAAAACAAAGTGCACGTTTGCCAAGCAATTGTTTTGGTTTATTATGCCATTTATGTAACACATTTGTTTGATGCCAGAATCTGCTGTTAAGCATGACCGGTGAGCAGAAAGCTCGAAGTAAGTTTTTCTAAAAAGCTTCCTCTTTTACGTATTCCAAAATTTTTAATTCGTCCTTTTCTAACAATAAAATATGCAATTATCAGCCATGTCACAGAGTACAATTCCATTCGTAATTGTTTATTGATAGAAAGTTTATTTTGATATTTTTTTGGCGTTTAGGAGACAGAAAACTCCCATTCCGTTTATGAAAACGGAATGAATATATTGATATTTTTTAATTTTTTTTTAATACACTATTCATTCTGGTTGGTCCATCACTGCCCATGGGCTTCTTCTTGAGGCACTCGTAAATTTGTCTGTTAATACTGTGGCGTAGTTTTGATCAACTTTCCTTTTAAATTGTTTATTATCTATACGCAAATATTATAAAACTATTTTTTTGTGGATACTTTCGGTTTTCCTGACTGTAGTCATCATCTGATAAAAAAATTCCAAAAAAAAAGATTGTTTCCAAAAATTTTTTTTTTTAAAATAATTTTTTTTTTTAATAAATAAAATCTCACAAACTTATTTCTGGAAATTTAAAAAATTACCTAAAAATTATTTGGCATATGATAATAAATGTTTTTTTTTCTTTTACGGGTAGGATCAGTCCGGCCAGAACGTTCGAATAAAACCAAGAGGGACATATTCTTATTTTTCAAGTTTATAATTTATTTATTTATTCTAAAGTTCACGAGAGAAACAACGTGTGACGCGAAGTACCCGTGTAACGATGATAGAGTTCAAGAATTGGATCCAGACTCCATGACAACTGAGTCCGTGTATATCTATTTGAGTGGAATTGTTAATAAATTTAGTAACTACTACACCCAGGACCGATGGCCATTACAACCAGTCAATTCCCTGCGTACTACTACTACAACTTTCCTGAGTACTATGGCTGTTAAAACCAGTAGTAACCCCGTGCACCACTACCTAGGTACCGGAGATTTAGGGCGATTTCAACCAGTAGAAGCCCTGTGCACTACTACATTGAATTAATCTTTGTTCTGTATATTTGGCTGCTGGCTAAGCTGTTGCAATACTTGCGCCAACTGTCCAAATACCTCGAAAGTTCGCGCTAAACTAAAGTACACAGAAAAAAGAGTTTTATCAATTAAAAATGGTTTAAAAAGTTTTTAAATTTAATTAATGTGATAATTGAATCAATTTTTTTTTTTTTTTTTTTTGTTGAAAGAAAATTAAAAATTTAATTTTGATTTAATTAACATTTTAGTTGTTTTGAAATAAATTTTCGATTCAAATTTTAATAATAAAACAAAAAATCTTAATTGACTTTTTTCGTTTAAAATAAAATAATTTGAACTTGTAGAATTGTTGTTGGGAAGTGTCAATATTTATTCAAATAAATTAACACATTGTTTGAAATGGCAAAGTTTTTTTATCACGTTTTTAATCCATGGGGGGGATTCACAAGGTGTCATAAAGTCATATGTCTTCAAATAATAACATGAAAAAATACGACTGTTGTGAGCAACCCCTCATAATTTGCTATTAATTACGACAGCACAATAAACATAGCAAGCAACGTTTTATTTATTAAAGACACTTTTTGTTTACAAACCAACAACAATATTTTTAAACCATTGTAAAATGTTAGAACATTATGACAATAAACCATGATAGCACACCTTGTGAATACCCCATATATATATAAAAGAAAGTGGCGTTAGTAACTACGTTTATAACTAAAGAACGGCTGGACCGATATCGATGATTCGTACCAATTCGGAATGGTCTCTGACCAAGTAAGAAGAATAGCAAAAAAAATATAAAATAGGTTGCGCCATTGAAAATTACTCAGTATGAATTAACTCTTAAACTCTGCATTTGACGATGCTATGATCTTTAGTAAAGTTGTTGAGCATGAGCCGGCGAAGGTTTATAAGTTGATATGACCAATTTCAGACAGGTGGCGCCACTGAAAATGACTCGAAATAAGTTAAATCATAAACTGTGCATTTCATCATGCTATGATATTTAGCACAGCTGTTGAGCATTAGCATACAAAGGTTTCTAGGTTGGTATGACCAATTTCCGATAGGCGGCACCATTGAAAATTACTCAAAATAAATTATATCATTTGATCATGCTATGGTCTTTAGTAAAGTTGTTGCGCATGAACCGGCAAAGGTTTCTATGTTGGTATGAATAATTTCCGACAAGAAGTGCCATTGAAAATTAATCAAATCGTAAGCTATGCAATTGATCATGCTTTGATCTGTATCAAAGTAGTTGTGCATGAGCGGAAGGAGGTTTCTAAATTGATGTGCTTTCATTGAGTGTTTGTGGCCTAAATTTGGAGAACGACTGTTTTTCACACGGTCAACTCTATGTCGCAGGTTCCCGTGTCGGAAAGCCATCCTCTTTGTTCATTTTCACACCTGACAACAAAACGAAAAATATTGTTTATCACAAAGTGCTTCAATGATATTCTCTTAACTTATTCAATAGTTTACTTTTAATTCACATTTTCATATTCTTTTTTTTTTTTTTTTTTTTTTTTTTTTTTTTTTTGTAAATAAAGACAAATTATCTGCACCGAGTATTACCTGTACCTGATTCTGTATCTGTATTTTAAATATACACAAAAACAATTCTTTTCTAGGCAAAACAACGTTTGCCGGGTCAGTTAAAATTAAAACTATCATTTATTGAAAATATTTTTTCAAAATTTTTAAATTTTTTGTAATCAATATAATCATTTTGGTAACAGGTACAAAATCAACAACTTGTTTGCTTGATATTATGCATTTGGAATAAATTTGGTGATTGGAGAAATTTAATAATTTTTCCTGTGTAGTAGTTGAGGGTACAAAGCCTTAGAACCCAGTGTATCAGGCCAATGTAAGGTGTAATAGTGAGAGAACAAAGTAAGTCCCACGAATACTTGAAACAGAGATAATAGTGAGGAAGCACTCTCTTACAAATATCTTCAACTTAGCGAATGTATTGTCCGTTACCTGGTTGGTTCTCTTATATTAATTTCTCTTATACTAACTACATATAAATAAATTCATTTATTGAGTAAAAATAAAATAACAGATCTTTTATACTAACAAAATTTAAGTTACTAAAGAAAATTAAATTTATAATATACATATGTATGTAATTCAATAAAAAAAAATATAGTTCAATATATAAATGCAATGTAAAAAAAATAAAGAAACATTATGTAATGAATAACTTCGTTACAATATTAAAAATTTATTTTGCGGCCATTTAATAAATTTTATTATTTAGCAGAATATTTAATGTGTGTCTATTTTTAGTTTTTATTTCTATTTAAATTTTTGCTAAGTATCCAATTAAAATCAAAAATTATAGAGAATTGTACACGTGCTTTTTGTCCTTTAGAAAAACAAACAATTACACTTCATTAAATATTTTAAATGTACATATTTTTCACTGACAATAACAAGTGCATAGTTTAAGGTGTGAAGTTTGAATATTTAAGTTGAGGACTTAAAATAGAAGGAATTTTTTTAATTTTTTTTTTTCTAATTGCAAGAGGGAGGGGAATTAAATTACATATTTGTTAAAAATTTTTATCTTTTTAAAAAAAAAAAATATATGAAACAAATATTTAAAAACGTATATTTAAGGAAAATAGAAAATTAATTGATAAAATTATAAAACAAATTTAATGTTAAAAATTTCATTGTTCAATATAATTTTTAGTCTGACGTACATATAATGAAAAGTACTCTAAATCAGGGATTCATTATGGGCCATCTCATGAGCTATCTTATAAACGTAAACTTGGATGGCCTTATTTAAAAAAGGCCTAATACGATGTTTTTAATAGCGTTTTTTGTAAATTCTGGTTGACAAATGTGCCTGTCCTTAACATTACAGATGGCTACAGTTTACAATTTGTTGCGTTTTTTAATTTTAAATTTTATCAAAACTAGTTTTGAATATTGGAAAATTAATTTCTTCCCACAAAGATAAGAAAAGGTCATAAATAACGATGGCCAACAAATATTGAACCAAATGTTTAACAATAAAATCCTTCTTTTTAAGTTACACACCAATTTTTTTTTTTTTTTTTTTTTTTTTTTTTTGTATCAACATTTAAAGAATTTAACTCATGTTTAAGTAGATAAAAAAAAAATGATGATTAGCAAATTTTATAAATAACCATTTGCCCTTCAAAGACGTTAATTTTTCTTCTCTCATTTATTGTCATGGAAACATTAATGAAATTTCTTAAAAATAAAAGATAAAAATCATCCAGACAAATTTTTATCAAGTCCAAAAAAAAAACGTTTTTATAAGCACTTCATCTAAAAGAATAATATTAAGTAATTAAGCTGCCTTAAAAGCAGGCATAATATTTTTAGGCTGAATAAAAATTAAAAAAGGTGACACCCTTATTAAGCAAAAAAAAAAGTTAAATAACGATTAGATTCAGTCAAGTGTTAAAAGCTAATTAATAAAATGGAATTAAAAAAACCTACAGAGAACCGAAAACCCAAAAAAAATCTTCTTTTTATTTAAATAAATAAATTTAAGTACCTAAAAGTAGGCAAACAAAATGCAATTAATTTTAATTGGAAATTTATAAGATTAAAGAAAACCAAAAATAATTTTTATTTACTTTTATAATTTATTTGTTTGCATTATAAAATTTATTTTTTATATTAACAAAAAAAAAAAAACAGAGAAAACGGGATATTGGTCATCAGTGTTTAAACAGAACTAATTCTTAAATTTTTGATGGCTATGCTCAAAATCCTATACTCTCAATAACACCCACGACTTATTGACAAAAATTAATATTAATAGTATTTATGTATTAAATGTAAATGTATTAAATGTAGATAATATAAAAACCAGTAAGAAAGTATATGACAACCTACCCCACCCATGGGCAATCATGGACCCGCCACAACAAAATTAAATTATTAGCTTAATATTCATATATGAGTCCGTTGTATTATATTATATAGATAAATACATGTCTCAATATGAAATGTTTTCGAATTTAATGTCTTATAAATCAGCGAATGTTTAAACACTGGTTAAGTTGACTTAAACTTATATATATATATGTAGAAGGGAGATCGATCGGTTATTATTCGACCGGACTTAACCGGTCATTTTTGTTTTGCCCAAGCCGGTTATTTTAAAATTCACATTTTTCGAATATCGAATAAACCGGTTATTTGGGTATTATAAGCCGCTTAATTTAATGATGTGTAATTTAAATACGTTTTCTTTAATATTATTGTAAATTTACGGGTAATTAAAGTATTTTTATAATTATAATATTATGCAATCTTTAACTTTTATTAAGAATGTCAAAACAAGATAAAACAAAAGTCAAAAAATATACAAGTTTGTGATGAAAATCGGTTGATTTCAAATCGATCGTATTTGAAATGCGATAAATTTCGAGAGATACTAAAATTCATTTTTGAATTAAGGACTTAATTTTTGTTTAAAGCACAGTTCAATTATCATATATATTTTAAAGTTTTAAAAATAAATTATACAGATATTAAGAGGAAAATGTATTAGAAATCAATTTTAAAAGATACTGAAAACGAATTTAAACCGTTTCGCATTCAAAATTGAATTCCATCAACCTAATTTAAAAAGTAATTAGAAATGTGTTTGTGAAAGTATTGCAAAAGTTAAATATATTTTTATGCAAATGTCATCTCGGGAGATATTTAGAACGGGATTTGAAAGACATGTATTTGAAGTGTCCTAAAATTATAAGTTGCCAAGTTGCCGAGGCCCTAGAACGTCTAAAAAGTAGTTCCAGCATATCTTCATGTTTAAACCTACAACATTCCGGTGGAATCAACCATATTCATCAGTTCCATTTATTAAAACTAAATTGAAGAAAACAAACAATGTCATGGACGTTTTTAATTCGTCGACGAATTGACTAATATTTCATACAAAGAGTAAGTTCATAATACTTCTCGTTTCTCTAATGCTGGCTAGTAGGTTTTATTTGCAGCCTTTCAAAAACAAGGCTGAAGTCTCTTGATTCATATAGACTTGCTTAACCACCAGCAAATTAAAACTAATTTAAAATAAATTTGGGAAAAGATTTCAAATAATAAATTTATTAAATTCCTATAATTTCTTATTTGCATTTGCAAAACGTTTGCTAGATCAAACATCATTTAACAATTTCATAATTATATTATACAATTATCTTATTACAAATAAAGTTTAATAAATCAACAGAAATTATTAAAAAAGAAAAGCTTAAGTTTGATCAATGTACTAGTCTCGTTTTTTTTTCTTATTTTTTCGT
Source organism: Pollenia amentaria (assembly GCA_943735925.1). Lineage (NCBI taxonomy): Eukaryota > Metazoa > Arthropoda > Insecta > Diptera > Polleniidae > Pollenia > Pollenia amentaria. Next base: position 32,987,858 of record OX031010.1, on the reverse strand, counting down.
CAAATATTTGTTATGTATTTTGTTGGTTCCTTGCCTTTGAGAATTGTTTTCTTTTTATTCAAATTAAAGTTTTATTAGAAAAAATTATTTGATTTTTGTAGTTTAAAGTATTCGAATTAAAACCGATACTTAACCGAAAACTGGTTTTTTTTAAATAGCAACTATTCGGAATATTCGAAATCCGGGTTTTCGAATTTTAAACCCAATTTGAAACGTTTAGAGCTTGTTTATATGTTTACTGATTTATAGATTTGCTAGCTTAAACTGATATATTAGCCCTAAGTGGTTTTTGGGATAAACCGGCAGCTTTGGTCAATTCTGGACCCACTAGCACAAAATGTTGGCATGACATAGTAGCTACCGTAAAAGTATTTTCGCCAAATTTTTATTACCAACAGTTAAAAAGAAATTATCGTGTTTTTCGGGAGCGCCATTTATACGAGAGCTACGGTCAAATATGGACCGATTCTAATAAACTTTGGTGAGATGATTTAAAATATTTTTGAACCAAATTTAATATAAATACCAACATAATAAGATAACAAACTAATTTTACAAAAATGGTTATTGGTAACGAAAGACTCTATTCCGAAAAGAAGTTTGTATGGGGATATGGGTTCTTATGACGATATAAACGCACATACAAAATTTCATTAAATTAGTACAAAATTGCGTTTACATGGACAGCCTACCATCAAAACATAAAATTCATTAAGAAACAAATTTACATTCATTGATAAAAGCATTTGAAAAACATTAAATTTGTATTGGTAATTCCATGTCAAATCGACCAAGAGCGGTTTGAATGAAATTTGGTGTGAAGGTTCCTTTTATCCTTTAAAAATCGACTTGACTATAATAATGTACAAAACTCATTTAATTTCTTGGAGACGTAACGTGACAAAGCTCCAACAAAAAATGTAGCAAATAAACAAAAAAATCTTTCTCAATGCCGTTACTTTTTTTTAACACCGAAGATCAAATCAGATTTAATAAATACATATTGCTCAAAATTACAATATTAAAATTTTATTTTAGGATTATTTTTTACAGGTTGCAAAAGAAAAAAAATCATATCTTAAAAAAGAAACAAACAACTCTTTCAAAGTTTCAGAATTTTTAAAGAACAGTTTGAGGAATTATATAAAAAAAAAATCAGGCAAAAACAAATTAGGTTTTTGACTTGGTCCATTTAAAAATTTAATATTTTGTAGATATAACATTTAAAAAAAAATCATTTTTTTTAATACTCGTTCATTGTTTGTAGCCCCAAGTATTCTCTTTAAGATGAGATACAAATCATCTTCGTGTGTACAGTAGTTTTTGAGATATTAAAAAAATAAGCTCAACACATTCGGCTAATTCGACGAAATTATGACTTTTTGAATATGACGTAACTTTTGCAAAGAAATTTAAATTTTTTTTTTTCGTTAATATATGCTCCTTATAGGATAAAAGGAACCTACACACCAAATTTCATTCAAATCAAAAGGGGTCGGATCCCACTCTTGGTCGATTTGACATGGAGTTACCCATAAATTGTTTTCAAATATTCACAAGCCGATAATTAAATTGGCGGTTATTACTTTAAATTCTCTCTTATTTTATTGTCTTAATCTTTTTTTCCTTTGTTTTGCAATTTCTATTTACAAAATGTATGAAATTTAATTGTTTCGAAAATAACTGTCTATATATGAGAGCATAAGAATATATGCTCTCAAAATGAAATCGATTCAATTTCATGGCGGCTTTTTACGAAAAATTTTTATGTCACATTGTATTGAAAATGTGGTGTCGACGCAGTTCTGTTTGAACACATTTTTTGTATATAAAAAATGTTCTAAAAATTGTTTTTATTTTAAAAAGATTATTGTATGGGAATTTGCTTAACTAGTCGCTTTAAATAAATTTGTGGACAAGAAAACCACAGTTTCCTAACCAAAATTTAAGGCATTTCAGGTAAAACTAATTTTACAAAAACCAATTTTTTTTAGAATTCTTTGTGAAAACAAATTTTTTGCAAAAATTTTAGAACAGGTTTTTTTAAATCAAAACTTTTTACCATAATTGTCATGTTAAATAAATTTTTTCAGTTTAATTGTTGATATTACTAGTCAAAAGATTTTGTTTGTTGTGCTTAATTCCCTTTTTTAATAATTGATAAAAATACTGAAATTTATTGTTGGAGGATAAGCTGTTCCTATGCGCATTTCACTGGTTGCTTAGGCCAGATCGTCAGGAAACGTTCTCCTAAATAATTTTAGAAAAGCCAAAGCTATCAGCAAACAAAACTACAGAAGGAATGAGAATTACCTACAATACCCTCAAAAAGTTTTATTTGCAACGATATCAAAGCTTAAACAAAATACCAAACAATAAAACAGTGATGAGTTTTTATCTTTTCTTAAATTTTTTATTCTACACTTGTAGAAAATTTTGTATGACTTTGAGCAGTAATATCAACAATTAAACTGAAAAAATTTATTTAACATGACAATTATGGTAAAAAGTTTTGATTTAAAAAAACCTGTTCTAAAATTTTTGCAAAAAATTTGTTTTCACAAAGAATTCTAAAAAAAATTTGTCATTTATTAAAAATTTTGTAGTGGTTATTGTAAGAAAAGATCAACTCACTGTTTTATTGTTGGAATTTTGTTTAAGCTTTGATATCGTTGCAAATAAGACTTTTTGAGTGTTTGTAATTCTCATTCCCTCTGTAGTCTTAGTTGCTGATATTTTTAGCTTTTCTAAAATTTTTTGGGAAAACATTCCCTGATGATATGGCTGAAGCAGCCAGTGAAATGCTCATAGAAACAGCCGACAGAAAATTTCAGTATTTTTATCAAGAATAAAAATAGGGAATTAAGCACAACAAACAAAGACATTTAAGGAATTTTGGAAAATTTTAAAATCAACGTAATATTTTCTTTAAATTTATAATTCAACTGATTTTATTTCAAAAATGTTTATAAGAAATACAATAAATGCTTATGCCTGTATTCATAAAAATATTTAAAATTGAGAAAGGGTTTACAAAACAAATTTTCTATGAAAATTTTCCTTTATATACGTTTGTTAAACTTAATAGTCTTTTATGAATACGGGGGTTATTATTTAAAATTGTTGTTGCTTGTTTTGCAAAAACTTGCCTGTTAGTTCTTTTAATCAATTTTTCAAAATTGTTGACAACTTAAAAATTACCAACATTCATAACAAATATCAAATAGCCAAATCATTAAAGGGGTATTCTATTAAACGCATACTTTATATTTAACTCAAAAACAACAAATAGAACGTATACGCCCTCAATTCAATTCTAAAAATTCAGAAGTTCGTTGCATACTTTTTAGCTTATATTAAATATTTTACTTAACGTATGAGTTATATTCGATTGAAATTGACAACAATATTAAGTATACGTCTTCAGTTTGCGTCTCATGTTAATAAAACCACATTTGTAGCATACCAAAAGGGGTTAATTAAAAACGGCATTATAAACGTATAATTAATATTAATAACGCATAAATACATAATTAAGTGAACAATAATAGAATGAATTTAACAAATTTTTTTCAATTGGGTGTTTCACAAAGTAGTCACAAAGTTGTAAAGTCATATGTCTTAACCCATTACTGGCCATTGTACTCGCACAGGTACAGAAAAACTCTCATATTTGAATTGCCATAAATCCAGTGGTTGTTTTGATTTTATGTTAAGTATACTCTGTTTAATAAAAACAAAGTGAAAAAGCAGCGGCAGCAAATAAAAGTACTTCGAATTTGGCTTTCTTTTGTCTAACCTTTTCCAGATTTTCTCATTTCGGGTAGGTCAATGATTGTTTGACTCTGCCAAAAGTTTATAGCGTAACAATTTAAAATCTTTGCACAGTGTACTCGCTTGGGTACAGTGGCTGATAGCGTATATATTTTGATTAGATTTTTTATATTTTATTTTTCGAAATTACATGGCGTTTGAAAGCATGAACCCATCAATATTTTATGACAGACGATTTAATAATCTAGACAGCGCTTTGGATTTTGTGCAAGGGGCTTCAAATCATAATTTTTTGATGTTGCGTTTATTCCACCATATGCAAATATCAATGCAGATGAGGAGAACGGCGATGCTGAGGATATTACCGCTAACATCATGCCGCCAGATATAATCTGGGTAATATAGAGGTTTTTTTCAACAGCGATAGCGAAGAACGCCCTTCAAGGGCTGCAGCAGCAAAAATTGATTGCAGATTACAATTCAGAAAAGGGTGGCGTTGAGCTTCATGATCAAGCACTATAATTACATGACTAAATTTCGTGGAAATAAGTGGTGGTGACCGCTTTTTTTCGATCGTCGCCAACTCACTGAAGTTGTACAAGGAAGCCAACAACTCAAAAATAGACTAACTGAAGTTTCATTGTGTCATCGTCCGGCAATTCATACGAAACCATCGCAACAATCAATATCTAGGCGATCGATTATTCGTAGTGTAGCACTTAACGCTGGAAACCATTTTCCGAAAAGAATTGAAAACCTTTACGCTATATTCAATGACACACTTCAGCATACACTTTATTTTTATTTTTTCATATTTTTTAAGTTCTAGTACTAAATAAACAAAATTAGTGATTTTTAATTTAAAAGACGGCTAGCTTTTAATGGGTTAAAATAATAACAAGAAATATATATGTCTGCTGTGTGCGACCGCTTATAATTTAGATTTCTACTGTACAGTTATGACGAATCAATGAACACAGCATTTTTTTTATATTATTTTATTGAAATCTATTCATACTGATAATAAGCAAATTAGATGAAACATAAAAATGACAGTTGTAGTTGTACAATAAGAACCACACTATAAAAATAGAAAACAAATTCTGAGGTTTACAAAATTACAATGAAAATAGTATAAACTAGTTAATATGATTAATAAATAGCAACAAATAATTAATGGCAAGATATTTAATACATTTGTTAATCTATGTAAATGGTTAAGCAAATAACTAACATAAAAAAATATAAAACAAGAGAGTAAACATAATTACAATAAAACAAAAGAAAAAAAAAATTTTAACTATTGACGTCATCCTTCGTCAATGGCGGCGAGTGTAAAAAGGCAAACCCCTCTGAAGAGATTGTGTGGTTACAATCGAAACTAGTCTGGGCAACCTGTCCGTTAAGACCTGGGTTCAATTCCCATCTCAGTCAACAATGAAAAATTATCAATTAATTTGAATTCATTTCATGTTGTTAAATTCCTTTCTTCATAAAAATAATTTAATGAAAATAAAATTTGGATTAAAAACCATTAACAGTTCAATAAGGCAAGTCTAAGATATGATTTCTCTTAAGTATATTTATTTCCTCAGTATCGCCTGATAAAGTCATAGCTAATGGATTTATATGGTTACTAAGTCTTTTCAAGTACTTATCACTAAAAGAATTAATAGTTTCATTAGCGGTTTTTATTTTAATATCATTGTGGAATACTTCATTAGTAATATACCAAGATGACTGAACAATAAGTCTTAGAGTTTTCGATTGGTGTCTTTGAATAATTTCAATATTTTAATGGCTCACAGTTCCCCATAATTGAATTCCATAAGTCCAAACCGGTCTTAAAATTTGCCTTATGAAGTCTTAATTTCTTTGCAATATTTATCGTTGATTTAGAACCAATTAACCCAAAAAAAATTTCTATTAATTAAATTTAAATGCTGACGCATATTTTTTATATGGACAGGGCCACCGTCAGTAACGTTACGCTCGTATACATATTTTGGTCAATATCTTTAAAAAATACAATTATTTCTTCCAAGGTGAGAGCGGCATATGAAAGTTATCGTCATAACTGCAGACAATTTTACTGTATCTCGTTTTGTTGTGAAGTTATGACCATTTTAAGCCGTCAGTAACGTCACCGGATTTTGGAAGTGTGTTTGGAGGTTACTGAACGTTTGTGTAAAAATGAGCGAAATGAAAAGAGTTCATGTTTATTATTAGCCAGAATGTTGAAAAGGAAAGATCAAAGATGATTTTATCCAAAAGGTGGGCTTAATAATTTATGTTTTAATCACGTAAATGACATAAAAGCAGTGTCAGTAACGTGACGCAAAATGTCTGTAACGTCACACGTACGAACTTCGTTAGGAGTTTCGGGTTTTTTTTGTGGTTTTATAGAGTGACCCTAAACCGCCAAAAATCATAGTAGAGGAGTTTTAAGATGCAACCCTGGGGAGGTATTAACACAAACCCACTTTTCGCACTAATCTCATAAAAAAATTGTAGTAAATCGGGCTGGCCCTTTAGAGCTGATTTTTGTATGATAGAGTAACGAAAAATGTCGAATTGACTGCAGTTTTTCTTTTTTTTTGCGAAATATTTGTGAAATTTCTTCATAAATGGTGATAAAAATTTTGTGTCAGCATTTTGAAGACTACAGAGGGAATGAGAATTACCTACAAACACTCAAAAAGTCTTTTTTGCAACGATATCAAAGCTTAAGCCAAATACCAACAATAAAAGAGTGAGTTTATCTTTTCTTACATTCCCCACTACAATTAGTTGAAATTCTCCCAACATTAATTTTAGTTGTAAGTGGATTAAGAAAAAACAAAATTAAAAACAAAACCAAATTGCTTTATTGTTTTCGCAAGAAAATCAAAATAAAGCAATTTGCCAGTTCAGTTTTTTTATGCACGTGCAAAAAATTGTGTATGTAATTCTCATTCCCTCTGTAGTCTTGTTTGCTCTTATTTGTTGTTATTTAGGAGAACGTTTCCTGATGATCTGGCCTAAGCAACCAGTGAAATGCGCGTAGGAAAAGCTTATCCTCCAACAATAAATTTCAGTATTTTTATCAATTATAAAAATAGGGAATTAAGCACAATAAACAAAATCGTTTAATGAAAAAATAAGTTAATAATATGTTTTCCTATTAGTATAAATTTTTATCCAGTTTTTGCTTTCACTTAATTCAGTAAATGTAAAAATTAATCTGAAAAACTAAAAATTTTAAAACTTTTTGGGAAATATTTGTGTTCGAAAGTTTTTACACAAAAATGAAAATAAAAAAAGTATAAATTAAAAAAAAATTTTTACTTTATACTTTAATACCTGATGTTGCAGGTTGCATTATAAAAAATTTACTTTTAATAGATTGAACTCTAATAATAATCTCTTGAATTATAAAAGTTTCCAGTTTTTTTCACTTTTTTCTAAAACAGAAATAATTTGCTAACTTGGACCGCTTACTGAATAGAAAATAAACAATATAGTTGATTGATTTTTACAGCTTGTGATGCAGAATTTTATCTATTTTTATCATATACCAAAATCTATTATAAAAACTATTTTTCTAAATTTCAATTAATCGCCACTTTGATACTATTTGAACCCAATGTGCTTCGAACATAATTAGAAAATGCAACAAATGAATAAATTGAGATGCAGAATAGTTCACAGTCCCATAAATTGGCGATTTGCGTACCATTAGCTCTGAATGAAAGATTTGAAGGTTAAGAGAATAATGAAATCTATGGTTTTGTCTTCGATTCTCTACCATCGATACAAAGCTCGAAAATTTCATTGACAATAGATCGAAAAAAAATCTTATTGGGCTACTTAACATGACTCTGCATTCCGAAAGTGTTAAAGACACGTTCACCCCTATATCTAGTAAAAGTTCTGAAAAGTCTACAAGAACTGGCCTTAAAGAAATTTCTGTTAATGATTCCAACAGAACTGGTCCTGAGACTTGTAAAAAAAGAATAAGAATAATTAGAAATAACTAATGACATCTGAAACGAGAACTAATCACTTAACTGGTATATTAAGTAAGAACGAAAAGGTCGATTTTTTAATTTTGTATTAACTTTGTTTTAATAATTTTTTTATATAAATTACTTTTTATTTATTAGTACCAATTTTATAACAGGTTCAGTATTAACCGGTGGTGTGATACATTTCTTTGGGACTATTTAAAAATCTGTTCTTGAAATTATTTCTAGGACTTTTTTATTGGAAAAACAGGAAGGACTAGCCCCGGTAGGCTAGCTGGTAGTGAGCAAGTCTATCAGTACTGGGGTTGCGGGTTCGATTCCCGCCAGAGACTCTGGTCTCCTGCAGACAAGCAAAAAAGCTTCGCGGGATTTAGTGTAGGAATAAAAAAAAAAAAAAAAAAACACTTTTATTGAGAATAGATGTGTGACTGAACAAATAGTGGCTGTTAGGTGCTGTTTAACTCCCTGCAATGACAACCCCATGTAAAAGTAATAGGTGCCATTCATATAAAGTGTTAGAACTAAGACCAGTCTCTGCCACCAAAGAACTTATCGCGGGACTACTTTAGTGTCAGTTCGTTTGCATCTGGGGTTAATAAATGAATAATAATTTGGCTATTTTTCTTTCTTTTCTTTTCTGGTTTTCTTCCATAGTTTGTTTTATTTATTTTTTTTTTTTTATTCCAAGACTTTTAGCTTAACTAAAAATGGGCGACAAACCTGAAAGTAAAAATTTTCAGATAACGATTCAAAATTAATATTAAAGACATGATTTGAAAACTTTCTAGTTTTTTTTTCTTAAGAATAATACCAAATTTACAATTAATATAGGAAAAACGCGATTTTTCAATTTAACATTGTCAAATTTTATTTAAACTTCTCCCCAGTTTATCAAAAAATAATAATAAATTTGAAAATTGCTTAGTTATCTCTTTAACAAATTTAACAACAATTTATTCATAAGCCCCATTAGATGGGAAACTCAAGCCAAAAGCAACGCTGTAAAGCTCCCCTTAGAATTTAAAATCAAAGCACGTTTTAGCAAAAATGTAATAGGTATTTTCCGCTACACCTTAAACACTTAAAGCAACAATAAAACACACCACACACAAACACATACATACAAAAATATAAAGGCACCTACACACACACACAAACACATACATACAAAAATATAAAGGCACCTAAGAGTATGCAATACAAATCAAAATTAAAATTCAAAGCAAAGAATCAGCATAAATATTAGTATTTCTCTACTAAATCATAAATAAAATATGAATAAGGGCAATAAAAACCAAAAAGTCTATATCTATAAAAATGTGACTCAAACACACTTTTAACCAGGTAACGAAAAAAAATCATACGCCTTTTATTTACATGACATTTTAAATAAAATAAGAATGTTTGAAGTTTACAAAATAAAACTCTGTAAAACGTATGAATTTCTAGTTCGGGTACGTAAAAGTCTCTATAAATATTAAACAACAACTAAAGTCCTTTAATAGGCAACACTTTGTTTATAAACCCAGTCAGAAACAGAGGAATTGAAACATGTACATAAAACTAGGCAAACAAAAGCAAAATGAGAGAGAAATTACTTTACTCTCTCGTTGGAAATGTTAACTTTGTACTCACTGGAAATTCGTCTGGAGAGCCAGAGCAGATGTTTATTAACATAAGTGTTATACATTTTTGTTATACAGTGTGCTAGTAGTAATAGCTAACAACAAGTGTGTGGTATACTTTTTAATGCTATTTTTTGTATTGTGAATCTTATGTATAATTTAAGGCATTACTATTACAATTGTGTAAGGTCAGGATCATAATAAAAGTAATTATTAATGAAAATGCTAAGCTAAATATGCTTTTTGGAAAGTCTTATTAGTATAACGGAAAATCAATGGTTAAGTAATTCAAAATGCGAAATAAATTTAAAATTAAGAAAAAGGGGAAACCCCGAAAACTTACTATGGAAATTTTGTATAACAAATATTACTATTTCTAAGGGCTTTTTTATGCCTACGAAAATGTACCAAAGGACTAGCTGTTATTTTAACTCAAATGCTGTGCTCAATTTTTGACATTAATAATAAGTGTATCTACTCTGACAAATCATCGTGTTTAGATTTGGGCTTAAATAGAGCTACGAAACTATCCAAATTTAAGCGACATTTATACGATGACTTTTCAGACATGTCTGTTTTATGCATTCTCTTTTGATTATGCTACCAAAAACCTTTCATATATAATTTCCCAATCGTCTTTTATACATATTGAAAAGCATGAAAAATCATTATTACCTTTAAAAAAAAAAAATTAAATTGGGCGCCTCGAAAATGTTGTTTTTGATATGTCGTAGTAAAACTTTTTTTCCCTCATGCGAAAAGCTATCGTAAAATCGATTGCTTAAACGACCCATCCTACTCAACATTGAATTTTTAATATACACAGAAAAAAGTTTTTTTTACCAAATAAAAAAATGGTTTACAAAGTATTTAAATTTAATTAATGTGATAATTGAATCAATTATTTTTTTAATTGAAAGAAAATTAAAAATATAATTTGCATTATTTAATTAAATAAATTAACACATTGTTTGAAATGGCAAAGTTTTCGATCATTTTTTTAATTAAAATTAAAAATATAATTTACTGAAAAAAAAATAATAGGTGCACAGATGGGTCAAAGATGAATTGTTGTATTGGCTCTGGGGTTTTTTCGGAGGAAATGTACGTGAATCTCTCTTTCCGCCTGCCAGATTGGGCCAGCGTTTTTCCGGCTGAAATATTGGCGATATGAGAGGCATGTAGAACACTGTACAGTAGGAACATTAGCTGCAAAATTGGAATTTTCGTCGATAACCAGGCGGCTCTGTTGTCACTAAGGGCACAATTTGTTAAAGCTGCATAACGATTGCTTACAAAAACTTCTTTAAAGACATTTCATTAATACGAGTTATAGTTTAAGTGCGTTCTTTAACACGGTACTTCTTCAACTTAATAATGTGCCTCTTAAGCACTTTAATTGCTCACCGAAGTACAACTTTAAGCTTTAAAAAGAACGTACAAAATCATTGTTAGCCATTCAAGCAACAATTTTAAGCCTTTTGGCAGTAGAACTCAGACCAAAGCAAGAAAATCGGGATATATCAAATGAAGTGAAGCAGAAAGACTTTAAAAGCCGATTATGAAACGTAGTAATTTTTGCATCAAGGCGTACTTCCACTACAATAACCCGATGCGTAAGGAAACCGGGGTGCCCCGGTAGACTAGTTGGTAGTGAGCTAGTCTATCAGTACCGGGGTTGCGGGTTGGATTCCCGCCAGAGACTCTGGTCTCCTGCAGAAAAGTGAAGAGCCTCGCGGAATTAGCATAGGAATAGCATAGGAAAAAAAATTAGAAACAATGGCTTTAATATACAACTGTATACATGAGACCAGAGACCCTGCATATCGTCACCTAAAATGCAAAAGGACGTAACAGCAAAAAAATTCGAAATAGAGCTTTTGATTGATTTTTGTATGTGTTATTAAACTACGTGTTCACAAAAGATCCCAAGAGATTTTAGATCCCTGCGATGAAAAATGTCGACTTTATTCAAGCAATTCAAACGCTAATTCCACCTTGTTGTTTTTTATTTTGTAAAGTTCTTTTGCTTCTCCTGTAAAAAAAAAATAAGAAGTGTTGTTGCGCACTTTTGCATTTTAGGTGACGACATGTTGAAAATCTGTTACTATGTGACCGCGGCAATGCCAAATTTGTCAGTTGCTGGAGGTGTTGTGTTGTTCTTTAAATAACATGCAATGGGCCTCATGCATAAAACGTGAGCCTGAGCTCTGACTCGTTTTTTTTTTGAGTAAAAGGTGCTTGTCGTATGCATAATAAAATTTGATGAATTTGATGAAACTGCTTACGTTTGAACTCGTCTTGCTCAGTTTGAACTAAGTTAGATGAGCATGTGCTCATTTTCATATGCATAAAAACAAGCTTTTGCTTTCTTTTGTGAGCTCTTGCTCAAATTTTGTTGAGCATGCCTTATAGTTGACTCGCGTCCAGTAAAAAGGAATCATGGCTGAATATTTTGTACCGCAAAGAAATACAAAATGTTATCAACAGCGTAAAAAAAATTTTGCAAGTAAGGATAAAAATTTGTACAGGTTTGTATTCTTAATTACTATTTTTTTTATTTAATTAATAATAAAATGATAAATACATAGGTTTGATGATAGAAGCATCTGCTGGTTGGCTAATTACTTTTTTGAGGAGTCAGAAGACTCCTCAGCAACTATGATAAAATTAAACTGTATTTAAGATTTTGTGCCGATCCTGGATTCCAAAATGTTATAGCCACAGATATTTGAGTCCATCAATCAACTGTGTCGCGAACTATTGCGGAAGTTGCGAAACTTATATCTGCCAAAGCAAGCGAGTGGATAAAATTCCCGAAAGATGCTGATGAAATAAAAGATGCTCAAATGAAATGGCAAGGAAATTATTGCTTTCCATTTGCAATTGGAGTGATTGATTGTACGCATATAAAAATTAAAAAACCCTCAAATCAAAGCGATGAGTATATTTGTAGAAAAGGCTTCCACTCTATAAATGTGCAGGCAACTTGTGATGGAAAAGAACTTTTTACAAGCGTTGACATATCCTGGCCTGGTTCAGTTCAGAAAATGATATCGAACAACAAAGAGCAAGAAATTCAGAAGCTGGAAGAAACAAAAGGATGATGATCGCAAATTTGTTATCAAATTAGTTTATTATACAAATAATATAAATGGAAACCTAAAATTTTTTTTTTAGTCTATAAAAATAAAAAAACGTAAATACATTTCATCGTTTTATACAAAAATAAAATATATGTAATTAAATTTTAGGCATTAAATATATATTAATAAAAATCAAAATTCATATAATTGCAAGTTTCTTTCCACAAGTTTATCTTGCAAAATTTGCCTTTTTGCAGAAAGGACTTTGTTTTGTTTTAACAAAACAAGCCTCTGCAGACTTTGAAAATTTAAATCTCTTGTCTCATCAGTTTCATAGCGACTCAAAACTGCTGTTGACTTTTTGTTAGCCTTCAAAATAAACAACATATAGCAAAATGTAAAATAAAATAGAAAAAAAATATTACAGGTTGGTCATCATTTTCAGTGCAACGGCGCTTTTTTGATGTTTTGCTACTGGTGCTGCTGTTCTTTTTGTTTCTGAGGATGTTGTTGCTATTAGCTATTTTTTCATTATATTTTTCCCCGTTAATTCAATTCCAAATTTCTGCTTAATTTCTTTTACACATTCTTCTATAGTTTGTTTTTTTTTTATTTTTTATACTTGGTAATTGACTCTTTTCTAATAAATATTTATTTTGTTTTATTTTTTCCACTAAAAATTTAGAAATGTCGTCTTTTTCTACTTTATTATTATTATTTAGTTCTATTTCTACTTCACTTTCACTTGACAACATGTTTACACTTCAATAACAATTACACGTTTGAACTCCCTTTGCTCAAGTAATTGCAATTGGTTTGAACTCATTTTTATGCAAACGAAATTGAGCAAAAGCTGTTGCTGTTTGGTCGAACTCGACTTTATGAGCAATTGCTCACCTGCTTCAACTCAGCGCTTTTACTCGTTTTTATGCATGAGACCCAATATATTAGATTTGCTCAGAGTTCGACGTGCTGTTAGTTAAAATAGGTAAATGAGAGAAATTTTACAGAAAAGACGGGTATCTAGGACCCACCCACATCTGTGTAAAATTTTTTCTCTTACCACAGTGATTCGGCTAAAATATGATAGCGGGACAAAACTCATGACGCTATTGCCAGAAGCCACTGATAACGACTTGTTATCAGTTGTAGTCCGATTTAAATTTGACTAAGGACTCAAGGTCATGCAATATATCCTTTTTCTTAAAAACGCAAGAAAACCTACAGAAATTGTCCGATTATATTAAAATTTGATATACATACAACTAGCAACGTGTGTGTTAGTTTTCATTTAAATCGGAGCAAGGATTCAAGGTCCTGCCATATATCCTGTTTCTTAAAAACGCTCTTACACCTACAAAAATTGTCCGATCATAATAAAATTTGGTATACAAACAACTAGCAACGTGTGTGTAAGTTTTCAGTTAAATAGGACTAAGGACTCAAGGTTCTGCCATATATCCTTTTTCTTAAAAACTCTATAACACCTACATAAATTGTCAGATCGTAATAAAATTTGGTATGTAAGTAGGTATTTGTAAGATATATACGAGTATTTATGCCAAATTTAGGTAGAATCAAGCAATTAATGTGAAAAATACAACAAACATTATATGTGGGCAAATCCCAGAAACTGTCCACCAACCGAAAAATTTTCATATTAATCTAATTTGATTTTTTTTTTTAATATAATATTGGACTAGATGTATAATTTCAGATATATAAAAAAAATGTATTTCGATGATCATAAATACAAAAATTATAACCAAATCCTACCCTACATCTGTTCTCTTAATGTTATGCTAGAAATTAAAATTTTTTTAGGTGTTCCTAAAAATAATTTAGTGTTAATATAGATGGTACGATTGTAAGCTATATTTTTATTCTCTCAATTGTCTTAAATTTTGTTATAAAATTTTGGGTTACTATTTTAGAAAGACTGATGTCAAGTCAAAGAATTGTAGCGTGCGTTACGAAAAAAAGGTTTTTTTATATTGTGAATAGAATAAATTTTTTTTCAAGTCGTCCTTAATTTTATTTCAATTTCATTACCTGCTTTTTAGCAAATCAAAAATTTGAATTTTACAATAAGAAAATAAAAAACTTTTGCGTATTATATTCTGTAGCGTTCGTAACGATTTGAGTTCTTCCAAAAATTGTATTCAAAACCGATTCAATAGTTATTTTCTTTTCTTATATCTTCGCTTTTTATTACTTTTCTTCAGAACTAGAGCTGTTGAGAAGCGAAATATATGGTAGGTTTTTGGCAAAATTTTATATAAATAGCATTTATGTTTTTAATGTAAGCATATAGATATATAAAATCCAGTAAGAAAGTATAGTCGGTCAAGCCAGACCATATGACACCCTACCCATGGGCAATCATTTGACCGCTACAACAAAATTATATTTTTAGCTTAAGATTCATATAAGAGTCCGTTGTATAATATTATTTAGATAAATAAATGTATCAGTATGAATTTTTTCGACTTTTATGGCTAATAAATCAGTGAATGTTTAAACACAGCTTAAACTCCACAGCTGTAAATAGTGCCCCATATATAATTTGTATTTTCAAAAATAATAATGCGGAAGCCCAACGATAATTGTTGTCAAATTCATCTGGTCTGTATGTATTAGGAGTTTAAGCACCAGTTTCATACGTATAGAGATGGTTTATATTTTTTACTGATTTAAAGATTTGCTAGCCTAAACACATTTTTAACCAAAAACAGAGCTTAACTTGGACTGATTTAAAAGCCCTTAGAGATTTTAGGGAGGGGTTTATCTGGCATCTTTGGTAAATTCTAGACCCACCAGCACAACATATTGGAATAACATATTAGCTGTCGTAAAAGTATTGTCGCCATATTTTTATTACCAACAGTTATAAGGAAATTAAGTATTAAAATATTTTTTTCGGTAGTGTTATTTGTATGTGTACTAAGGTAAAATATAGACCGATTAACTAGATAAATAAACTTTGGTAGGATGATTTAAAATATTTTTGGACCAAATTTAATATAAATACCAACGTAATAAGATGGTTTATGGGCACAAAGTGCTGTTTTCCTAAAAGCAGCTTGTATAGAGGCTATGTAAAATTATCGAGTGATTGTCACCATTTTCAATAGGCATGGTTCTTATAAACGCACATACCAAATTTCATTTAGTTATATCCCCAATTGCAACTTGTACTTGGCGAACAAGGTTAACATGGACATCCAGACATCAAAATATAAAATTCTTTAATAAACAAATTAACATTCATTGATAAATGCATTTATAAATAGAAAATTTGTATTTAAAAATGTTAATAAAAACAAATTTTAATATTTACTTGTTAAACTAAGAACAATTGTGTTTCTTTTCATGTTACTGGAAAAAAATTAACTGGCATTGCGTAGCGTTCGTGACACTGGGTTCACGGCATTTGATAAAAACCGGCAAAGTTGTTTGATTGCAAATAAGTTTTTTTTTATTCTCTTATGTTCACTATTCTTTTAGGGATAAGATATTGTGTATTTTATTATGCCAAAATCGCTAAAAAAAAAAAATACGCAAAAACAGATCAACTTATAAAAGTACTTCCACTTTTTGTAGTGTCCGTCACAAAACTATATGATCAATTATTTCGCAACAAATACCTGCTAAGAAATTAAGATATATGCCATTCGATAGTACACAGTAATGTCACTAAGCACTATGTATAAGATGAAGCTATTTCTTTTGAAAGATCAAAAAATGTTTATGGGTGTTTCTACGTTAATATGTAGGTACTATCGACGGCTACATTAAAAACTCATATATAATTTGAAAATTTGTGGAAATATCAAACGTGTTTAATAATAAATAAAGTATACTTTTTTGACAATAAATTGCAATACGTAAATTACCTTAGTTTAGTCATAACTTCATGTTTACCTAGAAAAAAGTATCTACCCTGGCCTGTCCCTTTACTATTCTGTAACATAATCTTTGAAATTTAATACATTACTAATTCATTAAACATCTAATCATTATTTATTACATAAAGTAGTATAAATAACACTGATAGTCATTGAAATAAACTTTCAAATTACTTTCATATTCTATTAAAAAAAATTACACAGTTTTTGTCGCTTGTATTTTAAGTCTCCTCCACTGCACATTTTTCTACCGTTTAAAAATGCCTCTAAAATGCGTTGACGCTGTAAATTTAAATAGCAGAGTTGTTTCGAAGTGAATTTAACAATAAGTATCACGCGAGACACTAGCATACTCTTATTGGGCCGATAAATCGACCACACCACTCGGGTCGCTCGCACGTATCAGTGATTGATGTATCTCCACTGGTGAGTTTTATTCGCTTGTTATTTGTGGTTTAAGTTTGTCTGTAATATTTATTTATTTTAATTTCAGTATAATTTACTGTGTTAGTTTGTTTTTTCGTTACAATACATATTTTTCTGATTGTGCTAGTTTTTTAATGAAAACATCTCTCCCCTGCCGTATTTCCCCTGCTTCATCAGATGCCAGGGTAGAGATTTTGCGTCCAGGGTAGATAAGGAAGTGAGATATTACTTATTTCTTAGAATTTTACGTATATTATTTTATATTCAATATACACTATATTTTCACGTGGAATTACCACGAAGTCGGTCACGGCAAGGGCGCGCCTGATGCACTAGGTGCTACGTGCAAAAGGACTGCAGATAGACTTGTTGGAGCTGGGAATGACATTTTGTGGCTAGAACATTAAACTAACGCCTCCAAAAAAATTGTCCAAATGTAAAAGTGTTCACCATTGATGACGAAGACATTTCAAAGAAAAAAGAGGAACTTAATGAAAAAAATTTAAAAAGTTTCTCAGGCACTATGAAGGTCCATCAAATTACTGGAAGTATATTTTGCCCCAATAAAATGACAATGAAGAGCTTAAGCTGCTTCTGTGATCTTGAAGTGTGCAATCATTTTTGGTCGGCACTTTGGATTTTGCTTCCATGAATACCAAACAGCGCCTTAATGTTGATAATGTATATGGGCCTGAAAGTGAATCTGACGACGAACCACTAATAAATTATATAAAGTCAAAGTAGCTTAAAGTGTCTTCTCAGTCTTGTTCTCAAGCAGTTTCCGAGAAGGCATGCCAGCTTGTAAATGAACAACATAACAGCCCCCAATTTAAAAATTAAAGGACAAAGGATTTTTATGCTTTTGACGAAAGTGTTAACATCTTTGAACAGGCGTGATCTCAATCGTTATAGTTTTTTATGTTTGTTTTTATAAGTAGAAGTTCTGATTTAAGTTTAAAGTTTTTATTGGAGCATTGATGCTCTATATGTTTTTGTCACCTTATATTGCAGAATATGTGCAATTAAATAATTTACTTTTTTTCGACTACGTTTATGTAAGCAGATACGAAGTATTTTTGTTTTCTAAGTTACATAAAAGAAGACTGTATGGAAATTTTAGTGTAGTTTTTTTTTGTTTTTAACTATCGCCAAATATTGAATAATTAAAGTTGATTCTTACGAAAATAAGGTTTGTTTTCAATTTTTTTCCCCAGTAAAGTAAGGTATCCTGTCCTGGCCTTCATGTCTTTACCCTGTGTAGAGAATCTCCTCTGGTCGCAAAAAAAAAACCGGTAAAAGTAGATTACTTGACTGGCCATTATTAAACATGCATTCAAACTACCTGAATAAATACGATTATATTGAAAAAAGTTATAATTTTAAATAATTTTATCACGCCGCCATTCCTAATATCAGATAACCTCTTAACGTAGAATGACCATTATATATTAATCAGAAAACGCGAACTAATGTAACATTCGTCGCGCAGGATTTGCCCATATTGAAAAATGGGTTAAAAACGATAAGCGATTACAGTACACATTTTTCAACTTTTTTTTTTTTAAATAGCATATGATGCCTGGAATATACCTAAACAATTGAAATAAGTTAAGAAATAATTTTGTCCCACTAGCTTGTACTAGTCGAGACACTGTGTGCTGGGTAAAATATAATTTGTAACGTATGATTAATATTAACTTGAAGATTTTGTACAAAATATTACGTATACGTAATGCTTGACGTCTAGTTATAATTAATAAAATATTTCTAGGAAAACATACCTTCTTCCTTCCAATTTATAGAAAATACTACGAAAATATTTAAAATTCTACAACAATTCTAAGAAAAATATTATCAAAGTATTTTCAATTATAAGACTAACATGTTCGTCATAATCCAATAAACTCTCCAAAAACTTTAACCAAAAAACAATGCCAATATTTTCTAAAATGTTGTTAACTTTATCCCTCGACATCACCACACGTCTAAGCACTTCTCACAAGTTAAGATACTCACACACACCCACGCACACACACACACTCTACAAGAACCACAACATGTTGTCAAAATCTAAAGTAAAATTTTCAATTTACTTGCGCTGACATGTACAACCCAATGGACTTCAAAGTACAAAAATCCATAATAAACTTTTAAACCAAAATTTTATAGGAAACAGAAAAAGCTACTAGAAGAACTTGTAATAAAAGACAAACATTTTTTAACCCAATTGATCCCAGTTGATCCCATTAGGACTTGTTAGAAGTGATAAATAAAATTTTTGTGATGAAAATTTCAAAAATAGCATAATTTTTTCTTGTTTCTTTCCTCGCATCAAACACTTACGCGTGTCAGCTTAAATTGCGATATAAATGCTTGCTGGCAACAGCAACAACAACAACAGCAAACTGCAGCGACATTTATCGACAACAATAACCGCCCTTTGTTTCCAACTAAATGAGGATATGAAAGAAAATAAAGTCATGTCTATGGCATCCAAATAAGAACCGTTCAAACACCAAAAACTGCCAACAGGATGTAAAAAGGATTGAGTCAGTCACTTCAAAAACTTATACATAATCGAATGTGTGCGAAAAAGCAGTGGACGGCAAGTAATTAAAGCCAATTACAAAGTTGAGGAGCTGCTCTATAAGAATACTCAGAACACTATTTAAAAAGAAAGAAAAAAATAAACCCAAATTTTGTAATAAATCTGTTCACATTTAAATCAAATCGATAATTAAGCACTGCCAAATGGAAAGGAGAATAAAGTTTCATGACAATCATAAAATGTTTTATTATTTCAAGGTTTTAGGTAAAACTCTGTTTTATTTTCTTGTAGTATATTGGCGGATAACCGGCTTGTGCTACTACGCTCCCACCCTTCTCTTAGTCCCATTTTTGAAAAAATGCATAACTTATGTGTCTATTTAAATAGGGATCTGCCAGGCCTGTTCTGACAATAACATTTTATCAAAGTTATTTGAAATCACAAGAAAGGTATGTGATGCCGGTAGAAATTTCCAAAAAAAAATCCTACGTGTCTAGAAAAAAAGTGCTTTTTTCCCTACAACCAAAAAGAATTTCCCTATACTTTTCCCTACGCTTTAAAATGTATTCTTTTTAGGCAAAAAAATACATTTTTTTTTTTAATTTGTAAATATAATAATTAAACCATTTATTAACAAGAGAGAAAAAACCAAAATAAATATGTACACACATATAAAAATTCAATTTCAAAAATAGCACTGTGTGACAAATTGAAATATTTTTTTTTGGCAAAAACGCCACATTCACCCATGTCACAGAGTATAATTCCGTTTCGAATGGAAGAAAACATATTTTTTTTATTGATAGAAAGTATATTTTGATAGTTTTTTTGCTTTTAAGATACAGAAAACTCCCATTCCGTTCATGAAAACCAAAACGGTTTCATTCCGCACAGTTTTTTCGGAATGAATTCTGTTTCCAAATTATACTCTGTGACATGGCTGTATTTATCCTTTAATCTAGAGACAAAACTAAGTCAAACTGCGTGGTTGATTTTTCATTTCCGCATCTTCTGTCCTTTTAAAAGGACTAAGCATTTTTCAAGAAAACTTATTTTAAATAATTTGTTTTTAACATAAGTATCTGATATTTTTAAGCAAACTCGGTCCAAAATAAAAGAGAAGGTTTTGTAGAATTTTAAAAATACATTTACTTCAGTTCCACTGAACAAAAATATAATAAAAAAAGTTTTCTTTTTAAAAATATATCCTTCCATACCATTAAAGATTTTCTTTAAAAAAATTTATATTGGGAATTATTTCTTTTTCATAAGCAACTTTATTATATTCAACATTTTTCATTTTTCGAATTTATTCTATGAGATTATTTCAGTTATGTATTTTATAAAGCTTTTTGTAATAGCTCTATTCCTTAAATTTTTTTTTTATTATTTTTTTTTTTTTTTAACAATATAATAGTCTGGTAGTGTCTAAAGTCATTTATAAAAAAATTTAAGGAAAAGAGCTATTACAAAAAGCTTTATAAAATACATAACTGAAATAATCTCATAGAATAAATTCGAAAAATGAAAAATGTTGAATTTAAAAAAATTTTAAAAATTCGAAATTGTATGATATTATTCTCTAAGTTTAGAAGGTTTTTAGGGCTTTTAATATTCGCATACATTTTTGCGAAGTTCACGTAGTTTTACACAATATATTGAATATGAGATAATATTTTAAAAATTCCCTACATTTGCCGTAAAATAAAAAATCGGTAATTTTTTCCCCTACGCTTGATATTTTCCGAAAAAATCCCTACAAAAAAGGAAATATCCCTACTATTGGCATCACTGCCTGGGTAAATTATTTTTTGATTTCAAAACGTTCAGCTACGTTAACAACTTTTTGAAATCACTTTGTTATTTTTGCAACTACCATAATAAATTACTTAAATAAAACATTCATTGAGTTGTTTATCAATGTTTATCAATGCAATAACCTGTTTTATTTACAACATATCATTTAAAATGAAGAAAATTCTACTACACTACAAAAATTATCAGCTCTTCTTCAAATTCACTCTTCAAATTTCTATACCTCTATAAAAACCACCCTTTATATCGATTAATTATATTGAATAAAGATCATCAATTTGACAATTGTCTTTTATTTATGAAATATTTCAATTTTACGACACAAATGAACATCTGCTACCTAATTCAAAAGCAATTAAGCAAGTAGGTACCGAAAATAAGCAAAATAAGCAAATAAACAACCCTTACATAAAACCAGTTTCTGCCTACTTGTGTCGCTTTAGGTACTTATATACGAACAGAAACCAGTTTTTTTTCCAAATATCAAATTTGTACAGTTGAGAACGCAAAATATAATCAACAACAAAAATATTTACAGGAAAATATTATTTTATTTCAATAAACGCAAAACAACCTACTTCGGGTACCCGGGTACCTGGTTATGAAATTAAAGGAGTTTTGCTGGTTTTGAATCGTACGGTTAAATAATAGTTAACTGGTTTCGTCATACTTTTTTAATAACTATTAATCGCTCACTTTGTTATTTGAATACAAATTATTCATATTAAAGAACTTTCTTCAATTTGAATTAGGGTAATTCCATGTCCTTCGATTTGAATGAAATTTGGTGTGAAGGTTCCTTTCCTCCAATAAGGAACATATATCAACGGAAAAAATTTTAAAATTTTCTTTGCAAAAGTTACGTCATTTTTAAAATGTCATAATTTCGCCGAATTAGCCGAATGTGTTGAGTTTATTTTTTCAATATCTCAAAAACTACTGCCAATACGAAGATGATTTGTATCTCATTTTAAAGAGAATACTTGGAGCTACAAACAATATATAAAAAAATTTTTTTTTTAGAAAATGTAATATCTACAAAATATTAAATTTTAAAAATGGACTAAGTCAAAAACCTAATTTTTTTTTGGCTGATTTTTTTTTATGTAATTCCTCAAATTGTTCCTTGAAAATCCTAAAATTTTGAAGGAGGTCTTTTATTTTCTTTTTTAAGATATGATTTTTTTCTTCTGCAACCTGTAAAAAATAATACTAAAATAAAATTTTAATATTGTAATTTTGAGAAATATTATTATTATTATTTCATCCAAGTTCCTAGGTGGAACATAGGGCCACAATGTGAGATATAACGGCGTTCTCATCTCTATTGATTGTTCAATAATGATCCTGAGGGTGTTTACATGGTCCACACATGAATAATTCGGTCTGAAGCCAGCTTGCTCTTTTCTGAGTTCAGGTGAGAGCGCATTTGAAATTCTCTTATTGAGTATGTGCGCTATGACCTTATTGACCATACTCAGTAGAGCTATTCCCCTATAATTGGAGCAATCAGAAAGGTTGCCCTTTTTAGGCACATTGATTATTAATCCTTCTTTAAGATCGGAAGGCAGTTCGCCTGAATTCCAGAAGTTCTTGATGATAGGCAGGAGGAGTGCAGCGCTTATGCCTGGATTTGCACTGAGCATTTCTGGGTCAACATCATCAATTCCTGCAGATTTATTATTTTTCAGAGATCTATACATAGATATAGATATATATATGTATAGATTTTAGCGAAGTCGTTTTTTCTTTGTCTCTTTTCCTACCGTTGATGTCTGGTTGCTTTTACTTAAAATTATATGAACATCGAAGCATAATTCAATGTGAATCCAATATTTGCATTTAAAACGTTATTTTGTACCTATTTTTAACGCCTACTTCGTTCAGAAACTTGTCTATATGAGTATTTTTTCAATTTAACATCCTTTCCTTCGCTTGAAGATGATAAAGCTCTTATTTTAATATATTCATTCGTTTCTTTTTTTTAACACCTAAAATCACACAAATCAGATTTTAAAAATACTTATTTCTCAAAATTACAATATTAAAATTTTATTTTAGTATTATTTTTTACAGGTTGCAGAAGAAAAAAAATCATATCTTAAAAAAAAACACCTCCTTCAAAATTTCAGGATTTTTAAAGAACAGTTTGAGGAATTACATAAGAAAAATCAGCAAAAAAAAAAATTAGGTTTTTGACTTAGTCCATTTTTAAAATTTAATATTTTGTAGATATTACATTTTTTAAAAAAAAAAAATTTTTTAATATATTGTTTGTAACCTTCACACCAAATTTCATTCAAATCGAAGGGGGTCGGGTCCCACTCTTGGTCGATATGACATGGAATTACCCATAAAACTTACACAGAAAAATTAAAAATAGTCTCTAATCACCGAATTCGTACCAAATTCATAGAATCAAGCAAACAATTTGTTGATTTTACCAAAATGATTATATTGATAACTAAAAATTGTAAAATTGTGAATATTTTTTTTCAATAAATGATATATTTAATTAAAAAAATTATCAAAGTACTTTGGCATTTCAAACAATGTGTTAATTTACTTAATTAAATATTAACAATTCCCAACAAAAAATTTAGAAGTTGTAATTATTTTATTTTAAACGAAAAAAGTCAAATAAGATTTTTTGTTATTTAATAATTTTAAAGCTTCAACTTTTCTTAAACTATAAAAAATAAAATGATCTAAAAAAATGTGTATATCATAGAAAAAAATCGTTTTAATTTAGCATGTATCAGGGGTCTGCGTTAAATCTTAACTGTCTGTGCTTCATATTTCTGTGTATCGGATGCGTTACCAAAATCTATCCACTTGTTTAAATATAACCATTAATTTTAATTTCGTTCAAAAATTAGTCCCTAAGATGTATTTCATTTCGAATAAAATTTCATACTGGTAATAAATTTTTAACTAAAATCTTTAAAATATTTGTGCATTTTTTAAAATTATTTTTAGCATTTTTTAACCATGTCTTATGCTAGATTTAGCTGTAAAAAATTTTTAGATCTGGCCACACTGACAATAACTCTTAACTGTGGAGTTGAGATAATTTTTATAAGATCACCATATATTCTGAAAGAGCTCGCCAAAACGAATCTATTGGTATATGACAGAAAAGGTCTCCGTTGACTCTTACATAAAGATTTTTCAAGTTAAAATTTTCCGGATAACTGTAATTTACGGTCCCTGGTTTGCAACTTCGTGTTTTATATGTCTGGAAAAAATTAGAAGATAAGCTGCATTTTCCAATTTTTTATGAATTTTTAAAAAACAAAGATTGCGAAATTTTCCTAAAAAATTATTTTTTCCCCAAGTTACCGAATTAAATCTTGAAAAAGTAACCTGAAAATTACTTTAAAGAAAATATATAATATTCAGAAAGTTGAATTTATTTGTAAACAAAGATATTCGATTGCTAACTGAAATATTGGTAAATTAATTATTCCGATAGATGAAAATATGACACGGAAGGAGATATTTTATAATATTTATATAATTACAATATCTTAAAAAGACAACAATATATATCCAGGGGATATTTAAAAAAAATCAATATTAAAGAAACATTTTAATGAAATGTTTTCGCTAGCCAAAATTATGTTAAAGAAAATATTCTGCTAGCTAAAAATATAATACGAAAGGAGATATTTTAAAATATTTCTATAATTACAATATCTTAAAAAGACAACAATAACTATCCAGCTGAATTTAATATTTAATATTAAATATTTAATATTTTTCTAAGTACACAGAAAAAATTATTAATTGTCTCCAATCATCAAATTTATACCAAATTCATAATATCAAGCAAACAATTGGTTGATTTTGCACCAATTACCAAAATGATTATATTGATTACTAAAAATTTTAAAACTTTGAAAAAAATTTTCAATAAATTTTATTTTTAATATTAATTAAAAAAGTGATTAAAAAAATTTTTTAATTTCAAACAATGTGTTAATTTATTTAATTAAATATTGACAATCCCCAACAACAATTCTACATGTTTAAATTATTTTATTTTAAACGAAAAAGTCAATTAAGATTTTTTGTTATTTGATTAAAATTTTTATTGAAAATTTATTTGAAAACAACTAAAATGTTAATTAAATCAAAATTAAATTTTGAATTTTCTTTCAACTAAAAAAAAATAATTGATTTAATTATCACATTAATTAAATTTAAATGTTCTTTAAACCATTTTTTTAATTGATAAAACACTTTTTTCTGTGAATGACAAATGTTTAGGAGAAACTTAAAGAACACAACACCTCCTCCTTTTCATTTCTCATTAGATAATTGTTTCCGAATAAAGCAAAATAAAATACAAAACTCATTTAATTTCTTGGTGACGTAAAGTGACAAAAAGTGTACTTTTCTTTGAAGGTGCTCACATTAACCTCCAACAAAAAATGCAACAAATCCCTTAGGGAAAATTGTGTCAATTGCTCTTAAAGCACTTATCCCGTGACCAGTGAACAAAATTCTATAATTAAAAGGAACGTATTGTGATAGGTGAAAACAAGACCTACACTAACTGGTGAAAATGTGTTTAGAGTGTAGTTAGTCTAGAGGAAAGGTAATTGGCACAAATCTATTCATGTGACTGGATTTTGTGCGGGTAGTGGCTGATTCTCTCCAGCTCTATTATTTTATATGAAGAGGATCTATCATATTGACATGACTCATTTGGGACAATATCAACGACGTGCATTATTTTAACCGAAATTGGAAGGTTACTTCAGTTACCTGTTATAAGGTGTCAAAAAGGTGCCAATTAACCCCCTCGTAGGCCATCGCCATGTTAAAGTGACTTGTCACGTGACAAGTTTACAGTAAATTCCCTTTTACGTAGGGAATAAACATAAAAAACTTTATCAATGTCGTTACTTTTTTTAACACCTAAAATCACACAAATCAGAGCAAATAAATACTTATTTCTCAAAATTACAATACTAAAGTTTTATTTTAGGATTATTTTTTGCAGGTTGCAAAAGAAAAAAATCATATCTTAAAAAAGAAAAAAAAACACCTCCTTCAAAATTTCAGAATTTTTAAAGAAAAGTTTGAGGAATTGCATAAAAGAAATCAGCCAAAAAAAAGTAGGTTTTTGACTTAGTCCATTTTTAAAATTTAATATTTTGTAGACAATAAATTTTTTAACAAATAAAATTTTGTTTAATATATTTTTTGTAGCCCCAAGTATTCTCTTTAAAATGACTCAGAAATCATCTTCGTATGTGGAGTAGTTTTTGAGATATTGAAAAAATAAACCACCCAACACATTCGGCTAATTCGGCGAAATTATGACATTTTGAATATGAAAATTTAAAAATTTTTTTTTTATTCCTTATGGGATAAAAGGAACCTTCACACCAAATTTCATTCAAATCGAAAGGGGTCGGGTACCAATCTTGGTCGATTTGACATGGAATTACCCTAATATAAAAAATGTAAAAAAAAATCTACAATACCCCCTTTTTGGAGAAAATATTTACATTCGATCAGCTGAATTCAGCTTGAAAGCCATAAAACCTTAAATTTAAAGAGGGATTTGCCTTAATTATTGATTAAAGAATATTCAGCTAGCTGAATATGGGATATTTCAGAATTTTTGCAAATACAGATTTTAATAATTAAACTGTTACTAAGAAGAGTATTCAGCTAGCTGTTATATCTCAATATCTTAAATGAACTCTTTTGATATTAGTGTACAGTAAATTTTTTTTTTATAATTTAAAATTTATTCAATCGAAAATTATTATATTTTCCTTAACTTATCAAATATTTTCTATTAAAAGAGCAACATTAATTAACAAAAACTGCTTAAAGTCTCTTCAGAAAAACTGTTCCCAATCCCAAAATACTGGTAGTTGTAAAGTTATACTTTTATTTTAAATTCAATAAAAACATACGTCTAGTAACTCACGCTAAAGCAGTAAAATTTTAATTTTAAAAGATAAAATAAATAACTCTATTAAAAAGTTAACAATAATTTATTTAAAAGTTCACAAAGCTTCAAAATACTCATTACCCCACAAGAACCCAAGGAAAGTGCAAGGAATTCCCTGAATCATTAAAAAACTTCCAATGAATTTGCATCCTTTGTCCTTTCGATTCACAAAAAAAAAAGCCTTCAATTCCCACAGAAAAGCAACAACAACACAATTGTTTTTAAACTTGATTGACTGGCTGACATTAGTCGATGGTTTTGTGACACCCATCGCATTTTCAATTGTTGTTACCCTTCCGTTCTCAATTCTTTTAGTCACTATGATTGATTTGGGTAGTCGGAAAAAACAAGGAAAGATTATAGAACATCTTAAGATTGAAGAGGCAAAAAATACCGATATGTGTGAACTTGTGACACTGAATAATGAATAGAATTAACACCCTGATTGTAAGAGAACAATTCATTTATTTTTATGTCAAAGAACATAAAAAAAATATTTTTAACAACAAAATCAGTCTTGACATTTAAAAAAGTCTTGTTTTTATTGTTCTTCAGATTAATCCCAATTGAGTTGTCTGTATGAATGGCTGACTTTTATGATGAATTTGTATACACTTGAAATTTTCTGGAAATCTATACTGAGTACTTGCAGTTGTGTATTAGGGGCATTCACATTGATTCATTACTAGGCGTATAACTTGAAATATTGGTGTACTATAAAATTATTTATGGTATTACCTTTCCCATCTTTCTGGCAACATATCAATTATGCAACAAAAGAACTGGGGTCAAATGATGGCATTCGAAATCGATCAAAATCGTTGCAAGTTTCTGCTATTAAAGTAATTGAACACACCTAAAATCTATTTTATTTTGAAGACGTTTTTCTTATGCTCTCACTTATTCTCTTAACAATGCTACCATACTCTCATTAAATTTCATACACTTTGTAAACAAAGAAATATAGGAATGAAAGAAAAAGAAGAAAAAAGAAATAAGAAATTTTAATTTACTTCAGACTATTTAATTATAAGCTTTAGAATTTGTGCCTGAAGTTGAAGACTCAATTCTGTTTGAAAACATAAAATCTATTTTACTTATAAAGGGTTTTTTCCTATGCTCTCAAATATAGACACTCATTCTCTCAACAATGCTACCATACTATCATTATATTTCATACATTTTGTAAACATCAAATGAAAAATATAATAAAATAAGATAGAATTTTAAGTAACTGCCGAAGATTTTATTATGGGCTTGTGCATTTCTGCCTGAAGTGGAAGACTAAATGATGAACCAGAATTGAGTCTTCAATTTAAGGCAAAAATGCTTAAGCCTATAATTAACGCGGCCGCAGTTACTTTAAATTATCTCTTATTTCTTTCTCTTTATTTTGTTCTTTTCTTTTTTTTTTTCTTTTTGGGCAACCTGTCCTTGAAAGCCTGGGTTCAAATCTCAGCGCAGTCAAGAATAAAAAATTATCAATAAAATTTTAATTAATTTCGTGTTGTAAAATTCCTGTCTTCATAAAAATAATTTAATGAAAATTAAATTCGATGAACTTGAGCTTAATTAAAAATATCTAAATTTGGATTAAAGACCATTAAAAGTTCAATAAAATAACTAATAATTTTTTTTTTTTTTTTTTTTTTTTTTTTGTTTACAAAATGTATAAACTTAAATGAAAGTCTGGTAGCATTGTTGGGAGAATAATTGTATTTATGTAAGAGTACTAGAAAAAACGTTCTAAAAATATGGATTTTATTTCTCGACCGCATTTTTTGGCAAAATTTTATGTCAAACTCTATCGTTCAGCCCCCCAGCTCTGTTTCATAATTAAGTTCTGTTTGAACGCTTAACTGTTCTGTTTTCATTAAAGACGTTCAGAAAATCTTCCCGCAACTGTAAGTTTGTTACCACTTAATTATTTACACTATTTCGTTCTATAACTAAGTGGGAATAAATCTCAGATGTTTACCCTTTAAAAACGCCATATTAGTTATTAACGACACAAACCATGTGTGAAATATAGGCCATGTTTTGGCAAAGCTGAATTGTTAAGTATTATCAACTATTGATATACTAACTTACCCTTGATTGGGTTGGATCGAAATGGCAGTTAGTACTTAACTGACACACATAGACCCAATGAGCCGTGGAGTTCCTCAAAACAGAACTCGCACCGTGGAACCCTCACAAACTTTTGAAGAAGTTTAAATCCAGGGATATCATACAATTAGTCTAAGGTAATTAAACCGATTTCAGTCAGTCGCCTTTCGCCAGAGTAGGACAGAGATAGGGGAGGTGTTCTACGTTCACTTTCTCATTTTGGTATAAATATCCTTGAAAGTAATAAGCACAGCAGATTATCTTAAAATGCTTCAGTAATCCGGAAGTATCCGCGCTAAATGAGATTAACGTACCTTTATTATACAGCGAAGTCTATAAATAACTAATTGAGGACTTGCCTTAACCCCTAGAGGCAACTAAATCCATAACAGGCAACCGCAAGTCTGACAATCTTCTTCTTCTCTTCTTCTTCTTTAATTCTATTATATCGGACTCTATTGCAAGATGTTTGTTTGACGTACCGCAAGTCTGAGACTCTTCTTCTTCTCTTCTTCTTCTTTAATTCTATTATATCGGACTCTATTGCAAGATGTTTGTTTGACGTACCGCAAGTCTGAGACTCTTCTTCTTCTCTTCTTCTTCTGTAATTCTATTATATCGGACTCTATTGCAAGATGTTTGTTTGACGTACTTCCATAGGTAGTTTCCCGCTTCCTTTTATTGACCTTCTCCCCCTTTCAGCAGTTAGACCACGCCGGCATCTTACTTGCGGGCTCCAGCAACGCGTTCATTTAGCCTTCGAAGTGTGTGGCCATTTCTGCTGACAAATTTTCACTTAAGTAGAGATTTGGATCGCCACGTTCAGAAGATCATCGTTACGTACGATTCGTAAAAAATATCCTTAAAATATACCGCAAGCATTTGTTTGCAAAAGTCTGAAGGCACATCTCGATTGCAACCGCGCGTCGATCATCTTATCACCCCATACGATATCTAGCAAAATTAATCGAAATTTTGGTATCATGACACTCGATATCGAATGAAATGTATCGTTGTTTAAGACGATAGCATTCGATATGGAGTAACCAAAGGAATTACCTCTCTCTCGAGCTTTCATTCGATATGTTAGTGTCTATCGTATGCAGAAAATTACGATAACTTACTCGATACGATAATTTACTCGATATCTAATGCGGTGATTGGACCCCTGACGTTCGAATTGTATATGCATAGCTAAGAAGTTGTTGATATTTACCGAGATCACCAAATGGCTCAGAGCATGCCGAATGTAGCTTTTACCTTATTTATAAACGCTTTACTGCCTTCATTAGCATTATCCTTTGTAGTTTCCATTCCGCCCAGATTCACAGAATAAATTAGCAGTAGTTTTTTATCAATAAATTTTTTAAAGTATTACAAATTAATTAATGTGCTGATTGAATCAATTATTTTTTTAGTTGAAAGAAAATTTAAAATTTAATTTTGATTTAATTAATATTTTAGCTGTTTTTCTTTTTTCGTTTAAAATAAAATAATTTAAACTTGTAGAATTGTTGTTGGAAATTAGCTTTATTTAATTAAATCAATTAACACATTGTTTGAAGTTTCATTTATTTTAATTAAAATTAAAAATATAATTTATTGAAAAAAAAATATATTCAAAATTTTCAATCTTTAAAATTTTTAGTAATCAATATCGTTAATAATTTTGGTAATGGGTGCAAAACCAACAAATTGTTTGCTTGATTCTATGAATTTGGTATTAATTTGGTGATTAGAGATTAGAGTTGAAGGTGTCTACATATTCAACTACTTCGTTATCTACACTTATGCGTGGTAAAGAATTTGCACTAATAACACCAGTGGTGCGACTCACTTACTTTTGACGACCCGACAATCGTAATTTTTGTCGCATTACATATTCGCTTGTAGTAACGATAGTGCGATTCTGTAATTTATTTGTAACGAAGCTGTAGTTTTTGTAGCATCTCTGTCTAAAAAATGTTAAAATAAATGAAAAGCACAAAAGAGAATAAAGAAAAAATAAATGATATTGTTCTTAATTTACTGTTTTTATATTTAATTTCGTGAATTTCACATTTAGAATTTTGTTTTTGTTCATAATTTGCTTTTTTTGTACATTTTAAATTTTGTTTTTATTCATACATTTACATATGTATGTATGTATGTATGTAGTATGTATGTAAGAAGTCGGGCCTCAGCCACTTTAAATATAAGATACACTGTATCGATTAAATAAACACAACGTTAATTATTGTCATTAAAATAACGAAAAAATGCTAAAAGTAACAGCTGACATTAATCGACAGCGAATATCGTTAAAAATGTTACTGAATAGCAAATTCGATAAATTTTCGTTATATTTATTTTAACGATACGATTATCGCAAAAAAAAAGTTAGTGAATCGCACTACAGTAATTATCTTAGTTTTGGAATGTATTGATTTTTAGACCAACTGTGCGGCACTCAAAACCAATGGCATAATTTTTTTTCCTGTGGACGTCCTTGCTCAGAATATATAAGTCATCGGCATACTTCAAGTCCTGGAGATGTTTGAATGGTATCCATTGGATGCCGCATCTGTCATTCAAAGCCGAGCATATTATCTCGTTTATAACGAAAATGAAAATTATCGGCTACAAGACACATCATTACTTTACCTCAAATGAATCTATCAATTTACTAGTATGTGTAGGATTTGGAATTTGACATTCGCGTACATGGCCCGAATTATATTGGTACGTTTTTACTATCAAAGTTGTTTTGGGAATACAATTATTTTTGCTTAATTC
Organism: Pollenia amentaria; assembly: GCA_943735925.1. Classification (NCBI taxonomy): domain Eukaryota; kingdom Metazoa; phylum Arthropoda; class Insecta; order Diptera; family Polleniidae; genus Pollenia; species Pollenia amentaria. The sequence continues at coordinate 32,955,808 of OX031010.1, read as the reverse complement.
CCTTTTTTTAATAATTGATAGAAATTCTGAAATTTATTGTTGGAGGATAAGCTGTTCCTATGTTACGTTTTTACTTTATAAAATCGTTAAGGTTTATTCCCTTTATAATAAGCCTTAGAGTTCTTTTAATTGCAAATCAAAATAAATACACACACGAATTCAGCTTAACAAACTTGATTGAAATGAATTGTAATGTTCCCAAAATTTAACCACTGTTGTAAGAAGCGATCCGAACCTTTTAATGTCTCCAATCAAACTAAACTAAACTTTAATGAGTTAGCCTGTATTTATAGTTCAAAACCATTTCTAGTTGATTCAAGAATTTTGTGTTCGAATTATTTTAAAATAACTGTTTTACATCTAAATCTAAAGTCTACAATTACAATTGCTAGAAAATTCAGTTCAGTGGCGTTCATAAGAATTTGAACTTATATGACATAAAACTATAATTGACAAAAAAACTTATAACTAAAACCATAAATCATTCTTAGATAAATCTAATTTCGTAACAATATTAATTATATTATTTTCCGAGGCTTTCTACGCCTCTCTTATATTTTCCCCAGATAACGGCTATTGACACTGTCAATGGGTGATTCAAGTAGAGATACTTTTTTCAATAGCCTCTTTTACAGATCACGTGTGAGTCGTGTCATGTAATTTTTGTTTAGTATTGTTTGGCATTTTATAATGGAAAGACTTACGCCTTCCCAGGCGACATCGCTTCGCTCTATGGGCTCTTGAAAAGTTCCAAGAAGGTCCGACGTTTTCGAGGCAAATTGTCTTCAGCGATGAGGCCTATTTCTGGCTCAATGGGTATGTTAACAAACAAAATTGCCGCATTTGGGACGAAGAGAAAACTGAAGAGATTTAAGAACTGCCACTTCATACAGAAAAACAACGGTTTGGTGTGGTTTGTGGGCCGTTGGAATCATCGGTCCATATTTCTTTTAAAATGATGCCGGTGCGAACGTAACCGTCAATGGCGACCGTTACCGTGCCATGATAACCGATTTTTTGATGCCTGAAATTGAAGCTCGTGATCTCGGCGACATTTGGTTTCAGCAAGACGGGCGCCACTTCCCACACATCGCATCAGTCAATGGATTTATTGAGAGAACACTTCGGTGAGCACATAATTTTATGTTTTGGGCCGGTCGATTGGCCACCAAGATAAACCCGCTTCGATTAAGGCCTTGGAGGAAAACATCACGCGTGTCATTCGCCAGTTACCAGTCGAAATGTTCGAACGAGTCATCGAAAATTGGACTCAACGGGTGGATCATCTGCGACGTAGCAACGGCCAACATGTGATAGACATAATCTTCAAAAAATAAATGCCAAAGAATGTTCTTTCAAATGATAATAAAGATTCCCCATTAAATTTGAATTTTCAGTGTCTTTTTCTTTAAAAAAGTAGGGAGCCTCGAAATGGATCATATATAGTCGATTAAATATTGGCCAAGAAGTAGGTGCAACTCATGGTTCAAGCATACAGCACCCAAGGGAGGTACGTCCTTTAATAAAAGTCATTCATTTTTTTGATAAGAATAGATATTGCACATTTTTCCTCAACTTAACACTATATTTTTGAGACCACCTTATCTTGTTCAAATACTTTCAATCCAATTGTATTTTCTTTATTTTTTTTTTTTTATCTATTGATTTGTTTTTTATCTTTTATGTATTTTTTATTTCATCTTTTTATTTTTTTGTCTATGCTAACATCTGTTCTGTTTATATCTAAACCAATTTTTTTTATCTTCAATCACTTACTCTCACTACAAGTTTAAGTGCAACCTTTAAGCCAAGTGTCACATATTTTTTACTGATAACAACATTACCATCATAATCATCATCATCACCAACATCATCGATATGATTGTCATAAGTTTATTTAAACCTGCTCCAGAATTGTATGTAACAGCAAAAGGAAATGTAGAAAAAAAAATATAGTTCGACATTGTGTTAATTTCATAGAAATATTCTCGCTAACTTACGAAAAACTGTGTCATAATAATAGTAAGCACAAGTACCCTGCAGAAAAAATAACTGGTATGTGGTTAGAAATATACCAGTTGCTTTTTACTACAAAACAGATGCACATCTGTTTTTTTTTTTTTCATATACACAGAAAAAATTATCAGTAGTTTTTTTATCAATTAAAAAAATTGTTTAAAATGTATTTCAATTTAATTATTGTGATAACTGAATCAAATATTTTTTAGTTGAAAGAAAATTAAAAATATAATTTTGATTTAATTAGCATTTTTGTTTTTTTTAAATACATTTTTAATTCAAATATTTTAATAAAATATTATTGATTTTTTTGTTTAAAAAAAAAATAATTTAAACTTGTAGATTTATTGTTGGGAATTGTTAAAACCTAAGCTGTAATTAATTTAATCAATTAACACATTGTTTGAGACGGCAAAGTTTTTTGATAATTCATGTGCCCGGCAAATAAAAAAAACTGAAAAGGCAAGCTGCTTTATTTAAGCAACTTGTTTTTTTTTTAATTTTAATTTTTTCTTTCTATCCTCTTACAACTACAATTCGTGTTGGAAAAAAACCAGCCAATTGTAGGAGAATATAAGAAAGAAAAATTGACTGTTTATTGTTGTGTCTTTGTTGAAGCTTTGATATTGTTACATGTAAGACCTGAGTGTTTTAAAATTCTTATTCACTTTATGGTCTTACTTGTATAATATTTTTAGCTTTTCTAAAGTATTTGGAAAAAGTTTCCTGACAAGCTGGCCTAAGCAACCAGCGAAATGCGCATAGAAACAAGCTTTCCCACAACAATAAATTTCAGTGTTTTCATTCAAAAATTGGGATTATTAGCACATCATTAACAAATGAATTAATTAATAATAAATATTTAATTCCCGAAAATAATTTTTGATGATAGTTTTATTAATTAAAATTAAAAATATCATTTATTGAAAAAAAATATTTAAAAGTTAAGTTTTTTTTTTAGTTTTTAGTAATCAATAATAATTTGAAGCTATAATAATTTGGGCACCGTAACATTACGTTTGGTTCATCCCACAGCGCCAGTTCTGCTTACCAAAAGTGGCCCACTGGGCCCATTATATCACAACCACAACCTTCATACCAAGAAAGGTGAGGTTCTTACCCATTTTAAGTTTGAGAATAGGTTAACACAGTAGGATGTCAGGATCTCGAACTGAATGTGGGAAATATTGAAATAGGAAAAACTTTTATTTTAATATGGCTTGCCTTACACATACTATTCGATTGCAAATAAACGATACAAACATAATTTTAACAATGGCTGTATAACTTTCTGATTTTCAGGATACTCACACTATGAATAATATATTTTTTTTTTTTCTTTTAATTTTATAAAAAATTTATATATGTATAAGAGAATATTTTTATAAAGTTGGAAAACAGTATCTTTTTCAGAATTTATTTGTTTGATTTCAATTGAACTCGAAGCCGATTTCCAGAACATGGCTTTATACAACATATTACGAAGACTGTTCATAAAGCTCGAGGCAACTGGGCTTTCATCAAACGATGGGCAAAAGAATTTAAGGACCCCTTTATTACCAAAAGATTATTCACGTTACTTGGTAGACCGATTTCAGAGTACGGCTCAATTAAATGGGACCTCTACTATAACGTTCACATTAATCTTATCAAGTCTGCCCAGAAACAGGTTTTACTTTTTTGTTCAAGAGATGTTTATCGAGGATATCCTGTTCTTCTATCATATTCATCTCGACTAGCTTTGATTCGGCTGCCAACATTTAAAAGCCGAAGAATTATGCCTAACGCTTCATTTCTTTTAAATCTTTTAAATGTGTATGTTTTATCTGAGTTTTGCTTAAGTAAGATATTATTAAATGTTCTTCAACGCACATTACGATTCAATAACTTTAGGTAAAAACTTTGTGAATTAACTAATTACGAAATGGCAGATCCGTTTACAAAATTATGTTATAGTTTTAACGAAATGTTTAACTTGATAGATTTCTCTTTAACTGTTGATATTATAAGATGTAATATTATTTTAAGTTTAAGTTTATTAAGAACAAATGTTTAATTTAATATATAGTCTGTAAGGATTGTATGCATAGACTTAACTTAATAAATAAATCATTATCATCGCCTAAAATGCAAAACAACATAACACAAAAAAAATTCGAAATTGACTTTTTATTGATTACGATTCACTTCATCACATTACAAATGCTTAGAAAATTTTAAACTTCCACCTTAAAAAATAACCAAGTTATTAACAAAATTCAAAATGACGTATCAACAAGTGCATAATTTTCTTAATCAACATAACGTATCATCACACTTGATAAACAAAAATTGGCAAAGTATTTGATATTTATTTTAAACGTCAAAATTTGGGTTTCTGTTTCATATTCTATGGTTAACTGTTAGCACACGGCGTAAGTCGAAACTGAAAATTATTGCAGAAGTAAAAATAAAAATTGCTGTAAAAATAATAAAAATGTGTGGTATAATAGAAAATCGAATTTATGGCAAAATATATGAAGGGTTATCAAAAGGAAGTATTTGCAACAGAAGAACAAGAGAAATTAAAGCTGTTGGTTGTTGGTGCAAAATCAACAACTTCTTTGCTTGATTCTATGAATTTGGTATGAAGTTGGTGATTAGAGATTTAATTTTTTCTGTGTATCAAACTATAAATTTCAACATTGGGTTGTCAAGGGAGCCCAACTAGCTCATTTATATGCAAATTTTATACTAGTTTGAAAACTAGTTGTTTTATTGCATAATAATTTATAAGTCATTAATAAGCAAAAGTCGAAAAAACTGTATTTATAAATGTTTAATAGCCTTTTAAACGTTTTATAAACCTCTCATAAATTTGAGATATTTATTGAAACCTTTAGCCTACTTTAAGCGTTTTATAAAGTTATATTTCAATGTTTGTTTACATTAAATTTTAATAATTGCGCGAAAAATTTAAAATTTTTATTTTTTATATTTAATTTAATAAAATCGTTTTATAAAAATAAAAACAAGCAAAAAAAAAACAATGGATATGGTATATTTGATTTTCAGTATTGGCGAGTATAATAAATTTGTGCAATTAAAGGCATTTAAGAAAAAACAATGATTTTAGAATCCATCGTCGAAACATCGAGTGCAAGACGTCCCAAAATTTTAAGGAAGAAAATTAATCCCTTTACATTTTCAGAAGCGCTATTCAAAGCAAGATATCGGTTCAACAAATCCACCGTTAAAAGAATTATTAGAATGGTTAAGCCGGCAATTGCATTTGATTGAAGAGGCTGTGGTACCTCAGCCGACTTGCAAGTTTTGGTGCATTGCGATGTTGAGGTCGAAGAGAAGTTTGTATGATTGCAAAAAAAAAAAATTGCCGTTTGTCCAAAAACAATAAAAAATTAAGTTTCAAAATTTATTATTTCATAAATTGGATAACTAAATTTTGGCAATTCTTAAAAAAAGCGCTAACATATTAAATTAAAGTAAAAAAAACGATTTGTAGATTCAGGATGATGCTGCCGATCTTGATGGGCTTTCTCAAGCAAAGTTTATGTTTGCTATTTGTAGGCAAAATACAGCAAAATTAAACTAAAAAAAGAGGATACAAAATCAACTACATTAAAGTTGGTATTTCACCACCTGTTGTAGTCGGCGGGGAAAAAACGTGTTTAAACACAATCTTTTTCAACATATCCAATTTTTTACTTTAACTGGTTGTGGAAAGTGTTTAAATTATTTTTTAGTTATTTAAAAATAATGTAACACGCAATAATTTTATTTTTTTTTTTTACTTTTAACAGGCTACATATACAATCGGTTGTTCTTTGAATGCATAACTAGACAAAAATTACAATTAAAAAAACATGTTGTTGTCAACATAATAATAAATACAATAGTAATTAAAGCATTTAATTGTTAATCCACTGCTATTAAGCGTTTATAAATTAGACTTTTTATTTAAGGTTTATAAAACAAAAAGTGTTTGATACCTATTGTATACATTTAAGCTGAATTAAGAAATTTTTATGAATTAGACCGAAAGTATATAAACAAAAAATAGCATAAAAATAAATATTAAATTAATTTAAGTCAAAGTAAATTGATTTAAAGACAATCTTATGTTAGCAGAAAAAAGGTTTCTTTCTTGTAAATTTATTTTTATATAATTCTGGACACCATCATATTTTTATCTTCCTGTTTCATTTTTCACTTGAGCTGCATTCTTCGCTTATCAATATATTAATTCAGTATACACTCATATATCTTCATATTGATGATGCCCTAACATCAGAATTGTGCCATCAATGTTATTACAAATGGCATCAATGAGACAAAAAGTGACATTAATCCAATAACGAACATCATCATACAATTTTGTAATATTTTCTGCGTCATCTATGCTATGATTACAGTGACCTAAATTCGATGTTACATTTTGTGTATTATTAACATTATTTTCATGTTTTAAAAGTAAAATGAGAAACAAAAATTCCCATATTCTATTTTTTTTTTAAATTATATTGTTAACAGCATCAAATTTTTAAAGTAGAATTATTACAAAAACCATATCGGGCATGCTTCTAGTGTCTTATAATTCTGTGAACAAAGGGCGAAATACAACAACAACAACAAGTGTAACAATCATGTGTAACGGGTAAATAAATAATAATATGAAGGCAATCACTTTGACTTAAGTCAATCCCAATGACTCAATTTAATGGCAGTTTGTATTAATTTGACACCAATGAGACCTTTCTTCGATTTTGCTGTGTGACATTTTATATAAATCTGACTCTGTTTCGTCATTTCTGTAATGCCGATGTGTCATCCCATTGAGGACATTATTTAAATTTTTGACCCCGATGACAATTTGGGAAAGTGTTGTTAATGCTGACATCACAATGATGAAAAGTGTCATGGGGTCAAAAACAAAGACACTTGTCATAGTACTGATGTCAAAATAAATAAGCGTCTTGACGCCTTTTCTATCAGTACTAAAGACTAATTTACAATTACTATCAGGCATCAGACACCAATTAGTATCTCGAACGCTTCGGGATTTGTCATCATTTTACTTTGTAATTTTCATGTTTTTTACTTAACAATTTAAACAAAAAGAATTCGGGAATTTTTCATTGCTTCTAAAGCTATTTTATTTTAAAAACATTTAAAAAAAAAAATTTTCAATAATACAAAAATTTTTCCTTTTTGTTTTGCATTTAACATTAAATGCACAAAAACACAATTTGTCAACTTTGAATTTTGTGTTTCGCTTCTTGTCGTGCTGTTGTTGTTGTGTTTATTACGAACTAGTAAATTGTTTCTTTTGTACCAAATTTATTTTATTGTCGTAAAAAGAGAATGCGTGCAATCTACGCAGAGAATCACTTATAAAGCAGTGTAGTTGATATTTCATCATAATTTTAATTATTGTGCTACTTTCACTAGTACGAATCTAGTACTTCTGCAACTAGTCTCGTAACAACTAGTAATATGAATGTGTAAAATGTAACTAGTTATAAATTTAAATGCAAGGCACATACCTTCTCGCAACTCTTAAGTGTTCATACCATTTTCTATAGAGTCAGTCAGTCAACTTTTTTTTATGCATACATTTTCGAACAATTGTGTCTGGTTTCAATGTATTGTTTGTTATATTTACATACAACATACATACACTCATGTTTTTCTATGGGCACAGGTGAGCAAAAGAGTTGTTAAGTATTGCATATTTGTAGGGGTAGTTAAAAAAGTAAAGATATGCACTGAACCAAAAATTTCTAAATTTTTAGCTTAAAAGTATTTGGTAAAACTTTGAAAAATAACAATAATAAAGTTATGAATTTTTTTTTTTGCTTTGTTAGTTATTTATATTTATATATTACAAATACTATTACAAATTTTATTTGAAATTAATTTACCGATCAGTCAAAACGTAAGCCTTTAACCCATGGGAGTGAAGGCGGCCTGAATTTCTATGGCAGCAATCAAACCCACAACGCTCACTTCGATAGACTAACTCACTTGTTTTTATTTTAATTTAGTTAATTTGAATAAAACTTAGTTCAAAACTTACAACAAAATTCTGACGAAAGATAAAAAAGAGAAAAACAAGTTAGAGGGCAATATTTGGCCACGCCGAATCTTTGGTACCCTCCACCGACATTAAGAATATTTCAGGAGTGGGTTTTAAAAGGGACCTATGCTATGTTATGGACTGATCTTTACGAAAGTTGACAGGGTAATGTCTAGATTTATAAAACTATGACTGACGAAATTTTATTACAACAGCATTATTCATTGCGGTTTTAGGCGTACCAAAGTCTTTTTCGGGAGTGTGCTTTATATGGGGCCTATGGTAAATTGTGAATCGATCATCACGAAATTTGACAGTGTAATTTCTAGTTATATATCACTCTGACGGTACCAATTTTATTCCAATTGCTTTATTTGTTATGGTTTTACGCGTACTAACGAGATTTCCGAGGGTGGGCTTTATATGGGGCAGGGCCTATGCTAAATTAAGGACCGATCTTCACAAAATGTTGTAGTATAATTTCCAGTCATATAGAACTAAATTGTGGTAAATCTTATATAAATTTGTGCATTCCGCCACTATTTGTGGCATAATTATTGTACCAATTCCTAAAACTTCCAAGGAATATCGTCCTTTAGCAATAGTGACATATCTCTCAAAAGTTTCTGAAAATCTCCTACATCAAGAGATTATGGAATATGCTACTAACAGAAACCTTGTAACTACCAATCAGTTAGGCTTCAGGCCAACATAGGGATGCATAACACTACTCTCTGAAGTTGCCTTAGAGATCCGAGGTTGAGTGCTTCTCGAATACTCGAAGGCGTTTGACACCGTACAGCATGAAACACTTTGTAGCAAACTGAAGCAACCACTTAATTTTTCCACGACATCTACAAAGTTAATAACAACATATTTAAGCAATAGATACCAGGCTGTATATAGTAACTCAATATATTAATCAAGAAATGTTTCAAGAGGTGTTCCGCAAGAATCAATTCTGGGTCCGCTAATGTTTATCATGTATTCAAATGATTTTCCGACTCAACTGAAGTTGATGAAGATCCAAATGAATGCTGACGATGCATAGCGGGATTTTTTTTGCAATAAGTAATTTTTTCGACACACAAAATTTAAAAATGTAATGATGCAGTTTTGTAGAAAATTGATTCAGTATGAAGAATCCATAAATTGTATCCCAAAAAACGTTTATTTGTCTTTGAAATAATGAAGTAAAGTCACATGTAAATTTTGGTCCAAAATATTGAAAATTGTTTACGCACTTCTATAGTATTTGTACGTAAGATAATTTTATTGCTCTGATTTAAAAAGTGATATTTTCAAATATAGGCTTTTCTGCGCATTTAAAAAAAAATTATAAAGTTCGCTCATATGGTTTAAAAGATATGATAGAATAAAATTTGTTCTATAATGTGCCGTGATTGCAAATTTCCTTGGAAGAAAATAAGGTTGCTCGGTTGTGCTAGGTGCTCCCGCTATAATAAAATGAAAGGTAACACTCCATACTATAGCAATTAAAAAAAAAAGTGTAAATAATTAATAATCTTTTGTAAAATAATAACATTTGTCTCCAAATTCATGAAATTTTTAATTTAAAAAAATTACAAAAAGATATGGCATACTTTTAGGCACGTGTGTTATTATGACATTTAGTTACAACAATAACTTTTTGGAATAGATTAAAAACAACCCCATATGATTTAACAATAATAAAAATAAAACAATTTGTGAAAATAGCAAATACCGAAGTGAAAAAGATATCAATAAAATGAGTTTATTTTCTGTGTTAAATAGTGAACTGAGTTACGAACTCATTAATTGCAATGCAAGTTTGGAATTAATAACCCATTTCATTACATCAAAAAATGCAATGCTTCAGGATGAAGAAATCGGTATCGTGAAAAGAGCAATTCAGAAGAGGTTTCTTGGTCATTTCAAAAAACGGTGGCAAGAATCGCATAAACTAAAATCCCATTTTTTTAAAAAAAAATTAAGATTGGCTAAAAAGTACGCTTAAAGAGTTATAAAATTTTATATGGGTAAATGTTTTTTCCTATTGTGTTTTTAGCTGTACTTAAGGTATCACTTAATAGCGAGCCTAGTTGTTCAGCTAAACTATCACTTCGATTGTTTCTTAGAAGATTGTCAAGTTCATTTCAAAAACGTTGGGCCAAAAATAAATATTGGGTTCTATGGGCGGTGGGTAGAGGGCGTGGCCAATTTTGATGAAACTTTATATTTTTCTTAATTGAGCTAACCAAAGGCTCTGTGCCAAATTTCAGAAACGTGGGCTAATAATAAATTTTGGGTTCTATGAGCGGTGGGTAGAGGGCGTGTCCAATTTTGATGAAACTTTATATTTTTTTTAATTAAGCTAACCAAAGGCTCTTTGCCAAATTTCATTCAACATTCTACGAGCACTCCTTATATTTTTTTGCCAAACATTGTATGATGTCCAACTGTGCGATGTCCAACTGTTCATTGCTGTAACCTTTCAACATTATGCGTCTATAAATGGGCCGAGTTTAAACCCTAAAAACCCCAAATGCGTTCCAATTTGCAGAGCACAAATAGACGACCTGTAGCAGCCTAGACTTGTTTTGGAAGCTACAAAAAAATTGGGATCGTGAACTCCGCCGGGAACTTGGGTTAATTTTTAATGCCTTTTTTATTTATTTAACATTTATACAATTTGCTTATGCTAGTCCCGCAAAGCTCTACGCTTGTCTGCCGGAAGATATATTTATTTATTTTATAAGAGTTACAAATACAATTACAAATTATACTCTAAGCAAATTATTCGAGCAATAGGAACTTAGACCATCAGTCAATTGTATTGAAACAGACCATAGTCTCTGGCGGGAATCTAACCTGCAATCCCTGCACTGATGGACCCAACACTTTTGTAGACAGATCGTATAAATAATGCAACAGGGAAACCGTACGGTATGCTAAGAACACTATGGATTAATCATTTTTTTACTCCATTTTAGATTCGAATGTTATCCTACTTGTTCCCAAAACGTTTATATGGATATGACTTGTTTTCCGGTTATAATGCATCTGATAAGCGAAAATAAAACTTGGTTGAATTAGATCGCCAGATGCGTTTTTTATCTGAAAAAGAATGAGAGATACTCCCAGTTTTCAAAGAAGTTGTTGAGTGTTTGTTTTGATAGTTATTTAAATGTCGCAGTTTAACCCTTCGTCTTGGACATGAGTCTGGCCATACCTTTTTCAATTTGAAATGTTATTTTAATTTATTCCCCACAACAGTACTCTGAGATTTTGTTGAACAATACAAATAAATGCGGGGTGGAGTCAACTACTTTTTACAACAAAACTATCCACAAAAAGATGGACTATTGCCTTCTTTTGTAGTATTTTGCAAAGGAACGATACTTTAAAATTATCAAACCAATTGGTTCTCTTTAATAAAGAAAATCGAATATTCATATACTCAAACATTTTTTTTTTTGTTTTGTATAAAGTGTGCCGATTGGCAGCCATATTCTAAAATTGATTCAACATATTTCAGATGCTAAAGAAATCCATATCGCTACTACTTTAATTTTATTCAACCTTTTTTTATTTAAAATAAAAAAACTACTGCATATTATATACATTAGAGCGACTCACCAAAAAAAGTGCTCGATGTACCCTCCTAAAAATTAACCTTGGACTTTTTAAGATGAAATTTAAAATATTTCGGCTCCAGCTTTGACCTCTCGTGTGCTGGACCATTTTGAAAAAGGGTCTGTTTTTGCATGTTTTGTTTATTTGAGAATCTGTTTCCTTGCCAACATATACAATATGGGTATCATAAGAAAGTTTTTTTAAGACACGTTCAACTATATATACAATTTGTCCAAGGACGATCATCCATGTCCATTTTTAAGGATATTCTGTAAAAACAAGGTTTTTGAACTTTTTGTTCTGGTTTGTTTGTAATAAAAATGTCGCTTGCATTGTCAATCGATTTGTTGTGCTGAAAATTTTTAGTAGGCCGCAAATCAGCTATTTGTCGTTGAAAATGCAAGCGAACGATAGCGGTCGACATCGGGGGCCAGGCTGTAATTTAAAAACATATACATATGTACGCATATAAAATCATATTTTATTTAAAAATTAGAAATGTGTATAATATAACATATAACTAAAAAAAAATAATATTTTTTCGAATTAAGCATATCTAAAAATTTTATTGGGTCTGGCTAGACTAATGCGTTCCGAATGTCGAAATCCAAATATGTTTAAGACCGAGGAATATAATCTACACCAAGGAACCCGACTATCTCATTATGGTATTAATAGTTGCAATATCAGCTAAAGGTAAGGTTATATTGTACACCTACTGTCGGAACAGCAATGTTTTATATACGCCATACGGCTCTGGAATCTAAATTGGAATTTTTTGACTAATCACGAAGCGAAAATTTGTTTTTATTCTGGTTTTTTACTATCCAAGTCAACTTCCATGCTTAATAGAGGAATGCGCAAATCAACTTGAAATTTACATCAAACTTGCTTTTTCAAGTGGTTGCACACAACACACATATACTCAAATCATTCACACGCACTACATGAGAAATAACAAGTAACATACGCAACACGATTTGTGTTGAGAAAATGACTTGCGTGGCTATGAAAATTACCAAGTGGTCTTAAAAGTTATCAATTCGTTCTGTTACCTTAAATTCATTTGTGCTGCTTATGGCTGTCGTATATCTTAATGTGTACAAAAATAAGACGAAAACAATTGTACTGAGACCACTTCACTTACACAAAAATAAATCATCAAATGATTTGAAAAAAAATTTCAACTAATTCAAGTCAAACACACAGAAACACAGTCGTCTGCGCTCTCTAACATGAATACACATGAGTTAAAAGAAGTTTATGACGCATGTCTGCTAAACACTTGGGTTTTCAAATGCACAGCAGTGAATCAATTGAAAAAATTTTGTGAATTGAAATGAATGCTTATGTAGCATCCCGCCAGCAGGCTTTTTGACTTACTCGTCTGTTGCTCCAGACCGCTCTTGTTAGTAAATGAATTTTACCAAAAAAAAAAAAAAAAAAAAAATTTAATAATTTTCCTCAATACAACAATTTTGTTAAATATTTAAATAAAAAAAAATATATGGAAATTTTTTCTTTTCATAAGCAACTTTATTTTATTCAACATTTTTTATTTTTTCGAATTTATTCTATGAGTAAAATTTTAGTTACGTATTTTATAAAGCTTTTTGTAATAGTTCTATTCCTAAAATTTTTTAGAATAAATTCGAAAAAATAAAAAATTTTATTTAAAAAAAAATTAAAAAATTTCCTATGAAAAAAAAATTCTCCAAATTTCTTATTCACATTTGTCGCTTCGTTTTATTAAAGCAATTACCTAAAAACAAGTTAAAATTTCTAAAATAATTCTTCGAAATTAAAATTTCTTTGAAATTCCTATAAGAACAGTTGACAGTTTGAAAATATCGTATAAATAGTCAAATTTTACCGAGTTTCCTTTAAAACACTTAAATTTCGCAAATTTTCTAAAAAAAAAAAAAAAAACGTGACAAAACATGAATTTCAAATGTCCTATTAATTGGGAAATTTTGAAAAAAAAATTTTGGTATAAAAAAATTTGCAAAACGTTGCATTTCACTAAAAACCTTAAACTTTTCCTGATTTCCACAAAAATTATAAAATCATAAATACTGAAATTTTTGCTAAATTTCCTATAAAAGACTTATATTTCCTACAAATAGTGAATTTTTTTTTAAATCTCCTATAAATAATGAAATTTCTTATAGAATGTAAAATTACGCCAAATAGCCCATCTTAGGATATTTTGCAGAAATGTTGATATGAAATTCAATTTTATTATATAAAATTGAGATTTCGTTCAATTTCGTATGAAATTGTGAAGTTTTCCAAAATGCTTATATAGATCAACTGTTCCTTTAATACCGCCAGCAGGCTTTTTGACTTACTCGTCCGTTGCTCCTGACCGCTCTTGTTAGTAAATGAATTTCACAAAAAAAAAAAAAAAAAAAAAAAAATTGAATAATTTTCCTCAATACAACAATTTTGTTAAATATTTAAAAAAAAAATTAAAAAATTTCCTATGAAAAAAAAATTTCTCCAAAATTCACATTTGTCGCTTCGTTTTATAAAATCAACTAATTAAAAATAAAGTTAAAATTCAATAAAAAAAAGTGGAATTTTTTTTTTAAATGTTTTATAAAATAACGAAATTTTCCAAAATTGCAAAAAAAAAAAAGTTGTGCAATTTTGCCGAACTTTTGAAAATGTTTGCTTTTTTATAAAATAGCAAAATTTCGCTAAATTTTCCAAAAATACTAAAATTTCTTTAAATCTACACCTCAATTTACACAACTTGCTCCACATTTTTCCGTTAGTGTACGTTCTGCAATATCTGCACATGTAAAATTTTACATGTTTTCCTGGTTGTTATTTCAGTTTTAAACGCGTCTACGAGCTGAAATGCAAACATTCTCATTGTTATCCTTGTAAAAATATCTGCGCTTGTGAAAATACTGATGCACAGAACTTGACATATTAACAATATGCGAACAAATTTTTTTTTTTCATGAAAACATTTAGTACATTTTGAGATGTCAACGTGTCAAAACGTTTCACGTTTCTTTGCCAACAATCACTTTGGTAAACACATGTCTGTCGGTGGATTGTTCGGTGCTTTTGAATAAATTTCTTGCGACTTGACAGTTTTTTTCGGTAAATTCTCTTGCATTTACTGAATACAACAGGAAATTAGTAATCAATTTTTGTTTCTCTTTTTAGTTGGCAATTATTCAACAATTAATCAAATACTTATAAGAGAAATTATACGCTGTCATTTTGTTTTGTAAAAATGTTGTTGGGTAATTAAGAATGCAAATGTAATTGGTCGTATTAGCTTAAGAGAATCAGCCATGTCTTTTTTTTTCTAAGATTTGATTATCCACATTGATAAGTATATTAAGAGAAAAGTTAAAGAACTTAGTTTACAAATTTTTTGAAAATATCCTTTAAAAAGTATAGCAAATTTTCGCTTCATTTTCTTAAATAAATAAATTTTAACAAACTTAATTTTAATCAGGGCTGTGGAGTCGGAGCCACCACCTTGGATAACGATCTTGCAGCGATGTGGTGGCTGAGTCTAGGCTGTGGTTTGTATTTCAAGTACAGGCAACGCCACAAGCGGCGCCTGAGTTTGAGATACGGAACCTAAAAGCCTTGACGACGAAAGGTTATCCACCCCTAAACCGAGGTGTCATGCGACCCGTGCCTATCGGTCTGGTTTGCAGTCAGGGGTTACCGACTGTATTATCACGGAGCTTTGCTGATACCTGGGCACCTCAGCAAATAGACCACGCCCTTACCACGTTACTGGGGGCTATGACGTGGCGGACTTTCAACTCCCCTACACTCGTGGGACTTTTAATGAACAAACATAATCAACAACAACAAAAACAAACAACGGAAACTGATGACGGACAGGCGAGATTAAGGACAACGATTGACAGTAAAACGACTAAACCAGGGACTGTAACAGTCCCGGCGACCAAGGAAGATCGGCCTAGGCTGATCGGAAATGGTAAGGCAGCTCGACCAGAAGGCGGCTGCTCTAAAAACTGCGGTGGGGTGCCTCTGTGCTTCAATCCAAGCACCTCCAAAGCCGCTTCTGCCCTTTCCGTCTCTGGAACGGATAAAACCCCTGCTTCGGGTGCTGCTAAGTTGGGAATGACAAAGTCGCCCAAAATTGCAGCTTCCCATGTGCCCATTGTGCAAGGAGGGATGGCGATGATAACATCCAATCCCAAGGTTGCACCTCCCCACGCCAAATTCGGCGACCGTAAAAAGTCCCCAAGGCACAAAAACCCTACAAAGAGGGCATCGAACACAAGGCGTGCCGCCTTGCGTTTCATTGAGCTTCTAGGCTCCAAAAAAGCTGAAGAGCTTACCAGTGAACAAACAGCTTCACTGGCATGGGCAAAAGCCCACATAGCTGGGCTGCCAAGTGCTACTCCTTCAGTCCCTGCGAAGGTGACAATGCCTAAACGGCAACGTTCGGAGGAGGAAGCTGCAGCCGCGAAACAGCAACCAGGGACGAAACGTCCCAAGATTGCGCCGAAATCGGTAAATAGGTCGTTCAGCGAGGTGGCCAAAGGTCACCTTGTACGGGCTGTTATCGATAGAGGTGTGGATAATGGTGCCATCTCCCATACCAAGTGGGACCTGGTGAAACAAAAATTAATGGGGGTGTTCTGGACGATCCTTAGGGAGAATCCAGGGCCACCCCCTCAATGCGATGATGCTGGCTGGTTCCAGGGTCACGTGAAGTTGATGGCTTGTGCAGATGAGCGCTCAGCGCTGCTTCTGAAGCGGGCCATCCAAATGCTAGGAGAGGTCTGGGAAGGTGCTAGGCTCGATGTGGTATTGGTTGATGAGATACCACGGAGACCTAGATCGACTGTCATCATCCCTGCCGAACCATCGGAACCTGAGGAGATCTTGAAGATCATTCAGTGCTGCAACCCTCAACTTCCCACGCAGGATTGGAAAGTTGTAAAGGTTTCGGCTGCTGAAGGGTCCTCGAGGACGGCGATTGTGGTGTTAAACCAGCAATCCTTGGAACCACTGAGGGAGAGACAGGGTAAGATCTACTATGGTTTTAGTACGATCTTGCTCCGTGTCTACCGAAGTGATAACAAGGGCAATCCGGCTCCTTCGGTTAATGAGGCCAAGCAGCCTGTAGAGGGCTTGTCTGGTGACGATGCCGTAAGCTCAGGTGACAAAGAGGACACCCAGTCTATCTCCGGATTGGTGTCTGTCTTTGGGCACCTGGGTGATATGGTTGATGAGGACGTACTTCTGGAGTCAGACCAGGAGGACGTCAACATCACAGTGGTCGCCAATATGGATAATGGTGAAGGTCCTGCAAATAAACCTCCACCACTCTAAAGCAGCATCTGCTGCATTGCTCCTCCGTGTGGTAGAAAAAGGGGAGGAGCTCGTAATGGTCCAAGAACCCTGGATTCATAAGGATCGGGTTTGCGGACTCAATCTCAAAGGCTATAAGCTTCTGTTTGCGAAAGGTACAGGTAACATAAGATCTTGTGTCTTAGCTAAAAATTCGTTGAATATCTTCATTCTCTCTGATTACAGTGATGAAGACACCACAACAGTTGCTCTCGAGACACAGGATGGTATAATCTGGATGGTCTCGGGATATATGGCGCATGATCACGGACAGGACCCACCCAATCGGCTCATCCGTGATGCAGTAACGAAGGCAGCAGGCACTGGAACGCCTATTATAATCTGTGCCGATGCTAATGCGCACCACACTATATGGGGTAGCACGAACACGAATATTAGAGGTGAGTCACTATTTTCCTTTATTATTAATTATAATTTAGGAATAGTAAATAGGGGCCGCGAGCCAACGTTTGTTGTAGCAAATAGGTGTGAGGTTCTTGATGTCACGCTGGTTAGCATTGACCACATTGACATGATCGAAAATTGGATGGTTTCTAATGATTGTTCACTTTCTGATCATAGATATGTGGAATTTAGCCTGGTACTTAGATCTGTAGGGTCGAGTGTTATGTTGAATAGGAAACGAACGAATTGGGGGATTCATTCATCCTCTCTGGTTCGGTCTCTATCTGATCCTCCCCGGGTTGATGATATAGGGGGGATCGATGCGGCAGTGGGTCTGCTAACAGACTCACTGCAGTTAGCGACTTCCCTGGCGTGCAAGCCAAGGACGTATAGGGGCAGGGATCGTCCACCGTGGTGGGATCCTGATATTGCGCAGGCAAGAAGAGACTGTCGTAGGTTGTTCAATATGGCTAAGCGCCATGGTAATTGGGCGGAGTACAAGTCTTCAATGAATAGATTCAGGAACTTGGTTAGATCGGCGAAAAGGAGTGCTTGGAGGAACTTCTGTGGCGGCGTGGAAGGATCCTCTGAGACAAACCGTTTACGTAGGATAATGGCCTCGAGCCCTGTTGTCCCGACCTATATCCGTAAATCGGACGGTTGTTGGACTACTACTAGTCAGGAAACACTCGAGGTGTTAATTGACACTCACTTTCCTGGAAACTCCCAAGGGAGCTTGCGGGATCAGGTTTGTGAGTCGATGCCCGGTCCTCTGTCCGTCCCAATGGACTACGACAGGATTAAATGGGCTGTCGACAGCTTTGACCCGTACAAATCTCCGGGTATGGATGGTATAATTCCGGCGGACCTGCAGAGGAATTCGACTGTGATAATACCCTGGCTGATGGCTATATACAGGGGATGCGTTAGATTTTCGTATGTACCTGTGAGCTGGACCTTGTGTAGAGTTGTCTTCATCCCCAAGGGAGGGAAGACTTCTCACACTGAGGCGAAGGATTACAGACCGATTAGTCTTGCATCCTTTCTTCTTAAGACTCTTGAAAGAGTTATCGACATTCACTTAAGGATGACCATCCCAAAGTGTTTACTCTCGACCTCTCAGCATGCCTACACAAAGGGTAGGTCTGTTGAGACGGCTCTTCACTCACTAGTTGGAACTATTGAGAGATCACTCGAATTCAAGGAGTGTGCTCTGGTGGCCTTTCTCGACATTGAAGGGGCCTTCAATAATGTCAACCCGGATTCTATCGTTGCATCCATGAGGAGTCTGGGGGTTGATGACGGTATATGTAGATTTGTGGATAATCTACTCAGGAATAGGGTCATCTGTTCCACGATAGGTACGACCAGCGTTCAGAGACTGGTTAACAGGGGTACTCCCCAGGGAGGAGTACTATCCCCACTATTGTGGAACCTGACTATGAACACCATGTTGACGAAAATGGACGACATGAGGATTAAAACTGTGGCGTACGCAGACGATGTTGCAGTGGCCATCACGGGGAAACATTTGAACATAATGTCTCAGTGTATGGAGGCTGCATTAAGGGTACTTAGCACCTGGAGTGTATCATGCGGCTTGGGTGTTAATCCGTCTAAGGCGGAACTGGTACTGTTCACGAGGAAGTATAGGACTGAGGTCATGAGACTTCCGAGGCTAAACGGGACTGAACTTAAGTTCTCTAACAGCGCCAAATATCTGGGCGTAACCCTGGACAGTAAACTGTCGTGGAGGCTGAACATCCAGACGAGGATGGAAAAGGCAATTGTTGCTATATATGCGTGCAGAGGTGCAATCGGCAAGAACTGGGGCATGGGCCCGAGGTGTGTCAATTGGATCTTTGAGGCTGTAGTAAAGCCGACTCTTTATTACGGTGTTGTCGTATGGTGGACTGCGCTGGATAAGGGCAGGTACCGTGCGATGCTTGAGAAGGTTCACAGACTGGTCGCATTGATGATCACAGGATCAATGCGCTCTACTCCCACCAAGGCGCTGTTTACTATGCTAAACTGGCTGCCGGTGGATATCACGGCCAGACATATGGCTCTTTGTTCGGCGATACGGTTGAACGCGGCACACAGCTGGTCGAACCGTGACTATGGACACTCCAGTATAATGGGACACTCGATTGTCCCTGAAGGAGTGGACTACTGCACCCCGGAGCCTTTCTTGGGTGCGAGGTACGCGACACATATAGCGCACGAAAGTGCGCTGTCGGTTATGAGCACCTTCCATGAACCAGCCCTGGGGGTATACACTGATGGTTCAAGGAAGGGGGAAAGAGTTGGCGGAGGTTTCTACATAGAGGAACTGGGCGTTAAAGTTTCCTTTCGTCTGCCGGATGGATGTAGTGTCCTGCAGGCGGAAATCTCGGCTATAAAGCGGGCAACCAACTGGCTAAAGTATTATCGCGTATCGGGAGATATACGTATATTTACTGACAGCAAGGCTGCCATTGCCTCTCTTGCGGGTGTCTATACGACATTTAGGTTGACTGTGGAATGTCGGATGTCTTTGAATGAGATTGCTGAACATTCGGAGTTAACGCTTATTTGGATACCAGGGCACTCAAATTGCCCGGGAAACCAGGTAGCAGATGAGCTGGCTAAGGAAGGTGGTCGTATGGATGAAACATTCATTGATCAATTCATTGGCCTTCCATTGGCTCACTGTAAGTTACTCATGCGGCGCGAGAACTATAGAATTGCGCAAGAGGGATGGACCCGTGAGTCCACCTGCTCCACATCCAGGGCACTTTGGCCTGGATATGATGAACGGAGAACCAAATCTCTACTTAGGTTTAATAGGAACCAAATCAGGACCATCGTGTCGGTCATAACTGGACACTGGCCTGTTGGGACTCATGCTAGAAGAATGGGTCTGGTATTCAATGACTACTGTAGAAGTTGTCATGATGAGGAGGAAGAGGAAACTGTGCTTCACTTTCTCTGTCAATGCCCTGGGCTACGGGGCATTAGGGAAAAATACCTGGGAGAACCGGTGTTTTCCTGTTTAGAGGATCTATCAAAATAGAACTAAGATTGCTTCTTCTCTTCATTAGGAAGACGAATTGGCTCAACCTTGCAGTGACGCCATCTGAATAACTGCTCTTCGGGATGGGCATTGGCGCTGGGTATCACAAAGGGACCGCTAAAGGACCCAAGTGAGCTGTCTCTCGATGGCTGCCCATGGAACCTAACCTAACCTGGAGTCGGAGTTGAAAAGAGGAGTTAAGGTTTTTGTACCGGAGTTAGAGTCAAAGTACCCACAAAAACTCGATGCTACGACTCCAAAATTTTTCGGCATAACAAATTAAAAAAAATTTTCTTAAATTTTCCAAAATAAAAATTCTTTGAAATTGGCGATGAAATATTCAAAATTTTGATTCGAAGTTTCAATAGAATAATTTTCTTGCTATATTTAACCATTTTAAAGGTACTACATTAAAAAAAAGAGTTTAAAGTCAAATAAGGACCAGTCTCATACACATTTAGCATCTATGTAAAAGTAGGAGTCGGACTTAAAAAATTCAGCGGTTGGAGTCGGTTTTTTTGACGACTCCACAGCCCTGATATTATTTAAGAAAATTTCCGAATATCTTTTTATTTGACTATAGACTGACAGCCGCCGCATTGGCGGTAAGTTAAAACTGCAAAAAACTCTGATGAGCAGAAAGTAGTTTTTCTCGGTGCTGCGCACATTGGGGCAAATGTATATTTTTGTGGCATCAAATAAAACGCACAGAAAAAATTTAAAATTGTCTCTAATCACCAAATTTATACCACATTCATAATATCAAGCAAACAGTTTGTTAATTTTGCACCTAAAGCGTGATCCATTTCGAGGTTCCCTACTTTTTTAAAGAAAAAACACAGAAAATTCAAATTTAATGGGGAATGTTTATTATCATTTGGAAGAACATTCTTTGGCATTTATTTTTTGAAGATTATGTCTATCAAATGTTGGCCGTTGCTACGTCGCAGATGATCCATCCGTTGAGTCCAATTTTCGATGACTCGTTCGAGCATTTCGACTGGTAACTGGCGAATGACACGCGTGATGTTTTTCTCCAAGGTCTGAATCGAAGCGGGTTTGTCCGCATAAACTTTAGGCTCTACATATCCCCACAGAAAAAAGTCTAACCGTGTGATATCACACAATCTTGGTGGCCAATCCACTGTCCTAAAACGTGAAATTATGTGCTCACCGAAGTGTTCTCTCAATATTTCCATCAATTGATGCGATGTGTGGGAAGTTGCGCCGTCTTGCTGAAATCAAATGTCGCCAAGATCACGAGCTTCAATTTCAGGCATCAAATAGTCGGTTATCATGGCACGATAACGGTCCGAGTTGCTGCGAACGGCGCCGAATCGACTCGCCACGGTCTTCGTGTACACTCTCAGCTACGGCCGCTATATTTTCTTCACAGCGTGCTGGACGTGGTCTATTCGGTCGAATTTTATCCAGTAATGAATGCTGGGTCTCAAAATGGGTGATAGTGTTGCGAATAGTGCGCTTAATAGGCCGGTTATGTTGACTTAAGTTGAGCGAAGTGCACGAAACACATTCCTCACAGTACGTGAATCTTCGTAATAAAGTTGAACGATTTGTAAACGTTGTTCAGGCGTATCCTCTTTCCATTATGAAATGCCAAACAATACTAAACAAAAATAACATGACAGCATGACACGACTCACAAGTTATCTGTCAAAAAAATGCTATTGAAAAAAGTATCTCTTCCTGAATCACCCATTATTACCAAAATGATTATATCGATTACTTGAAATTAAAAAATTGTGAATATTTTTTTTCCATAAATGATATTTTTAATTTTAAATAAAAAAATTATCAAAAAACTTATCCATTTCAAACAATGTTTTAATTTATTTAATTAAATATTGACAATTCCCAACAACAATTCTCAAAGTTTAAATTGTTTTATTTTAAACGAAAAAAGTCAATAAAGATTTTTTGTTTTTTAATTAATATTTTAATTAAAAATTTATTTCAAAACAACTAAAATGTTAATTAAATCAAAGTTAATATTTTAATTTTCTTTCAACCAAAAAAAATAATTGATTCAATTATCACATTAATTAAATTAAATACTTTTTAAGCCATTTTTTCAATTGATACCAAAAAAGGTTTTGTGATAGTTGGGTTTTGACAAACGTTATATACAGCATTTTGAAGAGCCTAATTACTAGATTGAGCTTATCTAAAAATATGAAAAAGTTTCCTGGTCAAAATTAAGAAAAATTGCCCAAAAACAAATATATACATGGCAGATTTCATGTCAAGTGACCCAACTTTTAAAATCGATGTCTTCCGATTTTTACACCAAGGTAGTTTAGTTTAGTAGTTTAGACACAAATTTTCAACAAGATCGTTGAAATAGTTTCTGACATTTTGGCCAAACCGGTGTTCTTCCTCATCCATGTAACTTATTATCCATTGGTGTAAGTAAAATTTATGCCAAACAAATTAGTTAGCTATTTCTTCAATTTTCGAAAAAAAAAATTTTTTTTTTTAATTTTTTTTTCTTTTTTAAATTTAAAACCTTTTTTTTTTTTTTTTGCTCAAAAGAAAGCTTAGTTCTTTTCCTTTAAGGTAGTTCTGGTCTCTTTTTGGGCCGCGAGTGGGTTATGTATAAACAGAAAAAAATTTCCAACTCATTTCTACTATCCAATAGGAATAACCTTAGTGTAAATTTCATCCAAATCGGAAGACTTCGATTTCAAAAATTGGATCCCTTGACATGAAATCCCCCATATACAAAATTCATATGAAGTTTAATATTGAGATTGGGTGCCACCAATATAACAAATAAAGAAATTATGGATGAAAAATCAAATATTTTTAGCAAAAAATTAAAAAGTGTTTTTAATAAAAAAATTTAAAAAAACGTTTTAAAATTAATTTTTTAATATTAAACCAGAGTTAGTAAATTAAGCATTAATTTTTCTAGATGCTATTTTATATGTCCTACTACTTTTTAATAACAATACATTAAACCTATTTCTAAAAAAGCGTTTAAAATTAAAAATATAACCTTGGAAATATCAAAATTAGTGAAAAATATTTAAAGTGCAATTGCACAAAAACGGCACTTTCGAGCAAGATTTTCCAACTGGTTCAATTTCAACACATTTCAGCCTACCAATAGGCGAAGGTGTTATATGTAAACAGGGAGGTTCCTCTATAACTATTTTACCTTTGCATTTTTGGCTTTTTTTAATTTGCTGCTTAAAATGCGTGTAACTCTTGAAATAATAAATTGAATTTTATGAGCGTTAGTTTAATAGTTGCTGGTAAAATTACCTTCAATTGTATGCACATTTTATTTTATTTTTTTTTTTGCAAGGACCAGCACTCAGGGAATGACCCCTACAAATGCAATGCATTGTGTTAGAACTAGGAAAAAAAGGTTATGGGAAGGAGGATAGAGGGAGTAGTGTTTGCGAACATTCGACTTTAGTTATATTTAATAAAATCAATTAACACATTGCTTGAAACGGCAAAATTTTTTGATCTTTTTTTTTTAAATTTAAATTAAAAACATCATTTATTGCAAAAAATATTCACAATATTCAATTGTTGGAACTACAGGTCCAGGTCCTCAATTGCTGACTACAAGAAGTCCGTTACAATCTCGCAAGAGCGAACACCATTCATGGTTACTGGCTGGCCGACCTCATTTTCGAGCACGTACGGCCCGATGACGCCTTGAGCCCATAACCCGCACCAAACAGTCACTCTTTGTGGATGAATCGTTTTTTCAACAATCAGTCGTGGATTCTTGTTTGCCCAAATGCGGTAACTCTGCTCTTTAAAGAATCCACTGAGGATTCTGATTGCACGAAATGCATTTTGATTTGAATGCCCATTTTCGTAAAAGGCTTCAACAATCTTAACGCGCTGCTTAATTGTGTACCACTCCATGTTTAAATTTGTCAAAAAAACAAAGAAATGTCAAATTAATTTGGGCAAAACACTTGACGTTACGCTGTGACTCACAATTAACATTGTGCATTATGATTAGACCACCCTTTATATCGATATTCTTAAGTTTTTTTTTTTTTTTTGTATTTAACTCATTTTTAATTTCTACCATCAACTGCAAATATAGGCTGAAACCGTCAAACAACGCCCAAATTTCAACCAAATAAATTAAATTTCAAAAGAGTATAAAAAATGTTATGCTCCGTATTTGATTTTTTATAACGATTTTTTTTAAATCATTTTTATAATCTTATTTAAGCAAATTCATTGTGGTTGTGTAAAACTGCAATTAGAGGAAATCCAAATGGAATAGAAGAAAAGGCGGAAATTGAACTTCCTGCAGCAGAAAACACAACAAAATTGTAAATGCATTTTCAATTTTTTAACACTCAGATACATAAACACATATTTGAACAAACTTACAAATATAAATGAACACACATTCACACCCACACAGCCAAAGAGTGGATAGAGAAATAGACATCATTGAATGTTACAGACTAGTGGCGTTATATTTATATAATGAAACAGATTTCAATACTCCTCCAATTCCAACAGCAATTGCTACAAATGAAAATGTTTAAAACTGCGGTTAGAGCACGATTTACGAATAAAACATTTACAAACAACAACAAAAATAATAAATAATAATGCAACTACACTTTTCTTCAATCTTTTTCATCCCACTTCTATGCTGGTCTTCTTCATTTTCTCTAAGAAACGAAACCACAACAATTATTCTTCTGGTTTGTAAATGCGACACACAATTTTATTTACCTACAAAAAAAAAAGACAACACAACCTCAAAATGGATTCACCGATTTATTCATTTATTTATACATTTATTTATTTATTTTGTGATAGTGTGAGTTGACTATTTGAGAAAAAGAAAGACACGAATGGAGATTCAAATATAAATCTAATAGAGTTCATAGAACAAAATCTTATTGGGTCAATTTGTTTAAGAAAATGTTTAAAACAGACACGCATTCAAAATCATGCACATGTTACCACATACACAAGCACACACACAGGGAGGAAAGAACACTGCTTTAACTTACAAACACATACTTTAAAATTAAAAAAATTAAATATGTAAGCTGGAATCACTTTAATAAGAATTCATTAAATAGTACCATTTTGAAAAAATTCTTAAATTTATATGAAAAAAGTACTTTTTTAGAGTACCAACTACCAACAACCAAAGGTTGGTTTTATTTTAAAAGTACATGGTTTTTTTTCAAAGCGTACTTTAGTATGTTTTTGAAATTGTATTTTGGTACTTTCTTATATTATACATATCTAATAATAATATGTTTTTTTAAAACAGAACTTTTTTAGAAAAAGTTCCAATTCAAGATGTTTATTGTTAAATGACTAAAAAAAATATTCTTTGGTACTTTTGTCAAAGAGTAGCAGGTAATTTAAAATTACCATCAACTACTTTTTACAAAAAATTAATTTAGTACTTTTTTGAAAAAATTTTGAAGTACTTTTTGAAGTACTTTAGTAGTTGGGTTTATTTTGAAAAGTACTTTGTTTCTTTTTTTAAAACGTTCTTTGGTAAGTTTTTTGTAAAAGTTTATTTGGCACTTTCTTATCTAATAAATATCTTACAATAAAATGTTTTCAAAACAGAATTTTTTGAAACGGTCCTCTTAAAAGAAGTCTATTTCTAAATTATTAAAAAAAAATCTTTGGTACTTTTGCCAAAAGGTAACTTAGTAACTTAAAAAATAATCATCTACTAGTTTTTGTATAAAAGTAAATTGGTGCTCTTTTAAAGAAACTCTTTTAGGCACGTTTTTCCTAGAACAACATATTTTTCCTTTTTTATGAAAAAAAAGTCCTATTTTAAGAAGTTTATTGTTAAATTATTTAAAAGAAAATTCTTTGGTACTTTTGTCAAAGTGTAAATAGGTAATTTAAAAAATTTACATAAACTACTTTTTTACAAAAAATTAATTTAGTACTTTTTTGAAAAAATTTTGAAGCACTTTTTGAAGTACTTCAGTAGTTGGGTTTATTTTGAAAAGTACTTTGTTTCTTTTTTTAAAACGTTCGTTGGTAAGTTTTTGAAAAAGCACATTTGGTACTTATAATAAAATGTTTTTTAAAACAGAACTTTTTTGAAAAAGTCCTCCTTAAAGAAGTTTATTGCTAAATTAGTTAAAAAAAAATTCTTTGGTACTTTTGTCAGAGAGTAACTTGGTAGTTAAAAAAATAATCATCCACTATTTTTTTTATAAAACTAATTTGGCACTTTTTAAAGAAACTTTTTAGGCAGTACTTTGGTAGCTTTTTCCTAAAGCAACATATTTACTTTTTTATAAAAAAAAGTACTATTTAAAGAAGTTTATTACTTAATTAGTTAACAAAATTCTATCGTACTTTTGTCAAAGGGTATTTTTTCAAATTCACTACTTTTTACATAAAACTAATTTTGAACTTTTTTAAAGAAACTTTTTTAGGCAGTTCTTTGGTATATTTTTCCGAGAACAACATATTTTACTTTTTTATAAAAAAAAGTCCTATTTAAAGAAGTTTATTAGTTAAATTATTTAATAAAAAATTCTTTGGTACTTTTGTCAAAGAGTAACTTGGTAATTTAAAAAATAATTATTCACTATTTTTCACATAAAACTAATTTTATACTTTTTTGAAAAAAACTTTTTAAGGCAGTATTTTGGTACTTTTTCCTACATATTTTACTTTATTTTTAAAACTTGTTTATTTCGTAAAAACACTTTAACACTTTTTTGAGAAAGAATTTTTGTGTATTGATTTTTAATCGCGGAACGGAAATTATTTTGGCACAATTTTCAAAAAGGATTTTGGTTTTTTTATTCCAAAAAGTACTTTGGCATCTTTTTTTAAATAAATAAATTTGCCATCATTTTAATAGTTGGGTAAGTTTTATTGGAAAAGTACTTTGCAACATCTTTTACAGAAAAGAAGGCTTTTAATATTTTCTGAAAAGTATTTGGTTTAAAAAACCCCCGTTAAGTACTTTTTCTGCAAAAATATGTTCAGTATTTTTCTCTTAAAAAAAATGCTTATATTTATTTCAAAAAGTCCTTTTTAAAATAGTATTTTTATACTCGTTTTCATAATAGTCAGGTAGTCTGGCAGAAAATAGTTTTTATTTTAACAGAGAACTTTACAAAAAGTTGTCTTATATCAAGGCGAATTCATTACAGGTGATCCTAAAAGCCCTGCTGGTAACTTTTTTTCTTTAGCTTTATAATTGTTGGATGTCAAAATTTAGTTTATTATCTTGGTTTCTGTTTTGATTTGTTTCGGTTTTAGACATTGTACAATGATTTTACAAAAACAAATTGCTTGTGTTTTTTGTACGAGTTGTACTTGTTGTACTACCGAGATTACCTGGAATGAATTCGCCTTGTCTTATATATTTAAAAAAAAATTACTTTAAAAAACATTTTTTCTTAAGAGTAGTTTGGTACCCTAAATCAAAATAGGGTTTATTCCCCTTTTATAAGATTATTTCGATTTTCAAAAATAAAAATAAAAAAAAGCGTTTTTAATTGAAAGTTTAAACAAAAAATATTCTAGTTTATAATAATAAATAGAAGTGTTGTACCACAGTATTTCAAAGAGCACTTTGTAACTTTTTTAAATCATGTGGCACTCTTTTTTAAAGTACTGTAGTAACTTTTTTGGTACTGTTTAGAGTATCCAATTATTTGGCTTTTGATTTTGTTCGAGTAAGGGATTAATCGATTTTTAAATTTTAATTTTGCTCGATTAATCGAATAAGAGTTTTAATATGTTCGAATAACTCGAATAACTCGAATAATTCAAATAATTTTATCCAATGAGAAAAGTATAAATGTCTATTTGCTGTGATACTTTTATTATTTTAATAAACAGAAAGAAGCAATAAAACTAAAATATAGTGTAACAATAAACAATAAAATAACCACTAATTTATACCACGTATACAGTTCTAAAGCTTGTAATTAAAATACATAATTGAAAATCAAAAACTCTGCTTCAAAACATACAGTTTTTAAGGCGCTGAAGAGGCCGAAACCAGACTTAGGAAATTAAATAAAAAAGCTATAAACAAAGTAAACACTTCTTCGGATGAACATGATCTGAAAGCCAACGCTTGGTCCAGCCGCAATCGGGGACCATTAATTTTATTTTATTGAAAATTTGCAATTATGTCCCGCCTGCTAAACTTAATACGGGAATTCACCTCATATTTTTATAAATTATTTATTTTATTTTAGACTTATTTGTCGCGGCATTTTTATGAGAGGTCCAGCCTATCTAAACAAATGTATTATTCGAAATTTAATTTAACTAATTTATTGTTCCTGAAAATCAAGTAAAATTGAAATCAATGGATATTTTCAGTTATTTTTTTTGTTTTTAAATCATTTTAAATCATAAATTTATTTTTCTTTATTTTAAAGCTCTACTCTATAGGATTGGGTAATATGTTTTTTTTAACGTATAACTATCTTGCGCCAACAATCCGCGATTTTGTTGCTAACTACCTCCCTTAGAACAATTCGGGTTTTACGACGAATCTAACAATACCTAAAATGTCCTCTAGCCATTTGAATGGTACCAGGTAATAAAGAAATTGAAGAAAGGTAAAAACTGGTAACCTAAAATCTGACAGTGGATAGTTTACACAATTATAAATGTTGATGAATTTTGTAAAATTAACGTCAAATTCAATATCAAACAGCGCTATTTTAGTACGAAAATGTATGGAATTAGTAGTTAATAGTTTATTACATGATTTGTGTCACACACACCCACATCTAAAAAGGGACTCAAATACGTTAAGAAGTGCGTGTAACACAATAGATACCGAATATAACAACTTGTTATATAGTTGTTGGGTATTTAAGTTAGAAATCCAAAAACAAAATAATTTTCTATTAAAAAAGTAGAATTTTCTAAGAAATTCATTTTAATCGATTAATTGACATAAATTGTTCTAGTTATTCGTTATTTGAAATTGGCTTGTTTTCTTATTCGATCAAATAATGGCGAAAAATTTCTTCGATTAATCGAACAACGATTAATTGAGTGGATACTCTAGTACTGTTACATTTTTTTGAAGTATGTATTGTGTTAATTTTTTAAAGTACTGTAGCACATTTTTAAGAAGTGTTAAAGTACTTTGGATATTTGTTTCAAAAAGTACACCCTTATCAAAATTAAAACTAAAAATTTTAAAATAAATTAAAGTGATAAATCTAAAAAAAAAATTTGCTTATCTTCCTGTAAAAGTACGATTTTACATTCTTCCCAAAAACAATTTCTTTCTAGGTAAATTTAAAATACAATTATATTTTAGATTTTTAGAGGGACTTGCTTACCTCACAAAAAAAACATACAAACTAAAGAGTGGTCCAACCATTTACACGACATTAAATGTGTTTCACACCTTAACGTCAACTTTGTTGCCCAACTTAATTTGACATTTCTTCGTTGAAGTGTTTGACAAACTCAACCATGGAGGGGTACACAATTGAGAAGCGCCTTAAGAGTATTGACGCCTTGTTCGAAAATGGGTGTTCAAATCAAAATGCATTTCGTGGACTTCGTTATTTTTTGGTCACCATAATCGACGAAATGTGTCTAAAATCGGTAGAATTTTGGGCAAATTTCAGCAAACCGGCTCTGTAGGAAATGTGAAAACACATGTGCATGCTTGAACAGTTCCTTTATGAGCTGGTAGCATCATCGGACCGTACTTCTTCAAAAATAAGGTCGGCCAAAAAGCTACCGTGAATGGTGTTCGCTATCGTGGGGTGATAACGGACTTCTTGTGGCCATAAATCGAAAAAATTGACCTGGACGATATGTGGTTCTAACAGGATAGTGCAACTTGCCAGACAGCCAACGAAACAAGGGCTCTTTTGCGCGACAAGTTCAATTACCGTGTTATCACACATCGTGGCGATGTTAATTGGGCGCCACGATCATGTGAACTGGCACTATTGGACTTCTGTCTTCGGGGGGGAAATAAAGTACCTCAATGGCCTATCACACACGGCTTTAATTGTGCTGGCACAAAATTACAGCTTGTTGGCAAGAGAGGCGAGCAGAATGGATTTGGGCAGGCATAATTTTTCAACAAGCTTCAACCCCACATTAGCAGCATTAAACCAATATATTCACATTTTCGTAAACAAATGAATGCAAAAAACACATTTTATGCCAGATAAAATGATCCCGTGTGCGACGGAAAGAACACAAATTGTGCGGTTAAAAAAACAGTCTCGTGTGTGATGGAGCAATAAGCCGAGAACAATTCAAGAGCTAATGGATGATTTTATTCGGCACATTGACGACATGGAACCTCAATTATTTCTCCGCGTCATCGCAAATATGGACCATCGGGTTGAAGTTTGCCACTGAAGCGGTGGCGAGCATTTGGCCGATATTTTGTTTCACACATAATTGTAACAGAGTCTTCTATCAAAAAAAAAAAAATATTACGCTAATTCTCTGAAACAATTTTGTTATATTTACAATTAACATCGTGCGTTTTTGTTGGGCCATTCTTTAGTTAGCATTTTTAAAAAGTACTTTTTAACCTCTAGTCAAACTATCCTGAATATAAAATTTTGTATGAATATAAAAAATTGTATGTTCGTGGAGAAATCACGCGAAACCGGCTTGATAGATTGGGATGCAATTTGGCCCAGATTAAAATACAGGGTACTTTTGATAAGGTAAAAACGGAAAAATTAGGTACTTTTTCTCTTTTTGATGAATCTGTATAACAAAGAGAGCATATGGTCCAGTTAAAAAATATAGAGTAGTTTTTTTAGTAGTTTACATTAACATACAAAACACTTAACGGTGGCCTAAAATGAGGAAAAGCTGGTACTTTTGGTACTCTTTTACCTGTGGTACTTTTTCTCTTTTCGCTTATTAATTTGCTACAGAGATAGAATGTCCAGATAAAAATATAAAGCATTATTCAAGAGTTTAAAACGGCAAAGAATTGGTACTTTTGGTAATTGTTCTCTTTTTGATTGGTATAAAGATTGCATACGTATGGTCCAGTGGCCAAAATATACATATACATGGAGCTCCATGTGAAAAGTAATGAGTGCTCAAAACTAACATGTGTTTGCGGAAAATAATAAATCTTAAATTTTTCTTTAAAAATAAATAATCATAGATGTAAAAAAATTATAATAAAATTTCGGTAAATTGTTTAAAGGATAACCCTCTTTAAATCTTGCTCTAATTTTCACGTAAACTAAGTCACGGGTAAAAGCTGCCATTATGTAGCTTCCTTTTTAAAAAAAAAAAGGTTTTTGTTTAATTTATCTTAAATTACTATGGTTATATGACTCCTACAAGTACTTTTTTTTAAAAAAAAAGTACTTTTTGAAAAAAGATTTTTGTACACTTTATCTTAAATTACTATGGTTATTTATTCTTGTACAATTTCAAGATTCAGTACATAAATACGAAAGATTTTGGTTGTGTTGATATGCTTTCAAGACTGATCGATAACGAGTTAAAGCCAGACGAAGATGTTGTAATTGCTTGCACAACTCTAGAAGGAAATTGTTCAGCATCACTCATGTATCATTTTAATGAACTTCCTATGACATTTAACATGGTTGAACAATCAACTCAGAAATGTCCAGTACTACAATCCGTTATTCATTCAATCAAAAACGGATGGAAATCAAATCAGGAAACAGAACTGTCTCTATTCTATTCTAGAAGGGAAAGTTTATCTATTATTCAAGACTGTTTAATGTACAATAACAGAATTGTAATTCCTAATTGCCTAAGAAATAGGATTTTGAAGCAGTTACACCGGGGTCATCCTGGAAAAGAACGGATGAATTCATTAGCTAGAAGTCATGTTTATTGGCCGGGAAAAGATGATGATATCGCAATTTATGTAAGAAACTGTCATAATTGTGCAGTTGTAGCTATTTCGACAACAAAACATACATTACAGTCTTGGTCCGCTATCACTAGCAGAAAAACCAATGGAGCGTCTACATATAGATATTGATGCTTATTCGAAGTGGCCAGAAATATATAAAGTTTCAAACATCACATCATCAACAATTATAGCAAAACTTTCAGAAGTGTTTGCCAGGTATGGAGATTGTGATGCAATTGTGTCGGATAATGGTACACAGTTTGTTAGTGCAAAATTTAACCAATTTATCAAATCTCGTGGTATCAAGCATATTAAAACGGCACCGTATCATCCACAATCAAACGGTCAAGCGGAAAGATTTGTAAGGACATTAAAACATGCTTTACAAAAATAGCCATGAAGTTCTTGAAATATTCCTTCAATCTTGCCGTTCAACTCCAAGGGATAATACAAAGTCTCCAGCTGAACTTTTTCTTAAACGTAAATAAAAACAACCCTAGATCTACTAAGACCAGACTATTCATACTCCTCACAACAACGAGATATTAAAATGGAAAACCAATTTAACATTAAATCTGGAGCTAAAGATAGACTAAACTGTTTAAACCAAAAGACCTTATTTATGCACAAGTGTATAAAAATAACAAAATGGTGTGGGTTCCAGGTTCTATCATTGAAAGCAGGTTCTATGTTGAAGCAACAAAAAAATTACAAAATATTTATGACATTGTTTGTGCTTTCAACGTTTTTCTTTGGCGTTGCGCTGCATTTTACATGATTAGGGCCTTAATTATATTTAAGCCGGCAGTCATACAGGAAATGTAAAATACATATATGTATAATATTTTAGATTAACTGAATGATCCCTTTTCCTAAATGCAGTATATTTTTGGTCAGAATTTGAAAGATAAGTACCAAATTGTGAAATTTCTTAAAATACACCATTGCTTTAGTGTGATAATGCTAATATGAGTTTAAAATACAAATTTATAAGATAAAAATAATGCCCACTGATAAATAATATTAAAACATTATTTTATTTAGTAATAATTTATTTATTGGCTTCTTATTTTTAGATATTTTAAGAAATTTTTATTTTAAATTTGGGAATAAAGAAAGAATGTACGTGGCAGGCCTAGCCTAAAATGAACAAAAACATTTGAGTCAAAAAATATAAAATAAAATAAATTATTTTTAGAATCAAGAAAATAACAGTTTTTATAACATAAACTTGTGCAATTTTTGTGAGCACTTAATTGCAAATTTGTTGGAAGTGAACGTGGCATTGAAATTAATTTAAACCGTTTCTTTTCTGTATTCATTTTATGCATTTGAACATTAAAACAGCACATGAACATTAAAAACACCTTTAAGATTTAGTGATAATGGTAAAAATTGGTTTTTGTGACCAAAAAACGATCTGTATCTTATTCTTACACATAGTTTAATTAATCGTCCCTTTATTTTTTAACTATTTCATTAATAATTTGCAAACTAAAATTTAATTTAAAAACACAATTTTAAAAAGCACATGTAAACAAAACTTTTGACAATTCTGGCATGACTAAAAAAAATAACAGGCTGTCTCTTCTCCGCCACCTGAAGTAAATTCGCCTTGATATAAATGTTTTAAAAATATTGTCACTTCTTATTTCATTCTTATTTTTTCTTCCAAATAAATTTAAACTATTTTTATTATTAATATTTTGTAAAAATATATTTTGTTTTAATACGAAAACACAACACAGAGCATTCCAAAAATATGCGTCGCTTATATTTCGTATTTTCATTCCAGTTTGGACTAATTTTTAGAAAAACTACATGAGCATTATAATCGGATATATCCAACATATTGAAAAACAGTGCTTGAGGCCATCGGTTAGTTCTTCTTTTACATGTGTAAGTTGTTACAAGTTGAACTAATGTATTGACCCCTGATTTCATTTCATTATAGAAGTGAATTATTTCTGGCTTTTTGGATCTTGCTCTTATTTTTTCCGCGTGATGTAATGTGCTT
The DNA here is from genome assembly GCA_943735925.1 of Pollenia amentaria. Classification (NCBI taxonomy): domain Eukaryota; kingdom Metazoa; phylum Arthropoda; class Insecta; order Diptera; family Polleniidae; genus Pollenia; species Pollenia amentaria. The sequence continues at coordinate 32,921,373 of OX031010.1, read as the reverse complement.
AGCAAAAACACTGATCGATTTTTTTTTAGGTACATATCCCCCTAAAGTTGTTTTGTTCTCAGAGCAAGTGAGCATAGCTTTCAGGTTTGTTTTTTAGTTGGAAAATTTTTTGTGAAAAACAAGTTTTATTTTTTCGGACAGTACCAACCATTGCAATACTTCGTTTTACCAACTCAATACCCAGTTGAAGGGAAGTGAAAAAATTGTCACAAGTTACATTATTATGTCCTCTCAAGTCTTTAATTAGGTCCAAAACAACGCGGCGTCCTTGATCTTTCTCTGGCTTACAGTTTCTGTCTTTTTCAGTATGCACCTGTAAGGACCATGCATAATTTGTTTCTACATCACACAACGCCCAAATTTGTATACCATATTTTCCTGGTTTTGATGGAATGTATTGCTTGAATGGGCATCGTCCACGATACGTTACGAGCTGCTCATCCACTATCACACATTCGTTTTGTTGCTAGGTATGATGCTGTAATGGCAAACAAAATTGTTACTAAGTTCGTATCACATGCGTAAATTGATTTTGTTGCTTTGGGCAATTTTGACCAAAAAGTACCAATTGCGTAAGTTTTTTCACATAAGCTTTGTGAAACGATTACAAAAATTATATTTTAAATTTCAATAGTATTCACTAAAAAAATAGTTGTACAACAGTTCCAAAAAAATCCGCTTAGTATTTAAAGAATAAATGAGCAATTAAAACTGTTTGGGCAATTTTGACCCATTAATACAGGATAAGGGTTAAAACACCTGTAGTTATATGACTCCAAAAAACACTTTGGTACAATTCTCAATTCTTTTCGTTTAATCAAGGTTTTATTACACAAACTTTGCTACAAGCAGATTCTGTTTGAACAGAAATTTTGACATCAAAATTTTCTGAGGATCAGCATATATCCGATAAGGGCAACTGTACCCCAAAATCCTTATTATTCAGATTAAATGAAAACGAATAGCAGTATCAGCATAACTTTTTTTATACAAATAACTCTAATGCGAGAAGAAATAATATTAACGAATACCAGAAGTAGCTTTCCATAAATCGGAACATAATTGACATTATTGTGTAGAAATATTAAGATTTGTATAACCGTTTGCTTAGGCATCAATATGATATGTCAAACATGTCGAACATTTCTTTGTTGCTCACCTTAATGCCAAGAAAATACAAAACAAAATTGCAAAGATGTCTCTAGCCAGGGCAATTTTTCGAATTGCAGTTCCGTTAAATTGCAATGAGCATCAAGCAGAAAGGCACTCTTCTTACATGCGAAACAAGAAACGGGCTTCCTTTTTAAACATTTCGTTACGACTATTTGCTTTTCTTCTGTACGATAAAAATGATGACATACTTTTTAAGACGATATTTGCCCCCCAAACCCTCCTTTAAAAAAATGTAAAAGGTCTATTCAAAGGTGTCATGCAATTTAAAGGGGTGTGTTAGGAAATACTTGTTACCTCGTGTAAGAGGACGTGAATGGTTGCTCGTCATGACAAAGGCGGTTTTGCGGATGCCAGGGGAATGGATAATTGGTACTTGTAGTGACATTCAAGTGTTTGAAGTATTCATTTCCTTAACATTTTTTTCTGTCTTCTTTCTCTTATTCATTACAACAACTTTATTTTGCATTTATTTATGTACAAGTATGTGTGTGTGTTTTTGTGTTTTTTTTTCTTTTTATTCAAATTTTAATAAATTTAAATGGAAATTTTTCAACACAAAATGTAGTTAAATTGTAATTAATTTATATATTTTCTCTTTGCATGATGTTGTTTTCGTCCCCTTTCCTTCCCTTTATTTGGAAATATTAATGGAATGATAAGAACTATTTGGTAGTTGTTCCTAATTTGTTTTTTTTTTGTGTTTCAAGTACAGTGGGGTAAAAAAAATATAAAAAAATTAATATTAACAATTTTTATCAAAGTTGTTTGTGGGAATACTATTATTTATTAAAAGATTTTGTTTGTTGTGCTTGATTCCCTTTTTAAATAATTGATAAAAAATTGTTTGGTATTTTGTTTAAGCTTTGATATCGTTGCAAACAAGACTTTCTGAGTGTTTGTAGGTAATTCTCATTCCCTCTGTAGTTTTGTTTGCTGATAGCTTTGGCTTTTCTAAAATTATTTAGGAGAACGTTTCCTGATGATCTGGCCTAAGCAACCAGTGAAATGCGCATAAGAACAGCTTATCCTCCAACAATAATTTTCAGTATTTTTTTCAATTATTTAAAAAGGGAATTAAGCACAACAAACAAAATCTTTTAATTAACAATTTTTGTATTATAAACACCAAATTTTTAAAATTTTATTATTTTGTAGGAATTTTGACGAAATTATAGAAAAAATTATACAAACTTTGAAATATTAGTTAAATTTCTCTACGTTTTGGAAATTTGACGCAATTTTCCTAGTTATAAAAAATTTTTTGATCATAAATATTTCATAGGAAATTTTATAAAAATTTCTATTTTTTATATAAAATTTAGTAAAATTTTAATATTTTTAGGATATTGCGCGAAGTGATCAAGAAAATTCCCTTCTAATAAATTTACCTAAGTTTCCCTATATATAGGATTTTTGTGTTTCATAAAAAAATTTTGTAAACTTTTTTAATCCAAATTTTGATATTTTAATCAGGCTTAATTTCATTGAATTTAACTTTCATTAAGTTATGAATAAAGGAATTTTACAACATGAAATAAATTAAAATTTATTGATAATATTTCATTCTTGACTGAGCTGAGAATTGAACCCAGGTTTTCACGGACAGGTTCCCAAGACTAGTTTCGATTGTAACCAGACAATCTCTCCAGTGGGGCTTGCCGTTTAGCTCTCACCGCCATTGACGACGGATGACGTCATTAGTCAAACATCAATCTTTAAACCAAATGGTATTTTACCTTGGTAGATCGGAATTTGCTTTTGAATGAATGATTACCTACATATTTTAATTTATTTATATGTCCTTCCTTACTTCTTGTTTTTCGTACCTTTTGTCAAGAATTTTTCTTGAAATCCAAAGTACATTTTTTTGTTTTTCCTGTTTTTGTCTTTCTTTTTTATTTTTGTAAAATGTATATCAATAATTTTCCGAAATTTCACAATATTATAGGAAAATTGGTGAACTTTAAATATTTATAAAAATTTAGAATTTCATAAAAAAATTTTGTAAAATGAAAATCAATAATTTTCCGAAATTTCACTATGTTATAGGAAAATTGGTGAACTTTAAATATTTGTAAGAATTTTTTAAAAATGTATAGAACATTTTGTTTTTCATAAAAAATTGTTGTAAAATGTAAATCAATAATTTTCCGAAATTTCACTATGTTATAGGAAAATTGGTGAACTTTATATATTTATACAAATTTTTTAATTTAAATTTTAAAAATGTTAGCAAAATATCACTTTTTTTATAGGAAATTTGGCAAAATTTAACTATTTATAGGAAACTTTAATTCTAGGAGATTATTTGGCAAAATTGCAATATTTTATAGGAAATTACGAAAGTTTCGCTATTAAAAAAAGGTTTCCTTTTTTTTATTTCACCACTAAAAGAAAACTTGTGAAATTTTTAATTATTATCGGATATATGGCGAATTTAAACTATTCATAAATTTTTATTTATAGAATATAAATGGTTTTATAGAATCTTTTTTAAAATTTCATTATTTATAGAAAAAATTTTTAAATTTCTATTTTTATTTTTTTTTTAAATTTGGCAAACTTTCTCAATTTTATAGGAAATTTGGCAAATTTTCAGTATTTTATAGGAAATTTGGCGAAATGTAACTTTGTATAGGAAATTTTCCAAAAGTTTTTATAAAAATTATAATATATATAGGAAATTTGTCAAGCAATCACTTTTTTGAAAAATTTGGCCAAATTTCAATAGTTAAAAAAAAATTCACTACTTAAAGAAATTTTCGCTTAATTGAAGAATTTATAGGATATTTTGAAAATTTCATTTTTTATAGAAAATATTTCAAAATTTCATTATTTCTAAGAAGTTTTAAAATTTTATTATTTATAGGAAGTTTTTATAAATTTCATTAAAGCGTGGTCCAACCATAATGCACGATTTTAACGCACATAATTTACAACTTAACGTCAAGTTGTTTGCCGAACTTAATTTGACATTTCTTTGTTTCCGTGTTTGATAAATTCAACCATCGAGAGGTACACAATTCAGCAGCGCGTCAAGAATGTTGAAGCCGTTTGAGAAGATACGCGATCAAATCGAAATGCATTTCGTACACTTTGTGATTTTTTTGGTCAGCAAAATCGACATCAGTTGATTTGTTAACAAGCAGAACTGTCCCATTTGGGCAAATAATAATTTACTAGTGATTGTAGAAACGGCGATGCTTCAACAAACAGGGCCTGTTTGGTGCGGCTAATGGGCTGGTGGCGTCATCGGGCCGTACTTCTTTGAAAATGAGGTCGGGCAAGTAGTTATCGTGGATGGTGTTCACTATCGCGAGATGATAACGGACTTCTTGTGGCCAGAAATTGAGGATATGTACCTGGACAATATGTAGTTCTAACAGGATGCACCATTAGCCACATAACCAACGAAACAATGGCTCTTTTGCGCGAGAAATTCAGTGGCGGTGTTATCTCACGTGGTGGAGATCTTAATTGTCCGCCACGATCATGTGATTTGACACCGTTGGACTTCTTTTGTTGGGGACATTTAAAAAAAAGTGTACGTCAATAAGCCAAGAACAATTCAGGAGCTAAAGGATGTGATAATTCGGCACAATAACGACATTGAACCTCAATTATGTCTCAGAGTCATTGAAAATATGGACCAACGGATAGAGGTATGCCACCGAAGTCGTGACGAGCATTTGGCCTATATTTTGTTTTACTCATAATTGTCACAGATCCTAAAATAAATTAATAATAAAAAATATTAAGATAATTCTCTGAAAACTTTTTGTTTTATTTACAATAAACATCGTGTATTTTGGTTGGAACACCCTTTATATCGGAAATTTTACAAAACTTAATTTTTTTTATAGGAAATTTGGCAAAATTTCACTTTTCATAGAAAGTTTTGTGAAGTTTTACTTTTTTTTTATTGCTATTTTTATTATTATTTTCAACATTTTTTATTTTTCGAATTTATTCTATGAGTTAAATTTCCGTTATATATTTTATAAAGCTTTATTGTAATAGTTCTATTCCTTAAATTTTTTAGGAATGACTTTTAAACTCTAACAGACTATATCTTGTATCTTCTGAAATTTAACTCATAGAATAAATTCGAAAAATAAAAAATGTTGAATATAATAAAGTTGCTTATGAAAAGAAATAATTCCCAATATCTATTACTATTATTATTATTTTTCGCTATTAATATAAAAATTTGGAAAATCCCATTATTTTGTGGAATATTTGGGTTATTTTACTTCTTATAGGATATTTAGCAAAATTTCGTTATTAATAAGAACTTTGGCGGAATTTTACTATGGATAGGAGCATTTGCCAATTTTTACTTATTATAGAAGCTTGGAAAATTATCGCTTTTTATAGGAATTTTATAAAATTTCTCTATTTCAAAGAAATTTTTGCGAAACTTTACTTTTTTAGGAAATTTAGTGAAATTTCACTTTTAATTAGAAATGAATTGAAAATTTCCTCTTTCATAAGAGTTTTTGGTAAAATTACAACATTTCATATGAAATTAAGTAAAATTTTATTATTGATATGAAATATTGCAAATTTTCACTACTTAAAGGAAGCTTGAGAATATTTTACAATTAAAAAGGAATTAGCAAATTTTCACTGTCTCTTAGGAAATTTGGTAAAATTTTACTGTTTCATAGGAATTTTGGCGAAATTTCGCTAGTTATATACATAAATATTTCATTTGTATAAAACATAGTCAATAGTAAAATTTCATTTTTAAATTTCGCGAAATTTCACTACTTAAAGGAAACTAAGCAATATTTTACTATTTATGGGAAATTATTTTTTCTTAAAAAATTTTTGTAAAATTTCTTTATGTACAGATTATTTTCTGAAATTTCACTTTTTATAGGAAATGAAGCAAAGCTTCACTACTGAAACTTGATAAGATTTCACTATCTATTTATCTAGAATTTGCAAAATTTCACTGCCTCTTTAGAAATTTGGTAAAATTTTACTGTTTCATACTGTTTCATTGGGCGAAATTTCGCGCCATAAAAAATTAAGGGAACATAAATATTTCATTTATATGAAATCAAGTCAATAATCAAATCAGTTTTTATAGGAAATTTCGCGAAATTTCACTACTTAAAGAAAAATAAGCAATATTTTACTATTTATGGGAAATTATTTTTTCATAAAAAATTTTGGTAAAATTTCTTTATATGCAGAAATTTTTTTAAATTTCACTATTTATAAGAAATGTTGCAAAATTGCCCTACTTAAGCTTGATATGATTTCACTATTTATAAGAAATTTGCAAAATTTCAGTCTCATGGGAAATTTGGTAAAATTTTACTATATCATAGGAATGTTGGCGAAATGTTACTATTATAGGAAATTTGGCGAAATTTCGCATTATAAAAAATTTTTTGAGCATAGATATTTCATTTATATAAAATATAGTCAATAGTAAAATTTCACTTCTTAAAGAAAAATAAGCAAAATTTTACTATTTATGGGAAATTATTTTCTCTTAAAAAATTTTTGTAAAATGTCTTTATATGCAGAAATTTTCTGAAATTTCACTTTTTATAAGAAATGTTGCATATATTCCCTACTTAAGCTTGATAAGATTTCACTATTTATAAGGAATTTGCAAAATTTCACTGTGTCTTAGGAAATTTGGTAAAATTTTACTATATCAGAGGAATGTTGGCGAAATGTTACTATTATAGGAAATTTGGCGAAATTTCGCATTATAAAAAATTTTGTGAGCATAGATATTTCATTTATATAAAATATAGTCAATAGTAAAATTTCACTTTTTATAGGAAATTTCGCGAAATTTTACTACTTAAAGAAAAATAAGCAAAATTTTACTATTTATGGGATATTATTTTATTCTTAAAAAATTTTTCTAAAATTTCTTCATATGCAGATAATTTTCTAAAACTGCACGATTTATAGGAACTAGTCATTATTGTAATAGTTTCCACTGTGCTTTGCTTACAAGTGTACAACTGAAAAATTTTTATAGCGTAACAAACTGAGGGTTTGTTTAAGGCGAAATAACTCTGTGACGCTTGTAGGAGTAAAAGGAAAACGTTCGCTGCTAACGGAAACAACACATGCAGACAAAAAGAAACTAGTAAACTTTGCTGGAATCATAATAAATTTTGTATGCGGAGGAAAAAATATTTTTTAACAAATTTTTATGCACATAATTATTAAAGTTAAGGGAGTTTTTTTTTTAATTGAAATATTTTTAATGGCATATTTTTAAGATTTTATAGTTATTTTATTAAATTGTTTTTGTTTTTATTTTTCATTAAATTTCCAAAATTTTTGCCAAAAAATTTTTTTTGCAATAACTAAAAAATTTAAATAACCAAACAAACCAACTTAAATGTGCCATAAATTATACTCCTATTCTTTTCATTATTTACAATTTGTTTTGAAGCCATAAATATTGCCAGAGAATATAAACAAATTTGTTCATCGTTTGTTTAACAACATAATTTAATAACACAATTTACCATAAATCCTTTTCAACACAATAATAAAACAACACCAGCAACAATAAGAACAACGTGGCAGCAAAGTCAATCACTAGCAAGAAGAGCAACAACTATCAATGATTTTGGATATAATGCTGCTTTTACTTTGGCTCAGACCACAAAAATTACGCTCTGTTTATGTGCAATAGGGAACGGCTCTAAAACTGCGCTTATCTCTTTTTGTAGGAAATTAAGCGACATTTCACTATTTTTAGTGGAAGTGGAATTTGACTTCTTATAAGAATAGTGGCGTAATTTCTTTGCTTTTAAGAATATGACGAAATTTCTTCTTATTTATAGGACATTTCAAATATGTAGATATTTCCCTTTTGATAGAAAATTTGACGAATATTTACAATTTTTAGGGAAATTTGTCGAAATTTAATTTCTAATAGGATATTAATCAAAATCTCGCTATTTATATAAAATTTTTTTTTTAAATTTTACAATTTATAGTAAAATTTTGCTATTTATGGAAAGTTTGTCGAAATATTATAATTTATAGGAAAATTGGCGAAATTACACAATTTATGGGATATTTGTCGAAAAATTTGACCAAGTTCTCAAATTATAGGAACTTTGGCGTTTCTCCACTATTTATAGGAATATATGTCGAAATTTGACTATTCATAGAAAGTTTGTTTGATATTTCACAATTTATAGTAAAATTTCTCTATTTATAGGAAGATTGTCGAAATTTCAATTTTCATAGAAAATTTGACGAATTTTCACAATTTTTAGAAAAATTTGTCGAAATTTTATTTTTAATTGGATATTAGATTAGATTAGATTGAGATTTCACTATTTATAGAAAATTTGGGAAAATAGAGAATTTGGGCGAAATTACATAATTTATGGGATACTTGTCGAAATACCACCATTTAAAGGTTATTCTTATAAATTTCAGTATTTATAGCGAATTTGACAAATTTTCACAATTTATAGGATATTTGGCGAATTTTCACAATTTATTGAATATTTGTCGAAATTTTAGTTTTAATACGAACTTTGTCGGAATTTCATTATTCATAGAAAATTTGTTTGTGATATTTCACAATTTTTAGTAAAATTTTTCTATTAATATGAACATTGTCAAAGTTTCACAATTTATAGGAAATTTAGCGAATTTCCCCATTTAATGAAATATTTGTCTAAATCTTAGTTTTAACACGAACTTTGTCGTAACTCCACTATTCATGGGAAATTTGTTTGATATTTCACAATTTATAGGAATATTTCGCTTTTTATAGAAAGTTTGTTAAGATTTCCCAATTTATAGGAAATTTCGCGAATTTTCCCATTTAATGCGAATTTTATCGGAATTTCACTATTCATGGGAAATTTGTTTGATATGTCACAATTAATAGGAATATTTCGCTATTTATAGGGAGTTTGTTAAAATTTCACAATTTATAGGAAATTTAGCGAATTTTCACAATTAACACTGAAATTTTTCTAAATTTCACTTTTAATAGAACTTTTATTGATATTTCACTTTTTATAAATAATATGTTTGAAATATCACAATTTATAATAAAATTTCCCTATTTATAGAAAATTTGTAGATATTTCAAAATTCATAGGAAATTTAGCGAATTTCCCCATTTCATTGTCTAAATTTTAGTTTTAACACGAACTTTGTCGTAATTCCACTATTCATGGGAAATTTGTTTAATATTTCACAATTTATGGGAATATTTCGCTATTTATAGGGAGTTTGTTTAAATTTCACAATTTATAGAAAATTTGGCGAAATTTCAAAATTTATAGGATATTTGACGAATTTTCACAATTTATGGAATATTTGTCGAAATTTTCCTATTTTTAGGAAATTTGTAGGAATTTCGCTATTTATAGAATATTTGAATAGAATATTTATAGTAAAATTCGCTATTTATTAAAAGTTTTCGAAATTTCACTATTTATAGATAATTTGCGAAATATTATTGCTTTTAGAAAATCAGTTTGGAATTTTAAAAATGTATAGGACTTTTTTTTAGAGATTTTACCTTTTATAGAAAATATGTTTGAAATTTCACAAGTTATGGCAAAATGTCTCTACTTAAAGGAAATTTGTCAAAATTTTACAATTTATAGGAATTTTTCCAATCCTTTTTTGAAAATGTGTTTAAAATTTTTAAATTTATAGTAGTTTTATTATTTATAGAACATTTGTCGATATTTGACTATTTATTGGAAAATTGCAAAAATCTTACTTTTAATAGGAAATTTGGCGAGTCTTCACAATTTCCAAAAAAAAATTAGTCGAAATTTCACTTTTAATAGAAAATTTTATGAATGTTTGCTTTTTATAGGAAGTTTGTCGAAACTTTAGAATTTATAGGAATTTGGCGACTTTTCATAATTTATGGGACATCTGTCGTAATTTAAGGGCAATTTGTCGAAATTCCATTTTTAATAGGAATTTTCTCGAAATTCCACTATTTATAGAAATTTTTTTTTTTATTACCCAATTTATACGAAATTTGGTGAAATTTCACTAATTATATGTTATTTGGTAAAATTTCGCTATTAAAAAGAAATTTGGCGGTAGTTTGATTTTTAATTGAAAATTTTACTAAATTTCTCATGTTTTCTAATATTTGGCGAAATGTTACATAAAATTTCGGTGAAATTACAAAATTTCATTATTTAAAGGACCTTTAATGTTTTTGCACAATATATTTATAGGAAATTTGAGGAAACTTTACAATTTAATAGAAATTTAGCGGAATTATTGGAAATTTGGTAAAATTTTACAATTTAAAGTATATTAATGACGGGAAGTTTGGGAAAATTTCTCCTTTTCTAGTAAAATGTCTATATTAATCAATTATTTTCCGAAATTTCACTATTTTATAGGAAAATTGGTGAATTTTAAATATTTATTAAGTTTTTAAATATTAATAGAATGATTTCTAAAATGTGTTTTTAATTTTTAAAAATTTTGGCAGTGTCACTATTTTATAGGAAATTTGGCGAAATGTAACTATTTATAAAAACTTCACTTCTTGGCTATGATTTGGTAAAATGTCATTATTTTATAGGATATTACGAGAAATTTTGCTATGGAAAAAAGTTCAAATGAATTTCACCACTAAAAGAAAAATTGTGAAATTTTAATATTTTATAGGAAATTTGGCGAATTTTATATATTTATTCAAAGTTTTTAAATATTAATAGAATGATTTCTAAAATGTGTTTTCAATTTTTAAAAATTTTGGCAAAGTGTCCCTCTTTTATAGGAAATTTGGCGAAATTTAACTATTTATAGGAACTTCACTTTTTGGCTATAATTTGGTAAAATGTCATTATTTTATAGGATATTACGAGAAATTTTGCTATTTAAAAAAGTTTCAAATGAATTTCACCACTAAAAGAAAAATTGTGAAATTTTAATATTTTATAGGAAATTTGGCGAATTTTAACTGTTTATAAAAAATGTTATTATTTATAGAAAATTTTTACATATTAAATTTTTTTCTTTAAAAATTTGGCAATGTGTCCCTATTTTATAGGAAATTTGGCGAAATGTAACTATTTATAGGAACTTCACTTCTTAGATATAATTTGGCAAAATTTCATTGTTTTATCGGAAATTGCGAAAAATTTCGCTATTAAAAAAAGTTTTAAATGAATTTCAACACTAAAAGAAAAATTGTGAAATTTTAATATTTTATAGGAAATTTGGCGAATTTTAACTGCTTATTAAAAATTTAATTATTTATAGAACATTTTTAAAATTTTATTTTTCTTTTGTTTTAAATTTGGCAAAATTTCACTAAAATAGTGAAATTTTCTATAAATATTAAAATTTTTAAAAAAGTTTTTGGAAAATTCCCTATAAATACGAGTAGTTACATTTCGCCAAATTTCCTGTATTTTACAGAAAATTTTCCAAAACTTTTTTAAAAATTTTAATATTTATAGAAAATTTGTCAACAAATCAGTTTTTTTGTTTGGCCCAATTTAAAATAGTTAACGAAAATTTCCACTACTTAAAGGAAATTGTGCTAAATTGAAGAATTTAGAGGAATTTTCGAAATTTTAATTATTTAAAGAAAATTTCATTATTTATTGGAAGTTTTTAAAAATTGCGTTACTTTTAGGAAGTTTTTATAAATGTCATTATTTCTATAAAGTTTCATTTTATATCGGATAATATACAAAACTTTGTTTGTTTTTATAGGAAATTTTGCAAAATTACTTTTTATAGAGAGTTTTGTGATGTTTCACTATTGTTAAAAAATTTCGAAAATGTCATTATTTATAGGAAGTTTTTAAAAGTTGCGTTACTTTTAGGAAATTTTTATAAATTTCATTATTTAAATAAAGTTTTCAAATATTTCATTTTATTTCGTGAATTAAACAAAACTTTTTTTTATAGGAAATTTTGCAAAATTACTTTTTATAGAGAGAGTTTTGTGATGTTTCACTATTGTTAAAAAATTTCGAAAATTTCATTATTTATAGGAAGTTTTTAAAAGTTGCGTTAGTTTTAGGAAGTTTTTATAAATTTCAATGTGTATATAAAGTTTTTAAAAATTTCATTTTATATCGGAAATTAAACCAAATTTTTTTTTTTTTTTTTATTTTTTTAAGGAAATTTTGGAAAATTACTTTTTATATAAAGTTATATGATGTTTCACCCTTGTTATTATTGATTTTATTATTATTTCTCCATTTCTAGTAAATTGGGAAAAAAAAAATTTCTATATGAAAAGGTGGCTTATGACTCCAAAACAAAATTTCGAAAAATCAGCTGTTAAAGATAAACAATGCATTTCGTCAGTTTTTCGGTAGTTGTTCTCCTTCGTTCTGTTTCTGTTGGTCTTTTCCATTATAAACTACACTCGAAAAAAAAAGTTTTGCTAAATATAGTAAAACGATCTGCTTGCTGGCCTAATATTAGCAAATTTCATTCTCCATTTTCAATAAAATTCTGTTTTTCTTTCATTTGTGCTCTTTTTTCTCTACATTTTTAGTACACTGCTAAGCAAGTTAGGACTTTCTGCTTTTCACCATGTTAAAGAGCGTCTCAAAAACTATCCGAACCAAAAAAAATTTTTTTGAGTCATAAGCCACCTTTTCATAGACCGGGTCACATATAACGAAAGTATCGGCGATTTTTAGACTATTTACAGGTGAATATTTGTTACTAACAGAAAGTTTATAAAATTTCGTTATTTATTGGAAAGATTTCGAAATTTTGTTATTTAAACAAAATTTTAAACAGTTTCGTGGTTAAAAGAAATTGTTAAAATTGGTTTTTAAAAAAATTTGCAAAATTTTGTTATTTTGGAAATTCCTAAGTCCGTTTTCTACAGTTTTTTATTTCTAGAAACTTTACCAAAATAAATTCTCTCTTTGTGTTTTTTCCTGTCCTATAGACTATGGAAAATTAAAAGCATCATTTATATCTAAGGCTATTAAGTAACAAATACTAGTATTAAAAGCGTATAACAACAAATATCAAATTTTCCCTTCCTCTCTTTTCTTTTATACTGTGTAAATTGTTTCCAAAGACTACTATAGCAACAACTTCTACAAGAGAACAATATATAGTAATCATTGTGGCCATAGTGATTATAAGGCTCTCTATCACTTGAGTGATGTATGTATGACTAAATATATGTATGTATGTATATGTATAGGCGAGTTATAGTCCTTCCTGCAGCCAACTCCATTCAAATGAATCGCTGACGCTCCTTTACAGAAAAATTTTTGAACATGCAACTGCTGTACAATATAAAGTGGTTGGTACAAGACTAAGTATAGAATCAAAACCACCCAAATGTACCGCAAACATAATTTATGTTGAACTAAATACTTGCCCACGCCCCTCCTTTCAAGTACAACAAACCATCAGTTTTTTTTTTTTTTTTTATTTTTTTTTTTTTGGTCAGAACAACACGAATAGCAAACTTGTGAAATATGTATATCATGTTCATATTTATTTTAAGTATGAACTAACTGCGAAATAGTGATGGCTAGTATTGCATATTTTTACACTATTTGGTTTGCTATAAAATACTTTAGACAAGTAAAAACGATGTAATCGGCTATAGCGAATATTGGATGCCGTTCTTCTTAAAAAAGATTTTAAAATACAATCTTCTATATAGAAGTTTTTGATATTTTGATTAGGCTTAAGCTCATCAAATTTTATTATTATTTTATTGAAGGAAGAATTTACAAAAAGAAATGAATTAAAATTTTTTTTTTTGATAATTCTTGACTGAACGCGGGATTGAGCTCGGGTCGAATTTACATGTTCCGAAAATAACCACATTCCAATCATCAGAATTCTTTGTGTTCTACCCTTTGCGACACTGGCGCCTGCCACTCAATAGTCAAATATCAATATTTAACGAAAATGGTATTGGTAGATCGAAATTTCCTTTAATTGATTATCAATTTTCAATTTTTATTTACATGTTTTTTCCTTAATTCTTGTTTTTTCGTACTTTTTTCGTACTCTTCTATATATATAAAATTGCAACATTAACGACTGACCACTTCATGATCGCATGAACGGGGGGGATTTTTGAAAATTCGAATGTTTAGGGGGTAAAAAGAGTAAAAATGTGTAAATTCGCTAACCTCATATCTTCTAAACTAAAAGAGATACAAAAAAATGTATTTTTTAATATTGTTGTTTAAGAAATAAGCGAACAGTGCCCATGTTCTGTATGTAACTCCCGCGGCGAGAAACTTTTCGATTGAAATGTGAGAAATGAAACAAAAATGCCCTAAATTGAAACAAACAGCTGTTTTTCTCACTTAACTGCGTCTGTAACATTTTTGGCGAGTAATAACTGTCACGTAAAGAAATTTCTCGCCAATATACTGAAAAAGTGTGTTTGTAAAATTTGTGTTAGAAAGTTCCCGTTTTGAACTGTAAAATAAACTCACGCATAAAAACGGGGTGAGAAAAAATTTTAACACCAAAAAAAAAATTAAATGTGCAAAATGCAATGAATATTAACACGGAAGAGATAAGTACTTTGTTCTTGGCAGATTTTTTCATTGTTTAATTATTTTGCTTTTAACATTTTTAAAAAATATACGAATGTTTTCAAAGCAATTTCTTCATCAACAAACATTAAAGTCGCACTCTACATATTTTGGTATAGCCAACGGTTGCATTTTCGCCGCCGTCATTGAAAATTGTTCAATTTTAGTCAAATTTGGCCGCCGTCAACGATATGTTTGACTGGCGTTCACAACATCTGCAATTTCATATCGGCTTCGAGTGGAATATTATGACATTTATAACGAAGCGACGTAATCTCTTTTGATAGTTTTCGACATAAGTTACAGACACACTTTTTTCTCACATTTCGAAAAACGATGAAATATTTTGTTTTACATGTTTTCGATGCGAGAAGTTCTCACCACAGTTACAGAACACGGGTACAGGTGTTTAATATTTTTTTGCAACTCGGCCATTGTTTGGAGTTTACGGGTAAATTATGTAATGTCGAACTTTCTGCCACGCTATCTATCTTTCAAACCAATTAACATAGAAATAAAAATTGTATCACATTAGTCAATTATCTTAAAATACAAATATAAATTTGATACTTTTTCGAAACTCGAACGCTTAAAGGGTCAAAACCGTACCTATTTTTGGCACATTTTTTACAAAACATATTTCTGCGTTCATTGTAAACTACGTACTAAATTATTGGCTCCCCACTACACTATCGAATTTTGGTGATGATACCTCAATGGGGAGAAAAAAAGTAACTAAAAGGGGAAAAGCAGGAAGTTCAATTTCTTTCTTTTACTTTTCGATTCTATATTTGGCACTTTTTGAATTTTCTATTGAACGAAATGGAAAAATTATGTGTGAAGGGTCCTAAATGAATTAGAGCCAAAAAGATGAAAAATTTTGGTAATTCTTTGTTAAAACCTAGAAACAAAAACTTTGGCATATAAATATGTCCACGAAAGAAAAAAAGACGCAAGCAAAGTTGCAGATTAAATGTTAAAATGCATATAAGCTTGAACTTAATGCAAATATGCTTCTAATATGCAGGATATGTTAAACAGCAATCAGGGACCGTAACAATTATGAGTGATGATAGGAAAAAATAAAACTTCTTAAAACATTTTTATTTTATGAAGGGAAAAATAAGTTTTTTTTTTGGATGGAAAAAATAAAACCCCGCAAAAGAGCGAATTAAAACTCTCTGTTTAATAGTTTCACTTGAACCTTTATTTTTTGTTGAAAAACAAATCGTAGTTGTGGTATTGAGTTCTGAAGAAGCACTTCAATATGAATCTATTAGTATATGTCATTATATGTCTCCGTTGACTCTTATATGAAGAGTTCTTGAGTTTACATTTTCTACTGCTATTTACGGTCTCTAATTTGTTTCTAGCAACATTTAGAGAATCTTCCATAATTCTATTCGAAAAATATAAAAGTTTGGAAGTATAATTACACTTTTATACAAGTATAAAAATAAAAAAGTATAAAAGTATAAAAGTATAAAAGTATAAAAGTATAAAAGTATAAAAGTATAAAAGTATAAAAGTATAAAAGTATAAAAGTATAAAAGTATAAAAGTATAAAAGTATAAAAGTATTAAACTAAAAAAGTATAAAACTATAAAAGTATAAAAGTATAAAAGTATAAATGTATAAAAGTATAAAAGTATAAAATTATAAAAGTATAAAAGTATAAAAGTATAAAAGTATAAAAGTATTAAACTAAAAAAGTATAAAAGTATAAAACTATAAAAGTATAAGAGTATATAAGTATAAAAGTATAAAAGTATAAAAGTATAAAAGTATAAAAGTATAAAAGTATAAAAGTATAAAAGTATTAAAGTATAAAAGTATTAAACTAAAAAAGTATAAAACTATAAAAGTATAAAAGTATAAAAGTATAAATGTATAAAAGTATAAAAGTATAAAAGTATAAAAGTATAAAAGTATAAAAGTATAAAAGTATAAAAGTATAAAAGTATAAAAGTATAAAAGTATAAAACTATAAAAGTATAAAAGTATAACAGTATACAAGTATAAAAGTATAAAAGTATAAGAGTATAAAACTATAAAAGTATAAAACTATAAAACTTTAAAAGTATAAAACTATAAAAGTATAAAAGTATATAAGTATTAAAGTATAAAAGTATAAAAGTATTAAACTAAAAAAGTATAAAAGTATATAAGTATAAAAATATAAAAGTATAAAACTATAAAAGTATAAAAGTATAATAAAAGTATAAAAGTATAAAAGTATAAACGTATAAAAGTATAGAAGTATATAAGTATAAAAGTATAAAAGTATAAAAGTATAAAAGTATAAAAGTATAAAAGTATAAAAGTATAAAAGTATAACAGTATAAAAGTATAAAAGTATAAAAGTCTAAAAGTCTAAAAGTATAAAAGTATAAAAGTATAAAAGTATAAAAGTATAAAAGTATAAAAGTATAAAAGTATAAAAGTATAAAAGTATAAAAGTATAACAGTATAAAAGTATAAAAGTATAAAAGTCTAAAAGTCTAAAAGTATAAAAGTATAAAAGTATAAAAGTATATAAGTATAAAAGTATAAAAGTATAAAAG
This sequence comes from Pollenia amentaria, assembly GCA_943735925.1. Taxonomy (NCBI): domain Eukaryota; kingdom Metazoa; phylum Arthropoda; class Insecta; order Diptera; family Polleniidae; genus Pollenia; species Pollenia amentaria. The sequence continues at coordinate 32,904,086 of OX031010.1, read as the reverse complement.
TATAAAAGTATAAAAGTATAAAAGTATAACAGTATAAAAGTATAAAAGTATAAAAGTCTAAAAGTCTAAAAGTATAAAAGTATAAAAGTATTTAAGTATAAAAGTATAATAGTATAATAGTATAAAAGTATAAAAGTATAAAAGTATAAAAGTATAAAAGTATAAAAGTATAAAAGTATAAAAGTATAAAAGTATAAAAGTATAAAAGTATAAAAGTATAAAAGTATAAAAGTATAAAAGTATAAAAGTATAAAAGTATAAAAGTATAAAAGTATAAAAGTATAAAAGTATAAAAGTATAAAAGTATAAAAGTATAAAAGTATAAAAGTATAAAAGTATAAAAGTATAAAAGTATAAAAGTAAAAAAGTATAAAAGTATAAAAGTATAAAAGTATAAAAGTATAAAAGTATAAAAGTATAAATGTATAAAAGTTTAAAAGTATAAAAGTATAAAAGTGTTCAAGTATAAAAGTATAAAAGTATAAAAGTATAAAAGTATAAAAGTATAAAAGTATAAAAGTATAAAAGTATAAAAGTATAAAAGTATAAAAGTATAAAAGTATAAAAGTATAAAAGTATAAAAGTATAAAAGTATAAAAGTATAAAAGTATAAAAGTATAAAAGTATAAAAGTATAAAAGTATAAAAGTATAAAAGTATAAAAGTATAAAAGTATAAAAGTATAAAAGTATAAAATTATAAAAGTATAAAAGTATAACGGTATAAAAGTGTAAAAGTATAAAATTATAAACGTATAAAAGTATAAAAGTTTAAAATTATAAAAGTATAAAAGTATAAAAGTATAAAAGTATAAAGTATATAAGTATAAAAGTATAAAATTATAAAAGTATAATATTATAAAAGTATAAAAGTAAAGTATAAAAGTATAAAAGTATAAAAGTATAACAGTATAAAAGTATAAAAGTATAAAAGTATAAAAGTATAAAAGTATAAAAGTATAAAAGTATAAAAGTATAAAAGTATAAAAGTATAAAAGTATAAAATTATAAAAGTATAAAAGTATAACGGTATAAAAGTGTAAAAGTATAAAATTATAAACGTATAAAAGTATAAAAGTTTAAAATTATAAAAGTATAAAAGTATAAAGTATATAAGTATAAAAGTATAAAATTATAAAAGTATAATAGTATAAAAGTATAAAAGTAAAGTATAAAAGTATTAAATTATGTATATATAAACGTAAATCTAAATAAAAAATAGTCGCGACATTTGTCTAGGAGGCTTTTTATAAAAATGTACAATATCAAAGTTTAAAGCAAATATGAAATACAATAAAAAATAATCATCTTAAATGCTTAGATAAAAACGTTTATGCTTTCCGTTATTAAAGGCCTTTAAAAATAAGTCGACTTAAATCGCTATTTCCAACTTACTTACTAAATTATTTACAAAAATTAACAGAAAAAAAAAACTTTATGGCTTTTAAATAATTTTGAATAATTTATTACTCAACATTTGCTAGTTTCAGTAGTTAGAACTAAAATTTATTTTAACACAATTTGCACAAAAGATTTATCTAAATAAATATGATGCATATTTTTTTAAACCTTTTTTCCAGAGATGAAACAAAAACATATACGATAGAGTTTAAAAAAAAAATAGGAAATATTAAATCATGTAATTTTGATATAAATTAAGAGCAAGTGATAAATATGCATAAATGCTAAATTTAGTTAGAGGAAAAAAGATATACATGTTTGGGACTAAATATGGGAAATATTTAAAAACAATGAATTTCAAATTACTTTTATTACTTGCGAATAATATGAAATACAAATCTACAGAGCAGAAAATTTATTGTGGTTTTAAATATTATCGCAAAATGCAAATAAAACAAATTGGGAAAGAAAAAAAGTTTTTTTATTATTTAATTTAAATAAAATGTGATTAAATCCTTTCAAATGCCGAACAGTAGTCCTCACTTTTTTATACCAAAAATATAAGACATCTTAAATAAATGTGAAAAACTATAAAATTTGTCTAAAATTCTTTAACATTATAATCCTTTTTAATAAAACGCCGTTAATTTAAATACTTATCTTAGTTCCTCAAGCTTCTTCAAGTTAACAATAGTTTTTTTTTTTAATTAAATAAATTCCGTTCATTCATTTACCCCTAAAAGTAGGCTACATCTTGTCATTACCCTAATATCTCTTGTATCTGTGTCATATTTTTTTAATTTTTTTTTCTTTCTTTCTTTTTCCGTAAGTAGTAATAATATTCATGTTTTTTATCATTTCAGCGAGACATTTTTGTCTATTTATCATAAAATAAGAGAAATTGTAAAAATCTGTGCGAATTTTTTCGTATATATTTTTATCGTTGACATCTTTGCCTACATAAACATCTTTGTGAATTTGAAGGGTTTTTAAAACGACATTGAATGAAACATGAGCGAGAAAAATTATATTGTCTTTATTCTTCTCTATTCTGTATTCGATGACAGCTTGAAAGAAACACACAAAAAAAGTATACACTTAAACAATAAATAGCGGTAAATCGTGTGAATAGGGTTGTGAAATTTAAGAATAAGATGTGATGTGTTATTTTAACAAATCTTTATTGAAAATAAAAATCTTACTCGAAACGCGGTATTTTTTTGTTTTGACTTGACGAAATTTTAAGTCAATAAAATGTTAAATAATGTCCATAAAAAGGCATTGAAATTGGTGAATTTCGGTACGTTATTCCACATAGTGGCCATACAAAATATCTCCCATATTTTCTTTCTGTCATCATAATCAGACAAATTGAAATCGTGACATACATTGACAACTTAACAATATGTTGTTTGCTTGGTCCAAGACTCATAATAGCTCTAATATGAAATCTATTTGCGAAAGTCTCTGTAGCACCACTTAACCTCTAAAAATTTTAGTGTTAAGACAAAACGGAGCACGATTACTTTCATATAAACATTTGACATTTACTCTTTACTGTAAGCAATAGTCTATTGTCTTAGCGTAAGATGGTTCTTCACCTCTCAATGTTAACGTTTCTTCCATATTCTTAAAACAGAGGCCTGTACCTGTACGTCCATCGCCCCTTTGCGGTATTTTTCCATCTTCTTTGCCATTTTAACCCTTCCATATTCGATGTATCTATGTACCTCGTCAGCGGAAAACTCCAGCAATAACACTTATTGTCTTTTAAGCAACTCTGTCGAAAAAGAGAAAAATCATTAGCCCGTATTCTATTTCTTATAGATTTTGCTTTTAGTCATGCAACATAAAGCAAGATAGACATTGATTCTGTAGATAGTAATATACTTCGGCTTTGCCTCATTTGCTTCATTTTTTTAAATGCCTGCTCCAAATTTAGATTTTTTTTTATCAATCATCATCGATATTATATCAACTAACCCTTCTTTAATAAATATTGCTTTCTTCTTTCTTCGGCTTATTAAAAGCACTGCTTCAGTTCTCTGGTCTATAAGTTCCAAATTTCTTTTTTCGATCCACGAATTTATGAACTGAAAGCTGTCATTGAAGTGAATTTCAACTTCATCCAAGAACCTTGCTTTAACAGCTATGCCCGCAAAGCCGATTATACTGGCCTCTTCGGGTGTAATAAGCTCCAGTACCCAGTTATACATCATATTCCACAATAGGGGGTCTAATACTGACCCCTGCGGGAGTCCTATGTTATACATCGTTCCTAAATCACTTTTATATAGCCAATAGCCTTAACCATTATAACAACTAAAGTCCGAACTAAAGTCTGGTTGGTTGGTTGGGTAACGTGGTAGCACGATCAGAACTAGGCGTGCTGAAAGAAGAGTCAACAGTGAGAACACACAACTCGTCAAGAAGAGGAACCCCAAATCAAGCGTGACCCAGGGCAATACTGAGGTGACTTAAGCCAGCCCGTTGCGTTGAGATCATGCAGTAAGTTGCTTAGTTTCAACCGCAAAATCTCCGAAAGCCCTTGTAAAAGGTAATTCCTAAATAATCCATGTCATCTTTAATTAAACGCTGGGCAATCACATAAGAGATGAAATACTGTCTCCTCTGTTCCAGCTTTCCTGCAGCTGCGGCAGCATTCATTGGTAGGGAGACCTAGTCTCATAGCGTGATTACCGATCGTCCTGTCACCAGTAAGTACGTTTACCAGTCTCGACATGTCCCTGCGACTGAAGTTGACCTTATGCCCGTAATTTCTACAAATAGATATCTAGCTGTGTATAGATATCTATTGTGTAAAGAATTTAAAAACCTTTTTTTTACCTACGGGTTAAAGTGTAGTGTATTTTACACCATCAATTTTCGATAGTAATTTCACGTGGGGCAATTTTACGTTGAAATTGACAAAATAGTGTTACCGGATAAGTAAATATAACTGTTGGGTACGAACCCGACCAGATATCTGTTAGTAGAAATTACGGGCATAAGTCGTATATGTGCCTTTACCTTGGTAGCCCGGCAGCCATTTAGTTTCATCCATTTGTCGTTAGCCATATCCAGATAGTGTCTGAGGATTTTGCTTCTGATAGTTCCTAGGGGTGTTGCGACTGGCACACCCTGTGAAATATCAAGAGCAGTTCCAGTCTTGGCCAGACCATCTGTCTGTTCAATGCCATGATGATCCCTATGCACCGGGATCTACATTAAGGCAATGTCGGATATTCTGCGCAGTCTGGATAGTTCTTCCGTACACTGGTTAACAAGAATGGACGTCGTTTTATGTGACTTTAGTGACATCAGAGCCACCTGGCTATCGACGAAAATGCCAGTTTTGCCGCTGATAAGAGAGGCATGTGCAGTGTTTTACATGCCTCTCTTATCGCCAGAGTTTCAGCCTGAAATACGCTTGCCTCATCCGACAGACGGAAAGAGAGATTCCTGCGAGAAAACCCCAGAGCCAACACCACAGATCATCTTTGACCCATCCGTGTAAATCCTCGTGCGGTATTCATCAATCAGGATTCCCCTACTCAATTCCAGCCTTGGCGGAAATATGACCTTGCATTTCTTCTCAGAGTATGTACGGGGTATCATTTAGTCCGTTGCTAGTTTCAGAAATGTGGATTGCTTCTGTGAGATCCCTGCATGATAGTACGACCTCTCCTTCCAACATCCCGATTCATAGTGCCTGACCGCGCTGTTGACGAATATGGCCATTAGGTGTAATTCTATTGGAATAAGGTGCAGTATAGTATTATCGCCTCTGAAGGACTAGTGCGTAGAGCACCTGTTATTTCAATACAGGCTGATACAAAGGTACTCTGCTCAGCTGGTACACGACGTATGTCCTGCACGTCCACCATACCAAAAATCCATATTTAAGAATGGGCCGTACTTTTGCCGTGTACAGCCAGTTGACTAGTCTAGGATTAAGGCCCCACTTGGCGCCAAACATCCTGCGGTAGGTAAAGTAAGCAACCGTAGCGTTCCTGATCCTGTGTTGAGTATTCAATCTCCATGATAATTCCCAGATATTTCGCGCTGTTCAAAAGGGAAGTTCGTAACCTCCCAGCCGTGATAGCCTGAGTGTTAAGTAAAATGTCAAGTGTTTCCACCGATGATTCCGACCATGTATCATCCGCTCTCTTGACATTAGTTGGGTTCGAGGGTCCCTTGGCCAAAACTCTAAAAATTTCTTGGTATTTACAATCTGAATTATAGTCTAGTTAACCCCTTTTCCAATTGGTATTCAGAAGGCGTCGATAATAATTCAGAAATCACCATTTGTAATCAATCAAAATTAGTTTAATCTATAATATAGACTTTATTTTAGTCTATAGTCTGGTCATATTCCAAACTTTCAACCGAAAAATAATCGACTTTACCTTCTTACTTATTTGTTTAAAAATTATGGCCTACAAACGTTTGTCTCAGTGTACAAAAAATGTAAATGTATTCTGCCCAGCGGTAATAATTAAAAGGGCCGCTAGTGGCAGGGCTTTTTGTAGGCGTCTATACTTCTTTCAACAAGATTATTTCATTAATATATTTTTCCTTCAGATATATTCCTTCTTACTTTAAAAAAGACCTTCTTCCAAAATACTTATTGCACACTCGCTACTCCCTTATTTAAGAAGGGGGAAACGAAGTTATTCAGTTTTGATTTTTTGTTCTAAGTGACATCTGATACTCCCTCCTTTAAGAAGGAAAATAATTTGTTATACTATTATATATATTTCTTCTTTGTTGGTCTATTTACTCTTCCGTAAAGGTATATGTTGCAGATCAGCTTTCCAAGCATATGTATAATTAGGCACTACTACTAAACGTGATGTTACGTTTCGGATGAGCCCGATAATATAAAAAAATTACTCCCTTTTTACGAATTATTTCTGAAAGAATTTCATTTTTAATAATGTTTAATGATACCATCGATGCACACTGGGTCCGAAAGCCATTTTTCGCGGATCTATTCATATCTCCTCAGTTACAATAGTGAATCACACTAAGGCCCTATTCATGTCAAACTGAACGCAACACCAAATAATTACATTGAAAACACAAACAATGTCATAAATATTTTGTAATTTTGTTGTTGCTTTCTTCAGAAATTCATGTACCGTTTTAAAATTTTCAACGCCACAAGACAAGCAGCGTTTGAAATTTTAAAACGCAATGTGAATTTCTGTAGGAAGCAACAACAAAATTACAAAATATTTATGACATTTTTTGTGCTTTCAATGTTATTATTTGGCGTTGCGTTGGGTTTTAAATGATTAGGGATTAAATTTCATATGGGTAACTCTTAAAACAAACTTTATGATCCAACAAATTCTTGGAGGAGTAAGAGAGGGATACGGGTACACCCACACAAAAATATTAATATTTTTCTTATATCTAAAGAACTATAATAGTGAGGCATACTACATTTGATGTGGGTAACCCTTAGCATAACATTCATGTTCCAACAAAATATTGGAGAAATCAAAAGGGGGATACGGGAGTCCCCCATACAAAAATATTAATATTTTTCTTATATCTGAAGAACTACAATAGCGAGGCGCACTTTATTTAATGTGGGTAACTATTACAACAAACTTCGTGTTCCAACAAAATCTCGGAGGAGTGAGAAGGGGGATCTGGGTACCCCCATACAAAAAAGTATTATTTAAATAATAAACCAATTTTCAAATTCTCGCGATCACACTTATAACGAATATAATTGTTTTATTCACGCATGATTCAGCTGAATTCCTGCCATTGAATAAGTTCGGATTTTTTAACAAATCTAAGAAAGATAGTTCGTAAGCGCATGAGAATAAAATTTTAATTCACGCACTCCATTTTTTTAATAATAATATGTATTTAAATTTAACCACGGTCACGCGAAACAAATCACGGCATTTGCTCGTCTCGAATAAAAACATATAACACAATGTCAACAACAAAAGCAATACTATTAAAGCAGACTCTGTGAATCGCTTTTTGTTGGAAATCCTACACAATCGTAAGATTCGTTTACACGAAAATCTGACGGAATTCTATCAGAAATAAATCTGCTGTCAATGCCACAATATCCCACAGAAATGATGCAAGCTCAAATGGCCCAACTACTTTACAAGAAAATGCTACTCTGATCGCATAGAATCTATCATTTTATGAAAATTTTCATAATAAAAATCTGTCACTCACTTCACTTTTAAGCCACACTGTCATACATTATGAGCACACACGATTTTTTTGACAAATCATACGACGAAATAGAAAAGTGTATCGCCGGCTTAAGGCGCACTGATGCGCAGCCTAAATTGAGCCCAATTAATAACTTTAGGTCTACTTAAACTGAGAAAATCCATTATTTAATCCCCATAAACTTTAACTTAAAAAATAAAAGGGCTTTCAGTAATAATTTTTTTTTTTAAATTTGAGCAAAACATTTGAATAAATATGAGGGGATAAATTACCGCATTCGATATTGATCGAAATTACAATACATTTTAAATGGTATTTTCGATAGATATCGAGTGCCGTAATTTGGCCCCTGAGCTTGATGGTTGCATCGTTACATTTTTTTTAAATTTTAAAATTACTTTGGGTAAATTCACAGAAAAAAGTGTTTTATCAATTAAAAAAATGGTTTAAAAAGTATTTAAATTTAATTAATGTGATTATTGAATCAATTATTTTTTTAGTTGAAAGAAAATTACAAATTTAATTTTGATTTAATTAACATTTTAGTCGGTTTGAAATAAATTTTCAATAAAAATTTTAATTAAATAACAAAAAATCTTAATTGACTTTTTTCATTTAAAATAAAATAATTTAAACATGTAGAATTGTTGTTGGGAATTGTCAATATTTATTTAAATAAATTAACACATTGTTTGAAATGGCAAAGTTTTTTGATCACTTTCTTATTTAAAATTAAAAATATCATTTATTGAAAATATTTTTTCAAAATTTTAAAATTTTTATTAATCAATATAATCATTTTGGTAATAGGTGCAAAATCAACAACTTGTTTGCTTGATATTATGAATGTAGAACAAATTTGGTGATTGGAGAAATTTAATAATTTTTTCTGCGTTGCATTTAACTAGCTTTTTTTTTTGTCTCTTATTTGTTCTTTTGCTGAAAATGTTTAACGCGTGGCTACAAAAGCATCGTTTAGAGGGAAGTGAACTGACACCAAAGTAGTCCCGTGATAGGTCTTTGGTGGTAGGGACCGGTTCACTTTATATGAATGTGACCTATCACTTTTACATGGGGTTGTCATTGGAGGGGGTCAATTGACACTAAACAGCCACCATATGACAAGTCACACATCTATTCTCAATGAACGTGTTTAGTGCTAGTTACTACAAAGGAGTATTATTTCAATACAATGTAGTAGTATTTCAATAAAACAAGTCCTAGAACAAATATAAGAAACAAATTTAAGAAAGTCCCAAAAAATTGTGTTACACCACCGGTGAATACCGGTTTACTGTAATTCATTACTTTTTCTTCCTTTTGGTTCTTCAGAAACCAGTTAAATGATTGGTTCTCTATCACTGGTCATGAGTTTTTTCTTTTTGTACTTGTAATTTTGTAATTTTCACAAATCCCAGGGCCAGTCTGCTAGAACAATTGACACAAATTTTCCGCAGGGATATTTGACAATTATTTTCTTGCCTAGAGATGTAGAATGTTGTGGATTTTAAGCGAGTACTTTTTGTTTTCACGGTACTTAAACAAATTTTTTTTTTTTATTAATTAATCCGTGAAATCACCGCCTTTGGCCCCTGTGCGCGACGTTTATGACGTTTTTTTTATATTTTTGTTTTTTTTTTTCAAAACGCACAAAAAACAAAAGCTTAAATTTATTAATTATAGAAATTATGCCAAATTTTCTGTTTTCCTTTGAATACATTTTAACGCGTTTACGTAGTTTTATTAACAACCAATCCTTAAAGTCGACCGCAACCATCTTTATATTGGCCTTTAAAAGTTCTTCATCTCAAAGCCTTTTAGAATTCTTGTAAGAAAAACGGAGTGTGGTAGAGCTTGCTCCCAATGGCAACCTGTGCAAAAAAATAAATAAGTATGGAAAGCGCTGATCAGTGCTTGCGTCTGCTAGATAAGGCCTTTAAGTAGGCCTCTTTATCTATTCTTTTGACCGCTGGCTATATATTAATTTTTGTTCCACAGTGCAAAAATATCTAATAAATTTGTATTTTATATGAATATACTTGTAGATATAAATGTACTTGTAGCTAAAACTCATGGTAAATGGTAAATATGTATTTTAACAAGGTCAATGTTTTACAAGGTTATTTCATTTGTTTGTTTGTATATGTATTTAATTTATGAAATACGTATAGAAAAAAAGAAAGTATGTGTGTGTGTGTACAAAATAAATACTTAAGTATCTTATTTCAATGTTAGTCGAGCGCAGATAATTTTCTTCGCTTCTTGATACTTTTTTTTTTAATAATAATAATAAGGAATATACAAAAACCCACAATAAAAAAAACACATTTTCGATATTATTAATGTCATAATTACAAGACAGCATTATAATGGCTGAGAGTACTGGAAATTGTTGAAGGAAAAAATTACAAAAAAAAAACAAAAAAAAATTTTTTAACACATAAATCATATTTTTTTTAAGAAAACAAGAGGGAAAAAAATTAAGGATTTGCTAAAATTTTAAACATAAAAATTAGTTAAACAATAAAAGGCAATAATTAAATATATAATAATTTTCTTGAGAATAATTTTGAAATGTTTCCACGGTCATAATCTGAAAATCTCTATATATCGTCGTCGAAAATCTAAAAGTATGTAACATCACTTTTTTCTAATTTAACATCTGTTAAGTGCAACTATGCTATTTTGCGCAGCTACAGGGTAAATAACAATTGTCGGGAATACCTTTATTATTTTTTTTAAAGCTTTTGTCACCAGCTAACGTTATTGAAAACAAGTTAGCGTGCTATATTCGGCTGTGCCGAATCTTTGATACCCTCCACCGACAGGAGTGATGATAAATACATATATATTATTAACTAAGCTTCACAAAAACGAGCGTCAGCATTAAAATTGGTTGCGGCTTAGACCTGAATTAAATTATTGACCGACAATAAGAACGTTTATGCGTTTCTTGTTAGAACTTTGAACTGGCTTGAGTAAAATATCATGATTCGTAAAAGTTTTAGCCGAACTAAAATAATTTTTAGGAGGGTAATTTGTATTGGACCTTTGGTAAATTATGGACCAATCATCCCAAAATTCTGAAGACTGATTTCTGGTATTATAAGAAATAAATTAGAATAAATTTCAATACAGCAGTGTAATTAGTTTTAGCGTTAACAATAAATTTCACAAATTTGCATGATATTTTTTCTGGCCATATGAATTCAAGTAAGAAATTTTACCGAAATCTCTATATCTGGGATGGTTATAGGCGAATTTAATTATTTTCCCAAAGTGGGTGTTATTTGGTTTTAGGCGCAATAAACGGTTTTCCGGGAGTAGGTTTAATATGCAGTGTAAATTATGGACCGATCTTCAAAAAATTTTACAGTGTGATTTCTGGTCCTATAAAAATGTGACGTACTAAATTTTAGTATGCTTGCGTTATTTATTGCGGTTTTAGGCGTACTAAACTGTTTTCCGCGAGAAGAGTTTATATGGGGCCTATGGTCAATTATGGACCGATCTTCCCGAAATGTAACACTATGGTTTGCAGTCCTGCAAAATTTTATGTCATTCCGTGCGTTATTCCACCATTTATGTTAGTTTTTGTATCAAAATTATAAATGTTTTTAGGGTGGTGGTTCCACAGTTTGATTCATAGTTCTAATCCTACTGAACCGATGTTGCTGGATTTTAATCCCAAACTGCTTAGGATAACTAAAAGCAATTTGAGACCAATGTTTGTTCTTTTCTTTTGCGTTCTTCGAAAGTGAGCGTGTTTTCAACAGACGGACAGACGGACATGGCTAAATCGACTTAGAATTGCTCATGGAGCCAGAATATATATACTTTATAGGGTCTTAGATGTATAATAAAAAAGTTTCTTACCTAAAATTTCTCTTTAAAACAGGAAAAACACGGTGATTTAAAAAAATTAACTGAGAATCTCAATTGATTTTAATTTTATTTGGTTTTTCAGAAATAATATATTAGTTAAGTTGAATTACGAATAATACATTTGTTTAAATAGGCTGTAGCTCTCATTAAAATACTGCGACAAAAACGTCTAAAATAAAATAAATAATTACAAAATAATTTATAAAAATATGAGATGAAAGCCTTTGTTGAATTCCCGTATTAAGTTTTTCAGGCGGGACATAATTGCAAATTATACACTGAAATAAAATTATTGTTCCCCGATTTCGGCTGAACGTAGCGCCTTAAAAACTGCATGTTTTGCCGGAGGGTTTTTGATTTTTTAGTTATTTATTTTATTTAATAAATGTTTATAGGTCCTTTTAATATTTATTTTTTATTCTCAATATTTCGCTAACCTTTGGTTAGCATCGTCAGGAAATTAAATATAATTAAAAAATTTTTTATAAGTATTTATCGACCTTCTTTTTTGATTATTCTAAATAGTTGTTATAGTTTTCTATATACAGGCTTTCAAGGTCATTAATTTAATGTAAATAAAAGATTATTTATTTCATTTTCAATAAAATCCGACGTTTCGTTGGTATTCTTTCCAACTTCTTCAGGGATTGAGTTTTATTAAAATCTGGCAACATTGTAAAAATACAAAGTGAAAAATGTAGTTAATAATAACAATAATTATAATCTTAATTTTTGACAAATTAACTTACAATAATCTTTTTTCGTCAGTTTACATCATTTATAAAATATATCACAGTATTTTGTATAGGTGGACAACACAACACAAAACTTAAAATATTAAAATAAATATATGTAAATTTAAAATTATCACAGAAAATTTGTCCTTTTTTAGATCACAGTTGTTATTATTACTAAAGTATTGCAATGGTGTAGTTTGCATTTGTATTGTCTTTGTCTTCTTTTGTGTTTATTGCACTTGTCGATTTTTGTTGTATTCTTAAGCTCTCCAACGTGTATCTCTTATTTTCCCTTTTCTCTTTATCTAAAATTCTCACTCTTTCAAAGTTTGGCTTGTGTCCGTTTTCAATGCAGTGTTGTGCAAGTGCAGTTGAATGTTTTCCTCTTTTTATGTCAGCTTTATGCTCGTCTATTCTCACGCCTAAATTTCTTTTCGTTGTACCAATGTAGATTTTTCCACACTCCTCATTATCACCGCCATCACATTCAATTTGATAAACAACATCACTTTGATCTCTACACTCAATCTTTGTTTTTGTTTGTGTAAATAAATTATGTATTGTCTTGTTTGATTTATGCGCGAATATTATTTGTTGGTCTTTTATTAGCTCTCTCAGTTTGTTGTTCTCCGTAAGTCTTGGAATAAACGGTAGACTATAGTATTTGGCGTTACCAGATGTGTCATTTCTGTTTTTTCCCCCTGAAGAAATATTATTTTTATTTTTAACTCTAGCCAGTAATGAATTAATCAACCCCTTTGGAAAGTTGTTTTTCATTAAAATATCCTTTACTCTTGTCATATTCTTAGATTGAAATTTTACGTTGCTTATTTTTATAACTTTGTCAATTAAATTCATTGCCGTATTTATCTTCTGTTTCATGGGTTGTGTCGAGTGAAAATTCACTAAGCGTCCAGAAGCAATTGGTTTCATATACCAATCTGTTATTATTTTGTTATTTTGTCGGAGTATCTTCATATCCAGATATGGTATTGCGTTGTCCTTCTCCCTCTCTAGAGTAAATTTCAATTTGTTATGATATGAGTTAAATGTTTTCAATATTATGTCTTCGTCTTTATATTTTATTATGGCAAATAAATCATCTACATATTTTGTGATTAGTTTTATTTGTATATTGTTCATTTGTAGTTCTTCGATACATTGTTCCATTAGTTGGTCCAATATAATGTCGGCTACAGTCGGTGACAATGGGTTGCCCATTGGCATCCCGTATGTCTGTTGGTATAATTTGCCATCATGCATAAAATAATTATTTTCATTTAAGCAAAATTGAAGAACTTTCAAAAATTGTGTTCTCGGTATTTTAGTGTGATTTTTTAGCACACTCCATTTGGTCATAATATTACTTATCGCTAGGTGTATAGGTATGTTCGTAAATAGCGATACCACGTCTAATGATACAAGAATTTCATCTTCGTCCAATGTAAGTGTATCCAGTTTTGTCTTTAATTCTAACGAGTTTCTTATATTAAATTTGTCAAGTATGATGTTTTTCAATATATTTCCAATATATTTTGATAACCCATAGCAGGGAACTCCTACCGATGATGAAATTGGGCGAAGTGGATTACTAGGTTTATGGATTTTTGGCAGTCCATAAAGTCGGGGCGCCGTTGCGGCATTTGATGTCAATAGTTTCTTATCATATCCACTTATATATTCTTTTTTATATAAGTCCATTATAATATTGTTATTTGTCCTTTGTAGTTTTTTTGTTGGATCAATCAACATACGTTTGTATGTGTGTTTATCCTCCAGCAATTTGTTCATTCCATCGTTATAATCCTTTTTGTACATCAAAACTGTTTTGTTTCCCTTGTCTGCTTTTGTTATTACTATCTCATTCTTATATCGTCCTAAAAATCTTTTTGTATCCTCATAGATGCCTAGTATGAATTTTTCCTTACCATCATTTTTCATTGTTCTTTTGTGTGTCAAAATTCTGTTTGCTATCCTTGATCTCGTTATATCTTTTTCTCTATCATTCGTAAGAGTTTGTACCCACTGTTCTAAATCTGCTATCAATCCGATCGTACAAAAGTTTTTATTATTGATTGGTAAAGCAAACTTTGAACCGAGAGAAAGAAGCCATTTGCTATCATCAGGAATATTTATTGCTGTATTATTGACAAACCAATCTGAATTAAATGTTAAGTTATATTTCGCCAATTTTTCTTTCTTCAAGTTTTCAATTTTGAACAAATGTGATTTTTTATTCTCCATTGTGATTTTCATATATCTAGTTTTTTGTCTGGTCATAAAGTCGTCACATTCCTTCTTATCTACGGACCGTAAAATCATCTGTCTCGTTTTCTCTATCTCGCTCTTCAAATCATTTAAATTATAATTTGTCTCTTTTATCTCCAAATTCAGTATCTTCATATGAAATTTATGTTCAACCTTATCTAGTTCCCGTAATATCCTAGTAGAGTTGAATAACTGTCTCGTGATCCTCGTCGTGTTTTCCAAATGTTTTGGTATTAGACATCTCTTTCTGCAGGTTAAGAGATATTTAAGTCTCTCAGTCATCTTCCCCATCTTCTTCAAAGTCCTACAGTATCTCTTGAGTAATGTACAGGTGTCCACGTTGTAATTTCGCTTAATATGTGTAAAAAAACTCATCGTATTGTTCTGTTGAACAAAGCAATTCGGCGGGCCCTCCGATTGTTCTATAATTATAAGTATTTATCGACCTTCTTTTTTGATTATTCTAAATAGTTGTTATAGTTTTCTATATACAGGCTTTCAAGGTCATTAATTTAATGTAAATAAAAGATTATTTATTTCATTTTCAATAAAATCCGACGTTTCGTTGGTATTCTTTCCAACTTCTTCAGGGATTGCGTTTTATTAAAATCTGGCAACATTGTAAAAATACAAAGTGAAAAATGTAGTTAATAATAACAATAATTATAATCTTAATTTTTGACAAATTAACTTACAATAATCTTTTTTCGTCAGTTTACATCATTTATAAAATATATCACAGTATTTTGTATAGGTGGACAACACAACACAAAACTTAAAATATTAAAATAAATATATGTAAATTTAAAAATTATCACAGAAAATTTGTCCTTTTTTAGATCACAGTTGTTATTATTACTAAAGTATTGCAATGGTGTAGTTTGCATTTGTATTGTCTTTGTCTTCTTTTGTGTTTATTGCACTTGTCGATTTTTGTTGTATTCTTAAGCTCTCCAACGTGTATCTCTTATTTTCCCTTTTCTCTTTATCTAAAATTCTCACTCTTTCAAAGTTTGGCTTGTGTCCGTTTTCAATGCAGTGTTGTGCAAGTGCAGTTGAATGTTTTCCTCTTTTTATGTCAGCTTTATGCTCGTCTATTCTCACGCCTAAATTTCTTTTCGTTGTACCAATGTAGATTTTTCCACACTCCTCATTATCACCGCCATCACATTCAATTTGATAAACAACATCACTTTGATCTCTACACTCAATCTTTGTTTTTGTTTGTGTAAATAAATTATGTATTGTCTTGTTTGATTTATGCGCGAATATTATTTGTTGGTCTTTTATAATTAAAAAATTTTTTGTTTGAAAAATGTTTGTCATAAATTTAATTAATAGAGTACTAACAATTAGTGACAGAATTTTTCATAGGAAAAACATAATTAAAATTAGAAATATACTTAAGGACAACAATTTTCCAAGGAAACTGATTTATAGATTAATTGATCAATATAAGGAGGGAGGTAACGATAATCCAGGGATGACACTAGAACCTAGAATATACAAATCGTTAATGTATATATCTAACATATCGAAAAGGATTAAAGGATCAAAGATCTTTGACACGAACAAATATAGAGTAGCATATAAGGCTTACAACACATTGAATAGTTTATATAGCAAGACTAAGGATAGAATTAATAAATGGGATATGTCAAACATTATCTACAAGATTCCTTGTAATGGAAATGATAATGAGAATTGCGACAAGGTTTATATAGGTACAACGAAAAATAAATTAAGGACTAGGGTTGCAGGACACAGATCGGATCAAAAACATAGAAAAATTAACTCTAAAAAAAACAGCATTATCTCATCATTGTTATGAATTGAATCACTATCCAAATTTTGAAAATGCATCAGTGTTAAACAATGAAACAAACTACAAACGCAGATTTATATTAGAAATGTTACACATAATTAATACACCAACAACACAAAGCAGACACAGAAAATATAGCAAGTTATTATAGAAATTTAGTTATTAAGAGATGAAGTATTGTATATAATTAAATTTTTGTTTTTGGGTGGATCTATGTGTATGGGTGTATGTATATGTGTGTGTATGTGTGTATGTATGTATGTATGTATATGTATATATATGTGGGTATGTATGTGTATGTACATGTGTATATACATGTGTATATACATGCACCCAAGCCATATTTATGTATATATGTATATATATGTATGTGTGTGTTTGTGTGCATGTATGCATCTATATGTGTATATGTGCACATTTTCAATGTATGTGTATGTATGTAGGTATGCATGTTGTATGTATATATGTGTATGTGTATGTGTATATGTATATATTGTCCTTAGGTCACGATATGTATGTGTATGTATATGTATGCATATGTATATATATATATATATAGATGTGTAATAAATATGTAAGATAAAAATAAGTTTAGTTAAAAATTGTTATATGTTATACGAACTATTCTTTTATTATTATTGTATCTAAATATGGTTTTTGTATTAGGTTTTTACATATAAGACATTTTTTTCAGTTTATATTAATTGTTATACTTTAGTTATATTTTTATTTTTTGTTGAAAATTTTTTATATATTTTATGACAAATAGGTTTTTGAATTTAAATTTATGACAAACATTTTTCAAACAAAAAATTTTTTAATTATATTTAATTTCCTGACGATGCTAACCAAAGGTTAGCGAAATATTGAGAATAAAAAATAAATATTAAAAGGATCTAGAGCTTGAATAAATATAAACATTTATTAAATTAAATAAGGTCACATAAAAAACTGAATATATATTTATTTTATTTAAATTTTAAAACTGTATACGTGGTATAAATGAATTGTTATTTTATTGTTTATTGCACAGAAAAAATTATTAAATTTCTCCAATCAACAAATTTGTTCCAAATTCATAATATCAAGCAAACAATTTATTGATTTTGCACCTTTTACCAAAATGATTATATTGATTGATAAAAATTTTAACATTTTGAAAAAATATTTTCAATAAATGTTATTTTTAATTTTAATTTAAAGAGTGATCAAAAATCTTTGCCATGTCAAACAATGTGTTAATTTATTTAAATAAATATTGACAACTCCCAACAACAATTCTAAACGTTTAAATTATTTTATTTTAAACGAAAAAAGTCAATAAAGATTTTTTGTTATTTAATTAAAATTTTAATTGAAAATTTATTTCAAAACAACTAAAATGTTAATTAAATTTTTAATTGTCTTTCAACAAAAAAAGTAATTGATTCAATTATCACATTAACTAAATTTAAATACTTTTTAAATTATTTTTTAATTGATAAAACACGTTTTTCTGTGTGTTTAACTATATTTTTATTTTATAGTTTTTTTCTGTTTATTAATATAATAATAAATCAAAAAGACATGTATGTTTTTTCAATTGGATAAAATAATTTATTCGAGTTATTCGAACATATTAAAACTCTTATTCGATTACTCGAGTAAAATTTAAATTTAAAAATCGATTAATTCCTTGATCGAACAAAACCAAATGTCGAATAAAACCAAATGTGAACACCTATTTATTATATTAACGCTCTAAATAGTGAACCGAGTTTAATGGCTCTAAATAGTGAAAATAAATGTTGGGTATTTTTGTTTATTTTTTAAAATTTGGAGTCCCTTGGTTGAATTTAAAGCATTTTTAAAAATCATTTTCAGCATTTTTTGACCATAATGCCGGACTTAGCAGCACAAATTTTTAAGCTCTGGTCACAGTGCTTTCTAGACTTTTTTTTTAGCAAAAAAAAAAAAAAACACAGTATGACGCTATAATTTTTTTACAATCGAAAATGTGAACAAATTCGATAATTTGAACTAGCCTGTTTTTTATTAGTTCATATTATCCCAAGTTCACTGCACGTACCTGCGGACCTTTTCACTATTTGAATGCCATCAGGAGACTCACAAGTGTTAATCGAATTATTTTAATTTTTTTTTATACCCTACACCTTTAAAAAAGGCACCATCAAATATCTGTATGTTGATGCCTTGTGTAATTCTTAATCGATTTAGTTGTATTCGTCTTTTATGTCCGCTGAATACTAAATACAAAGATTTGCATCGGTATCGAAAAATTTTCAGACCTTCTTGAGATTAAAAATAATCCAAATGTGCTAGGCAGAAAACGATTAATGGAAGAAAACGTGAACGACAAATTTATGACTTTTGCATATCGTCAGCTTAATATGCAAACCTGCTAACTTCCTTTCAGCACATTTTACAGGAGATAGAAAAAACTTCTTATATTTCATAATTTCAACTTGAGAGCAGTTTTTCTTATCAAACATTTTTACACACTTCAAGGCTAAAATTTTTTTCACTAAAAGTGACTATTTTCTGAAAAAAAAATAACTTTTTTCATAGTCCGTAAACGTTCACCACATTTTTTCAAGAAAGTGAGAGTATTTATAAAAATCAATTTTTTTTTACAAAAAGTCACTCTATTCTACAACAAGCCACGCTATTCTACAAGAATTTTAGAAAGAAGCCTAATTTCACATGACTTTCTTCGAGAAAAGCCCTACTTTTACAAAAAGTCTTATTGTTTCGCTAATTGCTTTTTTAAAAATTTTGATTTATTTGTTGTACCACATGGCGTATGCATGATAATAAATTGGAATTAAATAATACTCATACGTAACCCAGTAACTTGACAATGTTTTCCTTGCAGATTTTTCTTAAAAAAAAAATTAAAAAAATGTATAACCAATATGTACACTAGGGCGGGTCGATTTTTTTTTTATTCCTACACTAACTCCCGCGAAGCTTTTTGCTTGTCTGCAGGAGACCAGAGTCTCTGGCGGGAATCGAACCCGCAACCCCGGTACTGATAGGCTAGCTCACTACCTAGCCTACCGGTAGGCTAGCCCAAGTGACAAGGGTGAGTCGGCCTTCCAAAGTAAGTGGGGGTCGGTCATACATTTAGACTCGGTTGGGGCACTTTAAATGGGTCAAAAAGGGATTTTTCAAAATTTGACTTTTGGGTCAAAATAAGGAACATCAGAACTCATTTTAGAGGTATGGTTCCTTGGGCAAAGTTTCTTATTTTGATCCCTAGAATACGATTTTCCTTGTCACTTGGGCGATTTTTTTGAGTCCCTACAAATCGAATCAATAAGTCCGCGACTTTTCAAAGTTCCCTCTTAGTTATATGAAATACAACACTGCTCCCATAAAGTACCACCTGTTAATAGACTGCTGTCAAGTTTTAAGCAAGTTCCGTCATTTACTTTGCGTTTAACAGCTGTTCAAAACATACAACCTCATGGATTTTTTAAAAATGGAAAAAAG
This sequence comes from Pollenia amentaria, assembly GCA_943735925.1. Lineage (NCBI taxonomy): Eukaryota > Metazoa > Arthropoda > Insecta > Diptera > Polleniidae > Pollenia > Pollenia amentaria. The sequence continues at coordinate 32,884,261 of OX031010.1, read as the reverse complement.
TGAATTTCGAGTGCTCATTACATATTAAATTTTGCCAAAAAAAAAAACCGTCAATCAAACCAAGGAAAAGCTTGATAAATAATATGGGGACTCTGCACATCGATTTCAATGGTAAAAAAGTGGTTTACTGACTTTCGTTGTGGTCGCACAAGTACAAATGACGCGGAACGTTCTGGACGGCCAATTAAAGTCAATACAATGGGCTTCTCCGGGTGAACCGGCTCTGAAGAAGGCCAAGGTAAGTTTGTCGGCCAATAAGGTGGTGGCAACAGTTTTTTGGGATGCATACGGGCTAATCTACATCGATTACCTTCAGCAGGGAAAAACAATAAGCTGTGTTTCATTCAAAAAGTCACGGACTTATTGATCCGCCCTCGTATATATGTATATATATATATATCGCTACCATACTTAGGAAGTGTCTTTGGCATTTTGTCAAATCTTCATGCAAAGCCCTATACCAGAACAACGTTTACAAATCGTGGAAATTTATTTTCAAAATATCCGCTCGGTTTTCAAAGCTTATAGAGAACACTTAATAGGTAATACTATGAATCAGTTCATAGCCTCATTTACTTTTTTTGATAATATTCAACAAAATGCGAGCAGAAGAATCCATCGACGCTGTAGACCGGAGTGCGCCTGAGGAGGCGAATTAATCGATCCAACGAAGTTCTCAGCAGCTCGGTCTCTGTCCTTCCACAACTTGGAAAATTTGGAGGAAAAATTTTGGGTCTACACCCATATAAGATCCTATTGGCTGGCAAGAATTACAGCCAGCGGACCATCAATTGCTTCATGTGTTCGGTAAATGCACAAAAAAAAATTTTTCAGTATTTTTTTTTGGCAATTAAAAAAATTTTTTGAAAAGTATTTCAGTTTAATTATTGTAATACTTGAATCAATTATTGTTTTAGTTGAAAAAAAATTAAAAATGTAATTTTGATTTGATTATTATTTGAGTTGTTTTGAAATAAATTTTTAATTAAAATATTAATTAAATACCAAAAAATCTAAATTGATTTTTTACTTAAAATAAACTAATTTAAGCTTGTACACAGAAAAAATTAAAATTGTAACTAATCACCAAATTCATACCAAATTTATAATATTAAGCAAACAGTTTGTTTATTTTGCACCAATTACAAAATTTATTAAGTATATTGATTACTACAAATTGAAAATTGTGAATATTTTTTTTTTTTTTTTCAATAAATGATATTTTTAATTTTAATTAAAAAAATGTAAAAAAAAATTTGCAATTTCAAACAATCTGTTAATTGATTTAATTGACAGTTCCCGAAAACAATTCTGTAAGTTTAAATTATTTCATTTTAAACGAAAAAAAAATGAATTAAGAGTTTTTGTTATTTCATTAATATTTTAATAAATATTTATTTTAAAACAATTAAAATGTTAATTAAATCAAAATTATATTTTCAATTTTCTTTCAACTTCAAAAATAATTGATTCATTTATCACATTAATTAAATTGAAATACTTTTTAAGCAATTATTTTAATTAATAAAAAAAACTACTGATCATTTTTTTCAGTGCACTCACCTGAGCTATATTTAATTAAATCAATTGTTTAACAAGCAAAGTTTTTTGATCATTTTTTTAATTGTTGAAAAAAATCAAAATTTTTAGTAATCAATATATGTGACGCACAAAATAGAAAGGGACCTAAGGGTTTTGTTCAGGAGAGCCATTTAAAAGATTTAAATACGTGTATCGTTGGTGTACCATCACTGATCGTGTTGGTATTGGTCTCATTTGAAAGCGACACATCTCATGACGTCAGGAACGTGTTGGTCAACCTTGAAAACGCGCGTAGGTCGTCCCTAGCTCTTGTTTTGTGTAGTTGGTTTTTACTCTTCCCTTTCTCTATGCGCTGTCACATATTCATTTTGGTAATAGGTGCAAAATCAACAACTTGTTGGCTTGATTCTATGAATTTGGTGATTAGAAACAATTTTTAATATTTTCTGTGTGCGCTTAGAATCTACTGGAAGTTGTACCAGATTTTTATTGTCAAATCATCTTAAGCGATTAGGCTCATTTCTGGCTTATTTGGTTTGTAAGTCAGCAGAATTGTCATTGTTGGAGAGCACAATCCTCATGACAGTCTTAAGACTCCGTTATATCCCGAAAAGTCACTCACCCTTATCTTAGTTGGCATTTTTTTTTTTGGCAAAAGTTACGAGTTCTTTTTTGATTGGAAAAAACGGCAACAAATACGATACTGTTAAAAAATCTTTTACAAAAACGGTTATTATTGTTGTAAAATTGTATTGTTGTAAAAACTTTCCTTGAGTTTTTTTTTACGCCAGCGTATATGTACAAATTTTCGTCTTAGTATGCTTACGCCAACCACGATAAGGGTAACTATTTGGTGCGGTTTGAATGCCAAAGGCGTCATCGGCCCATTTAAGTTTATGACCGAAAGCGGTGCCTCCGCGAATGGCGAACTCTACAGGCAAATAATTCGTGATCTTTCTATTCCTCATGTCATTGCAAATCATTTGGAGGGAAATGGTTTCAACATGAAGGCACCACATGATATAAAGCAAGTCAAGTGGGTTCGTCAAATCTCTGGTCTATGCTGATAAGCCAGCAACGATTAATCATTTAAAAACCAATATTTGACGCATTATTAACGAAATAAAACCGGGTATGCTCGAAAAAGTAGGGCGAAACTGGACCAACAGGATGGCGTTAATAAGACTTACACGCGGAGGACATATGCCAAAGACTATTTTTTAACACTAAACTGGGTTTTTTGAGATCTAAGTTAAACTGGGTTTAGTTAACAATAATTAGTATAGTGGTTATTTTATTGAACTGTAAATGGTATTTAATCAAAATTTGGATATCTTAATCAGGCTTTAGTTCATTGAATTTAATTTTCATTAAATTTTTAAATTATTTTTATGAAGAAAGGAATTTTACAACATGAAATTAATTAAAATTTATTGATAATTTTTCATTCTTGACTGAGCTGGGAATTGAACCCAGGTTTTCACGGACAGGTTGCCCAGACTAGTTTCGATTGTAACCACACAATCTCTTCAGTGGGGTTTGCCGTCTAGCTCTAACCGCCATTGGCGACGGGTGACGTCATAAGTCAAACATCAGTCTTTAACCCAAATGGTATTTTACCTCGGTAGATCGAAATTTTCTTTGAATGAATGATTACCTATTTTAATTGATATACATGTTCTTCCTTACTTCTTGTTTTTCGTACTTTTTGTCAAGAATTCTTCTTGAAATCAAAAGTACATTTTTTGGCATACATTCATACAAACATACATACATTTATTTATTTATATTTTGTTTGCATAAAAAGAAAACACTAACAATTTAATGTAAAATAAAACCAAAACAAGAGAGAATGATATTGTTAATATGCATATGATTATCCACTAAAGAAAAAATAACAATAAAAACTTGAAAAGTTTGCACAATTTTTAAGTGGATATCGTTGTTATTAAGGCACTTTTGTGTTGTGGAACGTGTCTTAATAACGGGACAAAACCGTTTGAAGATTATTTGTTGGTATGTTAGAATGTTTGTAGATATGTTGATCTGTATGTATGTATGTATTTAAGATGCACTGAAGTAAATGTGTACATATGTACATAAGTGCATATAAAATCAAAAATCGTGAGAGGGGGTTGATTATTAAGGTTTATAATAATTTGATGAAACTTATGTTAGCAATTCTTTACGATAATGTTTACAATATATTGCTTGACTTACATTTGTTTGGGTATGCTTACTGCGGTAATTCGGCAATAGATGAGGGGGTTTGTGGCCAAAATCCTTTTGGAGTTTAAAATTTCGGGTGGATCAAGATCCGGTTCGAAGGACCAAAATGTAGGGGGTTGGGGGGTATCTGGACACTAGTCCTTAAAGGTTTTGGCTCACCTTGTGTTGGGCTACGAAACCTTTCCTTTATAACAAGGTAATTACCTTCCTGGTGGTGTGGAGGGTTTGCGATATAAAAAAAACACTTGTTTCACTTTAGGTTTAAAATATTTATTTTATAGTATTTAGGTTTTAGGTTTTAACACTAGTTGTAAGTTTTAGCACTAATTATAGTTTTTAGGTTTAGCACTAGTTATTTAGGTATTTTTATTTATTTATTGTAAGGTTTAAGTCTTAAGTTTATTTATTTATTTATTGTAAACTTTTATTTCACCAACTCTTTATTAACTTTAAGATAATTTAAAATCCACAGTCTTTTATTATGTTTAAGATAATAGTTTTTTTTAATTAGATTTAATATAAAATAGGTTTTATTATTATTATGTTTAAGATGAAAGAGCACTCAAAAAAAAACCACCACCTTTTGCAACAGTTCAAACGTAAGTAAGTAAGAGTAAACACAGAGAGCAAAAAAGACAAAGAATTTTAATGTGCGTGGATGGTATGTATAAAAAATATGTAAATAAACAACACCATCCGCTATATAATTAGGGTAAACACTCCGGTGCATTTGAATGCGGGCAAAATTAATTTCTAATGTAAACAAAGAGTTTTTGTTATTTCATTAATATTTTAATAAAAATTTATTTTAAAACAACTAAAATGTTAATTAAATCAAAATTATATTTTCAATTTTCTTTCAACTTCAAAAATAATTGATTCATTTATCACATTAATTAAATTGAAATACTTTTTAAGCAATTATTTTAATTAATAAAAAAAACTACTGATCATTTTTTTCAGTGCACTCACCTGAGCTATATTTAATTAAATCAATTGATTAACAAGCAAAGTTTTTTGATCATTTTTTTAATTGTTGAAAAAATCAAAATTTTTAGTAATCAATATACATATGTGACGCACAAAATAGAAAGGGACCTAAGGGTTTTGTTCAGGAGAGCCATTTAAAAGATTTAAATACGTGTATCGTTGGTGTACCATCACTGAGCGTGTTGGTATTGGTCTCATTTGAAAGCGACACATCTCATGACGTCAGGAACGTGTTGGTCAACCTTGAAAACGCGCGTAGGTCGTCCCTAGCTCTTGTTTTGTGTAGTTGGTTTTTACTCTTCCCTTTCTCTATGCGCTGTCACATATTCATTTTGGTAATAGGTGCAAAATCAACAACTTGTTGGCTTGATTCTATGAATTTGGTGATTAGAAACAATTTTTAATATTTTCTGTGTGCGCTTAGAATCTACTGGAAGTTGTACCAGATTTTTATTGTCAAATCATCTTAAGCGATTAGGCTCATTTCTGGCTTATTTGGTTTGTAAGTCAGCAGAATTGTCATTGTTGGAGAGCACAATCCTCATGACAGTCTTAAGACTCCGTTATATCCCGAAAAGTCACTCACCCTTATCTTAGTTGGCATTTTTTTTTTTTGGCAAAAGTTACGAGTTCTTTTTTGATTGGAAAAAACGGCAACAAATACGATACTGTTAAAAAATCTTTTACAAAAACGGTTATTATTGTTGTAAAATTGTATTGTTGTAAAAACTTTCCTTAAGTTTTTTTCACGACGGCGTATATGAACAAATTTTTGTCTAAGTACGCTTACGCCGGCGACGATAAGGGTAACAGTTTAGAGTGGTTTAAGTGCCAAAGGCGTCATCGGCCCATTTAAGTTTAAGACTAAACCGGTGCCACAGTGAATGGCGAACTCTACAGGCAAATACTTCGTGATTTTTCTATTCCTCATGTCATTGAAAATCATTTGGAGGGAGATGGTTTCAACACGAAGGCACCACATGACATAAAGCAAGTGAAACAATCACTTTGTTGAGCCAACGGTTTGGTGACCGAATTATCTCAACAAAAGGACCTGTGAATTGGCCACCTCGTAGCTGTGATTTGAATCCTTTGGAATACTTTTTGTATGGGTTCGTCAAATCTCTGGTCTATGCTGATAAGCCAGCAACGATTAATCATTTAAAAACCAATAGTTGGCATTTTTTTTTTTTTTTTTTTTTTTTTGACGAAAGTTACGAGTTCTTTCTTGATTGGCAAAAACGACAACAAATACGATACTGTTAATAAATCTTTTACAAAAACGGTTATCATTGTTGCAAAACTGTATTGTTCTAAAAACTTTCCTTGAGTTTTTTTTTACGCCAGCGTATATGTACAAATTTTCGTCTTAGTATGCTTACGCCAACCACGATAAGGGTAACTATTTGGTGCGGTTTGAATGCCAAAGGCGTCATCGGCCCATTTAAGTTTATGACCGAAAGCGGTGCCTCCGCGAATGGCGAACTCTACAGGCAAATAATTCGTGATCTTTCTATTCCTCATGTCATTGCAAATCATTTGGAGGGAAATGGTTTCAACATGAAGGCACCACATGATATAAAGCAAGTCAAGTGGGTTCGTCAAATCTCTGGTCTATGCTGATAAGCCAGCAACGATTAATCATTTAAAAACCAATATTTGACGCATTATTAACGAAATAAAACCGGGTATGCTCGAAAAAGTAGGGCGAAACTGGACCAACAGGATGGCGTTAATAAGACTTACACGCGGAGGACATATGCCAAAGACTATTTTTTAACACTAAACTGGGTTTTTTGAGATCTAAGTTAAACTGGGTTTAGTTAACAATAATTAGTATAGTGGTTATTTTATTGAACTGTAAATGGTATTTAATCAAAATTTGGATATCTTAATCAGGCTTTAGTTCATTGAATTTAATTTTCATTAAATTTTTAAATTATTTTTATGAAGAAAGGAATTTTACAACATGAAATTAATTAAAATTTATTGATAATTTTTCATTCTTGACTGAGCTGGGAATTGAACCCAGGTTTTCACGGACAGGTTGCCCAGACTAGTTTCGATTGTAACCACACAATCTCTTCAGTGGGGTTTGCCGTCTAGCTCTAACCGCCATTGGCGACGGGTGACGTCATAAGTCAAACATCAGTCTTTAACCCAAATGGTATTTTACCTCGGTAGATCGAAATTTACTTTGAATGAATGATTACCTATTTTAATTGATCTACATGTTCTTCCTTACTTCTTGTTTTTCGTACTTTTTGTCAAGAATTCTTCTTGAAATCAAAAGTACATTTTTTGGCATACATTCATACAAACATACATACATTTATTTATTTATATTTTGTTTGCATAAAAAGAAAACACTAACAATTTAATGTAAAATAAAACCAAAACAAGAGAGAATGATATTGTTAATATGCATATGATTATCCACTAAAGAAAAAATAACAATAAAAACTTGAAAAGTTTGCACAATTTTTAAGTGGATATCGTTGTTATTAAGGCACTTTTGTGTTGTGGAACGTGTCTTAATAACGGGACAAAACCGTTTGAAGATTATTTGTTGGTATGTTAGAATGTTTGTAGATATGTTGATCTGTATGTATGTATGTATTTAAGATGCACTGAAGTAAATGTGTACATATGTACATAAGTGCATATAAAATCAAAAATCGTGAGAGGGGGTTGATTATTAAGGTTTATAATAATTTGATGAAACTTATGTTAGCAATTCTTTACGATAATGTTTACAATATATTGCTTGACTTACATTTGTTTGGGTATGCTTACTGCGGTAATTCGGCAATAGATGAGGGGGTTTGTGGCCAAAATCCTTTTGGAGTTTAAAATTTCGGGTGGATCAAGATCCGGTTCGAAGGACCAAAATGTAGGGGGTTGGGGGGTATCTGGACACTAGTCCTTAAAGGTTTTGGCTCACCTTGTGTTGGGCTACGAAACCTTTCCTTTATAACAAGGTAATTACCTTCCTGGTGGTGTGGAGGGTTTGCGATATAAAAAAAACACTTGTTTCACTTTAGGTTTAAAATATTTATTTTATAGTATTTAGGTTTTAGGTTTTAACACTAGTTGTAAGTTTTAGCACTAATTATAGTTTTTAGGTTTAGCACTAGTTATTTAGGTATTTTTATTTATTTATTGTAAGGTTTAAGTCTTAAGTTTATTTATTTATTTATTGTAAACTTTTATTTCACCAACTCTTTATTAACTTTAAGATAATTTAAAATCCACAGTCTTTTATTATGTTTAAGATAATAGTTTTTTTTAATTAGATTTAATATAAAATAGGTTTTATTATTATTATGTTTAAGATGAAAGAGCACTCAAAAAAAAACCACCACCTTTTGCAACAGTTCAAACGTAAGTAAGTAAGAGTAAACACAGAGAGCAAAAAAGACAAAGAATTTTAATGTGCGTGGATGGTATGTATAAAAAATATGTAAATAAACAACACCATCCGCTATATAATTAGGGTAAACACTCCGGTGCATTTGAATGCGGGCAAAATTAATTTCTAATGTAAACATCCCGCCCCCCTTGCTATATTGCAATCACAGCAGGGGTCGAGAAAGAATTTGTGAAGCAATGCTATTCAAGTGGGGTGTGGTGGTTTTTTTTTAAAATGCAATTTTAATATAAAAGAAAGAAATAATATTACAGAGATAGTAATATGATGCGCCAATTAACAAAAAATCCATAGTACAGTAATTGATACATTTCAGTGTAGGGAAATAATTTAGCTTAGAGGATAATTTAGTTTAGAGGATAAAAATAATAATATTATATTGATTATAATAATGACATAATAATAATGTACAAATTTAAAATGAATTTAATACATTTGCGGCAATCAAAAGTGCGATTTCTCTTGAGTCCATTAGTTTTTCGTTCCTCCATGGGAGACATGCTGCGGCGGCGGCGGGGTGACATATTGCTGTGACAAAAAAAGAGGGGAAAAAATATCATTAGACAGAGTCATTGCTAGGATTAGGGAGTAAAACTAGTTTTGAAATAGGCCGAGTTACGACGCCAGTAGCGGTACGTATGTCGGCTACTCTGACTCGTTTATCGGGGCCATGATTGACTTGATCAATCCGACCTAATCAACATTGGTTTGGGGGCAAATTATCTTGTTTCACAATAACAAGGTCGCCGGGAGCGAAATCTCGCTGGGGGTATTTCCATTTTACTCTTTTATGGAGTTCCACTAAATATTCTTCTTTCCATCTGCGAGCCAAGTGTTGGTGCAGGATTTGAAGTTTTTGCCATCGGTTGACGTAACTTAGTGAGTGGCTAGACAGGTCGGGTTCTGGGGGAGATAGTAGGGGTGTCCCAATAAGAAAATGACCGGGGGTTAAAGCGCACAAATCAGCAGGGTCATTGCTAATTGGGCTTAGAGGCCTTGAATTAAGACACGCTTCGATACGGGCAAGCATAGTCGTAAATTCTTCAAAGGTAAAGCTCTGGCTATGGCATATTTTCTTGAAATGGGACTTAAAACTTTTTACTCCTGCTTCCCAGAGCCCACCCATATGGGGCGCACCGGGAGGTATAAAATGCCATTCCATAGAAGAAAAACTGTCTTGTGAAAGCAGATTTTTTCGTATGAGATCTAAAAATGCTCGTGTATTCGTGTTCAATATATTCGAGGCTCCGACAAAAGCAGTGCCGCTGTCTGAGTACATAGCATGGGGGGTTCCACGTCGTGAGAAAAACCGTGCAAACGCAGCCATAAAGGCTTGTGTGGAAATCTCACCGGTAGCTTCAATGTGAATAGCTTTTGTGGCAAAACAGACGAATATAAGTACATAACCCTTTGTGACTTTGCAGCCACGGCCAGCATAAGATTTGATGTCAAAAGGTCCTGCGAAATCCACTCCGGTATCATAGAAAGGGCGAGTTAGACTTGTACGCTCTGGGGGCAATGCGGCCATGATTTGTTGGCCGAGTTGACGTTTATGTTTTACGCACATTAAACATTTAGAAATTATTGCTTTTATCAAAGTTTTGAGCTTAGGGACATAATAATGAAGTCTCATTAGACGATATAGCAGCGCGTTTTGCCCATGAAGCGAGTATTTATGCAAGTACGTGAGAAATAGCCTAGTAAAACGGGCGTGATAGGGCAACAAAATGGGGTAGCGCTCATCGTAACTAAGTGTCGGGGATTGCGAAAGCCTGCCGTTGATTCTCATGATACCGCTAGAGTCCAGAAAGGGGTTGAGGGTTAAAAGATGACTTTTTCGAGACAATGGCAAACTTCCAGTCAACTGATCGTACTCGTGTTCAAAATACTGTTTCTGACTAGCGATTATTAAACGGGATTTTGCCAGATTTAGTTCCGCTGAGTTAAATACTTGGGTGTCTATGTTATCACAACGAAGTTTACGTTTCGTGAGATTGTAAAAACGAAACACATGACAAATTACGCGCAGTGCTCGAGGGAAGTCTGAAAAGTCCTTTAGAATATCTTCACTGCTAATAATTGTCGAATGCACGTGAATCGGTTTACTTTCTTCTTCAGTCGAAAACTCAGCAGTCCGAGAAGGCCATTCTTCATGGGGACGTTTTAGCCACGTTGGACCATGCCACCATAAATTGTTTGATGACAATTCAGCGACTGTGAGACCACGGGTTGCCATGTCGGCGGGGTTGTCTTTTGAAGCGACGTGAGCCCACGAATCGCTACCAACTTTTTCAACAATTGAAGAAATTCGATTTTCAACGAATGTTTTCCACTTATTGGGGGGTTTTTGCAACCAAGCCAGGACGATGGTTGAATCTGTCCACAAATAAAGCTTGTAATTATTCAAGTGGAGTTGCGACTGAATCGAATCAATCATAGTAGCCATTAATTCTGCACCACATAGCTCTTTACGGGGTAGTGAGACGAATTTTACGGGAGCTACCTTTGTTTTAGCGGCCAAGAGGTGAGTGGAGACAAACCCTTCGTTTTCCGCTCGAATGTACAGCGTAGCTGCGTATGCCTTTTCTGAGGCGTCACAAAAACCGTGTAACTCAATACGATAAGAGGGATCGAAATCAACAAAACGGGGAATTTTGATGAGTTCTATTTTAAAATAGTCATCCAGGAACGTTTGCCATTCTTTCAGCGTTGACATTTGAAGATTTTCGTCCCAATCCGTACCGTCTTTCCAAATTTGTTGCATAATCATTTTTGCCACTATGATTTTGGGGGAAAGCCAACCGGCGGGGTCAAAGAGTTTTGCGATTTCAGCTAAAACTGCTCTTTTTGTTGTCATGGACTTGTCTGGTTGGGATTTTAGTTTAAAGTAGAAGTGGTCATTTCCAGCATTCCACCTTAGTCCCAGTGTCTTAGTAACACTCGAATCGGAGAGTTTTAGAAACTCTTCACCCAATAGGTGATTTACGGGGAGATCTTTAAGTAAGACATCGTTGTTTGCAGTCCATTTTCTCAGCGAAAATCCAGCGGATTTGAGAACGGCTGCAAGTTCGTCTCGTAATTTCAGAGCAGATGATATAGTGTGCGCTCCTGCCAGCACGTCATCGACATACATATAATTCTCAAGAATATTTGACACTTGAGGGTAATTTGACGCACATTCTTTGGCTAACTCCAGTAAAGTCCTTATGGCCAGGTATGGGGCACAGTTCACGCCGAAAGTGACTGTGTTAAGCTCATAATCTTGAAGTTGTTCATTGGGGGATTCGCGGAAAATAATTCGTTGATAGGGGGTGTGAGAGGGATGTACGAGGATTTGGCGGTACATTTTCTCTATATCCGCATTGAAAACATATCTGAAAAGCCTCCAGCGCAGGACAAGTATGGTCAAATCTGCTTGTAAGATAGGACCGGGGTGAAGAAGATCATTGAGGCTTACTCCATTGGATGAAGAGCACGAAGCATTAAATACTACACGTAATTTCGTGGTAGTGCTATCGGGTTTGTATACGGCATGATGGGGCAAATAGTATGCGCCCTGATTTCCATTTATGGGGGTTACTTTGGTCATTTGACCGAGGGTGGAGTATTCAGTGATCACACGATCATATTCCATTTTTAATTGGGGATTTTTGGCCAATTTTGCTTCATTTCGTAAAAATTGGGATAGGGCTATATTTCTCGATGCACCAATATTGAGGTTTTTCGGGTGTTCCTGTCTGAACGGTAGGGAAACAACGTAGCGGCCTTCATTATTTCTAAATGTAGTGGATTGATATAACCTCTCGCAATATGAATCCTCCGGGGAAGATCGAGGTTTTCTCGGGATGTCTTCTAATTCCCAGAATCGTTGTATCTGGTTTGACAATGCGAGTTCATTAAAAAACGAGACCACCGAAGATTTATATGGGTTGTTGTTCACCTTACCCGTCACGATCCAGCCGTAAACTGTCTTCTGAGCCACCATAGACTGATTATTGTTCCACTGTAAGCCGTCACGAATGATTAGTGGGTAAACATCACCTCCTAGCAGCAAGTCTATTTCACAGCAGGCCTGGCGATAGGTATCAGCGAGTTGAAGGTTTGCGAAGACGTTATTGTCGAAAGTGGAGGAGGGGGAGTAAGGCAGTTGGCCCGTAAGTTTTTTAACGACGAAGGCATCTGTACGTGTTTCGAAGAATTTGTCAACTGGAGAACCAATCTTAATGTCGCATATTTGTGTGGAGGTCGCCGTCAAGGAATCATTTAACCCGTGAACGTCAACGTGTAGCGGACGAGTTCTAAGACCAAGCTTCATCTGCAACTTTTTGGAGATAAAAGTTGCTTCCGACGCAGAGTCGATAAGCGCACGCACAGTGCATTTGACGTCATCATTGTAAACGTCAACAAGAGCTGTGCCCAGGATGATTGAGCTTGAGGGGGATTGCACTTGTGTCGAATACGATTGCAGTTCTCGTGTTGTCGCATCTTTAGAAGTAGAGGGGTTTGTATTTAACGGTTGTGGGGGGTGATTCTCTCTAATATGGCCCGATGTGGTAGTAGAGTTTGCGTCACCAAGAGGGGGATTTTGCGGCATAGCGCGGGGTTGATTTGGTGTTGAGTTGGGCTGATAGCGATGGAGTAATGAGTGATGCTTCTTCTTACAAATGTTGCAAAGAAATTTGCTTTTGCATTGTTTATACTCGTGAGAGGTACCGAGACAATTCGTGCATCGTTTTTGCTGTTTAACAACGTTAAAACGGTTTTCAATGGACATGCTGAGAAATGAAGGACAGAGTCTAAGCGGGTGTAATTGGTGGCAGAGAGCACATTTTTCCGAATTATTCGTCACATTAGTGCTATAACTATTAAGTTTCTTATTTTCGGGTACGTTAGGCTTTTTGAAACTATGGGATTTGTTAGGGTTCGGGGTATGTGAATTCGCAAACGTTGAGCGAATATCGGCGACCGATTCCAAAGTCTGAAACCTTGACGTCAGAAAATCATCCATTTTTTTCCAAGTTGGCAAGTTAGTGGTGTGGGGTAACGATTGCTCCCAGAGGCTGAGCGTGACATCTGGCAGGCACGTCGAACAGATATACACGAAGATAATATCCCAATTGTTTGTGTCGATTTTCAAAAGAGACAAATTCGTTACGCAATCATTAATCGTGCGCTGTAGACGCCTAATATTAGGTCCAGTCTCTTTTAAAATTGGGGATATATTAAAGAGAGACTTTAATTGTGCGTTTACCAGCACCCTTTTGTTCTCATACCGATGCATTAGATTTTTCCATGCCATATCGAAACCGTCATTCGTAATTGGGCAAGTTTTTAGGAGTTCTCGTGCTTCGCCCTGCGTCTTTTTCAATAAGTGGCACATTTTCTCGACGGGTGAGAGGCGCTTGTTGTTTCCGTATAGGGCCGTGAACATGTCACGGAATGTAGGCCATGATTTATAATCACCATCAAAAATTTCAGTGTCGCAGGGCGGTACAGAGATATGGGGAGTGTGATCGAGGTATGATTCTGAAACCGGGGTATTTGTCTCTGCTTTCTTGGAGAGGTTACAAATGAGTTCGTTTACACTTGAGAGAAGTTTGGTGTAAACGTCAAATGTGGAGAAGTAGCGTGACGAAACGGTTTCATGGGAAATCTCTTCTTTTATCTTATCATATTTGGCCAATACGGTATCGTAGGCCGATCTGAATTCGGTCCATAACCGTACGATTTCCTCCTTTTGAATTTCCAAAACATGGACGGAATAATCGTGAGTTGCTCGGCTGTCGAGATAGGTTTGAAATTCGACAAGGCGATCGGAAGCACAGATCAGCGACTTAACGAGTGACATTTTTGTCGAGGTATAATAGTTTGCAAAGGTATAAGACCGAAGCAAGTATTAAATTGTCGCAATAACGTGGGGGTATAAATGGGGGTTAATAAATTTAATTTAAAGAAACTTTAAATTAACCGAGTATATATTTTCCCGATTCTCAAATAAAATATTTTGTAAAATTCTTTTATATTTTTTTTTAACACTTTTCAGACCAGCCTCGTATATAAATGCCAAGTGGTTGATATGTGTAAGATAGGGGTTTATTATATTTTTTTCGGATTTCAAAATATTAAAAAAAAAAATTTTAATGACTTTCAAGCTCAGCCACGTATGCGGTATAAACGTATATAGAGCTAATATTCTCGCACACAAAATATAAAAAAGTTCAAAACAAATTTTCAAATTGTATCACGTATCGGGTGGGGAGTGCGTAGGGGGTTTTTATTTTCCGAATAGAAAAGATATATATGTATAATAAGTTTAGAGAAACTTATACAGTGAGCCTCGTATATAAGTAGCGTGTATAGGGGGTTAATATTTTCCAAATAGAATAAATATATAATAAGGTGAAAGAAACTTATATATTTCTTTGAGCCTCGTATATACGTAACGTGGGGTTTAATATACTTTTAATTAGTAAAATGTATTAAAAAACGTAAAAATATGGGGTTTGTATTCTTTCGGTTATAAACAATATCAACCGAAAACTTTTAAGACGGCCCACGTATATTAATGCTGTTTAGTTATTTGCAATAAGTAACAAACAAACTGGGCATACATTCATACAAACATACATACATTTATTTATTTATATTTTGTTTGCATAAAAAGAAAACACTAACAATTTAATGTAAAATAAAACCAAAACAAGAGAGAATGATATTGTTAATATGCATATGATTATCCACTAAAGAAAAAATAACAATAAAAACTTGAAAAGTTTGCACAATTTTTAAGTGGATATCGTTGTTATTAAGGCACTTTTGTGTTGTGGAACGTGTCTTAATAACGGGACAAAACCGTTTGAAGATTATTTGTTGGTATGTTAGAATGTTTGTAGATATGTTGATCTGTATGTATGTATGTATTTAAGATGCACTGAAGTAAATGTGTACATATGTACATAAGTGCATATAAAATCAAAAATCGTGAGAGGGGGTTGATTATTAAGGTTTATAATAATTTGATGAAACTTATGTTAGCAATTCTTTACGATAATGTTTACAATATATTGCTTGACTTACATTTGTTTGGGTATGCTTACTGCGGTAATTCGGCAATAGATGAGGGGGTTTGTGGCCAAAATCCTTTTGGAGTTTAAAATTTCGGGTGGATCAAGATCCGGTTCGAAGGACCAAAATGTAGGGGGTTGGGGGGTATCTGGACACTAGTCCTTAAAGGTTTTGGCTCACCTTGTGTTGGGCTACGAAACCTTTCCTTTATAACAAGGTAATTACCTTCCTGGTGGTGTGGAGGGTTTGCGATATAAAAAAAACACTTGTTTCACTTTAGGTTTAAAATATTTATTTTATAGTATTTAGGTTTTAGGTTTTAACACTAGTTGTAAGTTTTAGCACTAATTATAGTTTTTAGGTTTAGCACTAGTTATTTAGGTATTTTTATTTATTTATTGTAAGGTTTAAGTCTTAAGTTTATTTATTTATTTATTGTAAACTTTTATTTCACCAACTCTTTATTAACTTTAAGATAATTTAAAATCCACAGTCTTTTATTATGTTTAAGATAATAGTTTTTTTTTAATTAGATTTAATATAAAATAGGTTTTATTATTATTATGTTTAAGATGAAAGAGCACTCAAAAAAAAACCACCACCTTTTGCAACAGTTCAAACGTAAGTAAGTAAGAGTAAACACAGAGAGCAAAAAAGACAAAGAATTTTAATGTGCGTGGATGGTATGTATAAAAAATATGTAAATAAACAACACCATCCGCTATATAATTAGGGTAAACACTCCGGTGCATTTGAATGCGGGCAAAATTAATTTCTAATGTAAACAAAGAGTTTTTGTTATTTCATTAATATTTTAATAAAAATTTATTTTAAAACAACTAAAATGTTAATTAAATCAAAATTATATTTTCAATTTTCTTTCAACTTCAAAAATAATTGATTCATTTATCACATTAATTAAATTGAAATACTTTTTAAGCAATTATTTTAATTAATAAAAAAAACTACTGATCATTTTTTTCAGTGCACTCACCTGAGCTATATTTAATTAAATCAATTGTTTAACAAGCAAAGTTTTTTGATCATTTTTTTAATTGTTGAAAAAATCAAAATTTTTAGTAATCAATATATGTGACGCACAAAATAGAAAGGGACCTAAGGGTTTTGTTCAGGAGAGCCATTTAAAAGATTTAAATACGTGTATCGTTGGTGTACCATCACTGAGCGTGTTGGTATTGGTCTCATTTGAAAGCGACACATCTCATGACGTCAGGAACGTGTTGGTCAACCTTGAAAACGCGCGTAGGTCGTCCCTACCTCTTGTTTTGTGTAGTTGGTTTTTACTCTTCCCTTTCTCTATGCGCTGTCACATATTCATTTTGGTAATAGGTGCAAAATCAACAACTTGTTGGCTTGATTCTATGAATTTGGTGATTAGAAACAATTTTTAATATTTTCTGTGTGCGCTTAGAATCTACTGGAAGTTGTACCAGATTTTTATTGTCAAATCATCTTAAGCGATTAGGCTCATTTCTGGCTTATTTGGTTTGTAAGTCAGCAGAATTGTCATTGTTGGAGAGCACAATCCTCATGACAGTCTTAAGACTCCGTTATATCCCGAAAAGTCACTCACCCTTATCTTAGTTGGCATTTTTTTTTTTGGCAAAAGTTACGAGTTCTTTTTTGATTGGAAAAAACGGCAACAAATACGATACTGTTAAAAAATCTTTTACAAAAACGGTTATTATTGTTGTAAAATTGTATTGTTGTAAAAACTTTCCTTAAGTTTTTTTCACGACGGCGTATATGAACAAATTTTTGTCTAAGTACGCTTACGCCGGCGACGATAAGGGTAACAATTTAGAGTGGTTTAAGTGCCAAAGGCGTCATCGGCCCATTTAAGTTTAAGACTAAACCGGTGCCACAGTGAATGGCGAACTCTACAGGCAAATACTTCGTGATTTTTCTATTCCTCATGTCATTGAAAATCATTTGGAGGGAGATGGTTTCAACACGAAGGCACCACATGACATAAAGCAAGTGAAACAATCACTTTGTTGAGCCAACGGTTTGGTGACCGAATTATCTCAACAAAAGGACCTGTGAATTGGCCACCTCGTAGCTGTGATTTGAATCCTTTGGAATACTTTTTGTATGGGTTCGTCAAATCTCTGGTCTATGCTGATAAGCCAGCAACGATTAATCATTTAAAAACCAATAGTTGGCATTTTTTTTTTTTTTTTTTTTTGACGTAAGTTACGAGTTCTTTCTTGATTGGCAAAAACGACAACAAATACGATACTGTTAATAAATCTTTTACAAAAACGGTTATCATTGTTGCAAAACTGTATTGTTCTAAAAACTTTCCTTGAGTTTTTTTTTACGCCAGCGTATATGTACAAATTTTCGTCTTAGTATGCTTACGCCAACCACGATAAGGGTAACTATTTGGTGCGGTTTGAATGCCAAAGGCGTCATCGGCCCATTTAAGTTTATGACCGAAACCGGTGCCTCCGCGAATGGCGAACTCTACAGGCAAATAATTCGTGATCTTTCTATTCCTCATGTCATTGCAAATCATTTGGAGGGAAATGGTTTCAACATGAAGGCACCACATGATATAAAGCAAGTCAAGTGGGTTCGTCAAATCTCTGGTCTATGCTGATAAGCCAGCAACGATTAATCATTTAAAAACCAATATTTGACGCATTATTAACGAAATAAAACCGGGTATGCTCGAAAAAGTAGGGCGAAACTGGACCAACAGGATGGCGTTAATAAGACTTACACGCGGAGGACATATGCCAAAGACTATTTTTTAACACTAAACTGGGTTTTTTGAGATCTAAGTTAAACTGGGTTTAGTTAACAATAATTAGTATAGTGGTTATTTTATTGAACTGTAAATGGTATTTAATCAAAATTTGGATATCTTAATCAGGCTTTAGTTCATTGAATTTAATTTTCATTAAATTTTTAAATTATTTTTATGAAGAAAGGAATTTTACAACATGAAATTAATTAAAATTTATTGATAATTTTTCATTCTTGACTGAGCTGGGAATTGAACCCAGGTTTTCACGGACAGGTTGCCCAGACTAGTTTCGATTGTAACCACACAATCTCTTCAGTGGGGTTTGCCGTCTAGCTCTAACCGCCATTGGCGACGGGTGACGTCATAAGTCAAACATCAGTCTTTAACCCAAATGGTATTTTACCTCGGTAGATCGAAATTTACTTTGAATGAATGATTACCTATTTTAATTGATCTACATGTTCTTCCTTACTTCTTGTTTTTCGTACTTTTTGTCAAGAATTCTTCTTGAAATCAAAAGTACATTTTTTGTTTTTCATGTTTTTGTCTTTCGGGCGACCTACGCGCGTTTTCAAGGTTGACCAACACGTTCCTGACGTCATGAGATGTGTCGCTTTCAAATGAGACCAATACCAACATGCTCAGTGATGGTACACTAAAGATACACGTATTTAAATCTTTAAAATGGCTCTCCTGAACAAAACCCTTAGGTCCCTTTCTATTTTGCGCGTCACATATAGCTCGTGCCTTAGCTGTTAACAATAATAAGTATTGTGGTTATTTTATTGAACTGTTAATGGTTTTTAATCCAAATTTTGATATAAGTTAATCTCAAAATCTCTGAGTACCATCACATCGGAATGACCTCTCTTTTTCTAACGTTCTTTTGCGGGTTATCGTACAACGTGGTAACGCTAGGGACCTATTTGGTCTATGCGGGGTCTTTGCGACCGGCCACTCTAACCTAACCTAATCTCAAAATAGATTTTTGCCGCCATTACCAAGTTTGTATAGAAAATTTAGACGGAATAGCTTCGTTTTGCTTAAAATATTGGTCTTTAATGAAATAATAAAAAAACTGTCACATTCCGCCGGAAAAATCCGAGTTTCAGAGTACGTTAAACTAAGTTTGAGCTTAATCCACAACTCAAAAACCCGGCCTAAATGCCCTAAACTTTTTGAACTAATCAAGCCAAAATTTTAGTAATTTTATTAAATTTCTTGTGTTTAATTTAAAAGCAATTCTATTCCTCTAAAATTAATACCCCTTTGCAAAACAGATTTGGGGCACAACAATTTTCCACTTAAAAAATTAGTTTAGAACTGAATTAAAAAATAGTTACTTTAACTTTCATCCTAACAACTTTATCCTAAAGAAAAATTATAACTTCTCATATTTGAAATACCTTCCCCAAATACACTAACAGTCACTTCTAATTACACATGTACGAAATGTATGCAGTAAATACTAAATGTGTCTGTGTCTAAGTAAAAATTACAAAAATTTTATATTTTACAGAACACAAAAACCTTAAAAAAACTTTACCCACTACCTTAAAACTTGCACAAGAATTAGACTTTAGAAATCCTGTAAACAAAATAAAGACGAGACGTTTTTAAATTACTGCAAGAAACAATTATTAAAACAAACATCTGAACACACACACACACACACACACACTTACACAGAAATGCATTGAATTGAAAATGGAAACACATGCGTGCATATCCTTTAAATCATATGTGTGTTAAACACACATGTGACTAAAGAACACAAACACACGTACAAAAGGGGGCCAGGTAAGTAAATATTTCATTAAGCTCGACTACAGTTTTATATCAAAAACATGAGTGTTTTCTTAATTCTCTAACAAAGACAAGAAAAAGAAAATAACAAGAAGAGAAGGCTTCAAACAAAGAGGCCACATTTTCATCCAGGTTTATAAAAAAACATTAAGAAAAGTATGTAAAAATTTTAATGCCTAACAACATTTTATCTGAAAAAATGTTCACCTATTTCATTAATTTTGTTCTGGGATATTTATTAATGAAATATTTTAATAAAGAAAAAATAGAAAGCCCCCTATTCTATTATTTGTATATGGGACAAATTACTTACCACATACATGCAAGCAAATGTTAGCACATGTTCGCACACGCTCTTTAATTTACTGTTTGCTTTACTATTTTTAGGTTTCAAATGAAACACTTATAGCATTCTTAAAACTTTAAATGATAATTAAAGTATGTCAATAGGTTTGTAACAGTTATATGTGTACACAATCCACTTTAGCTGTAACTATAGCTTAAGCTACAGACAAAATCATATTCTAAGCTTTAAAATCTTTGTCTAGTTTTCGAGCTAAACTTCAGGCTTTTCCATAGTCTAAATTTTGTTCTAGTCTCTAATCCATAGTTTAAGCAAAAGTCTGAACTATAACACTATGCTAGTTGAAAAAACAGACAAGCCGGGCACATGGCGTTTTAACATCATTCGGGTACGCTGAATCCAGTGGGGCCCACGGTTTTTTAAGATTGGCTCTGGTTTTCGAGATATACAGTTATTTCGAAAATGGAGGAGGTTGCACAACATATATTCGCGTAACTCAAAAACGGTTTAGTTTATTGAAATTACTAATAAAAAACCGAAATTCCGCAATAAAATTTCATTTAAGAAAAACAAAACCTTTTTTCTAATATGAGTAGTCGTTATTGAAACATAATTTTTTTTTTTTTTTTTGAAAAAAAAATTAATTTTTTTTATCAAAATTTCGAAATTTTTGTTTTTTAAAAATTCATAAAAAATTAAAAAATTCAGCTAGGCTTCTAATTTTTTGCAGACATATCAAAAACGAAGCTGCAAACAAAACAAGCCATAAATGATTAAGATCTGTTAGCAACTTTTGAATTTTTTCGCAAAAGTCGACAAATTTTAATTAATTTAAGAATTTCATAAAACGCAATATTTGTATGGGAGCCCCACTAAGAAGTGGCGATAAGGGGCAAGTATGTCTTGAGCAAATGTTAAGGACAAAAAATTAATTAAGGTCGGTCATACATTATATACCACTAGGGGCGACTTCTGGGAATTTGTGGGACTTTTTCTTCAATATATATGAAGAATATAATTTATATGGAGCATTTCATAGGATTTTTTTTAATTATTAAATTCTTTATTCAACATAATGTATATATCGAGCCTTTGCTGCAATAGAGTCATAACTCAAAAACGCTGATTTTTGAGCTA
This sequence comes from Pollenia amentaria, assembly GCA_943735925.1. Classification (NCBI taxonomy): domain Eukaryota; kingdom Metazoa; phylum Arthropoda; class Insecta; order Diptera; family Polleniidae; genus Pollenia; species Pollenia amentaria. The sequence continues at coordinate 32,862,982 of OX031010.1, read as the reverse complement.
ATGTGTTTAATGCTTTAGCTCACAGTGGAACATAGGGCCGCCTACTAGCTAAAAATGTAGAGTTAATCACCATATCGCTTCTTTATATTGTGTTAAAATTTCATACAAATATCTTCTATATGCAACTCTAGAGAGAATAATTAAATATTTAGATGCTAGAAATTCAAATTTGAGTTATGACTCTATTGCAGCAAAGGGCCGATATGGAGAATGTGCCAATGCAGAAAATTTATTTTCAATGACATTTTGATGTAAAATTTTTTAAATACGGTTTTTGTGCCATTTACAATGCAAAACAAAAGAGCAAATATTCAAATTTATGCTTTCCAAAGAAATATGCATGCATTATTACCACACTTTCACTTTGCTGTAGGAATTTTGGAAAATCCACAGTTACCGATTAAAAAATTCTTAGAATTAAGAAATAAAGTCATAAATGCTCCACATCAAACTGGGTAATGTAAAAAAATGTATAAAAGCATTGTACCCAGGTGGTGTTGCTTTTACCGAATTGCGCCGAATTTTTCCACGATTAGCCGGCATTAAAGTAAAAGAAGGTATGAACTCTAACTACTTTATTAAATTAGATTTATATTTCATATCATAATGTTTTTATTTTACAGGAATTCTTAATGGACCGGACATTCGTCGTCTTATAAAGGACCATCAAATTGAGGTTGCATTGAATGATATCGAGCTATTGGCCTGGAATTGTGTGAAATCAGTTATAGAAAATGTATTAGGAAATCATCGGTCCGAAATCTGGCGAATTTTAATCAAAAATATGCTAACCGCATTTAGAAACTTAAACGTTAGAATGTCATTGAAAATACATTTTTTGCATTACCAGATATATATTGAAGCAAAAGTCCCATAAATGCCCAGGAGTCGCCCCTAGGGAGATAAAATGTATGACTGGCCTCCATTAGTTTTTTGTTCTTAACATTTTCTCAAATTATACTTTCCCTTTATCACCATCCCTTAGGGGGGCTCCCATACAAATATTGCGTTTTATGAAATTCTTAAATTAATTAAAATTTGTCGACTTTTGTGAATAAAATCAAAAGTTGCAAACAGATTTTAATCATTTATGGTTTGTTTTGTTGAAAATTTTTTTTATATACGTCTGCAAAAAATAGAAGAAGCATAGCTGCATTTTTCCATTTTTTTATGAATTTTAAAAAAACAAAAATTTCGAAATTTTGTTAAAAAAATTATTTTTTTTTCCAAAAAAAAATTATGTTTCTAAAACGACTGCGGATATGAGAAAGTAGTTTTATTTTTCTTAAAGGAAATTTTATTGCTGAATTTCGGTTTTTTAAGTTTTTTCTATTTACTAAAGGGGTTTTGAGTTACGCGAGCATATGTTGTGCAACCTCCTCCATTTTCGAAATAACGGTATATCTTGAAAAACCGCGGGAACCATGGGATTCAGCGTACCCGAATTATGTTAAAACGCTAGGTGCCCAGCTTGTCACGAAAAAAAGTGTCAATTTCTTGCACAATGTAATCTAAGCTTATAGTCTAGTTAGGGCCATGTGGTCCACGAAAGGGCGGACTACTTAGAAAACAGGGGCACTCGTCGCTAGAGCTGCAAAACTATCGATAGTCGGCCCAATCGATAGTCTCGATAGTTTGCTTAAAAGCTTCTGTCCAGGGTAGGGAATGAAGGTAGTAACCAATGAAAAGTTTTAAAGCTTCATTTACAGAACGTGTACAGTACATATGACATTTTTGATTTAAGACGAGTTCTTGAAATTTAATTGAAATTTTATCAAATATAAAAAATAATAGTAATTGAATATATGAATAAACAAATAATTATTAATTTTTGTACATACATATAACCACTCAGCTGTTTTCAGATTGTTTTTCTTGATTAATTATTTCAAATGTACTTTTCATACAACAATTTGAACATGAAAGTTAAAAACCTTATGTGTTACTCAAATTTTAGCATACACATAAAATTACATTTGTGTAGAAAAGTGATATTCCACATGACAAATACACATGATGTGAACATAGCTATAGAGACGATTATCAGTTTTTTTACCTTCGACTGCAATATATTCACTTTAAATCAAGAAATTTAGAAGGTTATTATGTAAATCCCTTCATCTTGCGTTGACAATTTTTTCATATAAAATTTTGTATAAAACTGTTTTTCAAGGGAGCTTAAGTGTTTTACAAAATAACCCCATTAATATTTTTAAGATTTTTCGTTAAAGCCTGGTACTCTGTTCAGTATTTCATGCGAAATGTTGTCAAACTCAATATATAAAAAATTTCTGTGAAATAAAAACGAAAAAATGTTGATAGAGTTGTACTGTATTTATATTACGAAAACCATTCGAAATGTTTCTAGCAACATTTTAATTTTCCGTGCAAAACAAGTGCAGCTTATCATTTTTTGTAATTTTTTATTTTGTATTTGTAAAGTGGTTTTTATAACAAGCGTTTCACGAAGAAAAATGTAGAAAAGTACTAAAATTAATAATTAAATAAAATTTTTTGGTTTTTTGATTTGGGAAATTATAAAAATAATATGGTTTTTCTTTTTTTTAATGCCAATAAAAAAACAAAGCTGTGTTAATTTACAGAAAATTATTGCTTATTTTCAATAATTGTGACTAGTAAATGTAATGGGCCCAATTGAAATCTACGATCTTTCACCGGGCAGGGTGATAGTCTTTATACGCAGCCTGTACCTGAAATGGTGATATACACAGGCTGCACAAAAGGTCCTCTGGGTCGTGGTGCACATAGCTTTCTTCATATCTATCTAGGGCTGCGAACACTGGATGTAGAATTGCCTGGCAATTGTGGCTCTGCCTGGATGACGGGCGTACCATGTCTCTACTATTGACGACTTAGAGGAAAGTATCAGTTTTTTTTATTAGTTATCACTGGGCACTATCTTATAGGTTGGCATGCACAGCCTCTGATGACCAGACACTATAAGTTCTGCCGATGACTGCGAAAACGAAAATGATGAAGAGGACGTAGAATACCTTCTCTGTCATGCCTACTATAGCGAGAATGTGACTGAATACAAAACCAAAAGGAAACAACAAAACTGGCTGGTACGGTCAAGTCTGTACCCCTTTCCCTGCTCATTTCTTCTCTCTCTGCCAAAATCTCAAGACTTACTGCGTTACACTTGACGTGTATGCTTATTAAAGCGGGTTGGCCTTCATCCAAAAAAAAAAAAATTGAGCCAGTCACCCCCTACGATAAAAGATAGCCAATGAAGTTTCTAAAACAGGAAAAAAATTTGTTTGCCACGCCCCAATATTCAGCGCTTTTTTTTATATACAACGCTGCCATTTAAAGTTCGATCTCATCATATCGCATGTTCTTTTCCAATGCTAATCCCGCATAGCTCTACGCTTGTCTGCAGGAGACCAGTGTTTCTGGCGGGAATTGAACCCGCAACCCGAACGATGATAGACTAGCTCACTAGCAACCAGCCTGACCCTAGTTGTTCATGGCTTGACTATGCATAGAAAAAAATTTGATCCAAAAGTAGCAGGTTATATGTATGAATTCATACCTAAAATCGCTTTAAACCTGCTGATGGGATGCCTGATTTTTGTATCGGGTGTTCCCGGTTTGGAGGACTATTTTCAGCTGACAATAAGCGCTTCTTTTAAAATAATAAAACATGCAAATAAAGCACTCCTAACGCGCTTTTTAAGGGCTAACTATATTAATATATTCATTAATGTTTTACTTTTACTTGTTGAAATGCCTTTTATTCAATAGTTTTCGTAAATAAAATATTTTTATTTTTATCGCTTTAAAATCTTCTACTTTGTCAGCACTAAAATAGCAGTTTTTTTGTACCTTTAATTCGTTATCATTTACTGCTCTATAAGAGCTCTCTTATTGAAGCGCTCGATTGTGCGCTTTTCCTGGCTTCATTTTGGCCTTTATTAACTTTTAAATTCGACATCAAACTCTGCACAGCACTTATGGCATCTCGGATCCTTCTCACTAATGACCAATTTTTTGCAAGTGCCAAGAGAAAAAAGTTTAGTCTAATTTAGACAGTTTTTTCTTCTTGAATAATGCACAAACATTATTCGGACATAAATCTCTAATTTGTTTCCATTTTATGTTGCATTAAAGTGCAGACAGGTATGATGATGTCTATTAAGACCAAAAACACATTGTGAATGCTTTTGCTTAAAACAAAATTGCATTCAAGCAGAAGGAAAAAAATATCCACTGTGTCAATTTAAGAATAAGTGATAACAAGTTAGTTTTGAAAAAAAAAACAAACTTAGAAAAAACAAATACATGCACAGGTATTTTAATACAAAGACAGTAACAATACAAATATATTACAACATGTGTTCAAAGTTTTCGAATTTCCATCTCACAATTTGGTTTAAAGATTGATGTTTGGCTATTGACTGGCAGCTGCCTTCGATGGTGGTGAGTGTTAGGACGGCAAACCCCTTTTAGAAGATTGTGTGGTTACGATTGGAAGATGTCAGGGCATCCTGTCCGTGAAAACCTGGGTTCAATTCCTACCTCAGTCAAGAATGAAAAATTATCAATTAATGTACTTTGGATTTCAAGAAGAATTCTTTATAAAAAGTACAAAAAATAAGAAGTAAGGAAGAACATGTAGATCAATTTAAATAAGTAATCATTCATTCAAAAGCAAATTTCGATCTACCAAGGTAAAATACCATTTGGTTTAAAGATTAATGTTTGACTAACGACGTCATCCGTCGTCAATGGCGGTGAGAGCTAAACGGCAAACCCCACTGAAGAGATTGTGTGGTTACAATCGAAACTAGTCTTGGCAACCTGTCCGTGAAAACCTGGGTTCAATTCCCAGCTCAGTCAAGAATGAAAAATTATCAGTAAATTTTATTTCATTTCATGCTGTAAAATTCGTTTCTTCATAAAAATAATTTAATGAAAATTAAATTCAATGAACTTAAGCCTGATTAAAATATCAAAATTTGGATTAAAAAACCATTAACAGTTCAGTAAAATAACCACACTACTAATTATCATCAATAAATTTTAATTAATTTCATGTTGTAAATAAAATATTTTAATGAAAATTAAATTTAATAAACTTTAGCCTGAATAAATTGTTAAAAAAAAATTTGGATTAAAACCTTAAACAGTTTAACAAAATAACCACAATACTAATTGTTTTGATGCAAATTTTTAATTTTTTTTGCTTTGAGGGAAAACAGAAATATACAGAGCTGTTCTGAGAATCGCGTGATTTCAAATCACGTGCTTATAAAATCGCACGTATGATTTTGTAGTGTTCTCAAAATCATACCGTTTTTGTGTTTCTCGGTATGCTTTCGGCCATTGAACTTTTTACTTTGTAGGTTTAGTTTTGGGACACACTGTCAGAGTATTAATTCTTAAAGAGAAGAAGAATTGTATATTTTTCTTTTGTATTTATACCAACATTACTGTCATGTGTGTTTATTTTACTTCATTGTTGTCTAGTAGTTACTCATACCTTTTCAAAAACAATTTCCTTATTCTCTACTCAAACACACATACACAGTCTTATGTGTGTGTTTGTCACGTTGCAATAATGTTTAAATGCTAACAGTGCAATAATATGCATATTTACAGTTATGTTGTATTTTCTGTTTCTCTCACACTCATCTCCTTTAGAGTACAACTTACAGTGGCGTAAAATTTACAAAAAAAAAGAATATGTCAAACTTAAATGTAACAAGAAAGATTGCTATATTTGGCTATGCCGAATCTTATATACCTTCACCGTTCTTCAAATATTAATAGTTTATGCCACGCCCATTTTGCGGATGTTTTGAATTGATAACCAGATGGTTGTACCTCATTTTGGGAAGATTTTTATATATATTTCATATTTTATATATATATTTCAATATTTGTATAATTTTACGCCACTGTGCAACCCAAACAACCAAATGAATTTGTGTTTAGTAGTTACTTAGTTAGTGTAAATGTAAACGCACATCCGCATGTACATATGTATTAAAGTATATTTATATGTATGTGTAGCAAAATATAAAAATTCTTGGTGTAGACTGTCAGCGTTTAACTTCAGGTTTTTTCTTTCCTTTCTTTCTAAAACCAAAAGCACCTGGTCTTTACGAATATATTTTGAATACACCAGCATTTATATAAAGTTACTTCTATTTAGCACAAGCAAAATTAAACCAAACAAAAACCATACTTTCAACATAAAACAAAACACAGTGGGTTGGCTTTAAACAAATTACACTTTAAGAAATAAAAAAAAAACCCCATTAAGAAAAAACAATACAAAATAAGCACAAAAACCATAATTAGTATTGTGGTTATTTTATTGAACTGTTAATGGTTGTTAAATCCAAATTTTGATATTTTAATCAGGCTTAAGTTCATTGAATTTAATTTTCATTAAATTATTTTTATAAAGAAAGGAATTTTACAACATGAAATGAATTACAATTTATTGATAATTTTTCATTCTTGACTGAACTGGGAATTGAATCCAGGTTTTCACGGACAGGTTGCCCAGACTAATTTGGGTTTTAACCACACAATCTCTTCAGTAGGGTTTTCGTTTAGATCTTACCGCTATTGAAACAAAAACTTCATGCATCGACTATTTTTCACCTTAACAAAATAAAATAACCAATATTTTCTGGCACTTAATCCCACTGTGCTTTTTCACACTTGAAACTCTTCTTTAAACTGCAAAAATATTAAGAGAAAAATTAAAGTCATGTAGTTAACATACACATACCTGCATACAAACACAAACATATTTATCTATGCGTAGTTTTGCACCCAGCATAAGCGCAGCTTATACAATAAGGATTTAAAGGATAATGAACGAAGTGAATCTAAACGAAGTAAAAAAAAAACAGAAAAGAAATATAAATGTATACATTTTTATATGATTAGAAAAGATGTAGTTTATTAGAAAGATGTAGTTTCGGAACTAGTTTAAGATAAATATTATGCAAATATTTTGTTTTTTTTAAATTTTATTTCAGGTTTATTGTGTACAAGTGGGTGAAAAATGTTCCTATTAATAAAAAATTTAAAAAAAAAAATCAAGATAACATAGTTCACAAAACATAAAATGAAACAAATTTGAACCATAAAATAACATTTTTACAGCAAATGCCTGTTATTTGAAAATGTAGTATTAGGGAAGTTCCATTTACGGTGGCACAAACATTTATGAGTTTATTAAAAAAAAAAACTGTGAGTGCTTAATTCGGCTATGCCGAATCTTATATACGCATCACCATGGTGCGCTAATAACAGAATGTTATATAAATACAGTTTTTAAGATATAAATAAATCTATTTTGTGCCACGCCTACTTCTCCACTCCCACCCACATTTTGTTGAATGAAGTCTTATGATAACCAATATCCTTGTCCCTTATTTGGAAATTTTTATTCTTGCCGTTCTCCAGATATACGGAAATATATAATGCCTTTGTATGGGAGATGCGCGCCCACTTCAATAATCCCACCTATTTCTTTAAGAAAGGTAGTGTATTGATAACCCTGTTATGTGTACCAAATTTGGACAATTTTTCTGGTACCATTCTATAGATATAAATAAATCTAATTTATGCCACGCCTACTTCTCCACTCCCACCCACATTTTGTCGGATGTTGTCTTATGACAACCAAGATCCTTGTACCTAATGAAATTGTTGCTCTTGCCGTTCTCCAGATATACAGAAATCTATTAAGTCCTTGTATTGGAAGTGACACGCCCACTTGTACAATCCACCCACATTTAGTCGGCCCTTGTACACTTATCAACTAAGATGCATGTAACTAATTTGGAAACGTTGGCTCTTATCTTTATCCAGGTATACATTAAAAACAACAACAAGTGATTTGATTGTAAAACTAGAGGCAGACGTGATTTTTGCTTATATCTCAGCAATTTGTGGACCGAACAGACTTAATTTCAATTGCAAACAATTCCGCCCATAGATAGATAAATGCGTCTTCATATTGATGACGGCCTAACATCAGAATTGGAACATCAATGTTATGACAAATGGCGACAATAAGGCAAAAAGTGACATCAATCCAATGACGAACGTCATCGTAAAATATTGTCATATTTTATGGGTATCAATGCTATGACTACAATGACATCAATTTGATGCCACATTTTTTGAACACTGATAGAAAAGGCGTCATAACGCTGATGTATTTTGACATAAATACAGACAAACTGTCACCAGTGCGATGACATAATATATCATGTCATCAGTAGGGTGACAAACTATCATCAGTGCGATGACATAAAATATCATGTCAGCAGTGCAATGACAAACTGTCATCAGTGCGATGACATAAAATATCATGCCCTCAGTGCGATGATATAATATATCATGTCATGTCACATAATATATATTATGTCATAATTATTAACATTATTTTCATGTCTTAAAAGTAAAATTAGAAGCAAAAATTCCCATATTATATTTTTAAATTATTTATTTAAATCTATTATTTATTTAATTCTATTTTTTTAAATTATTTATTTAAGTACATCAAATTTTGAAAGTAGAATTATTACGAAAACCATATCGGGCATGCTGCTGGTGTCTTATAATTGAGAGTTATTCTGTTAACAAACAGGGGAATTCAACAAAAGTGAAACAAACATGTGTAACGGGTAAGTAAATAATGATATTCATTTAATTTGACTTAAGGTCAATAACAAAGAGTTAATTTTTTACCCTAATGCCAATTTGGCCAAGTTATGTTAAGGCTGACATCACAGTGATGTAAAATGTCATGGGGTCAAAAACGAGGATACTTGTCATATAACTAACGTCAAAATTCATCAGAGCTATGACGCCTTTTCTATCAGTGTATGACATAAATATATAACTACCGATTCCCAATCGGTCTTCGGAAACTCCATTTCAACGGGCACATGAACGAACGGACATCGTGATTTGGAATACTCTTCTCATAAGGATCCAGAATTTATATACTTTAAAGGGTCTAAGATCAACATTGTAGAAATTACAAACGGAATAAAAAAAGTTTTTTACCTTATGGGAAGGGTAAAAATAAAGGTTATCCTATTCAATATTGTATAAAGTCAAAACCACAGACAAGTTTTAGAAATAAAATAATCCAAGTATTCGAAAATTGGCGACAAGAAAGTCCGTTATTTTGAAGGAAAAATTACCAAAATTTTCAATTTAATTCGAAATCTTGTTATTCCATAAGAAATTTTTATCAACATCTACAAGAATTTGCTGTTATATATGTAAAGTTTATAGAAATTTAATAGATCCGTTAATTTTTACTTTTTGTTTCTGTTATTCCCTTTTCCAGTGTATTCAAGCTTTCAGTTTATTACAACTTTATCACCACACATGTCACAACAGTTACTGCAAGTACTATCGTTACAAATACCACTAGCAAAATAAATCTACTACTACCGACAACTATTCTACCACTGTCACTAACACATAGACTAACACATTACACTCAAATGTGTCAAAATAAGATGTCAAGCTCAGTTTTTATTTATTTTTTTTTTTAAATTTATTTGTTTTATTATTTACCTTTATTTGGTTTTGCATATTTATTTTGCATAAATATTTTAAAGTTTTTTTATTACTTTTCATGTATTTCCATTTATGTCCTCAAGAATATTTCTGGTGAGGTTTTATTTTTTTTTTTTTGTAACTTAAAGAAAATTTATTTATTAATGCATGTATGTACTTTAAAGGGTATATCATTCAGGACTTCCACTCTTTAAAATGTAAATAAAACAAAGTTTGTGTAAAATGCCATCAACATTGTTTACTTATTTAAAAATTATAACATGCAAATATTCACCGCACAGTGCCCCAGAATCGTTATTCATTGGACAAAGGTCTGTAACTTTTGAACGGTTGAAGATATTTTTTTTTTTTTTTTTGGGCCCACAGTCGCAAATAATTTGACATAATTTTTTGGCTTCCCTAGTTTTAATATTCAACTATGTCATAAAATTTTTGGAAATCGGTGATTATGCAGGCGCTGCCAATGAAATTAATTTCTAAGCCATTGTGCACTGCGGCTTTGCTGCATGACGCGCCTTGGAAATGCCCAATTTTCCGTATCTCTGCAGCATAAATCAAGTTGAACTTCACTGCGAAAATGTTTGCCAATCTTTTTCAATAAAGCTATTAATCAAAAATTAAATCAGTTTCAATTAAAAATATAATCAAGTGAATGAAACTTTTGCTTATATCAGCAGCATTACTTCAGAAAATTTTGCTAAACAGAAGAAACTAAAAATTTATTTCAATTAAACAATTTGTGATATAGTTTAAAAAATTATTAAATCTGCGCCAGTAAACAAATTTATATAGTAAACGTAAAAGTTTAATTCACTTGATTAAATTTTTAATTAAAACCGAATTCGTTTTTGATTGATGGTTTAATTGAAAAAAAAATTGTCGAGAATATTTTATGTGCTAATAACAAAAAATATATCATTGATACTATTAATTTGTTTACTGGTGCAAATTTAATTAATTTTTTAATTAATATCACAAATTATTTAATCGAAATCATTTTTTATTTTACTATTCATTTGTATACTGGTGCAAATTTAAATATGTTTTAAAATAATTAGATAATTAGATTAGATTGTGGTTATTTTATTGAACTGTTAATGATTTTGAATGTTAACAGCTAAGGCACGAGCTATATGTTTACATTTGTCCTTCAAGTTGTGCTGAAAAAGGTCAACAAGAAAAAGAAAGACAAAAACATGAAAACCAAAAAAAAATTACTTTGGCTTTCAAGAAAAATTCTTGACAAAAAGTACGAAAAAACAAAAAATAAAGAAGAACATGTAAATCAATTAAAATAGATAATCATTCATTCAAAGCAAATTTCGATCTACCAAGGTGAAATACCATTTGGTTTAAAGATTGATGTTTGACTAATGACGTCATCCGTCGTCAGTGGCGGAGAGTGCTAAACGGCAAACCCCTCTGAAGAGATTGTGTGGTTACAATCGAAACAAGTCTGGGCAACCTGTCTGTGAAAACCTGTGTTCAATTCCCAGCCCAGTCAAAAATTAAAAATTATCAATAAATTTTAATTAATTTCATGTTGTAAGATTCCTTTCTTCATAAAAATATAATTTAATGAAAATTAAATTCAATGAACTTAAGCCTGATAAAAATATCGCAATTTGGATTAGTTGTGTTTAAAATTAAAATTAATATCACAAAAGTTGTTTACTGGTGCAAATTTAATTAATTTTTAATTAACATCACAAATATTTTAATCGAAATCGTTTTTATTTATTTCTGTGTTGACCCATGGCATGCGTTATGTTGGGTTTGAGGGCTTCAACGCTTTCTGGCTAATTCGTATATAGAGCTGCGACTTACGCCCCATAAGAAAATGTCTAATGGGGTTAAATCTCACGATCTTGGTGGACGGTTAACATTACATATACATGAGATGGATACTGAAGGTGCAAAACGTCCAATGTGGCATGAGCTGTGTAACACGTCTCGTTAAAACCACATGCCTTTGCTGTTCAAATCATCCAATTTAGGCCAAAAGAAGTTGGTAATCGTCGTGCTATAGCAAAGAAAAAGCAACAGAGATGCGAAAGGCCGACTTTTTGTGAGCGGCGTGAAGTCGACTGCCTCGGATTCTGATGCACACTTCAAGGGAGAGCAGCAAATCTTGGATTTCGTCGACATGCAAGTATTAGTTTATGGTTCACTAAACCAGTAGATTTAAATAAATCCACCACACAGTGCGAAGAGAACCGCCATTTTGCTTAAACAAAACGATCGTTTTTTCGTGTTTTAGAACGATTATCCGTCTATGATGATTTTGCAAAACAGATTTAAAAGAATACAAAACAATTCGTCAGATGTAACTGCAACAAAATGGCAGCTATCAACCTTCAAAGTTCGAAAGTCTCTTTTAAAAGACCCTTTCTTTATGTGCATATGTACAGTGGAATCTCTCACGACCAGACACCTAGCGGACCATTGAAATGTGTTCGTATAAGGAAATTGTCCCCTCAGAATAACTTAAGGCTTTCCTTGTGAAACGCTTTCGAGACCTGGCAACACTGTCCATCGAAAGGTGGTCTGCATTAAGGGAAATTGCACTGTATATAATTTTATGGTTTTCAATGTTTTGATATGCATAAATATTTAACAACAATAAGAAAATTTTAGAAGATCCAATAGAAAAAAAAGACAAGAGCAAAATAATAAAGAAGTAAATATTTGACTTCTAAATAAAAAATGTCAAAAAATAAAAATAAAATTTATGTTTGAAAAACTCTTAATTTTGACACTTAATTTTCCAAAACAAATGCTGTAATGCAAATAATATGACTTTTTATTATTATTGTTATTTTTTATAAACCTACACATAAATTAAATAAAAATATTTATGAACGAGAGGTTAGAAATAAAACTTCATTTATTTAAGGACATTAAAACCAGATGTCGCTCATTTCGTGCAAGACCGTCACAACTCAAAATTTGGCATTTTCGAGTTAGTAATGCAGAAATGTTCTTCTCTTAAATCTCTACAAATTGATCTAAGAACGGAGAGAATTATCGAAAAAATAACGGTAATACAGATGCTTTTGACGCTATGACCTCTTGTAACAAACTTGAGCAATTAACATCAACAAGGTCACATTTCAGTTTTTTTGTTGGCATTCCTCTTGTACATGTGGTTTTCTTTGTAGCAAAAAAGAAACATTTGATTTTATAACTGTATATAAAATAAATAATAAAATAAATAATAATAGGTTGCAATCTTAAAAAGGCTCTCCTGTAAAGTTTCAAATTTTGAGTTGTGACGGTCTTGCACGAAATGAGCGATGTGGTTAAATTTGAAGCAGAAAATTGCACACACAGTGGCATAAAATGTATAAAGTTTTTAATGAATTTTAAAAAGTATTTAAAAAAAATTGTGTATTTAAGGAAAAATATAGTATTTAAAAAAAATAATTAATTAGCTTTTTCATAGAAAAAATTCTGAAAATTTATTTTTTTAATGCAATTTTAAAAAATTTACAACTTTACAAAATTTTTGTTAATGTTTACAATTTATGTCTGTCGTAATTAAAAAGTGAACAGTTGTGTCCCTCCAAATTTTTCTTCTCCTCATACATTTTGGTTCTTATCTGAAATAACCAGGGACCGTAACTGTTATTCCTTTTTTTATAAAAGTCAGATGATAACAGTAATTTTTTTATTTGAATTAACAGTTAACAATTAACAAAATTAACCGTTATTAAAAATTTTTTTGGATCAAAGATAACAATTATATTTTTATTTTTTCGTGTAAAAATAAATGTTATTCTCTTAATTGACTTAAAATATTTATTTTAATGTGCATAGGAAATCCCCATGACTATCATACATTGAGAAATATATTTAAAGTCAACTAAATTATTATAACACGTACATTTCTTTAGAGAATAACTGTTATTTTTTTTCAAAAAACTAAATATCAAAAAATAACTATTATGTTTGATTGTGTGGTGTGCCCTAATACATTTTACTAAATGCATGTAGCGCACCCTAATAAATACACATGCATTAGAATTTGACACCCCACTTCAAAATAAAACATTAACATTAAGGCACATGCATTTATCAAAGAACATTAATCCGTTAAAAATGCAACATAAGCAGTTTGGTAAATTGAGTGACTGTTTTTGTCGTTTAACTCAATTTACCAAACTAATTATGATTGGTCAATAATTTTTGAGGGGAATTAGAATAAGATTTTAAGTATAAGATAATTTTGTATAAAAAGGGGCTCCTGCACGCAGAGAAAAATATGTTTAAATATGGTCACCTCCAACAAAGCTATTTTTAAAGAAAATTTTAAACATATTATGTTTAATTTAACCATATTATTGTTACCGACAACCATATTATTGTTAAATTAGTCCTCCATCAAGAAGCCACAACCATATTATGGTTGCCTCTAAACATGTTATGGTTAAGTATGACAATAATTTGTTTTTAAATTAACAAGAGTATTTTCCTCTTTTCCAAGAGCAACATTCTATGGTTGAAAGTCAACCATGCTATTATAAATGTTAAACATATTTTAGTAATTATTAACCAAAACATGTTTGGAGGCAACCATAATATGGTTGAGGCTTCTTGATGGAGGACTAATTTAACCATAGTTTGGTTGTCTATGACAATAATATGGTTAAAATAACCATAGTATGTTTACAATTTTATTTAAAAATAGTTTTGTTGGAGGTGAACATATTTAAACATATTTTTTTTCTGGGTGTGCCCAAAATAAATCAGATTAAAGCAGAACTTCAAATCGGCATTAACTGTCTTGAATTTCAATTGCATAAAATCTCCTTTTGCCCTCATTGAGTTGAGATCGGCAAAAGCATTAGCGTAGCCAGTGGCAAACTCTGCCGGTTACAACACTCGACACAAAATAGTAAAACCAACCTTTTTACATGGCTATCCTGCCTTTTTACATGGCGATCCTGCCCAAACGGACGAGAAATTTAATAATTTTACATAATAAATCTGCCCAAACAGACCAGGAATTTAATAAAATTTTTCGAATAAATGCCCAAACGGACCAGATATTTAATAAAATTTTTTGAATAAATGCCCAAACGGACCAGAAATTTAATAAAATTTTTTGAATAAATGCCCAAACGGACCAGAAATTTAATAAAAAATTTTGAATTAATACCCAGCCAGACCAGATAGATTATATTATCGTTTTTCACATGAAAGAGAACATCAAAATCAAAAAATAACTCTAATTTTTTGACAAAAAAAATCAAAAAAAAAACCCTTATTTTTGTTCAAAAAAATCAAAATCAGAATTTAACAGTTATTTTACATCGACAAAATTAAAAACAAAATTTTAAAACTTAATATTTTTTATAATAGACTAGTTCATAAGGATCAATATGGTACCCCAGAATCTATACTTTTCCAACATTTACTTCTTTATTTTGTGCTTTGTTTGTGCTAAAATTTCAAAATATCTGTAATTTTCGGTCCCTGTAAATAACTTATATGGCATTCCTGCAGACAAAATATGTAACTAGTATTTAGCTAGAAATACACTAAAAAATATCGTTTTTAACTTTGGTTTGTCATAAGAGCTCCACTAGTTAATTTTTATGCATTTTAAAACTAGTTGTTTAATTCATAGTATCGGTATTTAAGGCAAAATTTAATTTTACTTTAATATTCCCAGCAATATTTTTTCATACTTTTTGCTTTGTAAGCCAAAGCAGAGCAACAGTAAGAAAAAACTTCAGGCATTTACTGCCTGCCCTCCTAAGAAAAAAAGTCACTAGTGCCAAAATTTTAAAATTGAGATAGAGACAGATTCGGAACGGTGAATGTGTTTCAGATTTTTGTGTTAAGCGTAAAAACATATTTTTTTCTGTAAATGACTAAGAAACGTTAAGCAAAATGGTCACATCTACCACCTTTAGCGTGTTTCCTCGACAAAAAAGTCTTATCTGCAACATGCTATGATATGTGGCATGATATGTGGTTCCAGGCTCTGAAAACAGAATAAAGCAGTTGTAGTAGTAGCTGATGCTGAAGAATGCTCTGTAGCGCAACAAATTTCAAAATGTTGTACTTTTCGCTTTAACTTCAACTGCAACGACTACTACAACTACGAAATTTGTTGACACTACTTTTAAGCTGCCGTTTTTAACTTTTCAAGGCTTGCAGAGCTATTATTAACGTTGTACTGCAACGACTATTCTGTTCCCCACTTAAGACTTTTCTCCTTTATATCTATGATTTTTTTATTATTTTTGGATCGTATGGGTTTTTTCTTTGTGTGTGCAACACTACGGACAAGTTCTTGCAAACACCGACAAGTACGAATAACTTTAAGAAGTCATAGAATTTTGTTCCTGGATCTGCGAATACCATCTCAGAGTAATACAGAGCAAGCAAACAATAGTAACGACAGCTAAATTCCAAAACATGTTAAGTATAAAAAAGTGAGTTTTGCAGAAGCAGCTATTAAAATTAGCGGGCTATTGTATGCTGTTACTTTTTTGTGCATATTTTGAACTTATTTAAAATGAACAAGGTCAATTCAAAAATGTAAAAAACTTAAAAACATGCCAAGTCAACTTAGCATGTTTTGGAATTGAGCTGTTGGTTTGAAATAAAAATTAACGTTGTGCATTGGTGCAAACCAGCCTGCTTCAGTTCACACATGAATACATTTATTTATATATTCATACACACATTTTGAAGCTGCAGGTAAGAAGACTTAATTTTTAAAATTGTTGCTGCTTTTTGGTTTTGGGAGTTTCTGTAGATTTTAACCCCCATATTTATAAAAAATATTTTAGGTTTATGAAACGAACTTTCTATGAAAATTTGTTTAATAAACCTTTAATTAATCAAAAGTATTTTTAATTGAATATGAGTGTAAATTTTTATTAAAAATTTATTAATTTTTTTTTGTGTACACAGCAAAAAGTGTTTTATCAATTAAAAAAATGATTTAAAAAGTATTTTTATTTAATTAATGTGATAATTGAATCAATTATTATTTTAAGTTGCAGGAAAATTAAAAATTTTATTTTGATTTAATTCACATTTTAGTAGTTTTGAAATAAATTTTCAATTAAAATTTTAATGAAATAACAAAAACTTTTAATTGACTTATTTCGTTTAAAATAAAATAATTAAAACTTGTCGAATTGTTGTTGGGAATGGTCAATACGTATTTAAATAAATTAACACATTGTTTGAAATGGCAAAGTTTTTTGATCATTTTTTTAAGTAAAATTAAGAATATCATTTATTGAAAAAAAAAATATTCACAATTTTACAATTTTTAGTAATCAATATAATCATTTTGGTAATAGGTGCCAAATCAACCAATTGTTTGCTTGATATTATGAATTTGGTATAAATTTGGTGACTGGGGATAATTAATTATTTTTTCTGTGTGACTATAATTCAAACGTTATTTATCGTCGGCTTAATATGCAAACCAGCTAACACGTTTTCAGCACATTTTACAGGAAAGAGAAAAAAACTTCTTATATTTCATATATGCAGCTTGAGAGCAGTTTTTCTTATCAAACCTTTTTACACACTTCAAGACTCAAATTGAAGAAAAACTACATGCTGGTCGACGAGGTGTATCTTTCTCTATCACACGGCATCAAAATCTCAATTAACTTGAAAAGTGGATTTAGCAGGTTTGCACATTAAGCCGACGTTGTGTTATATGATAATAAAAACAGAAAATGGATCGAGAAAAAAACTTTGCACTTTTAGCAATTTAAAACTCCGAAATCGCTAAAAAAAAAATAAAAGGATGGAAGTCAGCAGCAGAAAAGAAAAAAGAAACCAATAAAGAAATTTTGATAATGAGACATAATTTACACGGCTAAAAGAAGAAGTGCAAAATTGTACATCTCCGAAAAATTTTTTTAGAAACTAACTCACAATTGCGACCTCTATTTGCGATCTACACACATAAATGTTTATACTAATAACGACTTCATGTCATCTTTTGCGAATCTATTTATACTCTGTTCGAGCCCAGACGTGTAGATGGCCCTAGAATGCTTGGCCCATTACGTCTATTATGTTAATTAAACTTATTCATAAGATAAACACTATGTCTGAATTCAAATTGAGCTATTATTCATCAATAAACTTAAGTATACTTTAAGGATTAATCGAATATTCGAGAAAATTACAGAGGGGTTGAAGTACAATAATGCATAACAATCTTAACATAACATTTGTACTAGAAAATTCTGTACAGTGATTTTTACATTAGAAATCTGCATAACTAATACAATAACAATTTAATCTAATATAATAACTGACAAATACTAATAAATTAAACTAATTAATAACTAAAGTTACTTCCGTAACAATATGTTTCACTGACAAAAAATGGAAAATAAATATATACACAACATCTCAAAATTTTGAACTTTTTTGTACAATTTGGTTTTCGTAAGATTTATTTTTTTTTTTTTTTTTTTTTTTTTTTGAGACTATACTAGGCAAAATTTATCATCAAAATTTCCCCTGTTTGTTACGGTAATAAAATCGAATCAAATAATATATTTTTAAATCATTTTTAAGATTTGTCAAAAATATGAAATTTTAAGACGCGAAAGATTAAAAAACTTAAAACCTAAATATCTCAAAACCATTAAAATGGAGATGAGACTTTCTTTCTTAAAAGGGCAGGATAGATATGTGGGAGATTTCATCTCAAGTGATACATCTTTTAAAGCCGATGTCTTCCGATTTTCATTAAGGTTTGTCCTACTGGATAATAGTTTAGACACGTTTTTCAATAAGATCGGTCAAGAACTCTCTCAGTTAGAGGGGGTCAAGATTTGACATTTTGGCTAAACAGTTGTTTTTTCTCATCCATGTCACCTGTTGCCTCCCTAGGGGAAAGGGAACTAACACTCAACTTGTCACGTGACAAGTTTCTTTAACATGGCGATGTCCTACGAGGGGTTAATTGGCACCTTTTTGATACTTTGTAACAGGTCACTAAAATAACCTCAATGGACACATCCAATTACATTTAAAATAATGCCTGTCGCAGATATTGTCCCAAATTAGTCATGTCAATATGATATATTCCCTTCATATAAAGTTATAGAACTAGAGAGAATCAGCCACTAACCGGACAAAATCCAGTCACATGAATAGTTTTGTGCCAATCCCTTTCCTCTGGACCAACTACACTCTAAACACATTATCAACAGGTAAGTGATATGTCTTGTTTTCACCTATCACAATTCGTTCCTCTTAATTATTGTTCACTGGTCTCGGGACAAGTGCTTTAAGAAGAATTGACACAAATTTCCCGCATGTTTATTGTTCTTAGCAAAATTTCTGCCAATTAGTATCGACATGTATTCCTTCTTTCTTGTGTGTATTTTGGACTTTGTTTTAGCAAAATCAAAAACTTTTTGACTTTTGTCAAAACGGGCCCTTCTTTTGTTGAAGAGAAAGCTTATGTATTTTCCTTTTAAGCACATACAGACTTATAACACACAATTAAGTGATTCACAAGGTGTGCTATCAAGTCATAGCATAATGTCCTAAATAATAATTTACAATTGTTTAAAAATAATACTGTTGTGTTGTTAACAAAATAAAAATGTTAATGCTGTGTTCATTAATTCGACATAACTGCACAGTAGAAATCTAAATTATACATAGAAAAAATGATTGCTAAAATATTTTCAAGCAAACCCTTGTTTAAAAATTTTTTTAATTTCAACAAATTTTGTTTACTGTTTCTATAAATATTTTTGTTTGATTTTTATTTTAGCTTTTAGCAACAAAAATGTTGACAACTATACAAAAATATAATATACGCGCCAGGGCTGTGGAGTCGTCCGAAAAAAGTACTAACTCCGACTCCAAACGCTGAAATTTTTTAAGTGCGACTCCGACTTCGACTCACGACTCCGACTCCTACTCTAACCGTGATGCGAAATGAATGAGACGTAAAATTATTTCTCTTTTGTGTAGAAACATCTTTATTAAACGAATTATGGGAATTCCCGCGTAATGTGCATAAGAAAAACATGAGTGTTATGGTAGGAATTAAAGGCAGGCCGATAAAGATGTTTCTACACAAAAGAGAAATAATTTTGCGTCACAATTTTTCTAATACATACTAGTACTTATGCGCTATAGCAACACTTATTCTGTACAATGTTGAAAATATTTCAGCGTTGATGGTTAAAAAATTCTGATATTAAAATTATTGGCAATTCCTGTCATTAACATTTTTTAGCATGAGTAAATTATTTAAAAAATCACACATCTTTTTCAACTAGATCAATAACTGAGTATAAGTTTTGCTAATGTAATTTAGACTTTTTCCCGCACGTATAAAAAATATACCTAAATATACTTAAATAGTAAAGTACTTGAATCAACTATTTCTCATAAAATAAATTAAAATCTACTTATTCATATTGATCTGCAATATATTGCATCGCCAATTTCGAAGAATTTTTATATTGGAAAATATTAGAAATTTTTTAAAATTTTTTATGCCGAAAAATTTTGGAGTCGGAGTTGCGCGTTTTTTTTTTTTGGGTACTGCGACTCCGACTCCAGTACAAAAACCTCAACTCCGACTCTTCAACTCCGATTCTTCAACTCCGACTCCACAGCCCTGATACACGCTATTGGTTTCAAGTTTTCATAATTTTGTATGAAATATTTAACGCTATTTAAAGTGGTCGTTATTTAAATTTTTTTTTTTTGATCGTAAGCCCCACTACTTTAAGTGAAAAACATGAACAACAACAAAAAACACAGATAGTCTATTTTTGGACGCATTTAAAAAGAACAACAATAAAAAACATGATAAAATACCGTGGCGAAGTTTGGCTAAATTCCAAAACGTCATTTGCAACGCAACCGAACAAAGTCATGCATTCCTAAACGCAACCTGTGTAAACATTGACAATGTCACATGTCCCTAAATGTATAATAAAAGTTATCGATACGCAACCAAAAGCAAAGTTTGCATCACTTATTTCGCTGATGCTTTGTTGACATTTTGTGCAAATTACAAAAAAAAAAAAAAATCATGGCGGAATAATATAAGTAAGAAAATTTTCTTTTAAATGTAAATAATAAAAAAAAAATTTTATTTATATCTCTAGGGGGAATAAATGGACTTTTGAGTGGAAGCAGCTATTGTTAACAACACGTTTGCATAGTGAAAGCGATTTTATCTCAAAAAAAAGAAAAAAATTGTTTTGTGGAAGAAGGTGCTGCGGGAAATTAAAACCATTGACTCGAATTTTCCATTCAGCCGCAATGAAATTATGCGCAAGTAATTAAATTTTATGGTGACCTACAAGCAAATAAAAAAAAAAAAAGAAACATCTGGAGAGTCGACGACATCATGGGAGTTTTTTGATAAAATGGACGAAGTGTATGGCACTCGTAGCGATGTAACAGTTCCTGAAATCATGCTAGACAGCTCTTTGGAACATTTGTTATCCGATGGTATTGATTCACCGGCCACCTCTGATCCTCCAAAAAGTCCACAAGAAACTCCGCGAAAACGAGCCAGATGTGAAGTATTAGAATTTTTACGAAATGAGAGTGATACTGACAAGGAAATAATAAAACAGTTCCTGCAGTGTAAAAAGGAGAAGTTAAGTGTCGAAAAAACAAAAATTGAAGAGATCAGAAAGTTACGAGAAGTTTTATGCGAAGTTTTAAGTCGAACTGGTTCCAAATAATGTGTGCCTATTTGAATCTAATTTGAATTGAATTTAATTTAATTGTTATTCTGGTTACCTGCTTATTTAATTAAAAGTGCAAATGAATTGTTTTAATAAAATACTTATATTTACTTTTTTGATTTCAAAATAACAAATTTTTTTTTCTTTTTATGCTGAAAGTAGTGTTGTTAAGTTAATTCGCTTTCTTTTCGCTTCATCTTGTTCAGGAGGTGGCTGCTCCAAATAGTTGTTGGATTCACAGCGAGAAAAATCTTCGTCAGCTAAAAGATCAAAGTTATTTGAACCCTCATTTGTTATTATAACACGTTATGAAGTATGAAACATGACATAATTACATATTTAATTAATGTAGAGTTAGTCATCTCCAAATAATTTAAAATTCTAAACTTTTTTTTTTAAATGCCAAAAGCTTGTTCTACAAATACTCTTGTGGAGCTATGAATATTGTTAAATCGTATTTGGTCGCTGGTCAAAAATCCATGGTCTTTGTAAGGTGTTATCAAAAAAGATTCTAGCGGATGAGCTGCATCGCCGAGTAAGTGACACTATGGAGGAAATCTAATCAATCTGTTTACGATTGCTCTCCTAAGCGGGCAGTTCTTCCAGATATTGGCATCGTGGCAACGACCGGGATAACCAACGAAAACGTCCGGAAATTTCATATCGCTATCTACAACGGCCTGAAGGCAAACATGATATAAAAATAATTTAAAGAAATCATTTTTTGCATACCTGTACCACCACAGAATGCGTTCCTTTCCGATTGTAAAAGCTTATACTGTCATTTTTTGGTTGCATTATACGAATGTGCGTTCCGTCTATGCAACCCAGCACGAAAGGAAATGGATGTGAACGGCTCGACTCAAACCCTTGCATAGTTCTCAACTGGTCAAATTCGGTAGTAGGAAATTTAATTACTTTCCCCTTCAATTTATTAATAAGGCGTATTATTTTGACAAAAGCTCAATAGACAGTACCACTACCAATGTTGAAACTGATTTCGCGAAAGCTATTTTGATTTCCGAGTTTCCAAAGCGTAGCATATAGTGATTCTTTTAACGTTATCACGGGACGTCCCGTTACTGAAGTCCTCCATAAGGGTTGTAGCATTTTGTAAAGTTTCTGGAAATACAATTTGTGAGCTGCAATACAAATAGAGAATTATTTCTCACCTTGAATGCTGAAATTCCCATACGAAAGTGGCTATAAAAAATGTCATCAGGCATTTCTCCAATGGTTTTAATAATTTTTTTATATTTTGGCACATGTCTCCGTACTTTTTTCTTTTTAATTGCAAATAAAGCAATAGTGCGTTTGTTTTTTTTTACTTTTTATGTATTTTTGTACAATTTTAAAATTGTTTTGAGGAGTTTTTTCTAGCAATTCCCTTAAGTTTTCAAATAATATATTTTTAATAGTTGACATTTCCATTTTTAGAACCAGGGACCGAAAATAACAGTTATTTTGAAATTTTAAAACAAAAAAAGCATATAGAAGTAAATGCCGGCAAAGTTATTCAAGTATACCATATTGATCCTTATGAACTTTTCTTTGATAAAATATTATGATTTTTAAAGTTTTGATTTTTATTTTTTCGATCAAAAATTACAGTTATTTTTTGAATTTTATTTTTTTGGACAAAAGTAACAGTTATTTTTTGATTTTTATTTTTTTGAACAAAAATAACAGTTATTTTTGATATTTATTTTTTCGATCAAAAATAACAGTTATTTTATAATTTTTATTTTTTTGAACAAAAATAACAATTATTTTTTGATTTTTATTTTTTCGAGCAAAAATTAAAATCATTCTTTAAAGAAATATACGTGTTATAATTATTGAGTTGTCTTTAAATATTTATTTAAATGTGTGATCATCATTGGGATATCTTATGCGCATTAAAATAAATATTTAAAGTCAACTAAATAATTATAACACGTATATTTCTTTAAAGAATAATTTTTATTTTTGCTCGAAAAAATAAAAATCAAGAAATAACTGTTATTTTTGATTGAAAAAATAAAAATCAAAAAATAACTGTTATTATTGTTAAAAAAAATAAAAATCAAAAAATAACTGTTATTTTTGTTCAAAATAATAAAAAACCAAAAATAACTGTTATCATCAGACTTGTATGAAAAAAGGAATAACTGTTACGGTCCCTGTTTAAAACAACTAATTGCAAGGAAGTGTTTCCAAACGTAAAAAACTTGCAAAGTTTTTTTTTACAAAGTAAACAACACAGTTGGTTGCTTTGTATCGAAACAGTATCAAAACCGCATCACCCTTTGTTATTAAAGCAATAACAAAAGTAGGTAAAAACGACTCAATGCCAGTGTTGCCACTAAAAGCAAAATAATGATGAAAACCATATCAGGCCGTAATGCTGCTTTTTTTAATTGAGATTTCTTCTGTAGCCAAGGAAAGGATACAGCGACAGTGAGAGGGGAAAAAACATTGTGTATAACAAGATGAATTGTGTTCGGAAATTATTTAAAAAAAATGTGTCCCAAGGCCAGCCGCTCTTCACTGATTCAGCAAAATTATTTGTTTTTAAATATGTGTTAATTTCAGTAAACTTTTTTGTTGGAGTCAGCAATATTATTAGTTTAATATCAAACACAAATTTAACTAATAATAACAACTATTTGTTTGAAAAAATCGGAGTTTTTTTTCAATAAACGAAATGCAAAATAAATTGTTTGAATATGCAAATTCGTTTGTAGGTCCTGTTTTAACCAAAAAATGTTTTCATTTTAAAATTTTTTTGTTTGAATTGGAAAAATAATTTTTTTTCTGTAAGCGGTTGCCCACAGCAGTCATATACATTTCTTGTAATTATTTTAAGACATATGACTTTACAACTTTATGACTACCTTGTGAATCACCCAAATGTAAAATATTTATTTTAATACAAATCCTTTAAATTCTTACCAAATTTACATGAATTACCAATAATTTCATAAAATATTTAATTCCACACATTAAATATTTACTAAATATTTGTAAATATTTATAGCAAAAAAAAATTTCCTTATTAACAGCCCACAAACTGGGTGCAACAACAACAAATCTTTCAAAATATTTTTGCAAATAAAAAAGGTTTTACAAGGTCTTAATCAGTCCAAGACAAAGGATTTATAGTTTAGTAATATTCGCAAAAAGATTTATTGCAAACAAAAATTGTCCTGTTGTAAAAAAAAATATCCCATGGAGTGCAAGCTGTGCAATGTACACGTATGTCCTTGGAGGTCGTTAACGTATGTGTCTGTCTTTTTTGCTTTTATTTTTCTTTGAACACACATTAAATTTATATTGCCAAGGGGACAGAAACAATTGCTCTGCTGGTCATATTAGATGAAGGTTGTAGGCGGGTGATGAAAGAGGGTTCAGAGGTATTGGTGTTGGTGTTAAATTAAGCGGCAGCAGTTGGGATAAATATTTATAAAGATATTTTGTATGTATAAACGGTAATTTTGGCAATATTAAGCTGTATAAAATTTTTAACATAATTGTATTTAGTTACAGTGACGACATTTCATTGTCCTGTTAAAAAATAATATCACTTCGAGTGCCGGCTGTGCATGTACGTCCTTGGACATCGTCAACGTTTTGTGCCTGTTTTTTTTTGGTTTAGATTTTTTTCGATCACACGTTTAATTTGTTTCGTCAAGGGGACAGAAACAAATGCTCCTGGTTGTATTAGAGGATGGTCGTAGGCGGGTGATGAAAGAAGTTCTAAAGATATTTCATTATAATGTAAACATGCACCGGCGGAAGTTGGGGTAAATATTTCTATAGATATTTTGGAAGTATCGGGTGATTCATGTTGAGGTTTGATTTAAAATGTAAAATAAAACTCATAAATTTTAAAGTGAACTTTAAATTTATATTATTGGCGCATAAACGCGCGACGGACCAAGGAGCCTCATCGGACATCACATTGGCTGGATACAATGTGATGTCCGATGGACAGATCATATATTTCAGGTGTCGAAAGAAGCATTCAAGGTGGTATAATCACTGAGGAATCAGAATCTCTTGATGTTCTGGGCATGTGGATACAATGTGATGTCAGATGGACAGAAGGTGTCGAAAGAAGCCTCGTTTTTTTGAAACGGTGTAAGATATACTTCACTCCATCTGATCTCCTTACTATTTATATTACCTATATCCTACGGCGAATGGAATACAACTCTCATGTATGGGCCGGAGCTTCAAAGTCTATTATGGAGCTTCTCGACCGTGTGCAGGAGAGGGCGAAGGTTTTCATTGGGGACAATAGGATATGTAATTATATTGACTCCCTTGAGCACCGTCGCAATGTGGGTTGTATTTGCCTGTTTTATCGTTACTACCATGGGATGTGTTCTGATGAAATTAGGGATCTGGTTCCCGAAACCCATACGTTTCTGTGTAATACACGTTTTTCCTCAAGAGCCCATCCTCGATTGGCCGGTAAGTCGTACAACGCATTACAGAGAAAATTCGTTTTTTGGCCTGACTGTTCGTATGTGGAACAACCTTCCGCCTGAAGTATTCCCTCTAACTTTCAACATGAATAAGTTCAAGTCGAATGTTTACAAGCACTACTCCCTCTATCCTCCTTCCCATAACCTATTTTCTTAGTTCCAACACAATTAATTGCATTTGTAGGGGTCATCCTCTGAGTGCTGGTCCTAAGCAAAAAAAAAAAAAAAAAAAAAAAAAACAAACAAAGTTTTACATTTGCTGTTTGAAATCTGCAGTGTATTAATGTCGTCACAACTTAGTTCACATTAAAAATTTAATTGCTGTCAAAAAACCGAAATGAATTGACCTAGAAAAACTAAGAAATACGTATATTTTTTTATGCTTTTTTCAGAATCTGATCAGTTTGGTCATGGGTGAGGCCAGTGTTATAAACATATGTATAAAATAAATTGTTTTGTTGTTTTCATTTTTAAAAATTTATGTTACGCATATAAAACCTTTTGAATATTTAAAAAGTGTTGTTTATTAAAAAAAAGTAGCATCTTAAAGAAACACATTGATCTCGAAAAATCCCGAAGTCCCGGAAAATCCCGGGATCCCGTAAAATTTCCAAATTTTCAAAAATCAGTCCCGATTGGCATCCCTACTTAAAAGTGAATGAAAAATTCGAAAAAGTGACATTTGTAATGTAAGAAAAAAATATTGTGGTAATTTTGTATTGTACATACATACATATAAATTTTTAGAATTGCTCAAAGAGTTAATTGTAAAACAAATTATAAGGCCTTTCTATACGCCTTTCTATAGCCTTTCTGAACGTTGTGTCTTCGTTTTTAAGATTTTTTAAATTTTCACAAAGTTTGGAAAATTTTTCACGAGCCATACTAAAATTGTTTTTAAAGAATTCCCAATATTACCAGAACCGTGAAGATCGTTCCTTTCTTTGAGTACATACATGCGTTTAAAGTTATTAATTTCTTTTGATGTTAAATGAAAATACTCAAGCTCGAGGTCTGTTGTATGTAAAATGTTCTTTATTTGCTTCCAATATTTCGATATTCTTTGAATATCATCATCCGGGAATGGTTAATGAAAATTTACATAAACTACAAAAAAAAGAGTATTAAGAACTACACTGATGCTGAAACATGAAGAGCTATTACTCCTTTTTTTGTAGTTTATGTAAATTTTCATTAACCATTCCCGGATGATGATATTCAAAAAATATCGAAATATTGGAAGCAAATAAAGAACATTTTACATACAACAGACCTCAAGCTTGAGTATTTTCATTTAATATTGAATTTTAAAGGTCGAATAAAAATATAACTTAAAAATAAAAAAAAAAATTCTTTTGAATGTTTACATGAAAAAATTACCAATTTCCAAAGTCTGGGGATTTTATAATTAAAGATTTCGCCAGTAGAATTAAAATATATTTCTGTACCCTATTTTTTTCTAATTCTTCGCCAACATATTTCTGCTTGATGATGGCATAAAATTCTTGCGTTTGAAAAGTAATTACGTACTTTATTTTTCATATCGTTATTAGATATGATATAATTTAATAAGAATTCAATAAAATCTTCCATTTTCATTATTATTTTTTTTAAGTTTTGATTTATTTTAATACAAACAAAACATAAACATGAAAAAAATAACCGTCAAACTTTTTTCGAAAATTCGAAAATAAAAACACTTAACATCATATTGGAAACACTTCGACGTGTTTTGCTCAAAACAAGTGTTTTTCTTCATAATGGAAACGCGCTATTAAACTGTGCTATATTTAATTACATCAATTAATACATTGTTTGAAACGTCAAAGTTTTTTAATCTTTTTTTTAATTAAAGTTAAAAATATAATTTATTAAGGAAAATATTCACAATATGAAATTTTGACAATTTTTAGTAATCAATATGATTATTTTGTTAATAATACTGTTTGCACTTTATATAAATGATTTGGAAAAAAAACTTCAATACTGTAATGTTCACATGTACGCTGACGACGTTTAACTTTACATAAAGCCCTTATGACACTACATTTTTAATTCATTTAATTGATATAGAATTGATGGAAAGAAACAGTAAATGTTGGAAAGAGCAAACTATAAAAAATGTAAACAGAATTTTTTTTTTAGTTTTTCTTTTGTCTTGATTTTATTCATTTTATTAAATGTTGTCAACTTTTCGTTTATAGGAAACATAAAAACAAAACAAACAAAAAGCGGTTAATCGCTGAATTTCCACATTAACCGCTGATTCAGCAACACTATTAATATTTCAAGCTTGAAATGTCAATTTTCAGTTGAATAATTTTACATTGTTTTTGACATAACTTAATTTTTTATCGATAACTTTAGTAAAATTTTTAACAGTTTGCTATTTATCTTAATACAGCTAAACTCTTTGCACTTGGTAAATTTTTCTATTACATTATATTTGCACTGTTCACCAAAACTAGAACAATGCATTAAAAATGTAGTGTCATAAGGCCTTAAGTAGTGACTTAATGGAGATAAATAACTGTGTGGAAAAACTAAATACGGATCTAAAACACATTAATGAATAAGCAAATACAAATAGATTATGTATAAATCCCAAAAAGTCTAAATGTTTAGTAATTACTAGGAAACATGTTAAGTTGCCTGTTGAACCTTTAATTATGCTTGATAACCAAAAAATTAAAACTGTATCTACAGCTAAAAATCTTGGTATCACTTTTAATTGCACACTAACCTGGTCTGACCACATAAATGCTGCTGCAGGGAAAACTTTTGCAAAGCTACGAATTCTTTGGAATATCCAGTCTATTACTCCACTTAATATTCGAATTCTACTTGCAAAATCTTATTTAATACCTACATTTTTATACGGATGCGAAATATATGCCAGCTGCGACTCCCGAAGTTTAAAAAAAAACTTATATCCACGTATAACGCTAAACTGAGATATGTTTTTAATTTGAGAAAATATGACCATATCTCTCAGTACGCGAAAAAGTTCTATGGAGTTACAATAAGTAATTTGCTGAAAATAAGAACTTTGATCCTCCTACACAAAATCGTATATACCCGTGAACCACCATACCTTTTTGAGAAAATCCAATTTACACGCTCTAGAAGATTAAATGACATTATACACATAAGACATCGAAGTTTAATATCTGAGTGGCAATTTTATGTTCATTCTGTCCGTCTTTGGAACACGCTACCTTCGTCCATACAATTTATAAGCAACGCTCTGCATTTTAAAAGAGAACTCTTTCAATATTACGCATAAAAACACTATTCAACTTTTGATTCTTAATGTTGTTGTTAGTTTATTATTATTTTTATTTTATCATATTCGTATGTTTTGATGAAATTATTAAATGTACAATGTAAAAATCCTTTACTTTAATTATAAGATTATAAATCTTATTGTATTGGAAAGCAATTAAATAAATAAATAAAAATAAATAAATAAAATAAGAGCAAAATCAACAAACTGTTTGCTTTATTCTATGAATTTGGTATGAAACTGGTGATTAGAGACAATTTTTCATTTTTTCTGTGAACAATCAAATCGTTGTAGTGTTGTTGTTGTTTCTACAATAAACTTTTACAGACTTTAGTACTTTTGTAGTGTTTTTGTTGTTTCTACAATGAACTTTTACAAAGCCACGCGTACAGGGACCGTAACAGTTGTTCCTTTTTTCATAAAAGTCAGATGACTTTTATGACAGTTATTTTTTGATTATGATTTTTTTGAACAAACATAACAGTTATTTTATGGTTTTTATTTTTTTAAACAAAAATAACAGGTTTTTTTTTATTTTTTCGATCAAAAATAACGGTTATTTTATGATTTGAATTTTTTTGATCAATAATAACCGTTATTTTTTGATTTTTATTTTTTCGATCAAAAATAACAGTTATTTTATGATTTTAATTTTTTTGAACAATAATAACTGTTATTTTTTGATTTTTATTTTATCGGGCAAAAATAAAAGTTATTCTTTAATGAAATGTACGTGTTATAACTATTTAGTTGACTTTAAATATTTATTTTAATGCGCATAAGAAATCCCAATAATGAACACATATTTAAATAAATATTTAAAGACATCTCAATAATTCTAACACGTACATTTCTTTAAAGAATAACTTTTATTTTTGCTCGGAAAAATATAAATCAAAAAATAATTGTTTTTTTTTTGTTCAAAAAAATAAAAATCATAAAAAACTGTTACTTTTGTCCAAAAAAATATAAATAAAAAAATAACTGTAATAATTGATCGAAAAAATAAAAATAAAAACTTTAAAAATCATAATATTTTATCATAGAAAAATTCATAAGGATCAATATGGTATACTTGAATCAAATTGCCGGCATTTACTTCTATGCTTTTTTGTTTTGAAATTTCACAATAACTGTTATTTTCGGTCCCTGCACGCGTATATAATGCAATGGTTTTCGAAAGTAATCCTATATTAGATTGTTTTAAGTACTTTTTGGGGTTATTCGCACTTACACCTTAAAGAACAACTCATACTAAAAGTAAGTGGAAAAAAATTTAATTTACTACGAGTTTTTTCTTTCTGTGTAGGAAAGTTTTTAAAGCTTTTGGTTATTTTAATGGGAAACTTTTCCATGGTTAGCTGTTATTTAAGGAAACGTTCTCAAATCTACTACACTGTTTTCCTTTAATACACTTATAAATAAAATACTTATGTATGACCTTACAAACCGACACCCTCCCCCCCTCCCCCCTCCCCCCCTGTCTCTCTCTCTCTCTTTTCAAGTGTGTTTAAATTTTGGCTTACCGCTACATGTATTTAAAGAAATTCGTAGATCTGTTGTGATTCTGTAAACGTTGATTTCTATAAATTTGTTTGCACGTACTTACAAATGTTGATGTCCTTTTGTATTTCGTTAAATCGTTTTTATAAGATTTTTTTTTTGTTGTCTTAATCCATTTTAGCCCTGGTCAGTTCCCAAAAAGGAAGCGTGATAAATTACTGTACACAAACACAATTTTACAGACAGAATACACACATATGGACACATAAACAACATAAAAACACTAACAGCCTGTTAAAACTCTATAGAAATATTTTAAGGATTTCCAGAGTTTAACACACCATTCTTGTAAAAATACTCACCTGCAAATAAATGAGTAGAAAAAAGTGAAGGAAAATTACTCCAGATTAAATAAATGTACATGAGGGTGCATTTTTAGGTGTGTGTCCTGGTCCGTTACAGACACTACAGTTTAACAAACACTTTTGTACACCTTAATTTTAAGTCACCCAATGTTTATGTGTAATACAGTCTCCCAAACACTTACACATACATACACACACACTCATACACACCGCTTAGCGTTGACAGTATCATGATTCGTTTTTGTACAATTTTTGTTTCTCCATCGTTCTCTTAAAAATGTGATAAATACAAGGGCCAGATATGTGTAAAGGAGCGTTTGTCTAGGTGAGTAGGTGTGTTAACGTATAGACATCTACTATTTATATGTATATGTAGGTATGGTGGTGTCGTTTCCGTTTCCTTTCTACATGTTAAATTGAAAATTTTTGAAGTTAAAAAAAAAATAAATGAAATAAAACTTAATAAAATTAAACTAAATTACTTTTACAAATTTCATTTCATGTTTTCCTGTTTTTTCTTTGTTCAAAAAAAAAAAGAATCAGTTTTCACTTCGTGGCGAAAAGATGTGAGCAAATGTAATTTAACAAAGTGCTTTAATCATTTCCGTAATCAACTTCCTTATGAATTTCGGTTGGTAGAGTTTGTTTTCATATATTTGAAATGGCCAACATGTGAAAAGTTTTTGGCTTATCACCACCATGTCTGGCATTGAAAAATGAAATGAATTAAGAAAATTTAATTTAAATAACTTGCAATTCGTGCCCAGCTTAAGTGCATTCAAAGTAAAATGACATTTTTTGTTAAAATAAAATTCACATTTTATCCAGCTCTAAATGAACCTAAAAGTCAATCCTCCGGAACGCAAATATTTGCGCAAGTTTTATGTATTTCAATACTCAAGCACCTTAAACATTTTACAACTATTACTTTCAAATCTAACAAAGCTGACCATTATTTAAGGCTCTATAAAAAGCCAATTTGTCTTAAACTCCCAATACAAGTACAAGTACCAGCAACTTGAAGATTGAAATGATTATTTGCTTCTTAACGCTAAATTAAGTTTCTAGCAACATTTCCTTTATGGTTATTGTTGGTATTTACAAAACAATTTCATTTTTTGCTTAATTTTTTTTTGTCCACCCTTTTCAAGGTATTCTGTTAACAGAATTTAAATGGTGTCGTTTTTCTTACTTCAACCTCTAGTTGTTTCCCGCTTAAGCTTTTAAAAATGTGTCTACAAAATACTTAACAAACTTGTTAAGGTGGATTTCGGTTTAAGTTTTGGGCCTTAAAATAAAAATAAAATATACAAAATAGTTATAAAAAGAAATCAGTGTAAAACCAGACGAGGTATTGAAGGGAATTTTCGGCAAAAAGTACCAAAATGTAGAAAAAATTATCCCAAAAAAAATATGAATTTTTTACAATTTTCGTTAAAAAAAAAACTTTTAAAGAAATTTCCATTTTTTCCTTTTTAAAAACTGTCCTTTAAATCTTCTTAATATCAAATAAGTAAGAAACTATAGTCCGTCAAGCCCGACCATTTGGTACCCTATACCACAGTATTTAAAGGCAAATATTCGAGAGTGTTCTCTATTTTTTATTATATTTTATTATAATTATATTATAATTACAATATAAGTTTAATATACAAAAATTAGTATTGTAGTTATTCTATTGAACTGTTTAATGGGTTTTTATCCAAATTTTCATATTTTTATCCGTCTTAAGCACATTAAATTTAATTTTCATTAAATTATTTTTATGAAGAAAGGAATTTTACAACATGAAATGAATTAAAATATATAGATAATTTTTCATTCTTGACTAACCGGAGAATTGAAACCACGTTCACGGACAGGTTGATTTGACATGTTTCAATAGTAACCACAATATCTCCTCAGAAATCTTTGCCGTTTAACACTCACCGCCTTGGAGGCAATAGGCAAACATCAATCTTTAAACCAAATTGAATTTTTCTTGGTGGATAGAAATTCGTTGTTGCGAATGATTTTCTGTTTTCAATTGATTAACCTGTTTTTTCCTTTACTTCTGTTTTTTCATGTAAATTTTCTCTGTGCCAATTATTTTTTAGATATCGTCATCTATATGAGATTTGTTTTCATTTAAGTGATTTTAGGAAGGGGGTTTATATGGGTAATTTTGGACCCGCCAGCATAATACCAACATTTGTAAGGAAGTTATAGCACTTAAAACAATTTTCAAGAGTATTATTTTTATTGGTAGTCTCTTAGAATGCAAGAACTCAAGAGGACTCAATTTGCTTAGCAGTGCTAGCAGGATGCCGCGCATTGCTAAATACAACGCAGGCAAATTTGTGCGTCACATGCGGATCCTTGAAATTCTAAGGAATGATCCATGTATTTTGGTAGGTGATTATATGCTGCCCAGTCTGGTACTGGATAGGAATTGTACTGCTCTTATACCTGATAGAGCCAATGGGTAGATCAATCATGGTGGCGCGAGCACGCCGACCAGGTTTGGTTCAAACAGCCTTTTATCTTTCAGGCGGAGATTTACGCAATCCTCGTATGCACTGTGGAGTTTCTGAGGAGGAGGGCAAGGGGCTTGAGATTATTTATAATTTCGAGCACTATCGTCTTTTGATGTGAGGTCCAGGCTAGTCATGGACTATCTTACGTCTCTGAACGATCAGGGGAGTCACAATGACTTGAATCTGTTTTGGGTGCCCGGGAATGAAGGTTATCTGGGCAACGAAAGGGCTGACTGCTTAACAAACAGAGGCACTCGGCGCTCATTTATTGGCCCTGAGCCTTTTTTCGGCATCCCTGTAGGTCACATAAGGGGAACGATACAGACATGGTCCGAACGTGAATTCCTTTACATATGGATATCCATTCCTGGGCTAAGACAATTCAAAAAATTGGTAACCCCTTCCCGTGGCAGGGCAGTTAGGCTGTTCCTGCTTGATAAGAGGGAGCTTATGATACTTGTTGGCCTATTTACGGGACACTGTGTTCCAAGATACAATCAGTTTATGTAATTAAAACGCCTTAGGGACTTCTAGGCAGAAATTCTCGAGAGGGGATTGATGAGCCCAACTGATATTTATGATCTTTCACCGGGCAGGATAACGGGCTTTATACGTAGCCTGAACCTGATATGGTGAGACACAGGCTGCACAAAAGATCCTGTGGTGTTTATGGCCTTCTACAAACTACAATACCATGGATGATTTTGGACCCACCAACAAAATACCAAACTTGTAAGGAAGTTAAAGCGTTAAAAGCTATTTCCAAGAGTACTATTTTTATTTGTAACCTCTCAGAATGCCAGAACTGGAGAGGAATCACTTTGCTTGGAATGGCGAACAAAGCTATCGCACACATCATCAACAAACAACTCTCTGATGCACTGACACCAACCCTGAGGAGAGAGCAGGCCGGCTTTCGGACACATCACTCGTGTATTGACCGCATTGCTTATCATTGGTGAGCAGTCGGTCCAATGGCAAACGCCTCGCTACATGTGCTTTATCGATTCCGAGAGAGCCTTTGTTACATTAAATCATGGCGCAATTTTGAATTCATTAGAGTGCTTAGGAGTACCGCAAAAGATTGCGTGTTTTATTAAAGAACTATATTGGGGTCCCGTGCCGAGTCCGACACGAATAACAGAAAAGCGGAAAAATACCTGTGAAAACAGGCGAACATCAAGGGTGCGTATTATCACCGGTACTATTCAACATTGTCGTGAACCGACCACCACAAAACAATAGGGGAATCACATGGGGACTGCAGGATAGTGATGGGGATCTCGACTACGCGGACGACATTAGGCTACTTACGAACAAACATTCAAACATTAAAGCCAAGCTGAATAAGGTGGCAAGGCTCTCTGCACTTTCTGGGCTGCTCATCATATAACCAAAAATCATAGTGATTACAGCTCGTATACGCTCACAGTTGGAGTTATGTAAATTCTTTTTGCTATCTGGGGTACATCATCCACGGCAAATGGCGTTTCGGGTGCTCGACAAACTATGCAGGTCGACGCACATTTCGAAAACAACAATTTTAAAAATATTTAACGCTAGCTTCAACTCGGTCCTCCTTTAGGGTAACGTCACATTGAACGCGGCTACCAACGAAATCCGGTACCTGTAAGTCTTCGTTAACCGCTGTTTAAGAAAAATACTGCGTATAATTTGACCAATTACTATCTTAAAACCACCCTAACGAAACAAAAATAAATCCACCAAGAAATCCGGCGTCGTAAATGGAAGTGGATCGGGCATACACTGAGAAAGCCTTATAATGATATCAGCCGAAAAGCCCTCCACTGGCGGCCGCAAGGCAATCTCAGACCAGCCAGACCGGGCAGACCAGGATATACCTGGAATGGGCTCGTAGAAACAGAAGCAAAAGTAACAGGTTGCACATGGAGAGAAGTCATATATTCAGCATTAGAAATAATAAATTGGAATTTATTTGTTAAGGCCCTATGTTCCAACGAAGAACTACAGGGGAAAAATATGCATATATATATTTATATATATTAGGGCGGTTCGATTTGTAGGGACGCAAAAAAATCGCCCAAATAACAAGGAAAATGCTGATATTCCTTTTTTTGACCCAATTGTAAAATTTTTAAAAATCCCACTTTGACCCATTTAAAGTGCCGCAATCGTGTCCAAATGTATGACCGACCCCCACTAACTTTGTAGGGCCGACCCACCCTTGTCACTTGGGCGATTTTTAAATCGACTCGACCTAGTGATCATATTTTGTTATAAATTTTTTTTTTTTTTTTTTTTTTTTTGAAGAAATATCTGCAAGGAAACATCTGTCAAGTTACTTGGTTACGTATGAGTATTATTTAACTCCAATTTATTAACATGCATACGCCATGTGGTACAACTAATAAATCAAACTATTAAGGCCCTAATTATGTACAACGCAGCGCAACGCCACAGAACTAACGCAACGCCAAAGAATAACATTGAAAGCACAAACAATGTCATAAATATTTTGTAATTTTGTTGTTGCTTTCTACAGAAATTCACATTGCGTCTTAAATTTTCAAACGCTCCATTGCTTGTGTCGTTGAAAATTTTAAAACGGTACATGAATTTCTGTTGAAAGCAACAACAAAATTACAAAATATTTATGACATTGTTTGTGCTTTCAATGTTATTGTTTGGCGTTGCGCTGCGTTGTACATAATTAGGGCCTAAAAAAGCAATAAGCGAAAAATAAGACTTTTTGTAAAAGTTGTGATTTTTCTGAAGAAAGTCATGTAAACTTAGGCTGCTTTCTAAAATTCTTTGCTTGTTGTAGAATAGAGTGAATTCTTGTAAAAAAAATTGATTTTTATAATTACTCTAACTTTCTTGAAAAAATGTGGTGAAAGTTTAAGGACTTTTGAAAAAGTTTCTTTTTTCTTTTAGGAAATAGTCACTTTTAGTAAAAAAAATTTCACTTTTTGTGAAAAAAAAAACACTTTTAGTGAACAAAATGTGACCTATTGTGAAAAATTCACGCCTGAAAGAGTTTACGCACGATCAACATAATCCGAAAAGAATAGCAGTCAATACATTTGTGATGGAAAATGAAGAGCAAGGAGCAACGATTATGTCATCAATGCCAACAATGCATCTCGATGATTCAACATACGTACAGCCATCACATGTTGTCCACTAAAAGTGTCTTTTTTCACAAAAAGTGAAAAATTTTGTTACTAAAAGTGACGATTTCCTAAAAAAAAAAAGCAAATTTTTTAAATATCCGAAAACTTTCACCACATTTTTTCAAGAAAGTTAGAGAGAAAGTTAAAAATCAATTGGTTTTTTTTTACAAAAAGTCACTCTATTCTACAACAAGCCAAGAATTTTAGAAAAAAGCCTATTTTCACATGACTTTCTTCAGAAAAGGCCTTCTTTTACAAAAAGTGTTATTTTTCGCTTATTGCTTTTTTAAAAAGTATGATTTATTAGTTGTACCACATGGCGTATGCATGTTAATAAATTGGAATTAAATAATACTCATACGTAACCAGGTAACATGACAGATGTTTTCCTTGCAGATTTTTCTTAAAAAAAAAATAGATAACAAATATGTACACTAGGGTGGGTCGATTTAAAAATCGCCCAAGTGACAAGGGTGGGGCACTTTTAGTGGGTCAAAGTGGGATTTTTCAAAATTTTACTTTGGGTCAAAATAAGGAACATCAGAATTCATTATAAAGGTATGGTTCCTTGGCCAAAGTTTCTTATTTTGATCCCTAGAATACGATTTTCCCAGTCACTTGGCCGATTTTTAAATCGAGCCGCCTAATATATATATATATATATTTCGAAAAATCAGCTGTTAAAGATAAACAATGCATTTCGTATTTATCGGTAGTTGTTCTCCTGTTTTGAGTCATAAGCCACCATTTTATAGACCGGGTCACATATATATATATATATATATATGAAAAAACTAGTCAAATATGCAGCGATTACAAAAAAATTATTAAGATTGAAATAAAATAAGTTTTGACCAGATTAAATTTAAATATCAATATAATAGGATGACTTATGGGCAAAAAGACACTATTCCGAAAAGAAGTTTGTTTCGGGGCCATATGAAATTATGGACAGATCCTCCCCATTTTCAAAAGCCTTCATTCTTATGACAATTGAACGGTATAAACGGATTATCTTCAAAATTACAACCTGATCTGCGCCCACTAGTTTTCATGGACAGACAAGAAGCCAGACAGCTAGACGGATGGACTTTGTTCGATCGATTTGGAAAGTGATTCTGGGTCGAAGGTGGGTCTAGATCCAAAACTTTTATGTGTTACACACATCAGACAAACGCATAATACCCTCTGCATTTTTGTGATGTGGTTATAAATTATAATTAAAAACTGTGTAAAACAAAAAGGAAACTTTAAAGGGGCTTTTAGGCAAAAAGTACCAAAATGGTGAAAAGTGTCTCCCTAAGAAAACTGTTGATTTTTTACAATTTCCAAATTATAAAAAAAAAATTTTTTGCAAAAATTTACTTTTTCTTTTAAAAGCCCTTTCTGAAAATGGACTTCTTTATAAAAAAAAAAGTACTCTTCATCCCCATTTTTAATTCTTTGCAGTACTTTTTACCAAACAAAACATTAATACTTACTCAAGTGGTAAATAAGTTGTAGTACTTTTAGCAGTTGGCTAAAATAGCCGGCTGAATGGCTTGTTGGCTTTTAGTTCTTTGTTCGTTTGTTTGTTTGTTTCTTTGGTTGTTCGTTTGTTGTTTTGTCATTCGTTTTTTTTTCTCTTCAGTATTGTGGAAATTGTAATGGAAATGCTTATAAGCTAAAGTAGTTTCTGTGACCATTTAAGTAATAAAGAAAATGAGCAGAGCGAATATAAAAGTAACAAATAGCAACGATGTCGACAATTCTATAAGAATAATAATAATTGCGCTTTTTTTTTTTGGTTTTGTTGAAAAGCCGTTACGGTTTCTATGGGAAGATGAAGATTCAAATGAAAAATTAAAAAAAAAAACCTTTGGCAATTATACAACTTCCACGTAGAAGTCATAAAATTTAGAGGGGCCGGTTGCATAGGAAAACAAATTAAAATAGCAGAATTTTTAAGAGAGGGGTGGGGTCGATGGCGAAGTTAGAAAAACATTAAAGAAATTTTGTTATAGACGTGCTTAGAAGTGTTCGCTAGAAGGTGGTTTAATGATTTAATTAAATTCACCATAGCAACCAGGGCTGTGGAGTCGGAGTCGGAGTTGAAGAGTCGGAGTTGATATTTTTTGCACCGGAGTCGGGTCTAGTACCCACAAAAAATCGCGACTCCGACTCCAAAATTTTTTCGCATAAAATATTTAAAAAATTTTCTAATTTTTACCAAAATACAAATTCTTTGAAATTGGCGTTGCAATATTTCAAATACCGATTTGAAAGTTTTACAAAATCATTTTCTTGCTATATTTAAACATTTTAAAGGTACTATATTTAAAACAAGTTAGAGTGCTACTTTCGGCTGTCCCGAATCTTTGAGACTATCCACCGACAATTATAATATATGAGAGCTATAAATTATTAATTATCATTATTAAACCGGACGTATGTATAAAAATTGGTTCCGGTTAAAACCAATTGGACGACAATCAGACAGTGCTATGCTTTTATTTCTAGCAAT
The DNA here is from genome assembly GCA_943735925.1 of Pollenia amentaria. Classification (NCBI taxonomy): domain Eukaryota; kingdom Metazoa; phylum Arthropoda; class Insecta; order Diptera; family Polleniidae; genus Pollenia; species Pollenia amentaria. The sequence continues at coordinate 32,823,862 of OX031010.1, read as the reverse complement.
TTGAACTAACTTGAATAAAATCTTATGATTCGTAACAGTTTATGCCGAACTAAAATGATTTTCAGGAAGGGAATTTATATTAGACCAATGGTAAATTATGGAATTATCATCACGAAATCCTGTAGAGTGATTTCTGTTATTTAAAATCTAAATGGAATAAATTTCAATACAGTAGTGAAGTTTGTTTTAGTGTTTAAAGTGCTTTTCAGAAGGCTGCTTAATATGGGATCGAAGGTGAATATAGACCGATAATCAGAAAATCGCCTGATTTTATTTCTGGCCATGTGAACCCAAAATTGGATCATGTTTTAACACAATATCTATATCTGCTTCGGTTTTCGGCATATTAAAATAATTTTCCAGAGTGATTATAATATTGGACATTATATGGTAAATTATGGACAGAACTTCACGAAATTTTATATTGTGATTTTTAGTCCTATAATCTTTGACGTACCAAATTGTATTACAATCGCATTTTTTTAACATACTAAACGGTTTTCCGAGAGCAGGTTTTATGTGCGGTCTAGGGTTAATTATGGACCGATCTTCACGAAATGTTTAAGTTTGATAATTTCTAGTAGAGATAAGCGATATTTCTGTACCTGTGATTTACAGCCTGTTTTTAGAAAATGAAATTATTTGTTCGTTCGTAAAAAAAAACGAACGAAAAGTGATTTAGGTTTTCATAAAATTAAAACACATTTTAGGTGAGTGACTGAAAAAGCTTTAATTTTTTCCACACACGTTTGGTTCTTATAAAATGAACATCTTCATAATAAATGAACACAAATGCCAAAATAAGACGATAAGTAAAAGGCATTCGTTTAAAAAATAAATAAAATAAATTGAAAATAAAAAGGATATTTTACTGAAAGAACCCTAAATTATTTACAATATTATTAAAGGTTTGTGTATCTATATATATGTATATGTATTTAGAATTGTAACATTATTGACTGATTGATTTATGATCGCCCAGCCTAAACTCCTGAAGCTAAAAACTTGAAATTTGTACCGGTGGCTGGACTCTTTCCAAATAGATCCACTAAAACGGGATTTTTGGAAAGTCGAATGTTTAGGGGGTAAAAAGGGTAAATTCGGTAACCTTATATTTCCAAAATTTAGAGAGATACAATGTTATGGTTGTCTTTAAAAAAAATAAGTGGACGAGTGTCTGGTACTTTTTTGAAATTCTCCTCTTTCAGGGAGTATTTTGGTACTTTTTTTTGTCATCCCGCCTATCTTTTAAGCCAATAAACATAGAAATAAAAGTTATATCACATTCGAAACTTATCTAAAAATTTAAAAGTCAAATTTGGTACTTTTTCGAAATTCAAAAGTTTAAGGGTCGAAAATCGTAATTTCTTTTTTTGGTACTTTTTTTAAAAAAAAAATGTTCTCCATTCCCACTACAATATTGAAATTGTTAATAGTTCAACGGGGAGAAAAAAGTATCAAAAAGGATAAATACGAGAAATTAAATGTCTTTCTTTTACTTTTGTGATCTGCTTATGGTACTTTTTGAATTTGTTATAATATTGAAGAGAATCAAAATTAAGCTGCAAGGTCCTGAGTGATTATCATCCCATAAGATAAAAAATTTTAGTAGCAGAACTATAACCTTTGACACACAAATATGATCAAAAAAAAGGACCGGACAAAGTTGCGAATTAAATGCTTGCATTTAAACAAGTTAAAACCTAGAAAAATAAAATTTGGCATAAAAATATGCTTACGAAAGAAGAGAAGATGTTAATAAAGTAGCGGGTTAAGTGCTACTAATTACATAAATATGTATTTACAGGTTCAAAAAATTCTAGAAACAAGTATGTACATAAGTATGTATGTATGTGTGTATGTAAGTTCTTCCATATGTTTAAAAAAATTAGTGCAATCACGCAAATACCTTCACCATTTCTATATGTTGATGCGTAGCAAAAAATCGTCTTCATATATTGCGTTTATTAATTGCAATTTTTCTAAACATTATAATTCAACATTTTTAGTTCTAACATTTACTAACATTTTTTTATAGAAGTTTTTGTTTTTTAAATTTATAATTTATTTTTGTAAACAAAAACATTGAACACAAAATCCTTATATGCAAAAAGCATAACGAAAATAAACGCATTGGCAATAACGTTATTTAACGATAGAAAAAGCTCTATTTATGTCAAACATGAATAGACGAAGGCTTTTAAATGTTTTTAAAAAAATATATTTAAAACGTTTTCGTTTTAATACGAAAACTTCAAGTGAGAACACTTGTGTTTTACAAAAACAGGCTGTTAATCACTGTTACTGAAAAATCACGAATCACAGTTGTGACCAAATTTATCAAGTAACAGGTACTTGCTAAATCGTTCTTTTTTTTACACACAAAAATTTATGATATTCCACTGTTTGTATGGGTAATAGCGATTTTGAATGCAATGGCAAATAATGTTGCTGTTCCTTTCATTCTCTCTTCTATCTTATTAGTATTTTTTTTAAACCAAGGTATATTTGTTTAAGTATGTATGTATATGCAAGAAAACAGCTTTTAAAGCTCTTACAATTTGTTGTTGTTTCCTTGCAAAGCACTTACAAAAGCTCTTGCGAAAGCTCTCGCATTTTACATATAGCTTGGACGCACTTGCTATAAAAGAACTTCTAACTGACATACCGTGATCATAATCACAGTTTTAGGAGCAGTGATTTTTAAATCACGTTTCCTAATCACGATGTTCTTAAAAAATCACGGGATCGCTCATCTCTAATTTCTAGCCTTATAAAACTGTGACATACCAAATTTTATTATGTTGCATTTTTGTTACGGTTCTAGGCGTAGGCCTTATATGGGGCCTTTTGTAAATTATGGACGGATCTTAACGAAATTCGACAGTGTTTTTTCTAGTTCTATATAACTATGAATTAGCACATTTCAATATGATAGCAATATTTTCCATTAAAAAAAATATGTGTTTTTTGAAGCACTTAAGAGAAAAAGCGCATAATCGAGCGCTTCAAAAAGAGAGCTCTTACACAGCAGTAAATGATAACGAATAAAATATACAAAAAAGCTGCTATTTTAGTGCTGATAACGAAGAAGGGTTCAAAGCGAAAAAAAAAATAAAAATATATTATTGTTTACGAAAATGCTTAAAATAGGAAATTAAACCAGTAAAATCAAAACATTTATGAATATGTTAATATAGTTAACGCTTAAAAAAGCACTTTAGGAGTGCTTTATTTGCATTTTTTTTTATTATGTCGAAAGAAGCGCTTATTTTCAGCAGAAAATAGTCCTCCAAACCGGGAACACTCCATACAAAAATCAGGCATCCCATCAGCAGGGCTGTCAGATGTGGCGATTTCTCGCCAAACGTGGCGATTTTCAAACTCTTTTGGCGACCTAATTTTCGATTTGGCGACATGGCGATTTTTTGGCGATTTATAAAATAGTTGGCGATTTTGTTGGCTATTTTTGATGAGCCATCTATTTGTTTTGAAATTTGTTAAATTCAAAACGAAGAAATAATATTTTTTTTATTCTAGTATTTCAATGTATGAAATTTGATGCATTCATATATATGACCAGTATTTAAAACTAAATAATGTTGAAATGGCTGATGAAGATAATCTTCGAGAAATTTTTTTTTCACATTTAAATGTGCTCTTGAAAGAAGTAATAAGTAGAATTCTTTACAAATGAATATAATGAAAGTTTATGAAAATTTTTCCTTTATAAAATGTGACAAATTATCACATAAAATTTGTTGTTTTTAAATATATTTGAAAGATTTTTTATGAATCCTCACTTACCCTTAATGAAATACAAAAGAAAAAATACAGTTTGTTAAAAGAAAATTGTAATGATGATATTCAATCTAATTAAGATCAGTTTAGGCCAACAATTTATAGCTACAAGGATACGGCAGGTACCTATTTTGAAATATTGAAATTCACTAAATATCTGCTTTGAAGTAGAATGCGATATGAAGTTTTCGACACGTTTTTACGAGCCAAAAGTTATATGAATATAAATAGCCCATGTTGCATTTCTTTTCTACCTTCACAATGTATTTCAAAAAAGAAGACAACAAGTTTGTCTTCTTGGTGAACTATATAACGTTTTAGTTATATAATAGAACTGCAACTACATACAAATATATTGTACATCCAATATTTGTTTAATACTTACCGCAAAATCCTTTTTTTGTTGCTTTAAGTAGACTACTATAAAATATTTTAAACATTGCACCTTTTTTGTTAAATAAAAATTAAACAAAATATATGGCGACTTTTTTTGAATTTTTGGCGGATTTTAGGGATACGGAACAAATTTTTTTTGGGATTTATGAAAAAATATTTCTAATTATTCTAAAAATACATATATTATTGTCGAAATCGAAAAAAATAAATGCTTTGGCGATTTTGGCGATTTTTGACATTGAATTTGGCGAAAAAGATCAAAATCAATCTGACAACCCTGCCCATCAGCAGGTTTGAAGCGATTTGAGGTATGAATTCATATATAAAACCTGCTCCTTTTGGAGCACATTTTTTACTGGGTTATTACTGTTTAAGACTAACGGTATGATTTTTAGTCATATAGATGCATAATAAAAAAAGTTTCACGCAGAATGACAAACTTAGTATACGCTAATTCACCACTATTGGTGGAGGGTATAAAAAGAGTTTAAAGTCAAATAAGCACCAGTCCCATATACATTTAGCATCAAGGTTGGAGAAGGAGTTGGATTCGGAGTCGTGAAACGGAGTCGGAGTAGCACTTAAAAAATTTCAGCGTTTGGAGTCGTAGTCGGAGTTAGTACTTTTTTCTGACGACTCCACATCCCTGATAGCAACACAGGCAACCTTTGATATTCCGCTCTCTAAGTAAGAAAAAAGTAGCACAGCTGTGCTTTTAACGTCACCTGAAAAATTAGTTCGCCTTGGTTGTTATTTTAGTTTACTAATACACTGATAGAAAAGGCGTTATAACGCTGATGTATTTTGACATTAGTACTATGTCAAGTGTCTTAGCTTTTGAACCCATGACACTTAACATCACTGTGCTGTCGGCCTTAACATCACTTGGCCACATTGTCATCAGGGTCAACATTTAAAATTATGTCATCAATGGCACGACACATTGGCATCACAGAAATGACGAATCGGAGTCGGTTTTATAAAGCATGGCATCGGCGCAATGACAAACTTTCATAAAATTTAGTGATTGTAACTGACCTGAAGTCAAATTGAGAGAATATCTTTATTTACCTACCCGTTACACATGGTTGTTTCTTTCTGTTGTATTCCGCCCTTTGTTAACAGAAGAACTCTCCATTATAAGACACCAGCAGCATGTCCGATATGGTTTTCGTAATAATTCTACTTCCAAAATTTTATGTATTTAGATAAATAAATAAAAAAAATAGAATATGGGCATTTTTTCCTCTTATTTTACATTTTTTAATGACATGATATATAATGCCATCGCATTGATGACAGTTTGTCATTGCACTGATTACAGTTTTTCATTGCACTAATGATAGTTTATCATCACACTGATGGTATGGTATATTATGTCATCGCGCTGATGACAGTTTGTCAGTACTGATGTCAAAATACAACAGCGCTATGACGCCTTTACTTTAAGTGTACACAAAATGTGGCGTCGAATTGATGTCACTGTCGTCATACCATAGATGACGCATAAAACATGATAAAATTTTAGGATGACGTTCGTCATTAGATTGATGTCACTTTTTGCCTCATTGATGCCATTTGTAATAACATTCATGTCACAATTCTGATGTTAGAGCATCATCAATATGAAGACGCATTTTTCTATGAGTGTATGTAATGAACAAATAACTGTAAATTTTGCCCTAAGCGAATGAAGATATGTGATATATTGAGATATTTTCTTAAGTTTATGTATTTAATCTTCATATAATCAATCAAATATAATTCTTATTCTTACGTTTATTTCCTGTGAATGCTGGACGAAAATTCGTTTAAGCACGGTTGCCGTTCACATTGATGTTTTCTGATTTAATAAGTCCTGCCGTATCTCTTTCCCTCTTGACATATCGCTGGCAGACAGGGCTGCCATATTTGCCGATTTGTTGCCTTAAAATTAGCAAAGTGCCGATTTGCCGATTGTTGCTCTTAAAATGCCGATTTTTTGATAAACACTTAAACCACGGTAACTCTGCTTGTTACCGTGTAATTTATTAAAAATTGTTAATAACTGCATTAATTTTTATATAGAACTTGCAATCAAATATTTAAACGTTTCGATTTTGAACAATAATCTTATTATTCTTTAAATATGATTAACCCTAACAAAATTATGAAAAAAGAAAATATTTCTTTTATGGAACTTCTAAAAGAGTTCCCCAGCTTTATTTCTGAAAAAAAAAAACAAATTTTAGACTCAGAAGTTAGAGAGTTAAAATTTTAAGAAGATTTAGAAGGAATTGAAGAAAATTTTCAAGCTTTTTGACAATAAATTTCAGACTTAAAGGTGGGGATTCTACGGATGCATTTCCAGTGCTGTCAAAGTTTGTACAACATATTATGGTCCTTCCACATTCTTCCGCAAATGTGGAAAGAATTTTTAGCCAAGTCAACCTTTATTAAATCAAATTTCGATGTTCCCTGGAAAATGAATCCTTTGAAGGAATTCTTTTTTCTAAATATTTCTAAAATGTTAATAATGCAAACTGTTTTGATATTGATATTAAAATGTATTTAATTAAACTATTAAACTCAAAAATGTTTCTATAAAATATTTGTTAAAATTAAATGATGAAAAAAAGTTTTCAACTATAAAAACAATTTCACCTAGTGTACAAAATTTTTTTAAATTTATTACAATTTATTTATAAAATATTCTTTTTTATTAATTTTTATGTTTTTTTGTTGTTTTTTGTGTTAATAAAAATATGTTTTATTGTTCTTAAAAGGGATATTTTTAATTTGCCGATTTTCTTTAATTTAAGTGCCGATAATGCCGATTTTTTTTAAAATATGCCGATTTTTTATCAAAATTATTTGGCACCCCTGGTGGCAGAACATAAAACCCAAAGTTCTTAAGATTCGAATTGAAGCAAAATGGCATTACAACTGCGTTAACTACTGCCATATAAATAGCGGTATCCATATCAAAAAGTTAATTTAAATTTACAAACTTGAAATATTAAATTTTCTTTGATTCACAACATTGTGGTCTTTTATTAAAAACTTTTTCTTTTCTTTTACTTTTAAAACATTAAATTGACCCATCATTGCAATCTCTCACAGCAGTTAACACCACCTCCATGATGAGCAACACATTCCACTAATCACAATCATATTTTTTCCTCGTTACCATTTTCACCACATCCAACACGTTCACGTATTAAATCATAACTAAAGAAAACTTCTTCCTACATCCATGTCCATCTTGACCAATAATAATCCTGTGAAAATGTATTGATGGGGAAAAATATCCACGTAAGACAAGTTAGCAAGATGAAGTTTTTCTAAGCAAAAACAATTTTTTTTATCGATTTTTGTTTAGAATTTACTCGTAGTTTGGTTCTAGATCATAAAAATTGAACACACATAAAATAAAAGTTTTATTGTTAAAAAAAAAACCAATAGACTGCAAATTTATTGAAACAATGAAGAAAGTTTATTGTTCAAAATGAAAAAGTAAAAATCAAGTTTAAATTAAAACATTTAATCAAACTTTGACAGGATGATATGGAATACCCTGAGGAGTTATAAGGTTTAACTTTCAGCCAATTTAAGGGGGTAACAAAAACCTAGGAAACAGTAAAGCCAAGGGGTAGAGAGAAACAAACACCAATCAAACTTACCTGACTGAGAACTTCAAAAAGAATTTAAGCAGCTTAGAATTGGACTAGAGAAATCAGAAATGGTACATGAGATACAAATTATTAACAAGGGAACAATGGACTAAAATCAGGTTTAGGAACACTTGGAAAGCAGAAACCAGACAAACAACAACAACTATAGTCTGACCTCAAACGGAATACACTCATAGAAAAATGCGCCTTCATATTGATAATTCTCTAACATTAGAATTGTGATATCAATGTTATTACAAACGGCATCAATGAGGCAAAAAATGACATCAATCCAAAGACGAACGTCATCCTAATATTTTGTCATATTTTATGCGTCATCTATGCTATGACTACATTGACATCAATTCGTCGCCACATTTTGTGTACACTGATAGAAAGGGCGTCATAACGCTGATGAATTCTGACATCAGAACAGACAAAATGTCACAAGTGCGGTGACAAACTGTCATCAGTGTAATGACATAATATACCATGTCATCAGTGTGATGACAAACTGTCATCAGGGTGATGACAAACTATCATTAGTGCAATGACAAACTGTCATCATGGTGATGACAAACTATCATTAGTGCAATGACAAACTGTCATCAGTGCAATGACATAATATATCATGTCATAAGTGTGATGACAAATTGTCATCAGTGCAATGACAAACTGTCATTAGTGTGATGATAAACTGTCTTCAGTGCGATGACATAATATTGCATTGCAGTGATGGCAAATTGTCATCAGTGCAATAATAAACTGTCATCAGTGCGATGATAAATTGTCTTCAGCGCGATGACAAACTGTCATCAGTGTGATAACATAATATATTATTATCATTATTTTCATGTTTCAAAAGTAAAATTGGAAGCAAAAATTTCCATATTCTATATTTTTTAATTATTTATTTAAAAACCTCAAACATTTCAAGTAGAATTATTTCGAAACCCATATCGGGCATGCTGCTGGTGTCTTATAAAAGTGAAACAAACATGTTTAACGGGTAAGAAAATATTTTCTCTCAATTTGACTTACGGTCAATTACAATGACTCAATTTGATGTCAGTTTGTCATCGCACTAATAACATGCTTAATAAAACCGACTCCGATTTGTCATTTCTGTGATGCCAATGTGTCATCCCTTGGATGACATAATTAAAATTTTTGACCCTGATGACAATTTGGCCAAGTGATGTAAAGACTGAGAACACAGTGATGTAAAATGTCATGGGGGTAAAAACGAAGACAATTGTCATAGTAATGATGTCAAAATACATCATCGCTATGACGCCTATTCTATCAGTGTAGTAATAACCTTTTTTCCCCTTTTTTTAAGACTTCCCGTCAAATTGCACTTCAAACCCCGCTGGAAACCACAAAAAAATTTTATTTAGCGTCACATGTATTAGAAAATCGCTAAAATCTAAATATTTTGCAAAATGCTTATGCAAATCAAAATATAGGGTGCTTTATGAAGTATGAGCGACCTTTAATTTTCAAATACCTGGAACAAAAATTTTTTTATTCTATTTATATTAAAACCCACTAATTTTCCGCTAACCGACGAAACGGAAATTTTACCGCATATGCACATAAAAGCTGCTATAATCGCAGTAAAACCGTCAAATTGGCAACAGTGGTATTAATGCAGAGCCAATATATAGGTAGATATATACATAAGAACAAGACTAAATAAAAACAATTAAAACTAGAAAAAGACAAGAAAAAGACTAAAAAAAAAACTTTTAAGAAAGTTAAGGAATAATATAATAAAAAAAATTTATATAGACAGATTACACAGAAAAAAATTACAATTGATTTGAATTAAAAAATTTGTGATATTAATTACACTATGCCAAAAATGGGAAAAAAATGTTTTTCCTTAAATAACCACTACTTTCGACGCACTCGATTTTGTTATGCAATCCGTCAAAAAACATTTAAATTATGCCAGATTTAAGTCTTTCTAATATAATTTGTTGATTAAGCCCTTAGTTTTGCAGTTATTGAGTCTCAAGTGGAAATTTTAATTTAAAAAGTTAACGTCGATGTCATGTAGTCGTCGACTTGATGTGACAACAAATAAAAATTAATGTCGACGTCAGCGACTTACATAATAGAGGTGATAGTTATAGAAAATCTTTCAAAAAAAATCCCATCTCCAATTATTTTTTTAACCGATTTAGCGATTTCAAATAAATTTTAGAGTTTTTTCCGATTTCTTAGTTTTTTGCGAAAGTTTGCCTTGTCAGTTTTCGGATTCTTTATAGCTTTAACGATTATTAATAAATATCATGCCGCTGTTACCAAATTATTTCGATTTTCCGCTAATTTTGCAATTTTTACCGAATTTTTGCCATTCCTTATAGTTTTAGGGACTTGTAATTTATTTTATGGCTTGTTTAATATTTTTGATAATTTTCGCGAATTTTCGCTATTTTGGCAAACTTTTCCAAATTTTCGCAATTTCGCGTGGTTTTATTGCAACCGCCTTAAATTAAAAATTTTCGCGAATTTTCGCTATTTTTGCAAACTTTTCGCATTTTCGCGTAGTTTTGTTGCTCTTTGAGGCAACCGTCTCAAATTAAAAATTTTCGAATTTTCGCTATTTTAGCAAATTTTCGAATTTTTGCGCTTAATTCTAATAATAAAATTTGTCCCATAACTTCTTTTAAGCACAGAAAAAATAATTAAATTTCTCCAATCACCAAAGTTATTCCAAATTTATAATATCAAGCAAACATGTTGTTGATTTTGCCCCTATTACCAAAATGATTATATTGATTACTAAAAATTTTGAAAAAATATTTTCAATAAATGATACATATTTTTAATTTTAATTAAGAAAGTGATCAAAAAACTTCTTCATTTCAAACAATGTGTTAATTTATTTAAATAAATATTGACAACTCCCAACAACAATTCTACACGTTTAAATTATTTTATTTTAAACGAAAAAAGTCAATTAAGATTTTTTGTTATTTAATTAAAATTTTAATTGAAAATTTATTTCAAAACAACTAAAATGTTAATTAAATCAAAATAAAATTTTTAATTTTCTAAAAAACTAAAAAAATAATTGATTCAATTATCACACTTATTAAATAAAAATACTTTTTAAAACATTTTTTTAATTGATAAAACACTTTTTTCTTTTTTTCTGTGAATAGTGTAATGACGTTATAAGTTGATAGTAAAAGTTTAAAAGTAATAGTAAATTTTTTTCTTTTTAGCGCATTTAAATAAAATTTTGTTTTTTAAAAAAGGGTTTCTACTTTTAATTTATTTACAATGCTCTAACACTTTCTCAATATACTTATTTCTTTTCAATAAAAAAAAAAGTATAAATTTAATTCTCATATTTTTGAAAATAAAAAAAGAAAACTAAAAATTCTAAAACCTTTTTCATGTTTTAGCTGACACAAATTATAAATGATGTTTTTTTATTTTTTGTCTTTTATCTGTTACAAAAGGTAAGCAGCAGGAGATATATTAAACTAGTCTTATTTTTTTTCTTATTTCTTATTATACAAATTTTTCTTAACCAATTTAATAACTTGCCATAGAGTCCTTGTTATACCAAACAAAGTCTCTTCTTAGAAATGCTATAAATGAATGTTCAAAGGCATACAACAAAGTCTTAGATGGAGAGACTTTTGTACTGAAATACCAAAGATTATAATATTTTTTAGACTATAGAGAGTGTTTCCTTAGTATTTTTATTCTTTTGTAAATGAAATTTTGCAGTATATTGGTAGGAAGGAGCACAGTGGGCCTAGTGGATAAATCCACTATAAAATTATAAACTAAAATATATTTAAACTCAAATCAATATTTCTTGATATGAAAGGTGCCACGCCCACTTCCTTAATCCACCCCATTTTTTACATATATTTTGTATTCATTTAAAATATTTTGCTGTTACTTTTTCCATGATATGGCGAAATTAATATTGTTTTTGTATGGAAGGTGTCAAGACCACTTTTCCAATTGAGCCAACTTTTTGACAGCTGTTTTTTCTTTAATTCATGCATTTTATTCAGTCTAATCCCGCGAAGTCATTCCACTCATAGAAAAATGGATCTTCATATTGATGATGCCCTCACATCAGAATTGTGACATCAATGTAATTACAAAAAATGACATCAATCCAAGGACGACTGTCATCATAAAATTTTGTCATATTTTTTTTTGCGTCATTTATGCTATGACTACTGTGACATCAATTCTATGCCACATTTTGTGTATTTTTAACATTATTTTCGTGTTTGAAAAGTAAAATAAGAAGCAAAAATTCCCATATGCTATTTTTTTTTTTTTAATTATTTATTTAAATATATCAAATATTTAAAGTAAAATGATTACGAAAACCATATCGGTCATGCTACCGGTGTCTTATAATTGAGAGTTTCTATGTAAAAAGCGAAACACACATGTGTAACGGGTAGGTAAATAATAACATTCATAACATAACAACACAGAAAATGCTTTTTTAAACATATTATGGTAAAATTTAACCCTACACTCATAGAAAAAAACATATTCATATCGATGATGCCCTATCATTAGAATTGTAACAACAATGTTATTACAAACGGCATCAATGCGGCAAAAAGTGACATCAATAAAATGACGAACGTTATCATAAAATTTTATCATATTTTATCATATATGGTATGACTAGAGCGACCAGCGTTGCCATAATTTTTTTTAAAAAAAATAACTGCATCTTAAGAAAAAAAAACTGAATTTAAGTAAAAAAAAACTGCGTATAGAAATTGTCAAAATAAAAATTAATAATTTACTTAATTTTTTTTAACACATACGTGTAATACAGAAACATATATAATATAATATAGACTGGAATTGAAAGGGGTACACAAGGACATGTAGTCTTGCGATTCTTTTTTTTGTTTCCTCATTCAATACAAAGTTTATTGATTAGATTGGGCACAGATTTGCAATTTGTCAAGTAAACATACATGAAAAATTGCTGCAATTAAGCTTTAAATAGGGAGATCGAACGGTTATTATTCGACCGGTTTTAACCGGTTATTTTAGCTTTGCCCAAGTCGGTTATTTTAAAATGCCCATTTTTCGAATATCGAATAAGCCGGTTATTTTGGTATAATAAACCGGTTATTTTAGTACTGTGTTATTTATATACATCTTCCTTACTCCTGTTGTAGATGTACCCGTGATGTAAGTATTTTCTAATTGAATATTGGCCAAACTTAAACTTTTTTTAAAGAATGTCAAAGCAAAATGTATTAAAGCGTATAAATGTATAAAAGTGTGTTTTCTTGTAGAAAAAAAAAACAAAAAAATAAAATAGTCATTTGTGCAAGAGTATTCTAAATATTAAATATAATTTTATATAGAGGTTATCTCTAGATATTTTTCGAACACGATTAACAAGACAAAGTTAGGTGCTTGAAGTGCCTTAAAATTATAAGTTACAAAGGTTCTTCTATGTCACGACTTATTAATCACCTTAAATTAGTCTACACGCTTGACATCAATGTGATCCAAATGAAACTTAACTCCGATCGAAGTAGTTCTAAAGACACGACAAATAATAAATACTTTACTAAAATACGCTGCAAAAAATTATTCATTGGGTGAAATATTAGCCCGTTGTGTTGCCTAGGACGAAATGCCCGTTAAGGCACCAAAAACTGTTAAGTAGTTCTGGCATCTCTTAATGCTAGAAACTACAACATTCCGGCGGCATCAACAATATGGGAAAAATTTCTACCAGTTTTATTTATTAAAACACTAAGACTTAAAATCAAAATTGAAGAACTCAAACAATGTCATGGAATGTTTTAAATTGTAGTAGACGAATTGACAAATATTTTACACAAAAAGAATGTTCAGTTCACTATTCGTTTCTATAATGCTGAAACAAAATAATTTAAAATAGATAATCCTGGCTAAGAGGTTTTGTTTGCAACTTTTAAAAATGTGGTTGATTAATATAGAGACATGCTTAACCACCAACAAATTAAAACTCATTCAAAATAAATTTGAGAGAATATTTCAAATAATAACTTTATAAAATTCCTATAATTTATTTGCTTTTGCAAAACGTTTGTCTAGATCAAATATCATTCAATAGTTTCTAAATTACATCATACAAATATCTTCTTACAAATAAAGTTTAGTAAATCAATAAAAAATTGTTGAAAATTTAGCTAAAGTTTGATCAATTTACTGATCCCACTTTTCTTGGATTTTACCGTAAAATATTTGTTAGGTCTGATCTAAGTCATATCTATGTATTTTGTTGGTTCCTTACCTTTGCAAATTGTTTTGTTTTTGTTCAAATTAACGTTTTATTTTAAAAACTTAATTGCTTTTTGTGTTTTTAAGTATTCGAATTAAAACCGGTTAAAAATTGCTTAACCGAAAACCGGGTTTTTTTAAATAGCAACTATTCGTAATATTCGAAAACCGGTTATTGAAAAAAGTCGAATAATCGATCTCCCTAGCTTTTACAATGTAAACTTATGTGCAACTTTTCAAATGTAAAAGCCAAATGTACTACTAAACCGGGTTGGCAAACGTCAAAATTGTACATTTGTCCTCTCCTCTTGCGTTGTTAATTGGGGTATTTGATGATGATTAAATCACGTTTGTAGAAAAATCGAAATGTTGTATATTTTCCAAACTGTTTGCACTACCTAGTGCTAAATTTAATCATTTAAGGGAAAATTTTGCAGAGTCAAGAAGGAAACGACGAAGCATAAAAATTTAAAAGAAAAGTATTTTATAAGAATTGTTTGAAAAATGCTTCATTAGGTTTGGGTGGTTTATTTGTTAACGAAAGATGTGTGTTTTCCAAGCCGTTTGTGTTTTTTTATTGCCTCTTAATGCTTGCCTCTGTTGTACGAGTATGTGTTAAGCAAATTAGTTAAGATATGGCTTAAGAAATAAAATATAATAATAAAAATTGAAATTGAAAAATTTTAATCCAAAAACTACAAAATCTGCACAATTTACAAAAAAAAACTTGTTTTTTTTTAACAAAGAACTTGTTTTTTTTTTTAAAAAAAACTTCAAAACTGTTCAATGCTTAGAAAAACTGAAAAATGCAGATAAATCTGCACATTTGGCAACGCTGACAGCAACATAAATTTTATGCCAAATTTTCTGTATTAACTGTCTGTTCAACGATTTCGAACGTTAACGTTCGCATTAAAAATAACATTTAAAACAAAAACAAATTTTAGAATTTTGTTGCTGTTTTAAATGTAATTTTCTATGCGAACGTTAACGTTCGAAATCGATGAACTGGCAATAACTTTATTTTCGTGTTTGAAAAGTAAAATGAGAAGCAAAAATTCCCATATTCTATTTTTTTAATTATTTGGTTAAATACATCAAATTTTCAAAGTAGAATGACAACAAAGCCCACATCGGGTATTCCGCTGGTGTCTTAAAATTGCGAGTTCTTCTCTAAGTTAAGGGCGGAATACAACAAAAGTAAAGCAAACATGTATAACGGTTAAGTATATAATAATATTCTCTCACTTTGACTTAAGTCAATTTCAATGACTCAATTTAATGACAGTTTGTATTTGTGTGGGTAGTTGACTTTTTGTTTGTTGTTTACGTGAGTGTTGTTGAGGGGTTTATTGTGGTTAACATGTGCGTTATTGTTAACATGAGTGTTGTTTAGTTTTCGTTGTCTTCATTGTGGTTCCATGATATATTTTTTTTTAAGTAAAACCGCTACAAATTGCTATAATTTATATTGTCTTTGTATGGAAGCTGCCACGCCCAATTGAAAATTTAAAAATATGTCTAGCCTATGTTAAGCGTCGAGTAATCAATAAATTTTCAGGAACGCCGCACAGTGAGACAGCCCTATAGCAACCGCGGCAAAAAATGGTTTTTGGCGTGTCGTCCAATGAGTATGAAATTTGCACAGTATATTAACAGATATATGAGTAACAATTCCCTGACATTTTAGCTTCATAACTTCATTACTTTTTGGTCTAGAGCAAGTCAAAGTTGAGGTATGCCAACGCGCTTGAAATATGTTAGTTCAATATGTAATATTCAAAAAAACTCATCGAATAGTAAATGTCATAAGAAAAGCCTTTGAAGAAAAAAAATATTGCTCTGCACTCTTCATCGATGTGTCTCAAGCTTTTGATAAAGTCTGGCATGAAGGTTTACTACTGAAATTGCAGCAAAACTTACTAGCAAATATACACAAGCTGTTAGAAAGCTACTTAGTCGGTCGTCAATTTATTATTAAAGAAGGCGAATTTTTAAGTTCTCCACAGCCAATTAACGCTGGAGTCCCACAAGGCAGCATCTTAGGCCCTCTATTATTCTTAATTTATACTTCGGACTTGCCAACAAACAGCTACACCCATACCTCAACATTTGCGGACGACACAGCTTTTCTAAGCGTACACGCAAACTGTCAAGAAGCATCTCGTTATCTACAGGATCATATATTTGAACTGGAAAGGTGGTTAAAAAAATGGAGCATAAAGATCAATGAGCAAAAATGCGCACATAATCAAATAATACCCCAACACTCGCATGTAAAATACCTCGGTATACATCTTGATCGGCGTTTAACGTGGAAATGGCATATAGAAGCGAAATTAACTCAAATGAAACTAAAAGCAATCCAAATTAATTGGCTTATTGGAAGAAATTCTGTTCTTAGTCTCGATTGCAAACTTCTACTCTACAACTCTATCTTAAAGCCAATTTGGTGCTACGGTATTCAGTTATGGGGCACTGCCTCGGCTTCTAACATCGAAAAAATTCAAAGGCGCCAAAATAAACTTCTTCGAATAATCACAAAGACTGAAGTCTCAGCTTTCATTTGAAGTAAAGGACATATAGCAAAAGTTTGCAAAAGTACTTTAAACATACAAAAAACTACGTATGTTAGCATGCAATAGCATGTTTACAACTTTTTACTTTTATTTTTTTCAATTGTTTACATCTATTCATTATTGTTTATTATTATTTTATTTACATTATTCATTTGATTGATAATTTTTTTGAAGGTCATTGACTTTGGGTTAGATTGTTGCATAATTTTTAATTTTTTAATAATTGTAAAAATTCACGTATTTCTACGAATGAAGATGTAATGCACAATTTGCAAATATCATCAGATCCTTATTATAATTCATTTAGAATGAGAATGAAATTGAAAAAATTAGAATACCATGATGATGTAAAAAAATTATTGATAGAATGAAAAAAAAAATTGTTCTTTTTTATTGCATTTCAATGGGAGGTGGGCGTAATAGTGGGCGTGTTATTGTAATTTTTGCAGTAATTACAGTAATATCAAATTTGAAGGTTGTACCTTAAATATTTTAGAAAATATGGCACTTTTTATGTTGAGGTTGTATGAGTGGTGGGGGTAAAAGTGGGCCAAAGTTCAAAATTTTTTTCCGATAATGTTTGTAACAATATAACATTCAAGTATACCAAAATTGAAAGTTATACCTAAAGTATAACGGACAATACGGCATTTTACAAATTTCGATTGTATGGGAGGTGGGCGTAAAAGTGGTCGAATTTTCTTAATTTTTTTTTTTTTAAACTGGAACTGTCTCAAAAATAACCTGTGCAAAATTTCAGAGCTCTACAATGACTCCTTGTATTTAATGCCGGCGTTGTCTCACTGTGCGCCGCTTCAATTGTTTAGAAGTATATAGGGAAAAAAATACAAACAAACGTTTTTAAATTTCACTCACTTCTCTTGACCCCACTGTGCCTTTATTTTTCAGTCGGCCTTAGAAAAATGTCTTGAATTTTAAAGATGTAATATTTCCTTCTACAACTGCTCATATTTTCCATTTTTGTTTTTATTTTTTTTGTTTTTCTTATATCACACCTGAATACAAACACTCAGACACTTACTTGCAAAAACATACATACATACAAATACATGTGAAATGTTATTATGTCGTTGTATAGTTCTTGTGGTCCTTGTCAAATACTTAAATGATTACACGCTTAGATGGCATTAATAGTGAGAGTGTAAGATGTATGGTGTATATGTAGGTGTATGTGTATGTATGAGTGTGTGTGTGTGTGTGTGTGTGTGTATTTTAGCTCTTGAGTTTGCAGTGGTGACACTATTACTTTAACACTTTCAAAATACAACATGCAAATCCTGACACACTTAAGCAATCAGACGGGCATAATAAGAAAATTTGCCATTAAGAGGTTCTTAAATCATGGTTATTGTCCTCAGTTAGAGGCTCTCAAGGACTTTTTTTATTATTATTATTTTTTAATAAAAGCGTTATTATTTAAATTTAGTTATTGAATTAAGAATATTGATAGAAAAATATAATACAGATTAATTTCACATAAAGTAAATTAAAAAAAAATTGCCATTTTATAAATCAATTTTTTTTTTATTTTTTTATATAAAATGTAGTATTACCTTTGCCCAAGTCGGTTATTTGAAAATGTCCATATTTCGAATATCGAATAAACCGGTTATTTTGGTATAATAAACCAAAAAATTCAATATTGGGCAAAATTAAACTCTTTATGAAGAATGTCAAAACCAAATGTAACTAAAATCAAAAAACATTATGAACACTGTAAATAAAAATTGCTTATAAATGCGTGTGTTCCTGTAAAAAAAACCCAAAACCAAAAAGTAAATACTAATTTGTGTGAGAGTTTTCTAAATATAAAAAATATTTTTATATAGATGTTATCTCTAGTAGAGATATTTCGAATGGTATTAAAAAGACAAAGTTTGGTTCTTAAAGTGTCCTAAAGTGATAAGTGGCGGAGGATTTTCCACGCCACGATTTATTAATCACCTTTAATTAGTACATATGCTTGACATTAATGTGCTCTAAATAAAACTTTACCTTACCCGTTCGAAGTAGTTCTTAAGAGTCGACAAATAATACTTTACTAAAATACGCTGACAAAAATGAGGCAACACAACCCGTTGTGTTGCCGAGGACGGAATGCCCCTTACGGCACTGAAAACTCTTAGACAGTTCCAGCATTTCGTTATGCTTAAAACTACAACATTCCGGCGGAATCAACGATATGGAAATAATTCATCAGATTTATTTATTCAAACACCAAGAACAAAAAAACATAACTGAAGAAATCAAACAATGTCATGGAAGGTTTCATATTGTGGTCGACGAATTGACAAATATTTCATACAAAAAGCATGTTCATATTACAAGTCGTTCATATAATGCTGAAACAAAATCGTTTGATATATATAATCCAGGCTAAGAGGTTTTGTTTGCAACTTTTCAAAAATATGGTTGAAGTCTACTGATTCATATAGAGATGGCTTAACCACCAACAAATTAAAACTCATTTCAGATAAATTTGGGAGAATTTATCGAATAATAAATTAATTAAATTCCTATAATATTTTATTTGCTTTTGCAAAAGGTTTGACTAGATCAAACATCATTAAATAGTTTTTAAGTTACATTATTCAATTATCTTCTTACAAAAACAGATTAGTAAATAAAAAGAAATTGTTAAAAATAAGGTTTTTTTTTTTTTTGGGATTTTATCGTCAAATATTTGTTAGGTCTGAACATACCTTAAGTCATATCTATGTATTTTGTTGGTTTGTTACCTTTGGGAATGGTTTTGTTTTTATTCAAATTATTATTACAAAAACTTATTTGATTTTTGTCTTTTTATGTATTCGAATTAAAACCGGTTAACCGGTTAACCGGTTATTTTAAAAATGTTTAACCGAACCCGGTGCGTAAAGTCTGTACTTTCGCATTTTAGGAAATAATTTGTTCAAATTTGGCACTTATTTATTAACTGCCAAACTGGTGAGAAGCGGTTCATAATGTTACATAGAGTTTTTGTGGTCATAAGCCGTCTTGTTTCGTTAGTACACAGAAAAAATTATTAAATTTCGCCAATCACAAAATTTATACCACATTTCATTATATCAAGCAAACAATTTGTTGATTTTGCATCTATTACCAAAATGATTATATTGATTACTAATAATTGTAAAATTTTGAATATTTTCTTTTTTTTTCAATAAATGATATTTTTAATTTTAATTAAAAAAATGATCAAGAAACTTTGCCTTTTCAAACAATGTGTTAATTTATTTAATAAAATATTGACAATTCCCAACAACAATTCTCCAAGTTAAAATTATTTTATTTTAAACGAAAAAAGTCAATTAAGATTTTTTGTTATTTAATTAAAATTTTAATTGAAAATTTATTTCAAAACAACTAAAATGTTAATTAAATCAAAATTAAATTTTTAATTTTCTTTCAACTAAAAAAAATAATTGATTCAATTATCACATTAATTAAATTTAAATACTTTTTAAACCATTTTTTTAATTGATAAAACACTTTTTTCTGTGTATTTAGACTAAAAGCATAGAAAATTTTCTTGGTATCGGTTTATGTTTCTAGCTTTTCTCATTTATGTTTTAACGCTAACTCTAGCCTAGTTCAGGTCTTTCGCTGTAGGACTTTCTGCAAACATTCTAAGTCTTGTCTTATTCGGTCTCTTCTTTTTTGATAATCAATCACTTGTCCATTTCAAATCAAACTCAGTTCTGTTTCGAATTTATCTCAAGTGTATTAAAATTCGAACTCTTTTGCCGGCCAATCTCGATCAATTATTTCAATTATTTTTTGTTTGCAATAGGGTTTTATTTTTTCGCTACCCTTAACACTTGTACTCACCTTTTTTCATTATACTTCCATTTGTATTACTCTCTTTTAATTTCTTTGTCAAATGAACCATTTAATTCTAATACTTAACTTACAAATACACTTCTACTTTTGCACACTGACATCTGCCCCATCATCTTAACAACGGAATCACATACAAGGGCATAGTCATGCCAGCAATACGTTCTTTGTTGTCCCATAGTAGTATTTTAGTATGACATGTACAACGTATTAAAACAAACTTCTATCACATTTAAGCTGTTTACACTGAAAAGATTTTTGACATATTGACATTCAACTTTTGTTGTTGTCACATGGGACTTAAAACTGGCCGAGGCAGATCTTTGACTTAAAAGTTTCACTAATTGCAGTAGAGAAGAAGGGTTTATGCTAATGCATGGATTCCCAATATTTTTCGCTAGATAACTACGGGGTCTTTCGAAGGAAATTAAGCAAACTGTATAATCCGACTTGACGAAACAAATTAGAAAACTTTTATTTTTACGAGTATAACATGACTTTCCCTATGGGAAAGGAAACTAACAACAAACTTGTCACGTGAAAGTTCTAAAGTGTTAGGGACCGGTTAGGGATGGGCAATAAATATCGATATTTAAAATAATTATAATCGATAAATATCGCCGATATTAAAAATACCGATATATCGATACATCGATATTTATCTACGACTATCGAATTCGATATTTTTAAGATCTCTTTCTAATAAAATTAAATATTTTACCCGTTGCCCAACTGCTTACAATACTGTGGTTTTGTAAGAATTTCATCGTATGTTTTTTAAATTAATATCGTATTATAAAGGCGCTTTTCCATTGTACTTTTTCATAGATTACACAGTTCAGTTTTGTATCGGTTTTTTAAGAGATGACAACAAAAAATTAAGCGCGGAAAAAATATTCTGGAAAGTGTTCCTAGAATTATGCATTAATTATCGCGTATTAGCAGCAATAGACCCATGAAAGTTGGAATGTCAATAATAAAAATTTTTATTTTTTTTTTTTATTTGAGTATGTTCTTATATATTAAAAATAAAATATTGCACAGTTTACTTGTACAGTATGTGCCACAAATTTTGTTTACCGGCAGTATATAATCCGGCATTATACAATCCCAATTAATTTTTTTAGATTTCATACGGCAAATAAATAAAAACTTTTTTGTATTCTTTACTTTTCTTTAATTTTTTTTATTGTAGAATTAACTGCCGGTCCCTCGATTTCAAACGAAAACTTCGTTCGCATAACTTACCTTAAAAATTTTAAAATTGTTTTTTGTTATAAATCAAAGTTAAGCGAATGAAAATTTCGTTCGAAATCGAGGGACAGGCAGTAAATTTGAAATTAAAAGAAACAATAAAAATTTAGAATGGAATAACATGTAATATGTTTGTGCATATGTAAATATGTATTGACATAGGTATATTAAGTTTTTAAATTTAGTAATAATTTCACCTTAATACGTTCGATACATCGATATATCGATATTTTTAATTAATATATATCGATACTCTTAAAAAATATCGATACGATATATATCGATATATTTTTTCAATTTGCCCATCCCTAGGACCGGTTCTAGTTCTAGCACTTGATATGAAGGAGACTTGTCACTTTTACATGGTGATGTCCTAGGAGGGGGTTTATTGCCACCTTTGTGACACTTTGTAACAGGTCAGAGAAATAACATAAGTGGACATATTAAATTTTTGGTTAATATAATGCTTGCCGCAGAAAATATGACAAAAATTCACAAAATTTCAATAAATTTAAAACGAATTATATAAAAATAATTTAAATTTTTGGTTACACAGACAAAATTAAAAATCAGCAAATTTATACCAAATTCATAATAGCAAGCAAACAATTTGTTGATTGTGCATAGGGAGATCGATTATTCGACTTTTTTCAATAACCGGTTTTCGAATATTACGAATAGTTGCTATTTTAAAAAAACCGGTTTTCGGTTAAACAATTTTTAAATAACCGGTTAACCGGGTTTAATTCGAATACTTAAAAACACAAAAATCAAATAAGTTTTTAAAATAAAAGGGTAATTTGAATAAAAACAAAACAATTTGCAAAGGTAAAGAACCAACAAAATACATAGATATGACTTAGATCAGACCTAACAAATATTTTACGATAATATCCAAGAAAAGTGGGACCAGTTTAGCTAAATTTTCAACAATGTTTTATTGATTTACTAAACTTTATTTGTAAGAAGATATTTGTATAATGTAATTTAGAAACTGTTGAATGATATTTGATCTAGACAAACGTTTTGAAAAAGCAAATAAATAATAGGAATTTTATAAAGTTATTATTTGAAATATTCTCTCAAATTTATTTTGAATGAGTTTTAATTTGTTGGTGGTTAAGCATGTCTATATAAATCAACCATATTTTTCAAAAGTTGCAAACAAAAGCTCTTTGCCAGGATTATCTATTTCAAATTATTTTGTTTCAGCATTATAGAAACGAGTAGTGAACTGAATATTGTTTTTGTGTAAAATATTTATCAATTTTTCGACTACAATTTAAAACATTCCATGACATTGTTTGATTTCTTCAATTTAGTTTTTTTAGTTCTTGGTGTTTTAATAAATAAAACTGATAGAAAATTTTCCCATTTTCCGTTGATTCTGCCGTAATGTTGTAGTTTTTAGCATAGGGAGATGCCAGAACTACTTAAGAGTTTTTAGTGCCTTAACGGGAACTTCGTCCTCGCCAACACAACGGGCTAATATTTCACCCAATGATTAATTTTTTTCAGCGTATTTCAGTAAAGTATTATTTGTCCTCTCCTTAGAACTACTTCGAACGGAGTTAAGTCTCATTTGGATCACATTAACCCTTTCACTGTTTCTACGCACTTTTACTGTATAAAAATTTACAGTTAATTAAATATTTTTTGTTTTATCTTAAAGAGAGGCACTTTTCCTATTTTAAATTGTTTTTATAGTTGGCATTGGCTTTATTTTCTTATTATTGAGCGCATTGTCGTACACTTGTCATGAAATTTGTAAAAATTTTATATTTAGGAAGAAAATAAAAATAATAATTTCGGTGATCAGGCGATATTAAAAAAAATTTTAAGTATTGATATATGCGTAAATGAATATTTACTTGAAGAAAATATTTCAAAAATAAATTGTAGGTTCTTTTGTGGACCTTTGAAGGTTAAGTTTGAATATATTCGGCATTCCCAAAATACCAGGGGAGCTACATGAGACGAAAACTATTATTTTTCCTGGCTTCAGCGACATCACATTACCTTAAATACAAATTTTCAGATTTTTAACTTGCCACAAATTATTTTTGACCCTGAAAGGGTTAATGTCAAGCATGTATGTATACTTATTTAAGGTGATTAATAAGTCGTGACATGTAACTTATCATTTAAGGGCACTTCAAGCACCTACTTTGTATTTTTAATCGCATTCGAAAAATATCTAGAGATAACCTTTATATAAAAATATATTTAATATTTAGAATACTCTTGTACTATTACTATTTACTTTTTAACTGCACAAGTGTTTGTAGTATTTTGAATAGTTTTTGATTTTTTTTCTACAAGATCACATGCTTTTATAAGCGATTTGTATTTACAGTGTTCATAATGTTTATTGAATTTTGTTAAATTTTGTTTTGAATGCTTCATAAAAAGTTCAAGTTTGGCCAATATTCATTAGAAAATACTTAAATCACGGGTACATCTACAACAAGAGTAAGGAAAATGTATATAAATTACACATTACTAAAATAACCGGTTTATTATACCAAAATAACCGGCTTATTCGATATTCGAAAAATGGGCATTTTAAAATAACCGACTTGGAAAAAGCTAAAATAACCGGTTAAAACCGGTCGAATAATAACCGTCCGATCTCCCTAATTGTGCACCTATTACCAAAATGATTATATTGATTATTAAAAATTGTAAATATTTTTTTTTTTTTTTCAATAAATGATATTTTTAATTTAAATTAAAAAAATGATCAAAAAACTTTGCCATTTCAAACAATGTGTTAATTGATTTAATAAAATATTGACAATTCCCAACAACAATTCTACAAGTTTAAACTATTTTATTTTAAACGAAAAAAAATCAATTAATATTTTTTGATATTTAACTAATATTTTAATTAAAAATATATTTTAAAACAACCAAAATGTTAATTAAATCAAAATTATATTTTTAATTTTCTTTCAACTAAAAAATAATTGATTCAATTATCACATTTATTAAATTTAAATAATTTTTAAACCATTTTTTTATTGATAAAAAACTTTTTTCTGTGTACCAGTTTCATAATATCCAAAACAGAACAGTTTCGTTTGCCTTCACTATGTGACCCATCACAAAGATCCGAAATTATATCAGTTTGCCACCTCCTAGTAGAACAGCCTGTTAATATGATATGTCCACTTCATATTAAGCCACCACCCGCGAAAAATCCAGTCATATGACTAGTTTTGTGTCAACTACCCTTTGAACGCATTATTACCAGTGATATATCTTGTTTTCACCTATCCCAATTCGCTTCTATTTATTACCATGTTGTGTTCACTCGTCACGGGATAAGTGCTTTACGACCAATTGCCACAAATTTCCCGCAGGGTTCCTTGTGACCGTATTTGGGGGGCGGGGGGTCTCTGTAAAATAATAGATATATTAGGTCCATGTTTAAATACTAAACAAGCTTGGTATATAGAAGGTACAAAAAGCCAATTTTATAACTTGATCGAATTATGTATGGTTCCTATCGAGTCCTGACCTTTATTTCCAGAGGACATTGGTACGAAAGCCAGGTAAATAACACTGTCCAACACACTAAAAAATGACATTGTTTTGCCAACATATTCTTGTTGAGGATACTTGAAAAAGATATACGTGTTTCGGCGTTTTAAAAGTTTACATCTGATACTCATTTTACGGCCTATTTAAAGTTGAACCCTTGTATGGTAAAAAAAAACGTAGATAATCGTGTGCTACTTAGGTTTTTCGTAGAAAGTGTCTTCAGAAGATTTGTCCCAAATATTACAAGCAACATATAAAATGTATTTTAAATGGGAAGTTTTTCCTGATGAACTGCAGACGCCTAAGCATTGCTGTCAAAATTGTAACAATGGCTTAATGCTTTGGTTTAAAGTAAATCAATTTTTGTTCTTAGGTACTTCTTAACACGGTAGATGTACTTTTGAATTTCTGCTTTAGAGCAACAAAATTCAATGCAATTTGATATTCCCATGTGGTGGCTACACCCAGGTGAGCATGCTGACTCCACCTGCTGCGGTTGCCAAAACAGTGCCATACTAAAATTAAATAGATTTAATCAACCCTTCAACTACCTTTTAAGTTTTTGGTTATTTCTGGTATCAAAGTTGCATTTATGACTGAAGTGTGTTCGAAGACTTGTAGTAGAATTGAATGGCAAATATTCTCGCAGAATATTTTAACTACATTCATCCCGGTTTTGATGTTTTTTGGTGATTTTTCCTTTTTTTTTTCAAAAAAATTACAAAAAGACTCATTTTCAGAAGAGTTAGAGGGTTAATATATACCAACAAAATGTTGCTTGTAATGTATTGAATAAACCTTCTGAAGACACATTATTCCAAAAAAAGTATCACACAATATTTTACGTTTTTACTACACAAGGCTGCAATTTTAAATAGGAGTTTCAGATGTAAACTTTTTAAACACCGATACACGTATATGTTTTTTAGTCCCCTATACCAAAATCAGTTAGCATGTATTTTGAAAAAAAAATTCATTTTGTTGTACAGTGTAATTTGGCGATTTAATGGCAGTTTTTATAAAATGAAAACGGGCAGTTAATATATTTTCAAATTCGAATAAAAAAAATAAATGTTGGGTAATGTGGTGATTAGTGACTTTAACCTAGAATGGATTTCTTATAGCCCCCGTTGGTTTTCAGGGACCATCTAAAGGATATTTCACCTTCTGGTGTTATATTTTACTGGGAAATCTGATGCAGTCAGTACTTGGAATTCGGCAAAAATCCGAAATTGACAGATTACATGATTACAGATTACACAATTTAAAAAACTCATCTTTGTTTTATTCTATTTCAAATTTCTATACCTCTATAAAAACACCCTTTAGAATTAAAATTTTTTAAAATAAACCCCACAATTGTTTAATTGTTGCCATTGCGGGGACCATAATACGTTTTTTGTTAACCATACTGCAACCATTTTTTTCTCTGCGTGTATTTATCTATTATTCTTTCCTGAAAATGGGACCAGGGATCCTCAAATTCCCTTTTTGAAAACTCTTAAAAATTAAAGATTTGAGTTTTGAAACAAGATACTAATCGGCTTATATATATATATATGTGTGTTCCTCTAACTCCCATTGGAGCATAGGGCGCCAAGTTATGATTATTTAATTTGTGAACAATTTACATCTTTACGGAAAGGTGAATAAGACATAAAGGAGAAGTAAAATTTTCCCGCTTAAATAAACAGCTAAGAGTAATTTCTCTTACTTAAAGTTTAGTGAAATTATAGAAAAAAGAGAGCAAGTACTTGATTAGCAGTTCGTTAACAGTTAAGAATAAGTGGTGAATTTTGTTTTCCATTAAACCACGATAGTGTAAAAAGAAATTTGAAAATTTCATTCAATAAAATTGTTTTCTTTGCAAAAGAAATTCTCTTGATAAATAAGACCTTACAAAAGGGAAAAGCTAAGAGGAGAAAACAAAGCCCCCCAACAAGAATTTCTAAGTTTTCATTTAAAACAATTTTTTTCAAATAAACGATTTTCACAATCAGTTTCGAAGAGACTTTAATGTTAAGTAAACCTTAAAGCGGGAAAATTATTTTAAAAAAAATTACAAAAACAAAAAGAAACCAAAAATAGAAATTTTGAAAGAAAATTTTTTTCCCCTAAAAAAAAGAAATTTTCTTTAAAAAAAATTAAGAATTTTGAAAAAAGTGTTATTTTTCTTAAAATGTTTTTATGAATTTATACAAAAAATTTCGAATAATAATATCCCCAATAGAGAAAAAAGGATTTTGAAAGGAATAAATAAATAAAATAAATGTGCCTGGCAAACAGTGGTGATTTCAAAGGATCTATGCTGCGTTAAAAGGAAATAAAAGGTGGTGAATTTTAAAGGATTTTTTTTCTTCATTTAAAAGAAACTATAATTTTTTTGTTATATAATAATTTTGTTTGCTTTATTCTAATGAAAAATGAAAAGTATTTTCTTGTTCTACTCTTTAGACCATTATTCTTCATTAAGTGTTGTTTTTGTAGCGTTTAAGTGTATATTCCGACTAACCACCGCTTGTTGGGTGTGGCATGTCAAAACATTTTTAATACTACTGGATTAAAATGTTTGTTTTGTTGTAAAAAACTTAGTTTTTATTTTTGTTTTCTTTTCGTTGTTTAAGCTTCTAAAAAAATTTGGAAAAACATGTGTAATTTTCTGCAGGATGCTTTTATACTCTTCACTTCTTGTGGAAAGGGTATATGTATATAAATAAATATATCATGCCGTTTGTAATTTCTATAATATTGAACTTAGACCCTATAAAGTATAAGTTTAATTTTGAAATGGTTTTTGCGAAGACCTGGGGGGTGCCCCAGTAGGCTAGCTGGTAGTGAGCTAGTCTATCAGTACCCGTATTGCGGGTTCGATTCCCGCCAGAGACTCTGGTCTCCTGCAGACAAGCAAAAAAAAGCTTCGCGGGATTTAGTGTAGGAATAATAAAAAAAAAAAAAAAAAAAAAATTATTTAAAAAAGAAATGATGAGTTTTAGGTTGTTATATATTTCTATTATATGTACTCCGGAATAGATTGCTATTGAAATTCATTACCATCGATCCACAAATAGCTGAGACATAAGCGAAAACCGACGACTGTCTCTAATTTTTACCCATTTTTCATACCCTTTGCCTCAGAAGGAAAAGGCATATATAAGTTTATCACTCCGTTTGATTTTTTTCTGCAATATTAATACTAACCCTATAAAGTTTATATATATTGTGGGTCCTTATCAGACGCGGATTCAGCTTAACTCTTAAGGGGGGGAGAAATTTTTTATGATACAAAACAAGTAAAAAATTAGTTTTTAAAAGTTTATTAAAAACGATATGTTTATATTGTATTAAAAAAAAAACTCAACAATAAGGTAAAAAAAAAATATAAGATCAGTTCAATATGAATTAAAATAAATTAATCTTTTTAAATAACGTTTTTGCTATAAAAATAATTTTATTTATTTTTAATGTTTTTTTTTTATTTGAAACAATTTATTATATACAAGACTTTATAAAGTACTAAATTGTTTGAACAATTTTTCGACCAAAAAAAAACATATTTGTAAAATATAATTGTTAATAAAATTTTGAAAGATGGAATATGCTTCACTAATTTTAAAATTAAGTTATGAATTTTAGTCGAACTGTTTGGGTTTTAATTTAAAGATATATCCCAGTAAAAAATGTGCTCCAAAAGGAGCAGGTTTTATGTATGAATTCATACCTCAAATCGCTTTAAACCTGCTGATGGGATGCCTGATTTTTGTATGGAGTTTTCCCGGTTTGGAGGACTATTTTCTGCTGACAATAAGCGCTCCTTTTAACATAATTAAACACGCAAACAAAGCACTCCTAAAGCGCTTTTTTAAGGGCTAACTATATTAAAATATTCATTTTTGTTTTGCTTTTACTTGTTTAAATGCTATATTTAAGCATTTTCGTAAACCATAAAAAACAGCTATTTTTGTATATTTTATTCATTATCATTTACTGCTGTATAAGAGCTCTCTTATTGAAGCGCTCAATTATGCGCTTTTTCTCTTAAGTGCTTCAAAAAACACAAATTTTTTTTACTGGGATATATAATTATTCTGGTTTTAGTTGATTACAGCTAATTTTTTTATTTAAATTATTTTTATTTAGAAAGGAATTTTAAAGCTTATAACAATGGAAAGACAAAAATAATTTTGGCTGCACATACATACATACATATCTACCTTCAGTCGTAAATGTGCTATTTTTTAATTTTTAAAAATTAAGTTTTTGATGCAGTTCAATAGAGTAAACAAAAATACATCGTTTGCGGAAAAAAATACAAATATTTTTTTCTAGTTCTTGTTTTGCAACGATATGTTAAAGTTCTTAGTCCAAAAATGCTAAAGAAAAAGCGCTAGGGTCCATTAAAATGTGAAGATTTCAAAAAAAAATTGTTAATAGTCAAAATTGAAATAAATAAAATAATTTTTTAGTATATTTTATTTTTTGCAAATTGACATACTAAAATGTACATTAAAAGTATAAATTATATAATAGAAAAGGTGATAAGTCACAAAAAGCTATGCAAAACATAAATGTATTATTTTTAGTTTTAGGATTTACAGACTTAAAATATATTCAGAACTAAAGACTTTAGAAAGTTTTTTCTCTCTCCTATAAAATGTATACATTGGACTTACATCCTTTAGGACTAAAGGTAATGATATATACTTATATAGGTACATTATAAAAAAAAAAAAAAAACTCACCATTGTTTCACTAATTGTTATGTATTTTTGTATATCAAAGATCTTTTCTTATTAATGCACTTGAAATTTGGCAGTTATATAATTCTTCTTTGGTGAACTTTTACTAGACCAATTATATGTATATATTCCAAGGTCTTAACTGTTATAAGTTTTATCGTGAATTAGTTAAGGAATAAGTATTACATTGTAACTGTTATTCGGTTTTCCTTATTATAATTATTATCTCGCAATTTTTATTTTTTTTTTATTGCATGATAATAATTATTGATAAGGAAAAAAAATATTTGTTTCAAATAACTCTTATTTCTTGATTTTTATTTATAGATTATTTCGATAAAAGTTACTCGAATGACAGTGAAATAATAATTATTCGTAATAGTTATATTAATAATTAATAATTATAAATGTACACGTTTTGATCAATATTGTAAAATGCGCGATTATAATTGGGTTATTAACAAGCCCTGTTCAGAGTTCTTCACTTAAAAGAACTCTGATTAAGCTTTACAAACGTAAGTGCCGATTTTTCGTCAGATAGATTGCATCTTTGGTCATTCAAAATCATACGCAAAGCGGAAAAGGCTCTTTCAACGGTTACCTGCGTTTCATACAGATTTTTTTATTTAAGAATTTTTCATAAAAAATAGCAAAATTTTAATTATTATTTGTAAAAATTTATTAATAACTATTAAAAACCAATTTTTAAAATATAAATTGGAATATAATAATTATCCATAACAAATACTTTTTTTGTTATGCATAACTATTTCAAAGCAATAAATAAAAATATTAATTGGATATAATCGTTATTTGGAATTAATTGCTCATAATAATTATTAACCAATTTTTAAAAATATTCCTCAAAATGGGCAATTTTTTCGATTTTGGAAATGAAGTTAATAGTCCTTGATATATTCATATGTATATATGGGAAGGTAGAATGGTAATGCATATAAAATTCAAATTCAAAGCTTACTATGATTAAAATATGATACGAAAAACGGTTATTTTTAAATGTATATAATAAATAATTATCATAACACAAATAAAAATTTTGCATATACTAAAGCTTATTAATAATTCAACCGCTCGCATTTTCAGCCCAAACGTTTATTTTTCGGATATAGATGGCACTTGCTGGGATTGAATGTAGAATAATATGTATTTAAATACAATAAACTAGATGTTTCATTGGAAATATATAATAAATAACTATTAGGATAAATACTTGGATACTTATTGAAAATTCGATTAGAGATATAAAAATAAAAAACAACAAAAAAACTTGATGGGATTTCCAAAAATTTTGTACATTCGGAAATTCGTGTATTATCGAAATAAGCTAAACATATTTTTATAATTTAGGGGGGGGGAGGAATTTCCTTTTTTCACCCCCCCTGAGTCCGCGCCTGGTCCTTATGAATATCGCGGTTTATTTAACGATGTCCGTCTATCTGTCTATCCGTGTGTCCGTCGAAATGGGTATTTCTAATACCCCAGATATGATGGGGACTATGTTTTTACATATTAAAATGATATATTCTCCCGCAAAGATTGCTATGGAAATTCAGCCAAATCGAACCAGAAGATATTTCATACAAAGACATTAAAGATTTTTGCATGTCTGGAGAACAGCAATAGCCAAGGTTTCCAAATAAGGTACAAGCATGTTGGTTATCATTATAAAGGAATTCGACAAAATGTGGGCGGGAGTAAAGAAGTAGGCGTGACACAAAGTAGATTTAATTTTAACTAAAGAACGGTTTTAACTTTTTTCCAAACGCATCATGCTGAAGGTTATATAAGATTCGACATAGCTTGAATATATCACTCTTGGTTGTTTTTGTTATTTTGTATTTTATTGTGGATCGATTATGTTTTGCAACCAAACATCAGTTGAGTATGTCAGTTGCCATTTTGACAGATATGCAACCGAAAAAATGTAAATAAGACCAAGAAGAGGCGTGAACGTGTCATTGTTAGAACACACTTGAGATGCAATTATATTCTGCTAGAATCAAAGTCTGTACTTTTAAGCAAATTTTCTTTCTTTATGACTATCAGCAAACAAGACTACAGAGTGAATGATAATTAACTACATACACTCAAAAAGTCTTCTTTGCAACGATATCAAAGCTTAAACAAAATACCAAATACTAAAACAGTGATGAGTTTATCTTTTCTTACATTCCCCAAAACAATTAGTTGGAATTCTCCCAACATTAATTGTCGTTGTTTGTGGGTAAAGAAAAAACATATTAAAAACCAAAACAATGTGCTTTTATTGTTTTCGCAAGAAATTAAAATAAAAAAAATTTGCCAATTCAGTTTTTTTATGCACGTGCACTTGCAAAAATTTAATTATCAAAAATGAAATTTTTTTAATGTGTGCGTGTGTTTTTAAATTTTCTTAAAAATGTGTTACCTTTATTTAATTGTGAATAAAAGCGAAACGCCTTCATCGATTTTTATGAACTAAATCTCATTTTATTCACAGGTTTTGTGACTTTAGGTGAAAGTAATAAGAGTTTAACTTTTTCCCATTTTGGATTTTTCATGATTTTAAAAAATTGATTTTTTTTACGTAAACGGTAAACATCCATTACTCAGCCAAGATTTGACTGTTTTTCAAAGCTAACGATTACTTATTTAAAAAAAATTTTTTTAAAGTGTCCTAATGAAGCATAAGGTCATGATTTTTTGAACTTTTAATTTTTGGAAAAAAAGTCAAAAATTCGAATGTAACTTAAAAATGCGAACTGGTGGAGAATAATGAAGACTAGATTTGAATTCGATCTTAAGTTTTGAAAAATATATTTTTTTTGCGTGAGAATGGCCATTAACGTTAAAAAGCTTTAACTCTGAAGCTTTAGAAATAATAAAACTTAATGGTGAATTTTATTTTGATCTTCTTCTTTTTATTAAATACCAACGACCGATATCTTTCCTATACTCCTTTTCCGCAATTTGGGTGAAATAGTAGAAAAATTTGTCGAATTTTAAAAAACAATAAAACTTTATATCCCTGCGAGAAATTTGTGTCAATTGCTCTTACAGCACTTATCCCGTGACCAGTGAACAAAATGTTATAATTAAAAGGAACGAATTGTGATAGGTGAAAACAAGACCTATAACTTAACTGGTTATAATGTGTTTAGAGTGTAGTTGGTCCAGAGGAAAGGTAATTGGCACAAAACTATTTTGTGACTGGATTTTGTGCGAGTAGTGGCTGATTCTCTCTAGTTCTATTACTTTATATGAAGGGGATCTATCATATTGACATGGCTCATTTGGCATAATATCTGCAACATGCATTATTTTAACTGACCTGTTATAAAATGTCAAAAAGGTGCCAATTAACCCCCTCGTAGGACATCGCCATGTTAAAGTGACTTGTCACGTGACAAGTTTAGTGTTAGTTTCCTTTCCCGTAGGGATCTTACACTCAGAAACAAAATATGTTTGGATGTATTAGAACCAACAGAGAAGCGGAAACCATTTAAGTGAATTTTTAATTTAAGTACATAAAATTGATTTAACAACTTCGCATTACCCCATATAAGTAAGCAGATTGTAAGTGAATAACTCAAATCATTATTTTAAAGAAAACATTCACGAACAAAGTTCTAAGTGGTTCTGTTTATCCTTTACATGAAAGCAGGTTGTATGGCAATGAATTTGAAATGTGCTTACGATTATTCCCGAAATATTACCGAACATACACTCACAATATTCTGTACGTAAAATTAACTGAAATTGTAATATAAAATAAATAAATATTCAGCTAAAATCCGGTCTACTTATTTTTCATTAATTTTTAACGAAAAGTTCATTTAATTTTGACTGTCAAAAATTCAACTGCGAATTCCGTAAAAACAAATGAATTTTCAGTTATTTTATATAATTCAGTAATTTTATTTAATACAGGTTTTGCTCGAATTTCTTAAAAATACCAGACACCTGTCTGCTTGTTTTCCTAATGAGAGAGGGAGAATATTTATTTTTATTCACTTACCCCGTTATACATGTTGGTTTTAATTTTGTTGTACTGACCACTTTGTTTGATGTATTTCACTAAATAATTTGAACAAATAGAATATGGGAATTTTCTATACAAAACAAGCAAATCGTTTTTTACTTTTACTTTTTGCCACAGATCTATAAATTATGTAAAATAACTGAAAATTCATTTGATTTTACGAAATTTGTCGGTTATTTTTTTGATAGTTAAATTATAATTATATAAAATAACTGAAAACTCATTTGTTTTTACAGAATTCGCAGTTGAATTTTTGACAGTAAAAATTAAATGAACTTTTCGTTAAAAATAAGTAGATCTGGTGTTTTAAGTAAATTTACAGGTGTTTTAAATTTTATTTTCATTTAATTTTACAAACAGAATACTTTTACTTAATCAACTGACAATATTAAATGGAACCGAAAATCCGTATTAATGTGCAGTTAGTTTTTTGAATAAATGTTAGAATCAGTTAAAAATAAATTTGTTTGGAATTTTAAACGTTTATTTATTTAAAAATGACTGAACGGAATACTTCTTGAATAACCTACAGTCCGTTACTGTAATAATATTGTGAGTGTAGAAATAAAAATTTTTTTAATACGCAATCAGCCATCAAATTGGTTTTTAGCAGAGAAAACAAAGTAGTGCTTTCATTCAAGTGGGAATTCGCATATAAAGATCAGTTTTGTAAGAGGGTATGGCTTAAGTGCTTTTCGCCTCTTAAGAAATTCGCATAATTCTTAAACTTATGGGTATCTAAAAAAAAAAAAAAAAAAAAAAAAAAAGTTCGGTGTTTTAATTTAAAATTTTGCAGAAAAAAAATTTTTTTTAACATCAAACAATTTCCTTTAAGAATTACTAATCTTAACTACTTTTTTGTTTAATTTATTTCTATCTAATTCGAAACGATAATTGAAAACAAAAAAAAACATTTTTCAAAAACGGCAACAGTTTAGCAGTTTATGGACCCCATCGACTCGACTAAAAAACCTCATTAAAAAAAACAATATGAAGAAAATGGGGAATTTTTTTTTTTTTTGTTTTTTTTTTTTTTTTTTGTTTGTCCGCCTCATAATATATAATGCCTCATATTCTAAAAATTATAAATACTTTTTGTTAAAAAAAATCATATAAAAATTCAATAAAATCATAAAAATTTTATTTTAAATATTTCAATAAAAAAAATTAATTAATTTTCCTGTTAATAACCGTCATGAAAAAAATCCCACCAGGGACTTTAACAATTTCATTGTAATAAAAAAAATCCAACAATCAGTAGGGTATAATATTTATGGCCATTTTGAAACGATTTTATAGCAAACCAATATATTAAACGTAATAAATGCACATAAAAATGTCATAAAAAAAATATAATACAATCATAAATTGTATCAATGAAACAGACAATACTCGTATAAAATAAAATTGATACAAAGTTAAAAAAAAAAACTAAAAACATATTCAAATGTAAAATAAACTTTTTCTTAAAACAAAGAAAAAAAACATACAGGAATAACCATTTTTTTTTTCTTTTCCAACAAATTTCATGCATCAATGATTGTGCAAACACGCACGGATTTTTAAAATTGCCTTAAATTTTCCATGGAAATAGAAAAAAACATGCACAAAAGTAAAAAAGAAAATATGATAACATGTTAAAAAAAACGTACAGAAAAAAACCTTAAGATACAACTACCTCGACTTGTATTGAATTTTTAATGACCCAGTTTTGTGTAGTTTATTTTCTTTAATTTTTTTTTTTTTTTGCTTTGGTTTTTCCCTTTTCGTAGCTTTATTTGCGTTGTGAACCTTATTATTGGTTTGTGCTAATTCTTTTGCCTCCAAAGAACAACAAACCGAAAGATAAATACCAAAAAGCTGAAGGGAAAAAAGCAGAAAATTTCCAACACTGTAGAAACAACTTTACAAAGAACATACAAATTGCAAAGTTAAAAACAATAGAAATCATACAAACAAAAAGGTAAAATTTAAAAAAGGGTTTAATAGAGATTGAAAAGAGCACTTCATAAAAATTACAGAAAAGGTAATTTTTATTAAAAAAGAAGTGCTAAATATACACAGAAAAAATTCTCGCAAATTTATTTTTCAATTAAACCATTAATTAGAAATAAAATCAGTTTTAATTAAAAATTTAATCAAGTGAATTAAACGTTAACTTATATCCACAATTTTACTACAGAAAATGTTGTTAATATCAAGAAATATTTAACTGCACAGAAAAAAGTTTTTTATCAATTCAAAAATGACTTATTAAAAAGTATTTAAATTTAATTAATGTGATAATTGAATCCATTATTTATCTAGTTGAAAGAAAATTAAAAATGAAACTTTGATTTAATTAACATTTTAGTTATTTTGAAATAAATTTTTAATTGAAATATTAATTAAATAATAAAAAATCTTTACTGACTTTTTTCGTTTAAAATAAAATAATTTAAACATGTAGAATTATTGTTGGGAATTGTCAATATTTAATTAAATAATTTAACACATTGTTTGAGATGGCAAAGTTTTTTATCATTTTTTTTTAATTAAAATTAAAAATATCATTTATTGAAAAAAAATATTCACAATTTTACAATTTTTAGTAATCAATATAAATATTTTGGTACAGAAAAAATTATTAAATTTCTCCTATCACCAAATTTGTTCTAAATTCATAATATCAAGCAAACAAGTTGTTGACTTTGCACCTCTTACCAAAATGATTATATTGATTACTAAAAATTTTAAAATTTGGAAAAAATATTTTCAATAAATGATATTTTTAATTTTAATTAAAAAAGTGATCAAAAAACTTTCAAATTTTAAACAATGTGTTAATTTATTTAAATAAATATTGACAATTCCCAACAACAATTCTACATATTTAAGTTATTATATTTTATACGAAAAAAGTCAATTAAGATTTTTTGTTATTTAATTAAAATTTTAATTGAAAATTTATTTCAAAACAACTAAAATGTTAATTAAATCAAAATTAATTTTTTAAATTTTTTCAGCTAAAAAAATTATTGATTCAATTATCGCATTAATTAAATTAAAATACTTTTTAAACCGTTTTTTTTTAATTGATAAAACACTTTTTTCTGTGTAATAGGTAAAAAATCAACAAATTGTTTGCTTGGGGTTATGAATTTGGTATAAATTTGGTGATTAGAGACAATTTTTAAATTTTTTCTGTGTGATACTATTAATTTGTTTACTGGTACAAATTTAATTAATTTTTTGATTAATATCACAAATTTTAAAAAAAATTCTGTTCGTAGAAATAAATGGCTTATTTTTTTTTACAAAAATTTACTTTTTTTGTAATTTTAATATGAAAACGTAATTTTTAAATGAAAAGTTACTAATATTTTTATAAAAAAGTACATCTTTATATAGAGGTTTTTAATATGAACAGTTATTTTTAGATGAGAATGTCCTTTTTATATGAAAAAGTACTTTTTATATGAAAAAATACTCTTTATATAAAAATGTACTTTTTATATAAAGAGATACTTTTTATATAAAAGATACTTTTTATATAAAAAGATACTTTTTGTATAAAAGGTACTTTTTATATAAAAGGTACTTTTTGTATAAAAGGTACTTTTTATATAAAAGGTACTTTTTATATAAAAAGATACTTTTGTTTAAAAAAGGAACTTTTTTTATGAAAAAATACTTATTATATAAAAAGGTACTTTTTATATAAAAAGATACTTATGATAAAAAGATATTTTTTATATAAAAAAGTACTTTTTATTTATAAAAAAAAGATATTTTTATACAAAAAAGTACTTTTTATATAAAAAGTATCTTTTTATCAAAAGTATCTTTTTATATAAAAAGTACCTTTTTATATAATAAGTATTTTTTATATAAAAAGTACCAAAAACAAATTCTAAAAATTGTTTTTGTCTTAATTGTAATTTTCTATGCGAACGTTAACGTGTGACATCGTGGGATTGGCTATAAGTTAACGATTTCGGCATATACCAAATTTGTAAAATCCCGGGATTCGGGATTCAGTGAATCCCGGGATCTTTCGGTATCAGGATTTCGGGATTGGCATTCCTAGTCTGGTGGTTATGGTTATGCCGTTTGTCATAAATCAGTTATATATAAAAAGTACGTCCTCTATATAAATCCTTAATCTATTTTGTTTATATCGCGAATATACATTCATATGTATTAAGATATATCGAGACCAATCATTGCCTCATATCCACAATTATGAAGTAAATAAACAATGTTAAAGTAAAAAAAATATATATTAATATTTGTAATTGTTATGCTGCACGTTCTATTCAAGGAATTTGGATCAAAATATTTTATATGGTTTTTTTCATTTAGAAGACTAATTTGTATAACTAAATTTTTAAGAACTCAAGAATTTTCAAATTGTTTTTTAAAGGTGCCCGTAGACGACATGTTTTTACATCCGACTTGTAAAATTTTCCACTGTAAAATACATACATGTCGTGTGCTACCTTTAAAACATTGCATCTGTAAAAGTCAGACGCAAAGTCATCTGACAAAATTTCAATTAGAGCGTGCTTTATTTTTTTCTGACAAACCATCTGACATCAGCTGAGTCAGAAATCTATGCCGGGAAAAAACCGGCAGCGGCGGTACACTATTGACGGAATCATTACCCAGCTGAAGTAAATATGTTACAATACCGATGTATGTATGATAAGTTCACAATTGATTATAAATAATGTTCATATATTGGTTTCTTTGAATTTAAAGGAAAAAATTTTAAGATGGCTTAAATCTTTTACTGCGCAAATAAAAATTTTTGTGGCGGCAGCACGATATTTTGAAACCGAGAACTAATTTGGTTTCTGCAATAACTATGCGAAAAAACAGAGACAATGTCAGAATCGAATTACATGTACACGTGTGACCAAATATGGCACTGGCAGGAAAGAAAGCAAATATTAGGATAAGATTTGATTAATTACACTATGCTAGTTGAAAAAACAGACAAGCCGGGCACATGGCGTTTTAACATAATTGCGGTACGCGGTTTTTTAAGATTGGCTCTGGTTTTCGAAATATACCGTTATTTCCAAAATGGAGGAGGTTGCACAACATATGCTCGCGTAACTCAAAAACCCTTTAGCTAATTGAAAAAACTTAAAAAACCGAAATTTCGCAATAAAATTGCCTTTAAGAAAAGTAAAACCTCTTTCTAATATCCGTAGTCGTTTTAGAAACATAATTTTTTTAACAAAATTTCGAAATTTTTGTTTTTTAAAAATTCATAAAAAATTAGAAGCCTAGCTGCATTTTTTAATTTTTTATGAATTTTTAAAAAACAAAAATTTCGAAATTTTGATAAAAAAATTATTTTTTTTTCCAAAAAAAAAATAATGTTTCTAAAACGACTACGGATATTAGAAAGAGGTTTTACTTTTCTTAAAGGAAATTTTATTGCGGAATTTCGGTTTTTTAAGTTTCAATTAGCTAAAGGGTTTTTGAGTTACGCGAGCATATGTATGTTGTGCAACCTCCTCCATTTTGGAAATAACGGTATATTTCGAAAACCAGAGCCAATCTTAAAAAACCGCGGGCACTACTGGATTCAGCGTACCCGAATTATGTTAAAACGCCAGGTGCCCAGCTTTTATTGTTCATATTTAATATATGAAGATTCGATAAATAAATACTGAAAAAAAAACACGATTGTTAAATTTAAAATACGTTTATTAAGTAAAATTTCCATGAAAAAAATGTTTTGTAAGCCTTTAAGTAATTAAAAATGTTTTTATGAATGCGGCAGCAAATGTTTTTAATACTATTTTTTTCTATATCATATTAATGATATTTGTTTACTTTGGCTGAAATATCAGAAAAAGTTTTGCAAAAATGCTAATGTGTTAATAACACTGGTCGACAAAAAAATAAGACTCGGGAGAGAAAGAACTTTATTGTGTGATTGATTAATTGACCTTACGGTACTGAATCCAAGTCTGTTCACAGTTTGATTTAATCACGTCTAGGGATCATTTTGTTTAATGATTTGCATGATTTCAAGGCTTATTTTATTCGTTATATGCCTGTATTTCTGATAAAGGATAAAAATTTAAAATTTTTGTGCTTACAATTTTTTTAATGAGTTTTTGAAAACAAACTTCTGAATTAGTTGTGTTAATTTTGAAAATAAAAAATGTTATTTAGATGACTCAAAGGAAATTGTATACCTTATCGTTTTGTTAATAATCACAATCGCACAAATCGTTCTTAATTTATGATAAAATATATTAGCATAACCGCATTATTTCAGACGAAATGTTAGTCTAACCAATGAGAAACTAGACGTGATAGACAAGACTAAAGACTAATTGTGAGCTATTGAAATTCCGCCTGATCGGTCCACAATTGGCTGAGATATGAGCAAAAACCCATGACTGCCTCTAATTTTGCCCATAAATCTCTTGTTGTTATTGTTTTTATTGTTTATGTATATCTGGAGAACAAAGTCTGCAAATTAGATGCAAATATGGTAATCAATACACAACATCCGACAAAATGTGGGCGGGATTGTAGAAGTGGGCGTTCCACTTCCCATACAAAGACATTATAGATTTCTGTGTTTCTTGAGAACGGCAAGAGCTTAAGTTTAACAATTAGGTACAAGCATCTTGGTTATCAACTGACAACATCCGACAAAATGTGGGCGGGAGTGGGTTGTGGCTGCGGCAAAAAAAAAATTGATTTATATCTAAACAATAAAAAGAAAAATTGTCCAAATTTGCTGCACATAGCTGGGTTGTCATTGCACAACATTGCAAAAAATTGAGCAATTTGCAGAATCGGGCGTGGCACCTTCCGTACAAAGACATTATAGATTTCTATATACCTGGAGAATGGCAGGAGCCAGTTTTCAAATTAGGACCAAGCATCTTAGTTATATCTAAAGAACGGTATTTATAAATTTTTCTAGACGTACGCCCATTTCCACCATGCCCTACTGTAGCGTATCAGCTTGACAAAAATATATGGTAGTTCAAGAGACTTCAATATAAACAATGCTGGTAAGTGCAAAACATTCAAGCATACAAAGGGAAAAAACAACAAACGTGCCAACAGGCGAGACTTGGGTTAAATACTCAAGCAGAGATACACTCACACACACACACACCAAGCAAACTCACACTTATACACTTGCAAATATTTTTAAGGTTTCCCAAAATAAAACTGACAGACAGAGAGCAAGAAGAACAAAAAACAAACTACAAAAAACTAAGCAAACAATGCAACCGAAAAAGAGAACATATAAATTAACCCCCACCCCCCTAAAGAGCACTGGTTTCAAAATAAAAAATTAAAAAACAAAAACTTTTACGAAGAAGCAGCAAGACAAAACAATAATTTAGAAAGTAAAAATATATTAAAATAACAAACAAAAAGAAGACAAAAATTTTTGTTTAAAACAATCAACAAGGCTGCCGCAGAGTGGGTTAGGGTTAAATGAAAAGAAGTCACCATGGTCATAAGCACGGACGGACAGGCAAAAAGAAAACAAAAATTAAATTTGGATATTGTTAATAGATTTAAGAAAAGAAAAAATAATAAAATAAATAAGAAATTCAAGGCAAATAGGAAAATTGATTGCAAATGAAAACTCTTTCTTTTAAAATAAAATAAAAGAGGAAAATATTAGAAAAGTTTTTTATTAAATATTTATTGGAGAAAGTTGAAAACTTATATTTTTGGAATTGCCTTTGGTATTTTTATCATGGTCGAATACGTGTTTAATTTTTATCAACCGTGAAAAGGTTAATTGAAATATTCAGAGAGACTGAATCTTTTAAGGATACTAAACAAACAAATACCAGCCGTTCTGATCGCAATGTCATCAGAGCTTTTAAAAAAAATCCATGTGCATCAATTCGGTGTTGTAGACTAAAATTTGAAATTTTAAGAGACGGAGGCAAACTTATAAGCAGGGCTGTTGAGTCGTCAAAAAATAGTTCTAACTCAGACTCCGACTCCAACCGCTGAAATTTTTTAAGTCCGACGGCGACCTCAACTCCGATTCCAACTCCAACTCCGACTCCTACTCTTACATTAATGCTAAATGTATATGAGACAAAGAATTTCTATTTTGCAAAATTAGTATTGTTTTTATTTTATTGAACTGTTTATGGTTTCTAATCCAAATTTTTAACGTTTTATTCAGGCTAAAGTTCATTAAATTTAAATTTCATTAAATTATTTTTATAAAAAAATGAATTTTACAACATGAAATGAATTAAAATTTATTGATCATTTTTCATTCTTGACTGAGCTGGGAATTGAAACCAGGTTTTCACGGCCAGGTTGCCCTGACATGTTCGATTGTATCCACACAATCTCCTCAGAGGGGTTTGCCGTTTACTTGGAAAATTTTAGAAAATTTTTTGAAATTTGTTATGCCGAAAAATGTTGGAATTGGAGTCACGAGTTTTTGTGAGTACTAAGACTCCGACTCCGGTACAAAAACCTCAACTCCGACTCTTCAACCCCGACTCCGTCTCCACAGCCCACAGTCAAATTACATGAACACAAATATACCAGAATAAATATAATTTATTTTTTTGTATTGACTTTAACGAGTCTCAAAACAAATTCATGGCTTATGAAAAATTGCCAACAAAATCCCCAACTATCGACAAAATGAAAATTTCGCGGCCAAAAACGTTTCAAAATTGCCACGTTTGGCGAAAAGTCGCCTTATCTAAGAGCCCTAGTAACAATCATGACACAAAGAAAATAAGATAGAGCGTACAATTTTTATCGAGTTTGTTTGAGCTTCTTTAAATAATATTTTTTATTTATACCCTTCATCGAAGGTAAAACAAAAAAAACTTTGTCATTCCGTTTGTTGGTTCTACAATATTTTAATCCGAGACCTTTTAAAGAAAATATTTATTCTGGATACTTGTGCGAAGAGAAGTTCAAATCACGATGTCCGTCTTTCCGTGAGTTCGTTGCAATGGGTTTTCCGAAGACCTCAGATATGATGGGGATTCGTTAGTTATATATTTATATCACATATAGTCCTGAATTGTTTGCTATTGAAATTAAGGCTGATCGGTCCACAAATGGCTGAGATTTGAGTCAAAAACCACAACTGCCTTTAATTTTATCCATAAATCACTTGTTGGTTTTTTAATTTATTTATAAATATCAGGAGAACGGCAGGAGCCAAAGTTTCCAAATTAGGAACAAGCATCATGGTTATCAATACACAACATTCAAAAAATGTGGGCAGGAGTAGAAAACTGAGCGTAGCACCAACCGTATAAAGACATTAAAGATTTCTCTATATGTGGAGAACGGCAAGAGCCAAAGTTTCTAACTTAAAGGGTGATTTTTTAAGAGCTATAGGAAAGTTTAAAAAAAACAAATAAAATTCAGAAAAATGCATGAAATCTTTATTAAATTCGATAGTACGGTCCATATAATTTAATGTTTGAAGATTATTTCATGCAAATGTTGACCGTGACTGCGCCTCAAATGGTCCATCCGCTTAGTCCAATTTTGACATACTCTTTCCAACATTTCGGCCGGTATCTCATGAATAAATGCTTCAATATTGTCTTCCAATGCGTCAATTGAAGCGGGCATGTGTGTATAGACATGAGCTTTAACATAGCCCCACAAAAAATAGTCTACAGGCGTTAAATCGCACGATCTAGGCGGCCAATTAACCGGTCCCGAACGTGAAATAGAATCTTCACCGAACTCGCCTCTCAATAAGTCCATTGTCAAGCGTGCTGTGTGGCATGTGGCACCGTCTTGTTGAAACCACATATCATGCAAGTCAAGCTCTTGCATTTTGGGCAAAAAAAAAGTTGGATATCATCTCACGGTAGCGCTCACCATTTACAGTTACGTTACG
The DNA here is from genome assembly GCA_943735925.1 of Pollenia amentaria. Lineage (NCBI taxonomy): Eukaryota > Metazoa > Arthropoda > Insecta > Diptera > Polleniidae > Pollenia > Pollenia amentaria. The sequence continues at coordinate 32,779,814 of OX031010.1, read as the reverse complement.
ATTCGCATCATCTTTGAAGAAGTACGGTCCAATGCTGCCACCAGTCCATAAACCGCACCAAACTGTGACTTTGTCTGGATGCATTGGTAGCTCTTGCAATGCTTCTGGCTGATCTTCACTCAAAAATCGTCAATTCTGCTTATCAAAGTACCCATTGAGCCAAAAATGAGCTTCGTCGCTGAACACAATTTTTCAATAAAAAAAGGTGGAAGAAGTGCGCGATGAACTTTCATAACAGAACACGCATTTTGATAATAAAATTCAATAATTTGCAAGCGTTGTTCGTTTGTAAGACGATTCATTATAGACCAAAGTGAAGATGTTTGACAGTAAAACAAAACACGAAACGTGCGTCAGCTGTTTCAACCCGTGTTGCCACAAAGATAATAGCTAAAAAATTACACGTTAGAAACAAGTTTATTGGTTATTATAAGACAACATCCGACAACAAATGGGCGGGAGTAATAAAGTGGTCATGTATAACATTCGGCATAGCCGAATATACTCTTCCTTTTTTTTTTTTTTTTCTTTTGTTTGTAGAAGCAAAATACAGAATTACTTCAACTTTTTATCGAAATTGATTTATTTGACATAACTGTTTATTTAGAAATAAATATACAAAAAGATTAAAAATTTCTTCCCGACTCTTGGTGAAAAAAACCCATTAAATATTCTTTTTTAATTAAAACTTATTCGCATTATTCATATTAAAATTTCATTTATTTGAGTTTCCACAGTTTTTTTTGTTAAACTGCAGAAAAAGTCATGATCACGTTTCTTTTTAAGCAAAAAAAAAAAACAATTCACTTCACTTTATAATTCATAATCAGCAAAAATATTAAAAGCAAACACAAATAAGAACAAAATCACTCACAAGAGCAATTGTGCATGTCACAATTTGTTAATAGAATTAAAAATAGAAAAGTTAATGTCACAAAAAAGCTGATAAAATGTTTATTATGCACAAAAAAAGACATTCAAATATTGTGACAAAAAAGCAAATCGTCAAAGAAATTCAATGCTAATTTCAAGGATATTAAAAGCCTAAGCAAAAAAAAAAAATATATATATATACATATGTATGTATATATTTACATTTTTTGTACACTTTGTAACAGTCTTGTTTATTTAATTCACGCAACATGTTTCAGTTTAAATGTAATCTTAATAAAACGGTGCTGCCAACTTTTAATAAAAGTCTTGCATTGAATTAATGTTGGGAAAATGAAGAACACGGAAAGTTCAAAAGTTGTTGTTAAGAATTTTTTTTCAAAGATACTTTCCTAAACTAATTTATATTTATGTTAACAAGTGCTAAGTTAAAGTGCTTTATTCGGATATACCAAAATTTGTTTACCCTTTACCATGATGCGATTAAAACAGAATGTTATGTAAATAAATATAAATGTATATACATATTTATGTATTAGGGCCGGGCTTTTGCTTTAATCGGTTAATAGCTCGATTAATTAACCGATGTTTTGGTTTAACCGGTTAATAATCGGTTTATTTTATAATTGATCGGTTAACCGATTAATAAAGTTTTTTTTTTATAAATTAAGTAATTTTAATACATAAAAATGCATAAATTATTTATTATTTGGAGTTTATTTAAAAAAAAAAAAAAAGCAATAGCATAACAAATATAACAACTCCTGAACTAACGCGAGCAAACAAATAAAAAAATTCATAAATAGTATGTAATAGATATTTTGTAATTAATACATAAATATTATGTAGTAATTAAAAATAAAATGTTTAATAATTTTATTAGTCTGAGGAGACCTTAAAAATAATCTTTTAGAGAAATGTTTAGGATTTAAGCGATTCTTTTCTTTAGTTTTGACTTGGAAAATGTTTTATTCACTCGATTAAACGTTTATTTCACTTGATTTAACTTTTAATTCACTTGATTAAATTTTTAATTAAAATTGATTTTATTTTTGATTAATGGTTTAATTGGTATAACATTGTTTTCTGTGCGATTTTAAATTAAAATATACATATGTATTCAAAGCCATAAATTCGGTTTTAGAAGAAAACACAGCACAATTGAACAAACTCATCAAATAGCTAAAGTCATAAGAAAAGCCTTTGAAGAAAGAAAATATTGCTTCGCATTCTTAATCGATGTTTCTCAAGGCGGCATGAAATAACACCCTAAAAAAAAGTGAAATGATCCCCCAAAATTTTGTACAGAAAGTAAAAACTACGATTTTTGAAGGATATTTTCATTTTGTTTGATGTGTTGTTTAATTTTTTTATTTTGGGGGATTATTTTATATGAAATTAGCCCTAACATTTTTTTTTTTTGTTCGATTATTTAATTTTTCAATTTATAATGAAAACGTTTCTGGGTGCAAGGATTTTCTTCTCTATGGTATAACAAATACCGACTTCGATAACTAAAGCTTCTCTGCATAGTAGGCCTTTGGCCGGGCGCAAGGATTCTCTCCTCTATGGTATATCAATCACCGGCGTCGCTTACTGAAGCTCCTAAAGTCGGTCTTATCCACGACCGATGCACAGTGTCTCGACTAGTACAAGATAGTGGGACAAAATTATTTCTTCACTTATTTCAATTGTTTTTGTATATTTCAGCCTTCTAAAGCTATTAAAATAATAAATTTAAAAATGTGTACTGTAATCGTTAATCGTTTTTAACTCATTTTTCAATAAATTATGTGTTTATATTTTTCACATTAATAATCCGATTGTACCTAAATTTGGCATAAATATATATCTTACAAATATCAATTTATATACCAAATCCTATTACGATTTTTTGTAGGTTTTAAAGCGTTTTTAAGAAAAAGGATATATGGCAGGACCATGAGTCCTTAGTCCGATTTAAATGGAAATTTGCACACACGTTGCTAGTTGTATGTTTATCAGCATGACCACTTTATGTAACTTATTATTGAAACAAAAATTACATTTTTCATTATTAGGACACATGGGAGGTAGGCGTGTCCTAGGGCCGATTTCTCCAAAAATTCGTATTTCTTTAACAGAGATATTTTATGCCAGTGTACCAAATTTTTAAATTATCTGACAACTCCTTCTATTTTTGTCCCTTTGTTATAAAGGGACAAGGCAGTGTGCGACTCGTTCTGGAAAAATTAAAATAATTTTACTTTCAGGCTTTTTGGGGGTCTATAAAATATGTGAATCTGTGCTTAAATGTTGCAGGTATTACATATTGAAAAATCTAGGTGGATATATGTGGATAAAAGAGTTGCTACTCTTTAAAGTTACAATTAATGTAAAATTCGCTGGATTTATCTATACATTTACAAATTGATGTTACACCAAAAGTTTTATAAAATATATTAGTCATAATTTTAATTAATCCTCTTATTTAAGCTTGAGGTCTTTTTCTTTTTTTTTTTATAAAAAAAAAAATTGATAATAGGTATTTTCAATTGGACAGTAGTATATATGATCAATTAAAAGGACTTCCTATGGGTTCACCTGCATCTCCTATTGTAGCAGATATTGTTATGCAGAAATTAATAGATAAATGTATAGAACATTCAACTATTAAACCTAAAATTATGACAAAATATGTGGATGATTTATTTTGTGTAATTAAAGAATCAGAAATAACAAACATTTTAAATATATTTAATTCTTTTCATGCAGATATAAAGTTTGAATCAAGATTGTCTTATTTAGACACTTTAATAATAAGAACAGAAAAAAGTTTATTTATTGATTGGTATCAAAAACCAACATCGTCTGGTAGAATAATTAACTATTTTTCAAATCATCCAAAAAGAGTTATAATTAACACGGCTAAAAATTTTACAGAAAGGGTATTGACAATAAGTGATACATGTTTCCATAGGAATAATAAGGAAAACATTTTTAGAGCATTAATGGAAAATAGTTTTCCAAAGGAAATTATATCCAATTTATTATTAAAATTAATAACCATATAATAATTATTAATAATAACCATATAAATATAAATAATATAAATAATTCCAACAGCAACGCATAACCGAAAATTTATAAATCAATAACTTATGTACCAAGATTTACAGAAAGATTAGAAAAATCAAATATTTATGATACGAAAATATATAAAATCGCCCATATATCTTATAACACAATATGCTAGGAACACAACTGGGACGAACGACGAATTTCGCCCAACACGACGAATTTTTCCGTAAAAATTCGCTGAGTAAATTCGTCGTATGAAGCACAATAACGACGAATAGCTGGCAGCTTTGATAATTGAGAAAGTTCATTACTGTTTGTGCAAAGAGAGAGAAATAGTGTGACCATATTCAAAAAAATAATGCTTAAAAATAAAAACATAATTAAAAACACAACTAAAAACTATTTTTATAGCCAAATACTTTGTATACTTATTTTATGTCTCTATACAATAAAAAAAAACAATTATTAAAGTAAATAGTAACTTTATTTACTAAACTACTTCTTAACAAAAACCAAACATGGTCACCTAGTACTGATTTGTTCGTCGTTCGCCGGCGTATGAAATAGAATTAAATCTATTTAAAGTTCGCCGCGTCTGACGAATTTTCGCCGGCGCCCTGATTGTAAACATTTTCATATACACAAACGTCTTTTATTTTTGGCGACAAATATTCGCGGCCAAAAATTCATCGTTCGCCCCAGTTGTGTTCCTAGCAATAGGTAGATTATTCACTAATATGAAGGATAAAATAAATAAGTTGGAAATGTTAAATGTAGTTTATAAAATACCTTGTAAGGGAAATGTTAATGGACAATGCAGTAGAGTGTATGTTGGTACAACGAAAATTAAACTTAAAAGCATGATAGCAGGACATAAGTCAGATCAAAAATATAGGAATATTTCATCACAAAAAACAGATTTATCAACCCACTGTGCAAGTTTAAACCATTATCCTGATTTTGAAAATATATCAGTTTTAAACACGGAAAATAATTATAAGCGTAGATTTATGTTAGAAATGTTGCAAATTATAAAAATAGAAACGGAAATTAAAAATTTATTTAAACTGTAATAGATTAGGTTTGAATTGGAAAACCTTTTTGTATTTAATTGTAAAGGTGGCATGTCATAACGTCCAGTGTCATAGTGTCCATGGACGTTATGACACTCCAAAAAGTGTCAACGTCCATGGACACTATGACACTTTGCAAATGGACATTATGACACTTTCAAAAGTGTCATTAGGTCCATAATTACTAAAGAAGTTATATACAGAGAAAAACATGTTTCATTATGGTCCTAACCAACAAAACTATTTTTAAAGAAACTAATTTAACCATAATATGGTTGTCGGTGACAATGATTTGGTTAAATGAAACATAATATGTTAAATAATTTTTAAAAATGGTCTTGCTGCTTTTTCTCTGGGTGTTTATATTAAATATATAACGAAAACACTTTTGGGCGCAGGATTTTCTCCTCTATGGTATAACAAACACCGGCTTCGCTAACTAAAGCTTCTCTGCATAGTCGGCTTTCGTGCGGAAACAAGGCAGATTTTAGAAGCTTTACTTAGCGAAGCCGGTGTTTGTTATACCATAGAGGAGAAAACCCTTGCGTCCGGTCAAAGGCCGACTGTGCAGAGAAGCTTTAGTTAGCGAAGCCGGTATTTGTTATACCATAGAGAAGAAAATCCTTGCGCCCGGCCGAAGGCCGGCTATGATCCCAAATTTGTTTACATTCTTGCTTGCAAGAAAAATGACGTTTATTGATATACACAATTTTTTAATAATATATTTGGTGTAAAATATTCAAATAAAATAGTGTATACCATACAAAATAAAATAGTGTATTATGATTTTCATACATATTATAAAACAAATAAAATAGCCCAAGTGACATCATGAATACCATTTATTTGCAATTAAAGCACTTGTAAGTTAATGAAATATCATCTACTAGTAGCCTGATTATTCCATCACATATTTAAAAGACCACAACTCAAAAACATCGATTATTTTCTGAGATATTAGTGTTTTCCCATTTGTGTAATAACTCAAAAATTTTAAACTCTATTATCTCGAAATGGCAAAAAAATTATACACTATTGTTTTTATTAAGGGGACGATATAACACATATGTATTTTATCACTTGAAATTTTAACGGTATTTCAAAAAAAATTTTACACATTTTAATATTTTTCATTATAAGTTAAGTTGTGGACATTGCAAAGTGTCATAACGTCCGCGGACGCTACGACATTTCTTTGATGGATGTTATTACACTTTTGAAAGTGTCATAATGTCCGTGGACACTATGACACTTTTAAAAGTGTCATAACGTCCATGGACACTATGACACTGGACGTTATGACATGCCACCATTGAAAATATGACATTTTGTTAAATTTGTTAAATTTATTAAAAATTGTGTTAGTTTTCTGTCAAATATTCAAGAAAAAATCCCTGATTTTTTTTTTATAAAAAAAAGAAAAAGACCTCAAGCTTAAATAAGAGGATTAATTAAAAATGTTAAAGGTCGAATAAGCCAATTTATTTAAATATAAGTCATAATAGGGTCTATACCTACAACAGAATATTCTATAACAAAAAACTCCTGTCACTTTGCTACCAATTTTAAAATATGTTATCACAAGTGTGCATAAAATGCAACTGCTTGGCAAATGAAACTGACCTCCCTTATAACGGTTACTTTGATCCCCTGATAAGATACATTTATGAGGTGATAAACAAATTAATTCTTGGAATTCGTGATCTGGGGGGGTTGCTTACAAGTCGTTATCAGTGGCTCCTGGAAATTACATAATGAGTTTTGTCGTCCCGATAGCATGTTCTAGCCGAATCACTGTGCCGGCTACGCAGAGAAGCTTTAGTTAGCGAATCGGTATTGATTACACCAGAGAGAAGGAAATCCTTCTTAAAACCAAGCCTATACTATTAATTGTATTACACATATTGCTGCCTTATTTCATTTCAGAAATTGGGGTCTTATTTCAAATGAAGCAAGACCACAAAAATAGGGTATTATGTATTTAATTTTTGTTTAGAGTGTTATTTCATTTCTTTGTGTGATTATTTCATTTCCATAACTAGGGTTTTATGTCATATGATATGAGGCCCATGATTTGGGCCTTAAATTTTTGGGATTTAATTCTTGGGGGCGTTATTTCATATCGCCGTTTCTCAAGCTCTCGATAAAGTCTTACATAAAGACTTTTTATATAAATTGAAGCTTAACCTACCAACAAACACACACAAGCTGTTAGAAAGCAACTGAGTCGGTCGTAAATTTATTATAAAAGAAAGCGATTTTTTAAGTTCTCCTCGGCCAATTGGCGCTGGAGTCCCACAAGGCATCCTCCTGGGCCTATATTATACTTAATTTATACTTCGGACATGCTAACAAACAACTCCAATCCAGCTGTTACATTTGCGGATGATACAGCTTTCCTAAGCGTAGACGAATTCCGTCATGAAGCATTTCGTTAGTTACAGCGTAATACATTTCGTCTTGAAATGTGGTTAAAACAATGGAAGATACAGGTCAATGAGCACAAATTCGAATATATAACTTTGTTTCATATATATGCAGAATTTGTGAGCTTGTTATTTAGGAGAAGAAAAAGAGAAAAGACAAAAGACATTTATATTACTTAAAATGCTGAAAAAACCAAACTCTCATTGTACACAGAAAAAATTAATAATTTTTTCCAATCACCAAATGTATACCAAATTCATAAAATCAAGTAAACAACTTGTTGAATTTGGACCTATTACCAAAATGATTATATTGATTACTAAAAATTTTTTTTTCAATAAATGATATTTTTAATTTGACAATTCCCAACAAGAATTCTACCATTGTACAACTACACAAGGTAGACTCGTTGGCACAGATGTTTGTAACTAGTTGTAACAAAATATTTGGCAAAGAATTCCACTTTCAAAAATAACGAATTACAGCTATGGATGAAGTTCAAAGACACAGTGTTCATACTTTAATTTTTCGTTCCTTAAAAAGGACTCACGACATATTCGTTTCCAATCAAGGCGCTCTTCCAGAAATTGATGAAAAATTGTAGGTTTAAATACCTACATATATGTCTAGAACACACATTATAAGTCTTATTTCAATAATTTATTTCCTAGAAAGAAAGTCAGGAAAGCTATTAAGGCACGCGATAGTTACGGTTTGGTATTCAATCGTGTTATCCAAGCTGCAGAGGCAAGAAAATATGAAAATAGTCGTGCTTCTATGACGGCTTTGGAAGGGCCGTAAAAACCTTTAGCTATTACAGATGGCTCCATTGGTGTGAGCCACTCAAAAGATGGCGATATTCCTGTTAGTAGTTTATTAGTCTCAGCACCCGGCATGCGTTCGGCCAGTGGAGGTAGCGATGTACAATAAATACCTAAAAAAGCTCCTACTATACCTAAACCCACCTGGCATGCTCCTTGGAAGTTGTCCCGCGTTATTTCAGGGCATTTAGGTTGGGTACGATGTATTGCGGTAGAACCAGGAAATGAATGAGGTTTGGCCGTGAGCGCAAAACATCCATATCTTTTCAGTTGTGGTGAAGATCGCCAGGTCAAATGTTGGGATTTGGAGCACAATAAAGTTATAAGACATTACCATGGACATTTGTCGGCTGTCTATTCCTTGGCACTGCATCCAACTATTGATGTTCTAGCTACTTCCGGTCAGATTCCACAGCTCGAATTTGGGACCTACGTACAAAGGCTAATATACACACTTTGACAGGCCAGACCAATACTGTGGCTAGTGTGGTGGCCCAAGCTTCAAATCCTCAAATTAATAATTATGGGATTTGGCGGCTGGCAAAAGTGTATGTACTTTAACAAATCATAAAAATTCTGTACGTAGCATAGTTTTACACCCCACCCTGTACATTTTTTGGCTCTGCCTCGCCCGACAATATAAAACTATGTCGTTGTCTTGAAGGTAACTTTGTACAAAATATATCCCGTTTAGCCAGGTTCTATGGACAGCGAGGCTGGCATATTTGCCATGTGTTTCGATCAATCAGGTTCACGTTTAATAACAGCTGAAGCTGATAAAACAATTAAAATTTATAAGGAAGACAATGAGGCCACAAAAGACCGGAAATATTGAAAAGACGGAAGTTCTAATATAAGTCGGTTAAGAATTTTCTATGTTTGTATTTAGTTTTAATTAATAAATTGCATTGAACCATGGTACAACTACACAAAAAATTATAAATTATAAAAAATTATAGTTTTTTTATTTTTCTGCACGTGTTATCTTGTTCGTTTTTTTTTTCAATTTGTGTTTTATTTTACTGAATGCAGTGTAGCAACGAGTTTACCTTGTGTAGTTGTACCATGAATTCTACATGTTTAAATTATTTTATTTTAAACGAAAAACGTCAAGTAGTATTTTTTGTTATTTGTTTAAAGTTGTGAATATTTGACCTTTGGTTATTGAGTTTGTTGACTTAGTTCGACAGTAGGTCATACGTTTTAAACAAATTTAAATAAAAGTATAAATATTTTGTTTTAAATTTATTCTTTTATTTCGCAATATTTCGGTCAACATTGTTGACCATCTTCAGGGGTTTTTGAAAATTTATAAAAATAAATAAATTAATAAACAAAAAATTCCACTTTATTGTAGCCGTAAGCTTTTGTCAACTCTTTGTCCACTTTGTCAACTTTTGGCAACTATTATTTAATTAAAATTTTAATTGAAAATGTCTTTCAAAACAACTAAAATGTTCATCAAATCAAAATTAAATTTTTAATTTTCTTTCAACTAAAAAAATAATTGATTCAATTATCACATTAATTAAATTTAATAACTTTTTAAACCATTTTTTTAATTGATAAATAACTTTTTTCTGTGTATGGACAAGAAAGGAGTTTCAAAATAGAATTATTAATAGTTGCTGCAGAAAATGTTTCATAATATGGACAAGGGCTACAAGTTTATAGTTATTGAAATAAATTTATTGTAAAATCCGAAATTATTAAAAAACTTACTTTATAAACGTATCAAAAACTACTACCAAATTTAACAAGTCTGTGCCTGTGTTTGTGTCTGCCCAAACCGCCTTCTCTTTATAAAAATTATTTTAGTTTGCATTTACTAATGTGTTGTTATTTTTATATGCCGTTTTGTTGTTGCTATTATAGGATATTGTTTTTATTGCTAACAATCTGTTATTCATTGAAGCATAAAATTTACGTGACATTTTGGTTTTTGCTTTATTAAATTTATTAATTTTTTTTTTTTTTTTTGCTGAAACTTAAATAAAAACTCTCACTCTCCCCCTTTACTTATGAATACTCACACACATACCCACATACACAGGCATGTAAAAGCAATAAAAAAATGTAAACAAAACTTGTTGGTGTTTTATAAAGCATGTTAAAAAAAATGGTGGCTACCCTACAATAACAATAATAAACAATAAAAAGAAAAAAATTACACAAAGCGAAAAAAACAGAACAGGAAATTTAAACGTAATTTTATTAAATAAACTGTCCACATTTCTAAATATCATTTTAAATGGTTTTTCATTTATTTATTTATTTGTTTATTCTATTCTATTTATCTATTTAATTTCTAGCAAATATTTATTTTTTAACCATAAAACCACAAATGTATTACAACAATATTTAGTTTTATTGTTTTTTCTTTTATTGTTTCTCCCATACTCACGGTCAAAATGAACTATGAGAGGGAGAGTGGAAGGGAGAATGAACGCCATTTTATAGACAATAGCAGCAAAATGCAAATAAACAATAATATTTGTTCGCATTTGGGAATGATATTTAATTGAATTAAATCATATTGTTGGAATTTTTGTTCATTTTTGGCTATTTAAAATTTGGTTTAATTCATTTTCGAATATGCAATTTTGTCAGGCACGTTTAATTTGGCCATAACGGACATTTTAATAAAACAAAAGCAATACAATTATGTAAAATTGTTTTAAAAAATCTGGTTTGCTTTGTTTTGCTTGCTTTTTTGTTTTCGATTTCGCCTTTTTCATTATTCTTGTTTATTTGAATAATTAGATACCTGGGGAATATGAATTTGAATTAAATCTAATTATTTATTTAAAAAAAAAAAGAAATCCTTCTAAATTTAATATTGTGAAACATGCCGTATGAACAATTAAATTTTTATGAAAGTATTTGAAAGCATATTTGTATGAAAGTAATATTTTGTAATAAAAATGAATAATAAAGGGTGAATTTTGAAACTTTAGGGTTTTGAAAAGTAAAAACAAAACGAAAAATTTACAAAAGTGAATGAAATTTTTTTTGGGGTGATATATAAATGCTTGCCATTAATTTTTTGAGAGTTCTTCATGCAAATGTTGCCCGCGGCTACACCGTAGATAGACCATCCGAAAGCTTCAATTATGGCATATTGTTCAATCATTTCTGCGGGTATCTTGCCAATGGCAGCTGTAATTTTGTCTTCGAGGGCTGGAATTGTAGCTGGCTTGTTCCTGTACACGTGAGACTTCACGTAACACATCAAAAAATAGTCCAGTGGGCTTAAATCGCCTGATCTTGGTGGCCAGTGGACTGATTTAAAACGTGAGATTAATTGTTTACCAAGCTCGCCAAACAATATTGCTCTATTAAACTAGCCATTTCGATTTTCATCGTTTTTGAGGTCCAATGATGCCGCCGGCTCGCAAGCCGCACTAAACCATTAATTTTTCAAGATGCATTGGAAGCTCCTGAACTGTCTCTGTCTGCACTGCACACCAAATTCTGCAATTCTGTTTGTTGATGTATCCAAATTGACACAAAATTTATTAAATAATATTAATAAATGCAGTTTTTATTGCATAAATGAAAATGATACTATCGACAAAAACTAAAAAAATACATTTTTCGCACATTTTTCGCAAAATGTATTTTATGAATTTTACAATAATTATTTTTGGGAATGAAATATTTTATTTATTAATTCATTTATTAATGATGTGCTAATAATCCCAATTTTTTAAATGAAAACACTGAAATTTATTGTTGTGGGAAAGCTAGTTCCTATGCGCATTTCGCTGGTTGCTTAGGCCAGCTCGTCAGGAAACTTTTTCCAAATACTTTAGAAAAGCTAAAAATATTATACCAGTAAGACCATAAAGTGAATAAGAATTTTAAAACACTCTGGTCTTAAATGTAACAATATCAAAGCTTCAACAAAGTCACAACAATAAACCGTCAATTTTTTCTTTCTTACATTCCCCTACAATTGGCTGGGTTTTTTCCAACACAAATTGTAGTTGTAAGAGGATAGAAAGAAAAAACAAAATTAAAAAAAACAAGTTACTTAAATAAAGCAGCTTGCCATTTCAGTTTTTTATTTGCCGGGCACATGCAAATTTATTATCAAAAATTATTTTTGGGAATGAAATATTTTATTTATTAATTCATTTATTAATGATGTGCTAATAATCCCAATTTTTTAAATGAAAACACTGAAATTTATTGTTGTGGGAAAGCTAGTTCCTATGCGCATTTCGCTGGTTGCTTAGGCCAGCTCGTCAGGAAACTTTTTCCAAATACTTTAGAAAAGCTAAAAATATTATACCAGTAAGACCATAAAGTGAATAAGAATTTTAAAACACTCTGGTCTTAAATGTAACAATATCAAAGCTTCAACAAAGTCACAACAATAAACCGTCAATTTTTTTTCTTTCTTACATTCCCCTACAATTGGCTGGGTTTTTTCCAACACAAATTGTAGTTGTAAGAGGATAGAAAGAAAAAACAAAATTAAAAAAAACAAGTTACTTAAATAAAGCAGCTTGCCATTTCAGTTTTTTATTTGCCGGGCACATGCAAATTTATTATCAAAAATTATTTTTGGGAATGAAATATTTTATTTATTAATTCATTTATTAATGATGTGCTAATAATCCCAATTTTTTAAATGAAAACACTGAAATTTATTGTTGTGGGAAAGCTAGTTCCTATGCGCATTTCGCTGGTTGCTTAGGCCAGCTCGTCAGGAAACTTTTTCCAAATACTTTAGAAAAGCTAAAAATATTATACCAGTAAGACCATAAAGTGAATAAGAATTTTAATTTTGTTGAAGCTTTGATATTGTTACATTTAAGACCAGAGTGTTTTAAAATTCTTATTCACTTTATGGTCTTACTGGTATAATATTTTTAGCTTTTCTAAAGTATTTGGAAAAAGTTTCCTGACGAGCTGGCCTAAGCAACCAGCGAAATGCGCATAGGAACTAGCTTTCCCACAACAATAAATTTCAGTGTTTTCATTTAAAAAATTGGGATTATTAGCACATCATTAATAAATGAATTAATAAATAAAATATTTCATTCCCAAAAATAATTTTTGATAATAAATTTGCATGTGCCCGGCAAATAAAAAACTGAAATGGCAAGCTGCTTTATTTAAGTAACTTGTTTTTTTTAATTTTGTTTTTTCTTTCTATCCTCTTACAACTACAATTTGTGTTGGAAAAAACCCAGCCAATTGTAGGGGAATGTAAGAAAGAAAAAATTGACGGTTTATTGTTGTGACTTTGTTGAAGCTTTGATATTGTTACATTTAAGACCAGAGTGTTTTAAAATTCTTATTCACTTTATGGTCTTACTGGTATAATATTTTTAGCTTTTCTAAAGTATTTGGAAAAAGTTTCCTGACGAGCTGGCCTAAGCAACCAGCGAAATGCGCATAGGAACTAGCTTTCCCACAACAATAAATTTCAGTGTTTTCATTTAAAAAATTGGGATTATTAGCACATCATTAATAAATGAATTAATAAATAAAATATTTCATTCCCAAAAATAATTTTTGATAATAAATTTGCATGTGCCCGGCAAATAAAAAACTGAAATGGCAAGCTGCTTTATTTAAGTAACTTGTTTTTTTTAATTTTGTTTTTTCTTTCTATCCTCTTACAACTACAATTTGTGTTGGAAAAAACCCAGCCAATTGTAGGGGAATGTAAGAAAGAAAAAATTGACGGTTTATTGTTGTGACTTTGTTGAAGCTTTGATATTGTTACATTTAAGACCAGAGTGTTTTAAAATTCTTATTCACTTTATGGTCTTACTGGTATAATATTTTTAGCTTTTCTAAAGTATTTGGAAAAAGTTTCCTGACGAGCTGGCCTAAGCAACCAGCGAAATGCGCATAGGAACTAGCTTTCCCACAACAATAAATTTCAGTGTTTTCATTTAAAAAATTGGGATTATTAGCACATCATTAATAAATGAATTAATAAATAAAATTTTACAATTGTTAAAAACTATTTTCGTTTTTGAAATCTAGACATAATTCCCCAAACATTGATGGATAATATATATCCCTCTAATTATTAACTAACCAAAGATATGCAATATCATTCGTTTACAAAAAAAAAAAAAAAATATTGGGTCTAAGTTAGAAAAATGTTATTGAAATCTTCACTTCCGGTTTCTTAGTGCGTCAACTATGGACGGTTATTTACTTATATTTTAAGCATATGTATATCCGACATCAAAACGTTTATTGTTTTATGAGAAGAATCTAGGCTACTTGCAAATCTAAAATAAAACTGGGGCTAAGTTAAAATATTGAAATTCAACATAATCGCTTCCGATTTAAGATGCGTTACGCGTGGAAAGAAATATGCATAACTTTTTAACTTATGGAGATCCCATTATGAATCTTTTACAGTATAATGAGGACACCCTAGGCTAACTTTGGTAAACAAATAAAATAAACCAAATGGGTCGAAGTTAGAAAAATTTTAATTTAAATTGGTCATTTCAGATTTTGCAGATTAATTTTTTTTATTTTTTTTTTAGATAAAACGATTTCCTATAAGAATCACTTACTTTAATTTCTTTGTTTTACTTCTTTTTATTTCCAAAGAATACAATAGGCTAACAAATTGTTAACCCACCTTTAAAATAAATATTTGGCCTTTATGTTATCTTGTTCCTTCTCTTCTATGAGATAAATTAGCCTTAAGTTTTAAAAATCCGATTTTTCGTTTTATTTTAGCATTTTCGCCTTTTTTTCTTGTGATTTTTTTTATTATATTGACTTAATTTTTTTTTTTTTTTTTTTTATTTTTAAAAATTAAAAATCTATTTCTTTATAGCCAATTTACACTACAACGAAATCTAGTACTTTCGAGATTTCGAGCCAAATCTAGTTGTTTTTGGCTAGATTTTCCGTACAAAACAAAATCTACTCCGTAACTAGATTTTGACGAAATCTATTCGAAATCTAGTAGTACTTATTGATGCAACTATGTTTTTCCCCATTTAGTACTAAAAACTACTTCCCTGCACAAGAAAAAAAATGACATTTTAACAAAAAAACAAAACAAAAACAATAATAGCTGCTTGTTAAAATTGTTAAAAAAAAAATTCCAAAATTTTGTAAAATAGTAAAAAAAAAATGCAAAGAACAAATAATATTAATAAAATAAATGAAGTTGATTATAAAGAAAATGTAATGCAAATTTTTTAATGCCTATTTCTTTATATGTAAGTATGTGTTACACAAAAAACTTTCAGTCGGCGGTTTTTGTTGTGAAAACCAAATCTCGCTAATGTCAAACAAGGATAATGTAAACGAACTAGATTTGGAGGAAGATTTCAAATGAAATCTACTAGATTTCGATGTAATGTAAATGCCCTATTATTGTTTTTTTATACATATCGCTCATTTCGTGCAAGACCGTCACAACTCAAAATTTGGCATTTTCGAGCTAGTAATGCAGAAATGTTCTTCTCTTAAATCTCTACAAATTGATCTAAGAACAGAGAGAATTTTCGAAAAAATAACGGTAATACAGATGCTTGTGACGCTATGACCAGGGACCGTAACAGTTATTCCTTTTTTCATAAAAGTCTGATGATAAAAGTTATTTTTTGATTTTTATTATTTTGAACAAAAATAACAGTTATTTTTTGATTTTTATTTTTTTGAACAAAAATAACAGTTATTGTTTGATTTTTATTTTTTCGATCAAAAATAACAGTTATTTTATGATTTTAATTTTTTTGAACAATAATAACAGTTATTTTTTGATTTTTATTTTTTAGATCAAAACTAACAGTTATTTTCTGATTTTTATTTTTTCGAGCAAAAATAAAAATTATTCTTTAAAGAAATATACGTGTTATAATTATTTAGTTGACTTTAAATATTTTATTTAATGGCCAAAGATATCCCAATGATGATCACACATTTAAATAACAACGCAATAATTATAACACGTACATTTCTTTAAAGAATAATTTTAATTTTTGCTCGAATAAATAAAAATCAAAAAATAATTGTTATTTTTGTTCAAAAAAATAAAAAAAAAATAACTTTTATTTTTGATCGAAAAAATAAAAATCACAAAATAACTGTTATTTTTGTTCAAAAAAATAAAAATCAAACAATAACTGTTATTTTTGTTCAAAAAAAATAAAAATCAAAAAATAACTGTTATTTTTGTTCAAAATAATAAAAATCAAAACTTTAAAAATCATAATATTTTATCAAAGAAAAGTTCATAAGGATCAATATGTTATACTTGAATCAATTTGCCAGCATTTACTTCTATATGCTTTTTTGTTTTAAAATTTCAAAATAACTGTTATTTTCGGTCCCTGGCTATGACCTCTCGTAACAAACTTGAGCAATTAACATCAACAAGGTCACATTTCAGTTTGTATTTGGCATTCCTCTTGTACATGTGGTTTTCTTTGTAGCAAAAAAGAAACATTTGATTTTACAACTGTATTTTAGTGAAAGAGAAGGTGAGAAATAATTGGTTGGAATCTTAAAAAGGCTCTCCTGTAAAGTTTCAAATTTTGAGTTGTGACGGTCTTGCACGAAATGAGCGATATGTGTAATTCCATGTTTGGTGAAAAGGTTCCTTTCATCCTATAAGAAACATATATTAACGAAAAAAATTATAAAACTTTTTTTTTCAAACGTTATGTCATATTCAAAATGTCATAATTTCACCGAATTAGCCGAATGCGTTGAGTTTAGCTTTTGCGCACATTTTAACTTGTTGTGACATATATTTTTATTTTTGTACACTTTCATTAAATAATTATTTGAGGCAAATATTTGTGTAAGTCTGAACGCATGGCAAACATAATTTAATTTATTTTATTTGAAACTATTTGCCAACTGTTTGAACAAACAAAAATTGTCAAATATTTGAGCTTAGTTTAAACCATAGTATGCAACTAGTATGCCGACTCTTTGCCAGGTACCTAGCTCAAATGTCAGTGGTACCTAACTCATGTTTGTGTTGGTAAGATTTTTTCAAATGTATTGGTGTATAAAACTATTTGCACCACTAACCATAGTTGCATACAATCGTAAAGAATGTGGCAACAATTTTTTCTAAAACAAAATTTTCTTAGTGCAAAAAATTGTAAATTTATTTAATGCTGGCTGCATTTATAAACTTTTAAAAACAGTGTGAAATATCGAAAAATATGTATTTAATTTATGATTGCAAATATTATTTTCATACCACAAAATGTTACTCTGCTGGCTTTAATAATGTTAACAACAGAAAAAATTTAGTGGCAAAAAAATTATTTAAAAATTTTTTGTTTCTGAAAAATAAAAACACTTTGCAAAAGCAAATTAGCAAAATTTGTTGGAAAACATTATGAATTATGTGTTTGTGTCATAAAATTAAACAAAAAGTGTGATATTGGGAAAAAGTTTAAATTTTATTTAATCCTCTTATTTAAGCTTGAGGTCTTATTTCTTTTTTTATAAAAAATATTAAATTTATTTATTCCAATAATTCGGCACTCCGTTGTGTGCCTTCTTCAGGGATTTTTTTTCTTGAATATTTGACAAAAAATTAACAATTTTTTTTAATTTTTTTTTTTTAATAAAAAATTGTTGTAAAAATAAGAAAAAATCCCTGAAGAAGACATACAACGAAGTGCCGAAATATTGGATTAAATAAATTTAATATATTTTATAAAAAAAAATAAGACCTCAAGCTTAAATAAGAGGATTAATTAAAAATTGTTAAAGGTCGAATAAGAGTCAATTTATATTTCAAATTTTATTTTGTTTTTGTTATTGTTATATGTGTTGGATTCACACAGAACGTATATGTGTGAGGGGTGAACTAAAAAATTGAGAACGCTCTCTCCAGTTGGCATACTAGCTCTTTACTATGGCTTGAACATTAAATAAAATATTTTTTTTGATTCACCCAGTTTGAAGCAAATATCAGAACAAATATTTTCGTCAAATATTTCATTAGTCTGAACGTACCAATGAGTAAAAATATTGTCTGAATACAATTTTAAGCTTAACAGAAGTGTTCGATCGATAAATCGGCTTCGGTATCGGCCAAAAATTGCTAATCGGCCAATAACCGGTATTTGGCAATAATTTTTTTGCCAAAGGCCGAACTTTTTTATACACAGGAAAAAATTATTTTTCCAATTTAAACACAAAAATTGTAGTATTAAAACCTTTTTTATTGAAAACAGGTCCTACAAACAAATTTGCATATTTAAACAATCTATTTTGCATTTCCTTTATAGAAAAAAAAAAACTCGGATTTTTTCAAACAAATAGTCTTTGGAAAAAGTTTTCTGACGAGCTGGCCTAAACAACCAGCGAAATGCGCATAGAAACCAGCTTTTCCACAACGATAAATTTCAGTGTTTTTATTATAAATAAAAATTAATAATAAATTTTGTATTCCCGAAAATAACTTTTAAAATATACAGTGAACTCTCGGTAATGTGAACTTCCAATATAGTGAACTATCCAGTAATTTGAGCACCCATTTTTTATATTAACGCTCTAAATAGTGGACAAAAATGTTGGCGATATATATTTTTATTTTCTAATTTTGGGAATCCCTTGATTGAATAAAAAATTAAAACAATATGTACATTAGGGGTATAACTTTTGAAAAATTTTTCAAATTATCAAAAAATACCTATCCATGCCATATAGACCATGAAAATCTATGATGAAAAGTGGGGTCACTTTTTCGCGGGTGTTAAAAAAGTTCCCCCCCCCCCCCCCCCCCCAAATCACTTTGAAGTTTAGTGTTTGGATTTTTTTTTTTTGTTTATTAAAAATACAATATCCTTATTGTAAAAACACAAACCATTAATTTATATTTTTATGCTATTTCACAAATAAGACTTATACCACCAATTATACTACATCCAAACAGTTAAAAGTATGTTAAAATTACACGGAAACTTTTTTTTTGAACAAAATGGAACCAACCTCACAATCCCAATTGTTTACTTTTATTTTCATTTGTTTGCAGTTTTGCTAAGACAGAGAGGTTCTCTATCCCATATACTTGTGCAAGATATTTCCCAACATTGCATAACAACATGCACTTTGAACTTAAAGTTTATTTCCTTCAACAAAGATAATTTTTAGTATCTGAAATTAATATATCGTACATGACTGTATGTATGGTATTTAAAAAATAAAAATTCAAATATTATTGTTTTTTTTGGAGGCTTTTAGAAAATACGGTTTGGGGGGAGGTTTTTTATCCAAATTGATCTCAAAAAAACTGTTTTCTTGATATATACATCAGTGGCCACCCCGTCGTGTTAGGTATTTTTTTTTTGGTTATACCCCTAATGTACATGCATAAATACTTTGAGTTTTGTAAACGAAGGTTAATTTTCTTTCGTTACACATGGAAATCACTTGATCTTAATATTTTTTATTAACAAATACGCCTAAGAATAACCGGAAATTTTTAACTCTCAATTTTTTTTTTTTTTTTTTTTTTTTTATTTATTTATTCATATACAAAATTTCAATTATTACAAAAAATGATTTTTGCCTCAGCGTCCATAGGGACATTTTTGAGGCCAGTTGGCAAGTGTTTAAAAGCTTATAAAATGTTCAAAATATATTTTAGAAAAAAAAAAATTTTAAATGTAGTAACATTATAATAGAAGCATTTCTAGGTTATCAAATAAATATTTTTTACCGTTTTTCTTAAAAATTGAAATTCTTTGAATATTTTGTATGTCTTCTGGTAACCTATTATATTCCAAACTACCCATATGATCAACTCTTTGTTTAGTTTTTTCCAAACGGCAAAAGCTTATACTCAGATTACTCGCGTTCCTTGTATTAAAGGTATGTTGATTTCGTAAGAATAAAATATAAACATACAGCAAAAGTTGCATTTTGTGTAATCCATATACAGGAAGAATTTTTGGTGATACATCTTTATATAAGAGTAAAGTTGAAAAAGTCAATGGAAGATTGAATACTGTTTTTAAAGCTTTATTTTGAGATCTTTGAAGTGATTTAAACTCATTGCTTTTATTCCACGCATACACAATAGCTAAGTAGTTTAAATGACTCTGAATTAAAGCTTGGTAAATTAGTAGTTTAGTTTTAACATTAAATTTGTTTTTAAATTTATATATTATGCCGGTAGCTGCTGCAACTTTCGATTTTAAAGATTTTATATGTAAATCCCACGATAGGTTGCTCTGCAGATGTACACCGAGATACTTCGCTGAGGAAAGTTCATGGACAAGTTTACTATCCACAAAAATACTAAAGTTTTGTCCATGAACCATATATGGCCTAAATCTTAAAACTTTTGTCTTCTCAGCATTTAAACACAGCCTATTTATCCTCGCATACTCCGTTATCATTGCTGCATCATATTCCATGTGAGCTTTTAGGGCAGTTTCATGTTTATATGGGTAAAAAACACTTATGTCATCAGCAAACATAATCAGTTTACCATAAAGCTTTAATTTTTTTAAATCATTGAGATATATACTAAACAGTAATGGGCCCAATACACTGCCCTGCGGAACTCCATACTCAACCACACCAATTGAACTTTTGAGATTATTTACTTCAACATATTGTTTTCTGTTGGACAAGTAACTTTTTAACAATGCTAGCGCTCTACTGTCCACTCCATAATACACAAGCTTCACAATAAGAATTGTATGATCTACAAGATCAAACGCCTTCGAAAAGTCGTAAAAAATACCCGCCACACCACTAAATCCTTAATCAAATCCTTTACATAAATATATTATTTACTACATTTACAACAGCTTCCTCTGTACCAGATCCTTTTTTGAAACCATATTGACATTCATATAACAGCCTGTTTTCATTCAAATATGACGAGAGTTGTTTATGAAATACTTTCTCAAAGATTTTGTCGATTATTGAAAGTAAAGCTATTGGCCTAAAGTCTTCCACTCTCACAGCATTAGTTGTCTTGGGTATCGGTACGATTTTCGCAATCTTTAAATCTTCGGGATATGTAGCAGTAGCAATCATGTTGTTGAATATTGTTGTTAGATGAGGAGATATGGTATCTTTACATTGAAACAAAATTTTGGGTGAAATCCCATCAGGTCCACAGCTTTTAGTCAAATTCTGTAATAATATTAATAATTTCAACCTCTGTTATATAAGAAAAGTTGAATACGCTTTGACAACGTTCTAGTGTCCTTAGGCTATTACACGAATCTATAGGCAAACATAAAATTTCCTCTTTTAAAGTTTTTGGAATTTGAAGAAAAAACTTGTTAAAGGTATCACTTCTTTGGTAATCAGTAATAATAGCACCGCTATCGTCTATAAGATTAATTTCACCTTTCATTTTTCGACCCAGGTTTTCATTTAAAAACTTCCAACATTTCTTTGGATCTTGGTGAATTTCGTTTAAATTATTGTGATAATAATTATTCATTACCACTCTACAAGCTTTCCTTATGACACGACTCACTCTTTTTAGTATGTCTTCAACATAATATTTCCCTTGTCTTCTCATTTTGAGCAAATTACAAATACGAAATTCTGCAGCTTTTGGAAAAAGGAGCAAGTGTTACAGCAGTTATGTTTCAAATGCCAAGAGCTTCAATACTTTCTAGCAGTGTGACCATCGCAGCTTATTTTAGCACTAAAACCTTTTATATTCGTATGTTTATGTGTTTAGCTTTTTTAGCCTCATTTTCAAAATTTGGGTGAATAGTTTTTTAGTATTGATTTTACTTAAATTTTTTTTTTAAGACTATAATAAAATTTTGACTAATAATAGTTGTACTCAAAATTAAATTTCGTATTAAAATGGTTAATTCTTAAGAAACAGCTTGCATTGACTGTCTTGTAAAAAAAACTGAATATTCCTATTATAAATGCCCTAATAATGTTGATTGTAAGCATGGCTGACTTCCAAAACGTCAATTGCTTTGTATTAGAACAGAGCATAATGTTTCATAACGCCGAAGTTCAAAATATATACAATGCAAGTCCTTCCAAAACATCACTGTTAAGTATTAGTAAAGCAGTAAAACAGAAATCAGGGCATTGGTTTTAAAATTGATGCTTTGTGATATTTAACATTTCAATTGCAAACACTACATGTTTATTTTTAATATTATGTCCCCTTTCAGACAGGCAAAGTTTACTTTGACAAAGTCTGTTGAATTCTCTTTTAAACTTTGTTTGGTGCTCAGACACACAAACTTTAATTTGACAAATTTTTGTTTTCTCTTGTTTGAATATAATATATAAACAGCGTTGCCAGAATGATGATTTTATCATATTTTGGATTATTTTTTTAAACAAAAATATGATTAAAGATTTTTTTCTCAAATGATGACTTTTTATTTTTAGAAATTCAGATTTTTACTTTAATTTTGCTTATAGAAAATACACGATTATTT
This sequence comes from Pollenia amentaria, assembly GCA_943735925.1. Classification (NCBI taxonomy): domain Eukaryota; kingdom Metazoa; phylum Arthropoda; class Insecta; order Diptera; family Polleniidae; genus Pollenia; species Pollenia amentaria. Next base: position 32,757,128 of record OX031010.1, on the reverse strand, counting down.
AAACAGTCAATTTTTAAAACAATGAAGTATTGAAGTGAAATATTTTAGTAATTTTTGAGAAAACATTTATTTGATATTACAAAAAAATTGTAAGAGCAAACAACGACAAATAATTTTAGCCATGTTCCGGATAGAAGCAATTTTTCCTGTAAATTTTCGGATTCTTTACAATTTTAAAGATTTTTTATAATTATTAGACTTTGCTATCGTGCCGCTATTAGCAAATTTTTGCGAATTACCGCTAATTTAGAAATTTTTATAGAATTTTTGCCATTCCTTATAGCTTTAGGCACTTTTACTAAATTTAATGGCTTGTTTGAAATATCTAAATTTTTCGCGAATTTTCGCTATTTTTGCAAAAAAAATTTTTTCCCGACATTTTGCTTTTTTAACTGATTTAGCGACTTCAAATATATTTAAGGGTTTGTTTCCAAGTTTGCAATTATTCGCAAATTTTAGCCATGTTCCCGTTACCCATTGTCTTCCAGTTTTTTTATTTTTAACATTCTCCTGTTCTAACACTATAAAAGATGCTGCTCCACAGAATAAAAAAAATAAATTAGCCTTTGCGCTCTTTTTACTATTTGTGAAATATATTATTTAACACTTTCATTAAATAATTATTTGATGCAAATATTTATTTTAGTCTGAACGCATGGCAAACAAAATTTAATTTATTTTATTTGAAACTATTTGCCAACTGTTTCAACAAACAAAAATTGTCAAATATGTGAGCTTAGTTTGAACATTAAACAAAATATTTTTTTGTTTCACACAGTTTGAAGCAAATATCAGAACAAATATTTTCGTTAAATATTTCATTAGTCTGAACGTACCTTAAGAACACAGAGTATGTAGTAATCTGTGCTTAAGAAGTAAATAATTCTTTCGCACATCGGAAATAGGCAGTTAGAATATTGATACAAAAAACTATTTGTGAAAAGAAAAAATGTATTTTTATAAAGTTGCATATACTGACGAATTATGTTTTTATGTATTTCAGTTTAAATAATAAGAAGTATGTTTTTATAAAAAATTAATAATTCTTACTATTTTGCCCTTGTTTTAAAAAATTTAAATTAAGAAAAAAAAATTTAAGATTTTCCTCTTCAAAATATGATTTCTTTCGCCATATGACAATTTTTATTCCAAAGATTCTGGTAACGCTGTATATAAATATAAAGTTGCAGCCAACTTCAGGTATAATCTACGAACGAAAAACAAAACGAATTTGTGAGTACAGCAAAGTATGTACTTCCCCGCTATGCTCTTTTCCCTTCTCTTCTATAAACTCAAGACTTTGCAAAGTAAACTTTGCATCACTTAAGGCCATGTCAGATAAAACTTTTGCTTCGCGTTGCGTTACCGATTCGCTTTGACATCTAAGATAAAATATACGTACTTATACGAAACATGTCACATAAAGTACTTTCAAAGCGGAGCGAAGCAAAAAGTTAGCCAACTCTCATCTTTTTGCGCGCTTTGACAATTGGCTAGTATAATTTTCTTTTTTTTTTTAATTTTTTTTGCCAAATTCATTTCCAAAAATCCGTCCAATTAAATTTTTAAATTTTATTTTTGTAACAAATAATTAAATGTACAAATTACCAACCGCTTTTATAAGTAAACAAACAATGCGTGAGTGTTGTCAAAGTTTTCATTGTGGAATACACCTTTTGCTTTGCGTTTTTCTGCCGAAGGTAGAAACGTCACGCAAAGCGACAAAGTTGTATCTGACACGGCCTTTACATTTCAAAACGTTTAAATAAACAAAACACATAGTTGCATTGTTTCGGCACTTTGTACATGTACATGGTTAAAATACAGTAGTAAGACTGTATACATACATACTTTGTATTGGTACGTTTTGGAAGTCAGCCAATCTGTAGAAAGCAACAAAATTACAAAATATTTATGACATTGTTTGTGCCTTTAATGTTATTATTTGGCGTTGCGTTGCGTTTTACATTACTAGGGCCTAAGTTTCGAATAAAATTTCATACTGGTAATACATTTTTAACAAAAATGTTTAAAAAATTTTAGCATTATTTTTAGCATTTTTAAAATCATTTTTAGCATTTATTGGTCATTGTCTAATGCCAGATTTAGCTGTAAAAATTTGTAGGCTCTGGTGACACTGCTTTCTAGACTTTTTTTAACCAAAAAAACACAGTATGGCCCTACAATTTTGTACAATTGAAAATTTGAACAAAGGCAATAATGTGAACTACCTTGGTTTTTATTAGTTCACATTATCGCGAGTTCACTGTATACTTTTCTTAAATTTACTTTTTTATTTGTTTCGAGTAATTGGGAGAAAATGTTTGAAAATATTATATTGCAAGTTTCTGCTAGTAATTCTTTGTAAATTTGGAATCGAAAATGTTCAATAAGACCAACAACAATTGAAAAGATAAGCTTTTCTTTCTCAATATAAACTTTTTAAGATTTCTATTAAAATTAATCATACGTTCGAGAGTACCCCATTTTGGAATTCTATTTTAAATAATTTTACGCCTTAAGATTTGCTATATTTTTTATTTTATTTTTTTAATATTTTTTTTTTTTTGTTTTTCTAACAGATTTAAGACAATGACACACAGTAATGAAACACTGCCCTCCGCCACCACCTCATCAACGGGGACATACTTTACGTATCATATACCGGGTATGGATATAAATCCCGGGCCATATGTCTTCACACTAGTCAGTCAATTTTTGGGTATGATAACACCCGATGAACTACCATTAGGTAATTAATAGTTTTTTTGTTGATTATTTCAAAAGAACATTTAAATAAAATGTCTTTCTATTTTTTATTTACAGGACAAGTTAGACAATTATTATATTCCAATTTAACTATAATAGATTTTGCCACAAATGTAAGTTAAATACATTATGTTTAAGTTATAAAATTTATTACTTTTACAGCAATCACTCACTATCACCAGAATAAGTTTATATATAAGTTTATCATAACGTGTGTAACATCACAGAAAAAAATATCAGTAGTTTTTTATCAATTAAAAAATTCTTTCAAAAGTAATTCAATTAAATAAATGTGATAATTTAAACAATTATTTTTCTAGTTTAAAGATAATTTTGATTTATATAATTAACATTTTAGTTGCTTTTAAATAAATTTTTAATTAAAATATTAATTAAATAACAAAAAATCTGAATTGATTTTTTCGTGTAAAATAAAATAATTTAAGCTTGTAGAATTGTCAAAACCTGTTCTTCATTTAAATTGACCAATAAACACATTGTTTTCGATCATTTTTTTTTTTTTTTATTTATCTTAAAAATACCATTTATTAAAAAAAAATACTCAACATTTCAAATGTTTAAAATGTATAGTAATCTATATAATCATTGTGATAAAAGGTGCAAAATCAAAAAATTGTTTGTTTGATTCTATGAATTTGGTATGAATTAAATGATTAGTGACAAGTTTTAATTTTTTCTTTGATCAAGACTTCATCAACTAAGTTTAACTGCACAGAAAAATTTCTCGCCAATTTTTTTTTTCAGTAAAACCATTAATCGAAAATAAAATCAGTTGTAATTAAAATTTTAATCAAGTCAATTAAACGTTTACTTACTTATATCAACAACATTACTGCAGAAAATGTTGTTTGCATCAAAAAATATTTAATTGGTACAATTATTTTGTTTACTGGCGCAAATTTAATTAATTTTTTAATTAATATCACAAGTTTTTTAATTGAAATTAATTTTTTTTTGTGTGCCTGTTTATCGTTATCGTTCATATATTTCGTTTGCTTAACTTAAACGCCCGGGAGACTATCAAATAAATACATCAATCACATAGTGGTACACATACGCGTTGTCGGCAATGCTTGATGAAAATCAAAAAGTTTTGATTTTTTTATTTGATGGCTGATTATTTGATAGTCTCTTGTTGTGATTGACAAAAAAAAATTATTTTCTTTCTGTTTGTTGTCATGAAAAATATAAATATTTTGGTTTTTTACAAAATACAATTGTTGATTGCCGTGTTTATTTGTACGTCTCCGAAAAAGCCTCAAATAAACGACACTAACACATATGCACTGATTGACGGGTTTATTTGAAAGTCTCCAGAGCCCTTTACATTCGAGCAAAAATAAATTTTTAAATTTTTCCAATAAATTCACATCGGTATTCATAACAAAAAGTTAGCCACAGTTTGTACACTACGTACAACGAGCTGCTAACTAGAATGCCGATTAAGCTTAGCAGCTTTATAGCACAGAGTTTATTCATAACGAATTTTAGCCGTTTGCTAACTTTTAATAAATAAACTCTTAATATCAATGATGCCACATTATAGTGCTCAAAAATGCAACACGTTTTGCATAAATCTTCTCTGTTTTTGTCATTTCATTTAATTTTTGTTTTTCCCTCCCCATATAAAAATTTTAAATGTTTTTAAATTAAAAAAATTTTAAAAATGATTCTTAATTAAAAAAAGACAGTAAATTAAAAAACAAACAAAATTATGCAACATTAAACGCCTGTTTTCACAAGGTGGCAAACATTTGGCAGATCGTTAACAAGAGTTTAGCAAATCGTTAGCCAGAGTTTGGTAAGTGCATTATGAATGAACTTTTATGCTAACTTCATGCCAAATTTTCGTTATGAATACGGCTGTCAGTGTTTAAAATGCTTTAAATGCTACCAAGTTTAATGCTATTATTTGAGTGTCCCGGTAGGCTAGTTGGTATTATGCTAGTGTATCAGCGCCGGGGTTCGATTCCCACCAGAGAATCTGGTTTCTTACCTGCAGTAAAGCGTGGAGCTTTGCAGGATTAGCATAGGAAGAAGAAAAATTTTAATTCAGCCAGATTGGTCCACAAACGTCTGAGATATCAGTAAAAAATTACGACAGCCTCTAAATTATTGCTATTACTATAACAACTGCTTCCAAAAAAATATACTGCAGCAGTAGCAAGAGCATTTTAAGTCTTTGTAGTTATCTCATTGTTATTGCTCTTGCTGCAATAATAATAAAACATAAACTAACAACTGATATATGCTCTTCGTGGACTTTGAGTGGACGTTTGACACAATCGTAATGACGAGCATTTGGAGAGCACTACATCGCAAATGTGTAGCGGAAACTATTATAGACGTTATAAAACTTATATACTCCAACTCCCAAAATCAGGTGCTATACAAGGTACAAACGTCTAAATCGTTTTAAATCCAAGTTACATGAATCGGTCTGCATGACTGCCGTATAAGTCCAAAAAACTGCTTGAATACGAATTAGGTCGAAGAAATTAATTAGTAAAAATAAATCACAAATTCGAATTAAAGCAGAAGAAATCGTTTTATTAAATTTCATGTCGATCAGTTAAAAACTGGCTCAAACTTGTACCCATATAAAACCAACTACCGAAAAACGCTTAAGAGAATATAAAATTTAAACTCAAAATGAGATTTAAATAATATTATACAAAAGTGCGCAATGTAATGCTGGAGGTCCACACCACACGTTCTATGCGTTTGCTACTTTCTTTACCTTTTTTTAAGACGCATGAAAGGCATGCGAAAGTAACTCTACGTTAGGCTTTTGATGTGTATTTTAAAATAACGCGTGCAACTTTTCAATACATTAAAGGTATTTACGTCAACAGTTGCACAATTGCAAAAAAGCATAAGTGCAAAATCATACCATTAACCATATAGACAATTATTTCGCCCAAACGATGCAAAAAAGCATAAGTGCAAAATCATAACAACATCCACATAGACAAATATTTCGCCCAAATGATGCAAAATTGTCAGGGTCTAAGTAAGTCCAAGATTATCAGAGTAAAAGCATAATAATGTGACAACTTTTTATGGCATTGCCAAGTTGAAAAAAAATGTCAAAAAAATTCTGATAAAATCAACTCTATACTAAACAACAACGCAGGAATTCCGTTTTGACGTACATTGTTTTCTTTGAATTGCAAAATATTATAGATTGTAGTGTTTAAAGAAGAACTTTGTAAAAAATAAGGCAATTAAAATAAAATAAAAAGCGTATAAAAATTGAAGAAGCAGAAATAATAAAATACTGGAATACTTATCAGATTCGCCTTTTACCGTATACAACATTTCAACTTGTTCTAATTTCTGGTTTTTTCCACCCCTTTAGGCCATCAAAACGGAATCCGGCTTTATAGCTCTTATGAGCATCTTTATGATTTTGACTTTGGTGCCTCTATTGGCAACATGTGCCTGGTGCTGTTGTCGACGTAATCCCGAAGAAGACATGGAATTTCCACGAAATGCTCCAGTGATAATGATAGATGATAACTTGGAGGATACACTGCAATGTCGTAAAAAAGCTTCAATTACAACCATGTGGATAGTTTTTTTATTATTATGGTGAGTAATTTTTGTTTTTTTGTTTTTTCTTTAAAGTTATTGAGAAGAAACGTTAATGTTCTTATTTATTCAATTTAAACGAGTTAGTTAAAATGAAATTTTCTTTTTATCTGTATAGTCTATTAACTTTTGCACCTGTTTTTTTATTTGGTGGTTTTCTTAACATGCTTTCCTTTTTAGTTTGTGTGATTTATGCATTTTTTATGCCAACAGCCGTTTGGCCACCAATGTTGAAATGTCACCCGAAATGATTAAGTCCACCGTCCATGATATGGAAGTTTTTCTAAAGGATACCCATCTACAAATAAAACATAAACTTGATAATGGTTTTCATGTTTCCGTTGAAAAAGTTGTCAAAGATTTGGAAGGTTTGTATAGAGAATTTATTACACAAACACATGCATATGTGGACACACTGCTACACACTCACACATGCATTTTAAATACGGGGTACTTTGCAACTTTATAACTTAAAATTTTGTTTTTCTATTTAGTTGTTTAAGAACACGGATACACTAACTTTTGCACATGGCTCATGAGATGAGTATATTTTTTATACACCCATTAAATTGCAGCAACTTACCACTGAAAGAAATTTTGTAGTAATAATATTAACACATTTTACTAGATCCTTAACGAAAGAAAAAGCTAATGGTGTTTTCTTTTCTATACAAAAAATATCACCTTTTGAAAAGGTGGATGTATAAAATATCTTGCCAACCCTGTAAAAATGCTGTTTGTTAGTTGACGACAACAAAACACAAGTGCTGAAAAAGTGGAATGCCCTGTTCTTAACAACTGACAAGAAGTTTGTTCTTCATCATTGTAGTTAATTTTTTTAACGCTTTCTATGTTATTTTCGACATATTCACTAGGGTGGGTCACTGATGTATGAGAAAAAATTAAACTTCTCGAATCATATTCTAATAGCAATATTTTGTTATCTTGAGCCGGCGCCGGAGCTCCTAAGAATTAAGTATTTTAAAAAAAGCCATTTTTTAAATTTTAATATTTTGTTGTCTTACGTTAAAACAAATAAAAAATGCTTAAAAAAAAAGTTTAAAAAAGTCACATCTTGAGCCGGCGCCGGAGCTCCTAAGAATTAAGTATTTTAAAAAAAGCCATTTTTTTAGTTTTAATATTTTATTTACTATAAATTATTTTTTATTATTTAAAACTGAACACATTTTTAATTACACATAACAATAACAACACGAAATTTTATTAGTTTTTTTTTTGGTCACAAAAGCTTGAATACTGTCAAATCTGGGCATTTCAAAAAATTAGATTGTCACTTCTTGACACTCAACTGCCGCATTTATTTATTCAGTAGTGATTAGGGTATTCATTCGGTTAATCGTTAATTGGTTAACCGTTTAATTTCTACCCGATTAACAGATCGGTTAATTTAAAATTGTCTTTTTTCGATTAACGATTAATCCGGTTAATTTCAGTCGATTAACCGATTAACCGCAGTAACGAAATTTTTAATTTTTTGTAGAATTATAATATACTAGTATGGGCCAGCAGTCGAAATAACTTATTTGTAACGTTATTTCTAATATTTATTTAATCATATGGGTTAAAACTTTAGTAAATATGTATATACATATGTAGAAATTTATTTATTTAATGTTAAAAAACATATCGCACTTGAATATAATTCTCAGTAGAACAGAACAATTTTTAATTTTATGAGGCATATTTCTTTTAGGCATATGAAATTTAGTGACAATTTTCTAAAAATGTAAATATAACATTAGTTCCCTAATCTCAATGTTTATAGCATTTTCAGTTTAAATAAAACATTTTTCAAATAAAACAAACTTTATTCAAAATAAACGAAACTTTTTTCAAAATAAACGAAACTTTATTCAAATACCGTTAAACATTTTTCAAATTAAATAAAACCATTTTTTAAATTTTGTAGGAATTTAGTTTTTTTTTTTTTTTTTTTTTGCTAAAGAAAGTGAAAGAGCTCATGGTGTTTTGCCAACCGTAAAGAGAAAGAATATGACTCTAATTGCTACGACAGATAATACTGGCGTTGTTTACCATAAAGTTATTTCTGTATCCACTGCGAATTCGGCCCGTTTCCAAGTATTTCTTCGGGAGCTCTTAGATAAAATTGAAATCAGCCCAATGCTACAAACCTCATTTTTAAATTTGGAGTATGCCAGAATCCATAAGTCTCAAGTTATATCACATATGGTGGACAATACTGAATGTACATTGAAATGTTACCACTATATTCTCCTATGCTGAACCCGATAGAGAAGACATTTTCAAAGTTAAAATTTCATGCCCAATCATCATTTAGTTATTTTACCACTGATCGTAATATTGTAAGTGTCGCCTCTTCATTAATGAGTAATTCAAAGAAATCCAAAAAATAAATTCCCTACAAATTTTTAAAAATGGTTTAATTTATTTTTAAAAATTTTTAACTATTTTTGAATAAAGTTTCATTTATATTGAAAAAGGTTTGTTTAATTTGAAAAAGGTTGCGTTTAATTTGAAAAAGGTTTCGCTTAATTTTAAAAAGATTTCGTTTAATTTGAAAAAGGTTTTATTTAAACTGAAAATGCTATATAACAAAGCCTTTTATATATTTTCCATTTATATTTATTTCGTTGGTGAATTATGTTGTTATAACCTCTCTATATATAAATTTTTTGTAAATACATGATTATCATATAACAAATGACCATGATCGGTAGTGTCTGTTATATAAAATCGCAGCCCATCAAAAGATCGCACTTTATTTAAAAAAAAAAAATGCAATAAACACATTCTTTACAATGTAACCATACTAATAATGTAACAATAACATTAAAATTATTCATGAGTGCAAAAATTTACGAAATCAACGGTAACATTTAAAAACAACAACTCTTCCAAAAAGAAAACAAAATATTTAAAATTGTTTATCTCTTTTTTATTTCTTAATATCTACTGTTCTCCAATTTAGTGCATAGCAGAAAACTCTGCATGTTGTTGTTCTTTTTACTATTGGGGGATTCACAAGGTGTCATAAAGTCATATGTCTTAAAATAATAACATGAAAAAATACGATTGTTGTGAGCAACCCCTCATAATTTAATGTGCTATTTTGAATTTAAATCAGCTGATTAAAAAAAAAATATATATAAAAATTTTCCACAATGCCAAAAATAAGTGAAAAAACTTAAATAATAGCCAGTTTGTGTGAAAAATACATTTTAGATGTTGTGATGGCAAACTCAAGTATTTTCCATTCTTCGGTTTTGTTGCAAATTACAAATAAATTTTATTTTGTTTGTTTACCAAACAGCAGAGTCCTAAGCCGCTCTAATTTGACGTCACAAGTAATTTGTCGCAAAAATTGCTAGCCGCAGGTTAAATACAGATGTTACCCGGATAAAACTATACCATCAACGGCAACGGCTACAAAAAATAACGCGCACGGCTCAGCCGCTCAGCGCTGGACTTTTCTGATTAATTACGACAGCACAATAAACATAGCAAACAACGTTCTATTTATTTAAGACACTTTTTGTTTACAAACCAACAACAATATTTTTAAACCATTGTAAAATGTTAGAACATTATGACAATAAACCATGATAGCACACCTTGTGAATACCCCATATGTAAACACAAAAACAAAGCATACTGCTTCTGTTATGTGTTTACATTGTTTTTGCTCACACGTATGTGAATTGTTTCAATGTATTAGTACCACTTTCTAACTCGTATAACTCGTGAAATACTGAACCGATTTTAACAAAATTTAAATTAGCAGAATCTCCCAAAAAATATCTTTTGAATGATATATCATTTGTTAAAATACAATATATAGTTAAGGCGTAAAAGGGATCCTAAGAAAACCACTTGCCTATTAATTTATATGATGATGATGATAATGATGATTTTTTGAGCTTTTAATTATTTGTTGTGTTTAGAAAACATTTTTTCATACAAACAGAGAAGGTATTCAGTGATCTAAGGGTTTGCTGTCAACAGCTTTTTGTTTCCCGTACTTTTTATATGTATGCGTTCAGTTATTTTTTTTTTTCATATCTTCTCATATTAATCTTTTAACAGTATTAACCAAAACAATTAGAAGTGTTAAAAATTTTAAAAAATTAAAACACGACTCTAATGAAATAATGGAAGATTTTATATGTTGAGAAAAATACAGGATAAGACCTTAGAAATTAGATATTCTATATTATTGGTTGCTTAAGATTTCTGCAACATCTACAATAAATGGAAATTTTTTCAAAGTCAAGTTTTATCCAAATTAAAGATACAGCAAAGATACAGAAACACTTATGTGAGAGAAACCATTTTTTGTTTCATATTGCACTGTTTTTGTCATAATTCACTTCTTTCATGCGGGAAATTTAACGATGCGAGAAATACAGAAACGGGCTACAGATATACATAAAAAACAACAAGGGATTTATGGGCAAAACTATAGGCAGTCGAGGATTTTTGCTTATCTCTCAGCCATTTATAGATCGATCCATCCGGCTGAATTTTAAAAGCAAATTATTCCGGACTATATGTCATATATGTATGTATTTAACAACCTCGTCCCCATCAAATCTGGGGTCTTCGAAAAACTGACAGATGGTAAGACGGGCATCGTTAAATCAACTTCGCTACGCATAAGGACCCCGAATATATACTTTATAGGGTATAAGGCCAATACTTCAGAAATTGCTAGATATCGAAAGAATGACAAAAGAAAATCTCATCTGCAATTATTTTTCTATTATTTTTGTTCCTTATGTAGCTCATTTTTAAACGCTATGTATGCTTTTTTCCGGCAATTTGTTTTTAAAAGCGGTTTAACGATATCAAATTAATTTTAGAGTTTGTTTCCAATTTTGCATTTTTTTTTTTTAGCGATTTTTTGATATTTTCGCGATAGAAGCGATTTTTTACTGTAAGTTATATGATTTTTTTGCTATCATGCCGCTATTAGCAAATTTTAGCGAATTTCAACTAATTTAGCAGTTTCTTTAAATCAAAAAAAAAGTTTCTCGAATTTTCGCTATTTTACCAAACATTTTCGAAATTTTGCAACTTTCGCGTTTAAATCACTATCAAAATTTTTGCCATTAACTTCTTTTAAATTTGCATTTTTTTATTTTATCCGTATTTAATAAATGCGTTTAAATTATATTTAAAACTTTCATTTGAGTCGTCGCGAAATTTCCTCTCGACTAAAAGAGAGGCAATTCTACTCGACGTCGACTTTAAAGCGCCTTAGATAATATTAAGTGACTGTCATAAGTAATCGATTATTGTCAATAACGATTAAGAAAACACAAATTTTGGTTACATGTTATTATTTAGGACGATCGATAAAATCCTTATCAACACCGATAATTAAAAATTTTGTTGAATTGACTAAAACGTTTACACTTTTTAATACACAATTTTTTTGTTAAGTGTATAAAACCGATAAACTTTTATGCTTCATATTGTGTGAAAATGACCTCTTTTCTTATATTTTTATAAACTTGTAACCATCTTTTATTATTCTTTGACTTTAGATGTGGACGTTTTGCTGGGCGAACCCATTCAAGCGGAAATTTCTGCTCACACTGGCATTGAGTTGGCCTACGATTCTTTGGCAACATTAAGTTTGGGTGAGTATAAACGTGCATTACGGAGTTGTAAATGTTTTAGCCTTAAAAAAATATATATTTGTAGTTAAAATACAGGCTAATAAAAAATACGACAGGCTAACAAGAACAGTGGGCAAGGAATAAAATAATATTGGAGATTTATTTTGATATATGAATAATGCCAGAAGTTTTAGTGAATTTATATAATTTTAAGAGAAATAATAGTTTTTTTTTAAAAAAATTACGATTTTTAAGGAGATTTAAAAAATTTTTTAACTTAATTTGAAAATTAAATTTTTCTGGTAGAATTGGCGATTATTTAATTTTAGCGATTTTTGCAAAAAAAAAATTTTTTAACTTTTTCTTTTTTTTTAAATATGAACATTTTAAAAGCAGTTATTACTGGTATTTGGCGATTTTTTATTTTCGGCGATTTTTTTTCCAAATTAATTGTTTTACAAAATTTTTGACAAAATTGACTTCTGAAATATTATTTTAAAGATTTTAATAATAGAGGAAATGTTTGTAAATACTAGGCGATTTTTCATTTTGGCGCTTTGTTATTTTTAAGGAATTATTAATTTCTGAGAAAATTTGAATTTTAAGGGTTTACTTGAGTAAACAGTATTTTTTTGATTTGTTTTAGGAAATCAACGTTTTTTTTTTTTTGTAATTTTAGAGATTTTATTTGTTAAAAATATGTTATTAAAAACTATAGTTTCACAAATATTAGGATTTTTGAAAATTGTTAGGAAAATAAATAAAATAAAAGAATTTTTCTGAATAAACTTTTTTTTTAATACGATTATTCTGATACTTTGAATTTTTTATGGATTTTTTCAGTATACAAAGGATTTTTGGATTATTTCAATATTGTGTTGATGAAATGATAGAGTTTTATTTTAATTTAAGCGATTTTTCGCGGAATTTTAACATTATTATTGATTTTTTCAGCCTGATAAAATTTTTTTAGTTTTTTCAGCGTTAAATTGGCGAAATAAATAAATGAAAAGAACTTTTGAATATTAGCGTTTTTTCAATTTAAGCGAAACTATTTAAGTTTTAACAAAAAACCTATTTGTAAAGAATTTGTAAATATGTCTTTATATTTTTAACGATTGTTTTCAATGTAAGAGAGACGTTTTAAACTGTTTAAGAGTTTAGTTGGAAAAAACTGAATGTAAAGAATTTGTGAAAATAGGCGTTTTTTATTATTTAAATTAATTATTTGCACAATTTTTATATTGATATTTATATTTAGCTTTGTGCCGAAAAAAAATTAAATGAAGAAAAATTTTTAAATTAAAGATTTTTTAAGTACGGAGATGAATAAGAAAATTTTGCATAATTATCGTTTTTTCTTTTTAGTGTATAAATGATTTTTTGGAATATCTTACCGATTAAATTTTACAGATTTTTTTGTAAAAATTTTAAATTTTTTAGTGTAATAAAGACTTTTCGGATTATTATAGATTATTTTGGAGAAACTAATTAAATATATACACTTTTATAAAAATGTATTTTTTATTTAACTTAAGCGATTCTTTTCTAAAGTTAAAGATTCTTATTGATTTTTTTTTTATTGCAATAAAACACTTTTGCGTTATTGTTGGGGAATAGAATGCAAAGTTGTAATTTTTATAAATAAGCGTTTGCTAATTTTAGGAAATTTTGGCAAATCTTTACACTTTTATTGATTTTTAGGTTATTCTATTAACGTTTTTTTTTTTTTTGGAAAATATATATAAAAATAAACCAATTTTTATAAATTAGCGTTTTTTATTTTAGCGATTTTTTAAAATTTTTATATTTTATTCGGTTTTATTATGATTAAATAATAATAATTGTTGAAAAAAAAAACTTTTATAAAATTTTTATGATAAGCGTTTTTTTAATTTAAGCGATTTTGAAAAGCTTCACACATATTTTCAGTAAAACAAAATTGTTTCTAGATTGTTTAGGTTTAATGGGGGGGGGCAAGATAATTGAAATTATAATATGTTGTTATATTAGCGATTTTATTATTTTACAAATTTTTTGCAGTTTTATCGTTTTTTATATAATAAAGTAGAGTTTTTTTCGTATATTTTTTTTTTTTTTTTTGTTTGGGAATGAAATGAAAGGGTTTCTAAAAATTAGATTTTAATCGTAATAGCGTTTTTTATGAGATTTGTATTTTTTGGATTTTCGCCAAAAGTTACGTTTTTAAAGAAATTAAAAGGCAACGTTAGCGAAATCATGATAATTTTCAAATAGAGATTTTTTTGCTCAAGTTATACACGAACGAAGAAATTGAAAATAAAATATTTAGTGTTTGAAAATTTCAGATTTAAAGCTCTTTTTTAATTAATCCAAGCTATTATATAACATTTTCAGTTTAAAGCTTGAGTTTCAAAGATTTTTCAATACATTCTCCATTCATCACACTCTCCCCGCCAAACTACTGTGCGTCCTTGTCTGACAACTGTACAAAACATCTTCATTTACTTTCAACATTTTATTACTCGTATATTCCTAATAAATCAATTATATTATTAAAGACTTTGACCCACTTACTCAAATAAAAATACATTTACGACTTGTAATTCGCTTCGCTACAAAACAACCACAACAAAAAACAGTCGTTTTTAAACAATTTCAATAATAATTTATAACTTTTTGTAAAACATCCTTTTCTCACTTATTGCCTTCTCTTGATTCCAGTGAATGCGGAACTTATCTATCGTGTTCTCATGCTGCAGGAGACAGTGGGACGGGCCTTGAAATTGGCACAGGAGGCAGCAGCTCGTATGGAAGAACTGCAAATACAGTTGTCCGTACTGCAGCGTCAGTGTACGTATCGTGACCGGCCATTGTGTGATACGTTACGTATTAGAAGTTTTGAGGAGAATGGAATTATCGATGCTCTTAAAACGGTAAGCAAACATTAGAGCAAGGAATATGAAGTTTATTATTCTTTCATAGTCCTTGCAAAAAGTTATTTAAGAAGGAAGACGTGAATTATTGAAACCAGTAGGAAATTTAGACAAGAGAATGCAATGTAAATTTGACAGTTGTAGTCTATTGTTTAGACCAAAGACATACGTGGACGCAGAGAAAAAACCTTTTTAAATATTTAAACGTGTTATGGTTAAATTTAACCCTACACTCAAGGAAAAATGCATCTTCATATCGGTGATGCCCTAACATCGGAATTGTGATATCAATTTTATTATAAATGGCATCAATGAGGTAAAAAGTGGCATCAATTAAATGACGAATGTCTTCATACAATTTTATCATATTTTATAAGTCATCAATGCTATGGCTACAGCGACATTAATTTGATGCCACATTTTGTTTATTATTAACATTATTTTCGTGTTTAAAAAGTAAAATGAGCAGCCGAAATTCCCATATTCTATTTTTTAAATTATTTGGTTAAATATATCAAATTTTCAAAGTAGAATGCAACGAAGCCGACTTCGGGCATGCTGCTGGTGTCTTATAAATGAGAGTTCTTCTCTAAGCAAAGGGCGGAATATAACAAAAGTAAAGCAAACATGTATAACGGTTAAGTAAATAATAATATTCTCTCATTTTGACTTAAGTCAATCCCAATGACTCAATTTAATGACAGAGCCTAGCGAGTCCTTTCTACGATGTTACTCAGTCATCGCACTGATGACATGTGTTATTAAACTGACTCCGATTCGTCATATCTGTGATGCCGATGTGTCATCCCATTGATGACATAATTTCAATTTTTGAGCAACAGCTAGATTTGGCTCGAAATCTCGAAAGTACTAGATTTCGTTGTAGTGTAAATTGGCTATAAGAAAATATGTAAGCATTCGCTTCATGTGCATTCGACGCTGGATCATCGCAAACTAAATGAAAGACGCTAAGAATACGTGTGAAATCTCTCAGCACAATTTTGCTATGAAGCGCCCACCATTGGACTAGACTATAGTTGGCTATATCAATATTTTTCTTAAGACTACGAACTAGTCTATATTTGCCAATTGAATTTTTTTTAGCAATTTTTCCAATTGGGTTCCTTTTTTTCATCAATATAAATCAATCATAATATTTATTTACTACTATTTTGCAATTATAAAATTGAAATTGTTGTCTTTGCCATACAGTTTTATGAGTTGTTCTATTGAAAGAATTGAAATGCATACATAAGGAAAATATAACGAACAAGGAAATCAAACAAAACCCTTTTAGGGAGAAGCACTGAAGCACTACTCGTGTCCAACAACTTATTGCAGCAAATGTGCTGTTTTGAAGAACTCATAAATGTCATGTCATGTTATGACAAGTAGTTGGAAATTAATTTTCTTGTACAATCAGTCAACTCACATTTACACAAATATTTATGTTCTTAATGTTTTCATATTTGCTTTCTTTTTCAATGTTTTTCCCCCTTTCCTTTTTCTCTGTTCCTCTTTGCAGCTCCAAGAAGACCAAGCCATATTTCGAATGCGTTATTTGGGTGAAATTGATTTTGGTGCAACTGTGAAAAATTTATCATCGGAAGTGGGAATGTCACGTTCAATATTTAGCAATTTTCCTCAACAAGTTAAACTGGATACAGCATATGAAAGAAATTGTAAGACATTTATTTTCAGTTTCATTTGTTTATTTGTTTTTTTTTTTTCTTTTTGCCTGTAAATTTTTATTTTTCCTATTTTTCGTTTCCTCTTTCATTCTGCAAATGTCAATAACAAATACATTTGTCAGTTTTTGTTTAAGTGAAAGCAAAATTTGTTGCAAGTTTTTAAAGTTCTTTTTTGTTTTTGTTAAAAATTAAATTTGTTTTAAATCAAAGTTTCTTTAAGGAAAGTTTAATTAAGTTTTCTCACTTGACTTAGTGTCTCAGGTATTTTGTTGGAAAGTTTTAATGGAGCTCAGGTGGTTATAAATCAGTTGAGTTTTTATTTTTGATATTTAATATTTGAAGATAGACTCTAAATTTCAAGTCAAATACAAAGAAAAAACAAGTAGGAAAGTAGAGTCGGTCAAGCCCGATTTTGTGATACCCTACACAACAGTTTTAAGAGACAAATTTTCGAGATGGGATTCTATTTGGGACCCATGGGCAATCATTAAGATTCATTAACCCTCCGATGAGTGAAAGTACTGAATTTCACGGCCGTGTGAAAAGGTCCCTACGGACCTTTTTTGTAAATCATGTTTTTTCATATAAAAAATTTTTTTTAATCCAAATTTAGATATTTTTTAATTAGGCTTAAGTTCATTGAATTTAATTTTCATTAAATTATTTTTATGAAGACAGGAATTTTACAACATGAAATTAATTAAAATTTTTTTTATTGATAATTTTTCATTCTTGACTGCGCTGAGATTTGAACCCAGGCGTTCACGGACAGGTTGCCCAGACTAGTTTCGATTGTAACCACACAATCTCTTCAGTGGGGTTTGCCGTTTTACTCACTCGGCTATTGAGGCCGGGCGACGTCAATAGTCAAACATCAATCCTTAAACCAAATGGTATTTCACTTTGGTAGATCGAAATTTGCTTTTTTGAATGAATGATTATCTATTTTAATTGATTTACATGTTCTTCCTAACTTCTGTTTTTTCGTACTATTTGTCAAGAATTCTTCTTGAAGTCCAAAGTACATTTTTGTTTTTTGATGTTTTTGTCTTTCTTTTTTCTTGTTGAACCTTTTTCAGCACAACTTGAAGGACAAATGTAAACATAGCTCGTGCCTTAGCTGTTAACAATAATTAGTATTGTGGTTATTTTATTGAACTGTTAATGGTTTTTAATCCAAATTTAGATATTTTTTAATTAGGCTTAAGTTCATTGAATTTAATTTTCATTAAATTATTTTTATGAAGACAGGAATTTTACAACCTCAATAGCCGAGTGAGTAAAACGGCAAACCCCACTGAAGAGATTGTGTGGTTACAATCGAAACTAGTCTGGGCAACTTGTCCGTGAACGCCTGGGTTCAAATCTCAGCGCAGTCAAGAATGAAAAATTATCAATAAAAAAAATTTTAATTAATTTCATGTTGTAAAATTCCTGTCTTCATAAAAATAATTTAATGAAAATTAAATTCAATGAACTTAAGCCTAATTAAAAAATATCTAAATTTGGATTAAAAACCATTAACAGTTCAATAAAATAACCACAATACTAAAATTTTTTTTTGATTTTTTTTTGTTTTTATTGTTTATAACTACATACAAAAATAATTTTTTGAATTTTTTTAATTTTAATATTCTAATTTTGCACTACTAGCAATAAACCAGTTCTTAGAATTTTTTGTTCTTAGTATTTTTTGTTTTTATCATCATCCCTAATGTCTTTGAGTTTAGGTCTTTGTGTTCAGAACAAGTAAATCATGTGTTGAAACAATAAAAAAATTATAATGATGCCCAAAAACATGCATTTATTAGTGAAATTCAGTACAAGGTCCATACGGACCTATTCACACGTCCGCGTACTATTCTCACTAAAACCTCAATAAAAAGATGCGCAGCAAAATACTCTTGGAATACAGAGTAAGGGGGGAGGGGGGGGTTGTAGTGGCCGAAGTAGAAGTAATTTCAGTTTGAAAAGGCAAAAAGGTCCCTAGGGACCTTCTCACTCATCGGAGGGTTAAAGAGTCCTTAGTGATGAATATTTTCTAGATATCTTCGTCTATATATGATAATTTTTGCCCTTAAGTGCTTTTAGGATGGGGGATGGGATGAGACCTACCAGCACATTATTATATCATGACATAGTAGCTATCGTAAAAGTTATGGTCGCCAATTTTTATGTCAATACTATTGCTATTTTCGGGAGTAGGTTTTGTATGGGAGCTATGGCCAAATATTGAACGATTTCAATAAAAATTGGTTAAATGATTAAGATTAAAATCAAATAAGTTTGCACCATTTTTATCGAAATGCCAACATAATTACGGTCACAAAAACTCTATTCCGGAAAGAAGTTTGTATAGGGGCTATGTGGGTAATTCCATATCCAATCGACCAAGAGTGGGACCCGACCGCTTTCGATTTGAATGAAATTTGTTGTGAATGTTCCTTTCATCCTATAAGGAACATATATTAACGAAAAACATAAAAAACAATTTTTTTTTCAAAAGTTACGTCATATTCAAAATGTCATACTTTCGCCGAATTAGCCGAATGTGTTGAGTTTATTTATTCAATATCTCACAAACTACTGCACATACGAAGATGATTTGTATGTTATTTTAAAGATAACATTTATTAAAGAAAATTGCTTGGAAAATATTAAGAGTTGTAAATGGAAAAATCATTGATCTTTTTGGATAGAATTCAACGATTTTAAAGATTCAATAGGACAAAGCCCATTTTTAGATTTGTCTAATTTTGTATGAGCAATTTTAAGTCTGCCATACTCTAACGCGTAAGTTGAAAGAACATTTAGTTCGATGAACTACAGTAATTCCAAATTAGAAACGGATTATCTTGAACTATATTAACTCAATTCCTCTCATTAAATATGAACTTCGTCGAAATAATTCATGCTTTTATGATGACACTCCACCACCTAGAGTCTGCAGTGATATATTTTCCAATGAAATATCAATATATTTTCCAAAAAATCAAAATATTGCTTAAAAACTTTTTTATGACCCAATCAAACTCAACTTATGATGATCTAAATTTAAGCTATGTACGAAAATGCTCCTCCAACAACGCCATCGGCATTTTTTTAAAATATTTGGTAACTTGTTTTGCGTTCAATTATAGATTAAATGGAAAAAACGGCTTATTGCTTTTTTAAGTCCTTTTTGCTTGGAATAGTGCTTTTTGACATTTAAAGGTGCTTTTTGCTCCAAAAAAGTTGACATCACTGTTTAGTAGTTTTGAACAGGGCAGGAAAACATTCTACTCGCGAGAACAATTCGAGCCAATTCTCTCGTTTTAAAGTTTTTGCTGGCGCGCTTAAAAATAAAACGCGGGTGTTGTGGGTATAAAAAAAAGAAACAACAAAATATCAATATAAATTTGTATTTTTTGAAAAAAAAAAAATTATCATAAATTTTTTAATTTTTTTTTTTGCATTTTTAAGAATTTTCCTTGTGTGATTGATTATAAGCGAACTAAGCGATTTTTAAAAAACAATGCAAATCGCAATGATGGTTTTTGACGATTTTTGGCCATTTTATGATTTTAATAAAGATTTTTTTAGGATTATAAAAATAATTTAATGAAACTTAAATTTGATGAAATTCAGCCTAATTAAAGTATCAAAAACTTCGACTTTGCTAATATTGTGTTGGTATTAGAAAAAAGATTATGACATTTAATTTTGACTCTTCTTAATTGTAGCCGACATGGAAGACTTCTGCCTTGAGTCTATTCCACATACGGCTAGTTCTACGGAGAAACGAATTTTCTCTGTAATGCGTTTTGCGATACATTAAACAGTCGACAACGAATGGATGCGATCAGCTGGAAAGGCGAGAACTTCGGGCATGCACCCTCGTCTCAGGCATGAGGGATGATGATGAAAAAATATTATGATGTGTTTTGGTTAATTAAATCATAATCAATAGAAAAGTCGATTTAAAATTTTTTTGTTCTTCTGGATTAGTTTTTTTTTTACCAAAAAAACGATTTTTAAAAAGTTGGTGATTATTTTTAGTGAAACTAACAATCAATACTTTGTTAATTGATAAGCTCGTGGCCACAGTTGTTTTTTAATAAATTTTAATCTTTATTTTTCCTTATATTTTCAATATTTCCCCATCCTTTGGATGGCATCTTCAGGAATTATAAAGTACGAGTAACAATTATAAAACAAAAAACGACTATTCTCGTTCACATGTTAGATTGTACTGAAGATGCCATCCAAAGGATGGGGAAATATTGAAAATATAAGGAAAAATAAAGATTAAAATTTATTAAAAAACAACTGTGGCCTCGAGCTTATCAATTAACAAAGTATTGAAAATTAAAAGGTCGAATAAGGATAGAAATATTTGAAACTAACAATCTTTTAGTAAAAAAGTGAATTTTGCAATTTATTTCTCAAGAAATATTAGATTTCTGGCAAATTAGCGATTTCAAAAAATTTATGAAAAATTGAAATTGTTAAAATTTTGCTTGAACTAAAGATAATTTTCAAATTGAGCGATTTTTTTGTACCTTACAAATTCTGCCGATTTTGTCGATATAAAGGAAATTAGTTTTTTCTTATTTGTATGGTTTTAACATTTTTTTGTGAAAGCAATTGTTTTTGGTTTAACATAAAAAAAAAATTTAATTTCGCGATTTTTTGTTTTAAATTAGCGATTTTTAAGTTTTAAGGCACTTCTTTGGAAAAATAAAAAATTGTTCAAAACAAATATTTGTTAATATCTTAAAAATGAACATATCAAGTTTTACTACTTCTAGCGATTATATGTAATATCACGCGTTTTTCTATGAAATTAGTGTTTTTTCAACTTTTTTTTTGCAATTATGTTTTATTAGTTTCTATATGTGAAATAAAACAATTATGGGTAATATTTTTGTATTATTTTTTTTATATATATATGAGGGAAATTCCCAATTTTTATCAAATAAGCGATTTTTTCCAAAAAAAGAGATTTTTCTCGTATGTTGTCATTTTTATTAATGCAATTTTTTTTTAATATGAAGATATAATAAATTTTAAGTCAATTATGTAGTTTTTAAGTGCTAGCAATTAGTATCAAAATTAACGCGTTTTCACGACAAATTTAAATTTAATTATGTATTGCGATTTTTTTAATATAAAAAAATTTAAATTTTAAGTTAATTGTAAAGTTTTTAACTATAAACGATTCGTTTCAAATATAGCGTTTTTTTTCGACACATTAAAATTTTTACAATCTTTTGAAAGATTTGTTTAATTTAGCGATTTTTTTTAATAAAATGAATTATTTGTTTAATTAAGCGATTTTTTAATAATGTTTCACATTTAGTGAAGAAGTGACATTAGCGTTTTTTTTTTTTAACTTTAACTTTTTTTCCAATAAATTATTTACATGACATGATGATTGATTTCAAAATCAGCGGATTTTTTTATTTTTTTTTTTTTTTTTTTGTTAATTTGCAACTTTTACTTTGGAAGGTTATGTGAAAATTGGCGTTTTTTGAGTAAAACATTATTTTTAAAACGATTTTATAATATTTCTGAGCTTTTGTTTGATATTTACAATATTACCGATTTTTTGTGAAAATAAATAAAGATCAAATAATTATTTAGCAAACTAAGCGATTTTTAAGATATTAGCGATTTTTGCAAAAACAAGTTATTTTTGCTAAAATTTGAGATCTTCTTCAATTTTTGTCTGTTTTTTTATGACTTTATTTTTTATATCATATAAGCAACATTTTTTCAAAAATTGGCGTTATTTGGCAAGTAAATCGATTTTTTTTTTTATAGAATATTTTTGTATTTTGCCGAAGTTAATAATATTTTCTTTAGATTATTATGCATGGCGATTTTTATTATATATAGAATGAAACGATTTTTGGTAAAGAAAAAAAGATTTTTAATAAAATCATTTAAAATCTATTTAAGAAATCAAGCGATTTTAATGATATTAGCGATTTTTTGCAAAAATAATGTTATTGTTTGAAGTATTTGAGATTTTTTTCCATCTTGGCTGTTTAAATGCAATTTTAGCGAGTATACAGTTTTTTTTATATATTAAATTTTGGCAAAATCTGGGATTTTTTGTGCAGAACTAGCGGGTTTTTCGACAAAAATGTTTGTTTAAAAAGAAGTTCTTTTGAAAAATGTTTTAAAATTGCTTTAACAATTTTTTATATTATTTGCTTATATGTTTGGAAAATTTTGTTCATTTAATCATTTAAAAATCATTTAAAATTCTATTTAAGAAATCAAGCGATTTTAATGATATTAGCGATTTTTAATAATTAGTATTGTGGTTATTTTATTGAACTGTTAATGATTTTTAATCCAAATTTAGATATTTTTAATTAGGCTTAAGTTCATTGAATTTAATTTTCATTAAATTATTTTTATGAAGACAGGAATTTTACAACATGAAGTTAATTAAAATTTTTATTGATAATTTTACCACACAATCTCTTCAGTGGGGTTTGCCGTCTTACTCACTCGGCTATTGCAGCCGGATGACGTCAATAGTCAATCATCAATCTTTAAACCAAATGGTATTTCACCGTGGTAGATCGAAATTTGCTTTTGAATGAATGATTATCTATTTTAATAGATTTACATGTTATTCCTTTTTTGCAAAAATAATGTTATTTTTTGAAGTATTAAAGATTTTTTTCTATTTTAGCTGTTTAAATGCAATTTTAGCGAAATAAGAGTTTTTTTGTTTTTTAATATTAAATTTTGCCAAAATCTGCGGTTTTTTGTGCAGAATATGCATGCGGGTTTGTCGACAAAAACTTTTGCTTAAAATTAAATACTTTTGAAAAAATTTTCAAAATTGTTTTAAAAATTTTTTTATATTTTTTGTTTATATTTTTGGAAAATTGTTTTATTTTTTTTATAATTTTATTTTCTGGCGATTTAATCTTTTAGGTGATTTTGTTAACATTTGCAATTTAAAAATATTTTTGATAATACCATTTTTGTCTTAGTATTTAATTCGCAAACTTGGCATTAATATTTAATTTTCGTGTTCTCGTAAAACTAAAAAAAATATTGGTGGAATTGGCTATTTCCTTTACAAGTCAGCGCTATTTTGCATAATTTTCTACTTCTTGCAACCCATCAAAATCACGACACAGACATTTGATTCATTTGGCAACGAATTACAAATTGACAAGCGGCAAAAAAGCCTTTTTGGCTAATTGAAAACACTTAAAATATTCAAAATTCAAAAACGAACAACAACCAACATTTTTTTGTCAATTATCGAAACAGCCAATCCAACTTACAACAAATTACCAAATTCAATTAACCTTTTTGTAAATACAAATACAATTAATTCCCTTTTTCTCCTTCCTGTACATTACCTACATAAATACCAGTTAAAAATTAAATTTTATCTTTTCCCTCAATTTCCAGACACCCTTGAACAATTGGAGAGCATACGTCATCGCACTACGGCCAATGCACAAATGTTGACGGTGACGATTAATGCTCTGCTCGAACGTTTAAAAAACGTTTGGGATAATGTCGAGCCGCACTATGTCAAATTACAGGACTGGTCAAATATCTATTGGACATGTGGCTGGATAGCAGGCATGGTCATTGTTTGGATTCTACTTTTTCTGCTCATGTCATACGGTTGCTTTCTGTGTGAGGCGAACATTAAGGCGGGCGTTGTGCTTTTTGTCGCTGTCATCATTATATGTCTAAGTTGTATTTGTATAATGTTCTATGGTGTTGTCTCGTTGGCCATTGGTGGCAATGCGGAAATATTCATCTGTCAGCCCATGTACGATTCGGGTAATCTGGCCGTTTCAACAGATACTAAATGGAATGCGAATGGTGTTAAGAACAAAGAACACCATAGCATTGCTTACGAAATGTTTGGTAAGTTATTCGATAAGCCGGGTTACGTTTATTTACATGAACCACAAACGGGCATTATTGGTGAGCTACTACGACCGGATGGAGTAAAGCATTCAATTGTAAATGTTAGCTTGGCAACAGCCTTAAGGTACGTTGAAAATACATATACTGATGAATGGTAATTCTCACTTATTGCTAGTTTTGTGCACATGTTAGTTTGATTATGTTAAGAGGATTTAGTTTTGTATGTTGTTATAATTTAGTTTATTCAAGAAGTATTTTGTTAAAGTGTTTGTGCGTAGAATTTATAAGCAGCTGAAATTATGAATGTGGGTGTTTCCATGCACACCCAGAGAAAAAACATTTTTCAATATGGTCACCTCCAACAAAACTATTTTAAGCGAAAATTTTTAAAAATATTATGGTTAATTTAACCACATTATTGTCACAGGTAACCATGTAATGGTAAAATTAGTCCTCCATCAAGAAGCCATAATCATAGTTTAGCTGGCTCCGAACATGTTATGGTTCATAATAATAAAATATGTTTAAAACTTGCTTGGAGTGGTTGTGTTTCAATCATAGCAGGTTGCTCTTAGAAAAGAAGGAAACTCTTTTGTAAATTTAAAAACAAATTATTATCATATTTAACATAACATGTTTAGATGCAACCGTAATATGGTTTTCACTTCGTGATGGAGGAACAATTTAACCATAAAATGGTTGCCGGTGACAATAATATGGTTAAACTAATCATAATATTTCGTTATAAATAGTTTTGTTGGAGGTGACCATATTAAAACAAAAGTTTTTCCTCGGCGTGCATATAGTGCGATCTAAGTTATATGCAGTGTAGTACACAGTGTACTATACAGTGTTGTATACAGTGTAGTAAACATAATAGTATACAGTGTGGTATACAATGTAGTATACAGTGTACTATACAGTGTATTATACAGTGTGGTATACAGTGTAGTATACAGTGTAGTATAAAGTATAGTATACAGTGCAGTATACAGTGTATTATACAGTGTTGTATACAATGTATTATACCGTGAGGTATACAGTATAGTATACAGTGCAGTATACATTGTAGTATACAGTGTAGTATACAGTGTACTATACAGTGTATTATACAGTGTGGTATACAGTGTAGTATAAAGTATAGTATACAGTGCAGTATACAGTGTATTATACAGTGTTGTATACAATGTATTATACCGTGAGGTATACAGTATAGTATACAGTGCAGTATACATTGTAGTATACAGTGTAGTATACAGTGTACTATACAGTGTATTATACAGTGTAGTATACAGTGTAGTATAAAGTATAGTATACAGTGCAGTATACAGTGTATTATACAGTGTTGTATACAATGTATTATACCGTGAGGTATACAGTATAGTATACAGTGCAGTATACATTGTAGTATACAGTGTAGTATACAGTGTACTATACAGTGTTGTATACAATGTAGTATACATAATGGTAAACAGTGTGATATACAATGTAGTATACAGTGTACTATACAGTGTATTATACAGTGTGGTATACAGTGTAGTATAAAGTATAGTATACAGTGCAGTATACATTGTAGTATACAGTGAAGTAGGAAGTGTACTATACAGTGTTGTATACAGTGTAATATACAGTATAGTATACAGTGTAGTATACAGTGTAGTATACTGTGTATTATACAGTGTAGTATACAGTGTAGTATACAGTGTAGTATACAGTGTAGTATACAGTGTAGTATACAGGTAGTACACAGTGTAGTATACAATGTAGTATAAAATGTAGTATACAGTATAGTATAGAGTGCAGTACACAGTGGTATACAGTGTAGTATACAGTATAGTATACAGGGCAGTATACATTGTCGTATACAATGTATAATACATTGTAATATACAGTGTAGTATACAGTGAAGTCTAAAGTGAAGTATACAGTGTAGAACGCAGTGTAGTATGCAGTGTAGTATTCAGTGTAGTATACAGTGTATTTTACAGTGTAGTTTACAGTGTAATATACAGTGCAACCTAAGGCCTGCGACACACGACATGGTTTTTACATCTGAGTTGCCAGCTTTTCAACTCACATATAGTTCTGCTTGTCAGTCGAAATTGTTTCTATCAGAGGTTTTTCACAGCTGATGTCAGATGGTTTGTCTAAAGAAAACAGAACTTATTCTGATTAAAATTGTATTAGTCGACTTTACCTCTGACTTATATGTATGTATTTTGTAGTGGAAAATTTTACAAGTCAGATGTAAAGAAAACATGTCGTTTATGGCATTCTTAAAAAGATTTTTATAGTTTACAGCATAGTCTATAGAGTAGACTACAGTGTAATCCAAAGAGTAATCTTAAGAAAAGTGCTGAAATCTTTGGAAGATTATTGTTAACAAAAGCAATCCATTAGGTGAGATTCAACTAGATGTTGCACATGACCTACGCAGTAAACCGCTTTTCTGTCGTCAACAATACATCCTGCGGCACTGCCTTTAGGTATTACATCGCTAGGCTGGTCGAAATCTAAGCCAGTTTTAAGATTCGTCTAAAGCCAGTTTTAGACGACATGTATTTAGCAGCGTGCTTGTCAAATTTCCCACTGCAAAACGCAATCATGTCATGTAAAGCAAAAAAAATTGCTTTTGTAAATCAGTCAGATCGAATTTGCAGTGTAAAAAATTTTAATTAGAGGGCGTTTTTTTTTTGAACTGTTTATTTTTATTTATTTACACTGAAATAAATTTAAAGGGGGTAGAAATGTAAATCAGTATTTAAATTGCAGTTGTGAACGATTTCTGGTTATGTCAGATGAAACCAAAAACGAACGTGTGAAAGCAAAAAAAATTATAAGCCTTCTCTATTTATCAATTTTGACAGACATGTAAAATGGCTTTTAAATCTGGCAAATCCACTTCAAAATGCATGTCGCTCTAAAACTAGCTCAAGTTCTTCTTTACGATTGTTTTCCTCCATTTTAAGCGGAAATTTTTTTCAACTATTAAACTCGATATTTACTGCCAAATCCTCCTCTGGATCCAACATAACAACCAGTATCTGGTGTAATGTCATAGCCTGCATTATGCTCCCAAGCACGTCTGTTCTCCATTGATCTAGGTTGTGCAAAAACAACAGGGATCCCTGGATCCTTGCTCGTTTAACAGTTCAATGAGATATCGAATCACAATCTAAATAGGTAAATTATGCAAATATGGGTTGATTTATGCAAATATAGGTTGAGTAGTGGTTTACTCCCTTAGGTTTACTTTCGATTGACTTTCTTATTACCGAAATGACCCCATACTTCCAACGGTCTGCTTTAAGCTTATTAAGCTTTGACAAACAAATGGCATAACGTTTTTTTTTTGTGTGCTTTTTATGGGTATTCCCCATACAGGTGCACCATATAGTCAAATAGTCATCGTTACTCTTAATGACAACATCCTTTGGCTGTTAACTTTTGCGGCTTTCCTTCGTGCATACAACATATCGTTACATAAAACGCGAAAGGCCCTATCTAACATTTTGAAAATTTTACAGGAGAAGCAAAAAACTATTTAAAATTATTAATTGATAAATTGCCTTAAACTGGTTAAAATTAATTTTTCTTTTTTTTTCTCGTTAAACCTACCAAAGGTTTTGACAAATAACAATGTTGAATATAATGCAAGCTGTTACTTTTGCCTTTTAGTGTTTATCGTACAATATTTTGTAGATGGGGCTTTTTGTTTTTTTTTTTTTTTTGTTAATAAAATCGCTAATTTTGGTCGAAAGATTCCAAAATTTGTCGTGGACATTTGTGTTGATGCAATACATCAGAATCAATGAAAATTTTGATTTTTAATTTTTGGTTAGTTAGGGCCTTTTGCGTTTTAGGTAACGATATGATCATTTAAATCGAGCCTTCGATCGTTATTCCCAGATATTTGATTTTTAACGCTAATTAAACTTCAGCTTCACCCGCTCTGAAGCAAATTGTATCTTTTCTTCTCTGGTTGCAAATTTCCACTACTATAGTTTTTGGCCTACGAACACAAAAACAGCTTTTTGAGCCATGTTTTTATAATCCGGATGGAGTTATACCAGTAGATTTCAACCTCGTCCAAAAATCGTTCCCTCACTAATAAAGGGTGTTTTTATAGAGGTATAAAACTTTAAATTGGCAGCACTTTTTTAAATTGCGATCATTTTGCCAGCTGTCAAGTGATTTATGTTTAGTTTGGTTTGTCATTTCAAAATGACTAGAATGATGCCTGAACGACGCTTTCAAACTGTGCAAATTTATTTTGAAAATTATAGTTCTGTTCGAAATACGTATCGCACGATTTTTGCTTAGCGATTAAGCTGACTTTTGTTTGAATGGATACGTCAATAAAGAAAAATTCCGTATTTGGAGTGATGATAATCCTCAAGAGTAAGTGGAGAGACAGTTACATCCAGAAAAACTGACTATTTGGTGTACTTTATAAGCTGGTGGAATCATTGGTCCGTACTTCTTTAAAAACGATGCTGGTCAACACATTACAGTCAATGGTGACCGCTATAGAGCCATGATTACTGACTTTTTCGTTCATCAATTGAACAATCATGATGTGCAGGAGCTGTGGTTTCATAAAGACATCGCAAAATATCACACAGCACGTGCCGCAATTGATTTATTGAAGGAAACGTTTAGTTACCGCATAGTTTCATGTTTCGGACCCGTGAATTGGCCTTCAAGATCATGCGATTTAACGCTGCTAGACTATTTTCTGTAGGGATATGTGAAGTTGCTAGTCTGCGGCGATAAGTCCAAAATGATTGACCACTTGGAGAACAACATTATCCGCGTTATTGCCGATATACGGCCACAAACGTTGGAAAAAGTCATCGAAAATTGGACCTGCAGTTAAGACTAAGTCCGAGCCAGCCGTGGCGGTCATATGCCAGAAGTCATATCTAAATTATAATGCCAGAAGATTATCCTTCGAATAAAGTAAATTTCATGTCAATTTCAAAAAATTCATCTTTGTTTTATTCCATTTGAAAGGTCTATGCTTCTATAAAAAAAACACCCTTTATAAGTGTGCCATAGCTTCAGCTGCAAACCAAGTGGCGAGTGTATAATATTGTCGGATGAAGCACTCAAATTGGTACCTGGGAGTGTTGGTTGCTCTCACACTCGGTAGCGGTTTGTAAATACATTGGTTGCCATTAATGTGGATAACATCCGCCATGAGATTAGGCTACACTGTAGGTGTTTTTCCACACCTGTTCCTTAAAAGCGTTGCATAACTTTTCTGTATGCCTTTAACCCACGATTAAAGTCTCTATTCAGATGTCTAAAGCATTCCTATTTTCTTCTCCGGCCTGACATTTAGAGGTCACGTATCGCTTTCTAACAGTATAGTCTAAAGTATTTTCCATAGTCTTGTCTAAAGTTGCCTCTATTGTCTCGTCTATGGAGTCGAATACAGTTTACTCTATAGTTCTTTTTTAGTTTAGTTTCCAGTTTGGCTTTAGTATTAATAATCTGGGATATATTAAGAATGATAGAAAACATGATTACCTTATGCGCATGATTTCCCGAGAGATGATGCAGTTTGTACGTGGCAAGGATTACCAAGTATAAAAGCACCTAAGATTCATGAAATGTGTGCACTTTATAAGAGCTGGCAACCCCGCAAATTAAACTAAAACTATTTTAAGTTTGCCAGTTAGAAATAATATGCCAAAAGAAATTTAGTTCGCATGACGACATTTGTGCGTCATGCGCAGAAGATTTGTTTTTGGAATAACTAAGCAACCAGTGAAATGCGCATAGGAACAATTTTTATTTTTTTGCTGTGTAGTTTGTTCTACAGTTTCGTCGATAGTACGTTTTGTAGTACCGTCTATAATTTCTTCTAAAGTCTAGTCTATACTTTTGAATATAGTTTGGTCTGTAGCCTCTACTAAATTTTAGTTTATAGTTTCGTTTCTACACAGAAAAATTTCTCCAAAATTGTCTACCAATTGAAGCAATAATCAAAAATAAAATCAGTTTTAATTAAAAATTTAATCAAGCGAATTAAAAGTTTAATTGATACTAAAGCATTAATCGAAAATAAAATCTGTTTTCTTTTAAAATTTAATCAAGTAAATTAAACGCATAATAAAGAAAATTAAACGTTAATTTGATACTATCAATTTGTTTACTGCTGCAAATTTAATTAATTTTTTTAATTAATATCACAAATTTTTTAATTGAAATAAATTTTTGTTTTTTTTTTTTTTTTTTTGGTAGTCTCGTCAATAGTGTGCTCAATAGCCTTCTCTATATGCTTCCCGATAGTCTCGTCTAGATTCTCGTCTAAATCTGGTCTTTATTGGGCTTTGGCTTAATCTTAAGTTCCGTCTACAGTCTAGTCTTAATTTTTCCTATAGTCTTGCCTCTGGTCCCGCTTATAGCCTTCTTTATCATCTTTGCTATAATATATTCTACAGTTTCTGCTATAATCTAGTCGAATGTTATTATGATAAAATTGTTACGTTTTTATTATAATTTTGTCCACTTAGTTTGTTTTTAGTAAGTAGATGTTATTCCAAAAATCATGGAAATCCTTTTTTTACTTTCTTTCTGTAGTTATAGTTCTGATAACTTGTTTTCGATGGAAATGCGTTTATTCAATAAAGCGCTGTTGATTTTATTTAACTCCCAAGTTTTTTTTTTTTTTTTTTTTTTTTTTTTTTTTTTTGTGTTATTATTTGTCCCTCGTTTGATTTGGCTTGGAAGTGTTATGCATGCCAATTAGTATTCGATACTGTACGTGTTTCCTTTTTTGTCGTGGAACACTGTTGTAACACTTTAACACAGAAAATGATACAAAACAAAATTGTAGTGTTTCCCCCTCCCAAAAAAGAATTTCAAAGGATTGATATAAAAAGAAAGTAGATACTAAATTGAACACCCAAAAAAAAAAGTTAAAACTTGAAAATATTAGAAAAAATCCTTTTTCCCGGGAAAATACAGAACAAAGATTAAATACTTAAGAAAATTCCTTTAAATGCAAATGTAAATAAAAATCACCCTGAATAAGTAAAAAGGACAATAAAGTTAATATAACAATTGCATCCTGAACTACTACCCCTGCACTCTGTGACTAGTAAAACCCCTTAAAAACCCATGCAAAACATTTTTAGCTCTAGAATAATTTTACCGTAATTCACCTTTTTCTGACCTGGAACTCCTTTATGCCAAGAATTAATTACTAACTTAACTGATGATAACAAAAAAAAAAACAATCTCTCTCAATGTTACCGCTTTGTCTACGTGACTCCTTAAAACTACGCCATAATGAATGGAAAAAATTTCATGTTCATTTTTGGAATTCACAAATATCCAACGAACTCTTGAACCTAAAACAATGTGCACAACCAATGAATGAACGAATGACCAAAAAATTGTACTCCATACCAACGCCTTTCAACGTTATGTCCTGTCTCAAATCAAAACAATAACAAAACAAAAAAAAAAAAACTTTTTAGAGGATGTGAAAAAAATGAAGCATCGTACAATGTCTTTCAATTGGATGCATTCGTTAATACAACAGCCATTTCCGATATAAAACAATTCCCCAAAGTCACCCAGGCCATTGATGACATCGATGTGTCTGAACGTACGCTCTTGTCGTTGACACAAACAATACAAACCATATTGGAGAATATGTTGCAAATGTCGTCGTTTAATTTAACCACATACCGTACGACAATAGGAGCACCCACGCCCGAAAAAGATTTGGCTACTTTTATTGATCAAATGCAAAGGGTCGCATTGCAGGTAAGATTTTTATTTAAGAAATTTCGAAAATATGAGAATAAAACTGAAATTAAGTAGTTAATTAAAGAGTTCTGAAACGAATTGAATTGAATGGGGAGTTTTAAAAAATGTTTGAGAAACAATTTCGTATAAAAATTAACTTTTTGCAAAATTTCCTATACAAATTTACCAAAATCAACTACTAAATATTGCAATTTGGCAAAAGTTTGTTATATAATAGAGAAAATTTATTAATACAGGATATTCGCACAAGTTGTAACCCGATTTTATTTGACTGTAATTTTTTTTTAATA
The DNA here is from genome assembly GCA_943735925.1 of Pollenia amentaria. NCBI lineage: Eukaryota > Metazoa > Arthropoda > Insecta > Diptera > Polleniidae > Pollenia > Pollenia amentaria. The sequence goes on along the minus strand of OX031010.1, from coordinate 32,724,534 downwards.
TATGAAAAACTTTAGTTTTGCTTTTTGAATGAGTTTATTTGATGTCTAATTTTTTTCACTAAGTAGCAAAAACTGATATCGGCCAATTAGCCGCAAAAAAGCCCCGATCACTCTTGCCAGAATTTTCGGCTATAGCTTTCCACATTGTCTTTTGAGGACTTCAATAGTCTTAGGCTTGTTGACATAACTTCGTGACATCAAGAAGCCCCATAAAAAAAAGTCTAGAAGGTCAAAACGGAGGTTCTTGCCCGCCAGTGCAAATCAACAAAACGAGAGATTATACGTCCCGGAAATGCAGCCATTAGAATGTCGTTTGTAGGTGGTGAAGTATGCACCGTTGTTCCAACCAAGAAGAGTCGACAGTGACTTCGTTTTAACACCACAGAACTCGTCAAGAGTATGAACCCCGGATCAAGAGTGACCCAGGGTAATACTGAGGTGGCTAGAACCAGTCCGTTACGTTGAGATATTTCACCAAATTGCCGAGTTTTACCCGCGATATCTCAGAGAGTCCTTGTAGAAGGTAATTCCCAAATAATCCATGTCGTGTTGAATTAAATACTGGGCAGCCACATAGGGGATGACACACTGTCTCCTCAGTTCCAGGTTCTCTGCACCTGCGGCAGCAATCATTGAAAGAGTGATTGAGTCTCATTGCGTGCTTACTAAGCGTCCAGTGATCAGTAAGTACGTATACCAGTCTCGACATGTCCCTGCGACTGAAGATGAGAGGTCCCTTAAGCAGCCTATGGTGTATGTGGGCCACGTTACTATTAACAATTTTAATTAAAAATGTAAAACATTTTTATATAAAATACGATTCTTTGCAAAGTTTCCTAAAAAAATATTGCAATTTACTAAAAATTTACTATAAAGTATTGAAATTTTGCAAAAACAATAGAGCGATTTCGCAAAAATAGAGAAATTTGGCAACATTTCTTAAAAAATTTTTCTTAAAATTATACAAATTTTGCAAAAAAGAAATTTTGTAAAATAATAAAATTTGGAAAAGTTTTTCCTAAAATATTTTTTTTAAATTTTCCAAAAAAATATCGCAATTGTTCCTTTAAAATAGAAAAATTTAGCATAGTCGCCAATTTAAATGGATTGCATTACGAAATGTTTCGTTCAGAAGTCTAAGGCCATAATTGTGTAAAACGCAAGAACGCAACTACAAAAATTACATTGAAAGCAAAAACAAATTCAAAAATATTTTATAATTTTGTTGTTGCTTTCTACAGAAATTCATTGCGTTTTAAAATTTTTCACGCCACAAGATATGCAGCGCTTGAAATTTAAAAAATCAATATGAATTTCTGTAGGAAGCAACAACAAAATTATAAAATATTTTTGAATTTGTTTTTGCTTTCATGTAATTTTTGGAGTTGCGTTTCGTTTTACACAATTACGACCTAAGTTTATTGGTGAGAGGAAGAGAACATGCCATTCTTCTCTCCATTCTTACCAATACACTCAGACTTTCTGAAAGAAAACTTTCATAGTGTAAACCCAGACATAAATAATAATCCATAAAACATAGAAATTTTGCAAAAATGGCTAAAAAAAATAGTAAAATATCGTAAAATATCGTAAAATATTTATTAAATAAGTATAATTTTGCCAAAATGTTCAATAAAATATCAAGGTAAACAAACTTAAGTGAAAAATTAATAACTACTAAGTCCAATATTAACGAAAATTCAAAAAGTCCCAGTTTAAGAACAAAAAAGTAACAAAAACTTGTCTCTAATAGATTCCCATCCACTCAGGACATTTCATGTTTAATTTGAATTTTCTAGACCCAATATTAACGAAAATTCAAAAAGTACCAGTAGAAGAACAAAAAACCCTGCACGTAGAATTTATGTTTCTAAGTTCAATATTATAGAAAATTTAAAAATTACCACATGCTGCATTGAAAAGTTAAGAAGAATAAATTAAATAATACTAAAAGCCTTTTTGATTCTTGTTTCCCGATTAAAGTATCAACAATTTCCATATTGTAATGGGATCCCATAATTCAATACGTATATGTCAATATATGGAGAAAAATGTTTTGTGAAAAAAGTACCAAAAATAAGTACGATTTCACCTCTTAAACATTCGAATTTCGAAAAAGTACCAAATGCATATTTATATTTTTTAGATAAGTTTCGAATTTCTTTATTTCTATGTTTATTGGTTTAAAAGATAAATGGGTGGCAAAGAAGTTCCAAAATTTAGGTTATACCCAAAACGGCCGAATTTCAAAATTGTACCAAACACTTGTCCGCTTATTTTTCTAATGAACAACGATATATATAAAAATGTTTAACACTTTTATTTTTGGAGACATGAGGCTACCGAATTTTCCCTTTTTTACCCCCTCAGATTTTAATAAAATATATACAGCCTAGGCTAGGTTAAGTTAGGTTAAGAAGGGTTATGCGCCCAAGGGCGCACATCCACTCGGAGACCAATGAGGTCCATTGTGCATCCCTTCAGTACAGGAGAAAAGAGGAAAAAAGAGAAGTAAAGAAGAAAAGTAGAAAATGGAAATAGAAATATACAGCCTAATTATGAATAAAAACTCCCCGGGAGTTTTTTCCATTTTCCCATTTTAACAATTGAATTTATATAGGATAAATATGAGAAGGGAAAAAACTCCCGGGGAATTTTTATTCATAATTGGGCAGATAGTGTGCAGGTCTGTAAGTTATTGCCTTTAAAATGGATTTGAACATTTTTTGTTCAAATCTGTTGACAAACAGAGGAGGAAAGTCTTCTTAATTATTTTGCCTTTGACAATTTATAAAAAGAGGAAGATTTTAAAATTTTTTTTATATTATTATTGCAAAATTTTCAGTAAAATCCAAAAATTTTTTTTAAATTTGACAAAACTTAAAAAAACATGGAATTTTTGACAAATTTCCCATAATTTCCTATAAAATAATAAACATTTTTTAAAACTTCCCAATTAATGATGAAAATTTGACAATATTCCTATAAAATAATGGAATTTTGTCAAAATTTCTGATAAACGGTGTAAAATTTCGCAAACCTTTTCTATAAAATAGTGAAATTATTTCCTGTCTAAGATTTTTTTACTTTAAACAGAGCAGAAAAATTTTAAGCTCAATTTTAGAAATTTTGTTATGAAAGGGGGCATTTGCACGGTGACTTTTCAGACATGTCTGTTTTTATGTCTAATTGTCTAATATCCATATACAAACAAATAAAAACAAACATAAAAACTCGTTTCGTGTCTGTTTGCCAAGCCTTCATTCTTTTCTAACCCGAGCCCCTACAAACAAAACAAACGTGTTTGTTAGACATGTCTGAAAAGACACCGTGTAAACTCCGTTAAAATCACATTATCAAATTATTGAAAAAAAAAAACTCAATATCCTAAAGACGTTACACAAAGGAGCTTCCAAGGCAAATTAATACCGGGTGGTTTAATTTTGAAAACGACTACAACACTCTAGAATACAAGGCGAATTCATTTATCAGGTGGCGTTGAAAGCACAGCTGTGCTACTTTTTTTTCTTACTTAGAGAGAGAAATGTCAAAAGTTACTTGTGTTTTTGACATATCGATCAACGAAAGCAAAAAAAAAATACATTGTTCTGTTTTTGGTGTTGTTACTTGTTGTAGTATCGACACCACCGTATACATGAATTCGCCTTGCTAGAATACTTTAATGTTGTGTCCAAATAATACAACACTGTAGTTAACCAATTATCTTCGTTTCAAAAAAATATGCTGTCACATTTGATTTTGTTTTAAATTTTTTGTGTTGAAAAGTAATAATTCTAAATTAAAATTACAGAATTTTTGAAAGATTCCCCAGAACCACCAGAACATTATACCATTGACATATGGTTAGTTATCAGCTGTTGATTACGTAGCAAGCCAAAGTCACCTGGTGTGAATTCGCCTTGGGAGTTACGAAAATTTAATAGTCAATAAAAATTAATTTTTTTAAAAATAATTGGCAATAAGAACGAATTAAATAGAAATAAAAAAAAACTGTTCAAGTGATCTTTTCAACATTGATCCAGTTTAAAGCAGCCGGGTGTGGTCTTCTATTGTGCAAAGTAGTTTGTTTAAACAAAAATATTAAACAAGATAACCAAAGTTAAAAGCAGAATCTTTTTTGCAGTCTAATAAAGTCAATAGATAAATTTCTGTGTATCAAGAACGGATTTTATAAAATTTTTTGAGAATCGGTCCACAATTTGTATCAATTCTAAACTTCAACTTTAAAATTTTCTCTTTTTATACCTTCCACCACCACTTGTGGTCAACTTGTCATCGTGTGTGCAACTTTTTTAATATTCATCTTAAACCCCATAAAGTATATACATTAGAGCGACTCAAAAAAAAAAGTGATTTTGTTACCCCTCTGAAAATGAAGGTTGATATGTTTTATGATGATTCCCAAAATATTTTGGTTCTAGCGTGGACCATCCGTGAGCTGGACCATTTTTAAAAAAGGTCTTTTTTCAGTTTTTCTAATTTTTTTGTACTTTGCTCCAAGACGACATAAATAAGCAGCATCCAATGGTATATAAAACTTTACCACTTGCGACCTACTTATTGAGATATTAAACTAAATACATATTTTCGTTTCGGGTTGTCATACAAATTCTACGTAAAAAAAAAGAAGACAGAAAATTTTTCGTTTGGCTTTATAAATTGTTTCCTTGATGACATCTTGAAAGTAAATTGCTTAAAAATTGCGTGCCGCCTACGTCACAGCTTATAATTTATATAAATTTTGACAAACAGTGTATTTAAAAGACTATCACGAAAATCTTGATCGTGTGGCTGCAGGGTAAGTCCTCGTCCAGACTTGCAATTTTTATTGCAGCAATTCTGGAGTTTATGGGTGAGAGAGGGGAGAAGATTGGTGACGGGTACTCAGTTTCATGTATTCTGCAATTCTATTTTGGTAGGTAAATCTCACACTCACATATACATTTTAATAAGAACAAGATAAAAATACAGAAATTGCAACTATAGAATTTCATAATCAAGACACTAGTACAATTTAAAAGCAGACTTAAATAAAAAAATTCCGCAGCAACAAAAAGTCTGGATGATGACTAAGCAGTTTGGGATTGAAATCCAGCAGAATCGGCGCAGTAGGAATGGAGTTATGAATCAAAATATGAAACAACCATCCTAAAACATTGATAGTTTTGTTACATCGATAGTGGCGCAATGTACCTATAGGCCCCATATGAAGCACACTCTCGAAAAACACTTAAGTTCGCCTAAGACAATTTCGAATAATGATATTGTAATACAATTTGGACCGTCATAGTTTAATATAACTAGAAGTCACACTGTCAAATTTCGTGAAGATCGGTCCATAATTTACCATAGGCCCCATATAAAGCCCACTCTCGAAAAACAATTAAGTGCGCGAAAAGCCGTAATGAGTAATGCTTTTGTAGTAAAAATTGGACCGTCATAGTTTCATACGACTTAAAATCACACTGCCAACTTTCGTGAAGATCGGTCCATAATTTATGATAATCTCCATATAAAGCCCATTCTCGGAAAACTCTTTAGCGTGCGTAAAACCATAACGAATTATGTTGTATGTTTCATATGACCAGATATCACACTGCGAGTTTCGTGAAGATCGGTCAATAATTTACCATAGACCCCATAGACAGCCCAATCTCGAAAAACACTTTAGTACGCCTAAGACGGTAACGAATAATGATATTGTAATACAATTTGGACCGTCACAGTTTTATATGACTAGAAGTCACACCGTCAAATTTCGTGAAGATCGGCCCATAATTTACCATAGGCCCCATATAAAGCCCACTCTCGAAAAACACTTTAGTCTGCGTAAAACCGTAACGAATTATGCCATTGTAATTTAGTCCTTCATAGTTTCATATGACTAGACATCGCACTGCCGACTTTTGTGAAGATCGGTCCATAATTTACTATATGCCCCATATATAACCCACTGCCGAAATATCCTAATTGTCGGTGGAGGGTATCAAAGAGTCGACATAGCCGAATATAGAACTCTAACTTATTTTATTTATTTATTTTGAGCCAAAAAAAAAACTTTGAATACATGTTACGAAAACATAAACTATGCCATCACCTATTGTAACTTTCGCTAATAACAACACTCTGCAGAACATGGAAACATGTTCCATTTACTCTTCCTACAATCATTAAATCTAACAAAAACAAGATAAGGCAGATGCTAAGATTGGGATTGTATGTAATTGGAATAGTAAATTCGAAATTCTTTGCTGTTGTAAAGAAATAAAAGAGAATGTGTGTTCGAGTGAGAACAGGGAAATGCAGTAAGAAATAACCTTGTATGACTACTACAAAACCTAAAAGACATTTAGATGACACAATAACGCTCAAACCTACTAACATAAAGAGACTAAATTGCTTTATACCCAGGTGCATACTGAACTATTTATACCCAGCGGGAAAAAGAAGGAGTACGGATGCCTTCTAGAAGGCCTGTTTACTCCTTCTTGATTTACAAGGCCTGCTCGCTCCATATCTCTTTTACACACGTTGTCATTGTGGGGTAGGCCTTCCACTCTCACTTCTTTGGCAGGTACATAAGAATGTCAACTGGATAAAAAAAATAATTCTTTTACTTTTGCTTTGGCAAGAAACAAAACAAAAAATGCTACTCCTTCCTTTCTCCCTTCTTATAGAAGCGAGTGTGGAATTTGTATCTTATCTTTTATACGAAAGAGCCGAGGCCTTCTATGAGGCATTCTTTAGCAGTTAGATAAGAACGGTAATTGAATCAAAAAAATTTTTAAGCAGGCCTTTAATAACACCTAATGTAAAAAGGTCTTTTGAGTTTTCCCACTGGGTATTTACATATACACACATACATACATACATACATGTATACATTTATATGTGTTAGAGTTTAACACAACCCTGCAATTCTAGTACAAGTATTTTCAACAGGCAGCTAAAACACAAACATTGAAGAATATTTTATTGATTCGAGATTAATTACGATATGTTTATAATGAGTCGATATTCATGAGCCCCTGACTGTTTTTTATAATAAATTTTAATATTATAAATGTCGTAAATTTTTCATGAACTTTTACTTAAGTTAACAAGAACCTGTTTCGCTCTTAGGAAAGCTTAAAACTTAATTTCGGAAAAGAAAATATAATAAACAATGTTAATATTTTTAAATTCATATACTTTATCGTAAGTTTTCATTGCTAATTATAAAAGCTATTTACAGGTTTTTTGTGCCTTTGGAGAGCTTAAATTTTATACTAATTTCGTTTTTTCCAGATTATAGGCATTGGTTAAAATTTTTAGAAATTTCAACTTTATCGTAATCTTTTCGTCGGCTTATACCGAAGTTATAGAAAAATTTATTTTGTTTAAATTAAGTTTTAAGATTAGACTAATTTCGAATTTTGAAATATATTACAAACAGTTGAAATTTACAATTTTTTTTATTTATCGTAAAAATTGTATTATAAATACATATCGTCACCTAAAATGCAAAAGGACCTAACAACAAAAAAATTCGAAATAGGGTTTTTTTATGAATTTGTGGCGTTTTTTTAAACTTTATGTTCACAAAAAAATCATGGTCCCTGCGATCAAAAATGTCGACTTTATTAAAGAAATTCAAACGCCAAGTTCACCTTGTTTTCATTGATTTTGTAAAGTTGTTTGCTTCTCCTTTAAAAAAATTAGAAGTGTTGTTATGCCTTTTTGCATTTTAGGTGACGATATGTATATACTATAGCTATTAACAATTTTTTCATGTCTGAGAAGAGCTTAAATATCAAACTTATTTTGCAACTTCAAAAATATTCGAACTTGTTAAAACGGAAAAAAAAATTACTTTATCGTAACTTTTTTTATTATAATACAATAAAGTTTTTAAACAATTTCGTATGTTTTAAAAAGTTTAGGAATTGGGCTAATTTCGGAATTTAAAATATATAACAAATTATCAACATTTATAATTTATCTTACTTTATCGTAAATTTTTGAGTACTATATACTATAGTTATTGAAAAATTGTTTATGCTTTTGAGAAGCTTAAATATTCAATATATTTTGAGTTTTCTAAAATATATAAAATTGTTAAATTAAAATTTAATTAATCATTAATATTTACTGCCTTTATTGACAAAACGATTACCCAGTAAACCAAGCGATATTGTAACGATATCGAATCGATATCATATAGAAAGTATCACAAGTGATAATCGTTTTCGAATCGTAAACGATAGTTTTTACGGACTAAATCGTACCTTTCCTTACAATATCTTTTTTCCATTAAGTTTAAAGTTTCCAATAAAATAATGAGTTTATGCAAAAATTTTCCAAAAAATTAAAATACCTACATTTTAAACAAAAAATGTCTATAAAACTTCGAAATAAGAAGAAGAAATTTGAATTTTATATAAAATACGATCTTTATAAATATATATTTAAATTTTTGATTTTTTAAGAAATTTTACCCATTTAATATACAAATTAACATAAATTTTATTTTATTCAACCTTAACTTCTTAAATTGTTGTATAATTTATTGAGATTGAAATTTTTTCTTTTTAAAAAAAAAATTTTTTATTACATTTATTTTATAACTCCTGTATATCATCAGGGAAAAAATTAAATAACTAAACTTAAGCTTCGTACAGACGGTCGTCAGATCTTACAATAGGTGCGTTTGAGTACTTTTACAGTAAAATGCAGTAAATGAGTAAACTGAAAAATTTTCTCTCACAAAAAGCTGTTGTCCAGAAAAGTACGCGAACGCAAAATTTGTAAAAATTCGTAAAATAAAGGCAACAGCTGATGGCAAATAATTGAAGTGTTGAAAAATGTTTATACTTTTGACTACTTAACTCGTTTTCTTATCGGTACTCGATTAAATATATTTTATAACACGAACATTTTAAGAAAATCCAAACTATTTATTTCATTTTTCTTTCACATTTTTATTTTATTTGATTTTACTAATTTGTGTCCGGCTAAATTTGTTCAAAAATACCATAATACATTTTTGCTATTGATTACTTAAAAAATATGTGAAGTACTAAGTACCAAAATACAAATACTTTTAACAACTCTAAAAAATAAAACAACAGCAAAAAAGTTTGAATTTAGCCATATAAATGCACCACAAGGATGTTTCAACTTTCCTTTTTTAATACAATTTCTTCACAATTTGTATCCTTTTTGTTTGTTTCTTTTGCTTGTTTACCTTTTGTAACATATGTTTTTTTGATTTACTAAATTTTACTGCAAAAATTTCTGCAGTAAAAATTTGTAAGTACTCAATCAAGGCGAATTCATTTACCAGGTGGCGTTGAAAGCACAGCTGTGCTACTTTTTTTTCTTACTTATAGAGAGAAATGTCAAAAGTGGCTTGTGTTTTTGACATATCGATCAACGAAAGCAACAAAAAAATACATTGTTGTGTTTTTGGTGTTGTTACTTGTTGTAGTATCGACACCACCGTATACATGAATTCGCCTTGTACTCAATCAAGAACTGTCACTTTACGCTCTCAATTTGTGTTCTCATTTACTTCATTTTGTGTACTCGAACGCAATCTCGTAAAATGCAGTAAAGTTCAGTAAAAATAGTAAAAACTTTTGTGTTCTCGAACGCAGCTAATATTGGTCAGCAGCGTTGCTTAAATTGCATTTACATTGACCACAAATATCTTGCAACTGTGTGAACATTGTAAGCTCATTTGTATTTGGCAGACGTGTAAAATTAATGCATCTGGCAATGGCACCATTGCACATTGGGTTCAAATGGTATCAAAGTGGCGATTAATTGAAAATTAGAAATAAAGTTTTTATAATAAATTTTGGTATATGGCAAAAGTAAATAAAATTCTGCATCACAAGCTGTAAAAATCAATTAACTAAGTTGTTTACTTTATTTTCAGTGAGAGGTCGAAGTTAGCAAATTATTGCTGTTTTAAAAAAGAGTGAAAAAATTGGAAATTTTTACAATTCAAGAGATTATTATTATTGTTAAATCTATTTAAAGTAAATCTTTTAGAATGGACCCTTCAACATCGGGTATTAAAATACATACTTTAAGTAGTAATATTTTATAAAATAGTAAATTTTTTTATTTTTTTTTTTTTTTTGTAAAAGTTATGTGTAAATATTTTTAATAATTTTTATAAAAAAGGTCCAAAGTTGGGATAATTTCCGCATTTAATGGGCCACAAGTATTAAGTTAGTAAGAGTTTGAATTAGTTTTATGGATTTTAGAGAAGTATAGGATATCAGCCTGTATTTAAAATAAAGAAAAGTCCAGACAATGCTTGGCGATTTTTTTATTTTCATTTTTGTGCAAAAACTCTTGAAAACAAAGATTTTCCAAAAAGTTTTAAATTTTTTATTTTTTTAGACTGATTTTTACATTTACTGAACTTAGTGAAAGCAAAAGTTGGATACAAATTTAAACTAATAGGAATACATATTATTAACTTATTTTTTAAATTTTTTTTTGATTTCAAAGTTATAGAGAAAATTGTGGATCAAGTTAAAAAAAAATTTTTTCCATTTTTTTTAAAGTTGTGTTTTCATGTATTTATGATTATTCATTCATTACTAAAAAAAAGATAATATTATCTTTTGTAACATTTTTGAAAAAAAAAATGTACATTTATAAAATTTTGTGAAAAACAAAAATTGGGCTTTAAATTAAATTTATACTAATATACATAAATACATATAATAAAATTATTATTAAAATTTTTTAATAGCACATTAAGTATGCTTTAATTTCCAATTGTATTCTTTATTTTATCGCTTTTCATTTAAAAGTTACAATGTAAATTGTTAACTTAGTATTTTTTACAAAAAAAAAAAACAATAATGCGCTTAACGGATAAAAAAAAAAATTTTTTTTTACTTTTTTTTCTAAAATGCTGTGTTTTTATGTGCTTAAAATAACTCATCAATAAAAAAAATATAATATTTTAAAACTACGGCTTCTATGAATTAATCGCCACTTTGGTTTTTTTTTTTTAAATAATGAAAAAACAATAATAATTGTTACATAGAAAAAATTATTTACAATTAAAAAAAATAATTAGTATTGTGGTAATTTTATTGAACTGTAGCCCGTTTCTGTATTTCTCGCATCGTAAAATTTCCCGCATGAAACAAGTAAATTATAACAAAAACAGTGCAATATGAAACAAAAAATGGTTTTTCTCACATAAGTGTTTCTGTATATTTACTTTGGGAGAATTATCTGTCATTTAAATAATTTTCCAGCATTTATTGGAAGAATGTGAGAAAAAGTGTTTCTGTATTAATATTTTGCTAAAAGTTTCTCACAAGAACTGTCGAAATAAGTTACATTTAAAATTGATGCGAGAAAAATAAAATTTAAAAAAATGGAGCACAAATTATGTATCTATGTACGCAAGTATGTGTATTATTTTTTTTTTATTTGAAGGGAAAGAATTTTAATGATGAAAATAAATAAAACACAATTGTTAAATTTTGTTATTTTAATTTTTTAAGCCCTTCATTGCTTTCGTTTTATGCAGGGCTGCCAGATAAATTTTTGAAAAAATCGTTAATTTCCTAAGAAAGAATAAAAAAAATTCGGCTAATTTGTTTAAAAAAATCCGACAATTTAAAATTAATTTTGACAAATTTTGTTCGATTTTTATTAAAACATAATCAAAAAAATTGGTAAAGTTCATGGGTAAAATACATATTTTATACATATATACATACATACTTAAACTTGAGGTCTATTTAAATAAAATTATTTATTTTATTTTTCTCTTTAATCCGATAACAATTTAAAATTTCAGATTGTTTTTTATCCTGAAAATATAGCTTAAAGGCGTAACAAAATATCATATTGAACTTGCCAAAAAAAAAAAGGCCAAAATTTCCTATAGTGCATTGATTAAAAATGGTGTAATAGTTTAATGTATTGATCCCATAAACAAATGTATTAAATAATCTAAGGAAATAAAAAAATTAACAGTTTTACTTCGAAATTTTGATTTTGCCCATAAATTTTTAAGCTGCCATGTTTTTAAAGAAATCATTTTTCTGTGGTGCTGAATATATAATCATACTAAACTAATTAAAATTATTTTATTTCGAAGACTGAATAATATCTTCACCAGAAAAAATCAGCAAATCGGCACTTTGCCAATTTTGGAACAAAAAATCGTCAAAATGACTATAGATCGACAAATCTGGCAGCCCTATTTTTATTATATCTATTTCTTTTGTTGACGTTTCGCTTGCATTTGACACTTAATTACTGGAAGTATTCCAGTTAAAATAGAATCTGTGTTGTCTGTTCTCACAATCAAATACAGAAACACTTTTTTCTCACAAATCGAGAAACGATGGAATTTTTTGTTTCACACTTAATGTGAGAAATTTTGCAATGCGAGAAATACAGAAACGAGCTACTGTTAATGGTTTTTAATCCAATTTTGGATATTTTAATCAGGCTTAAGTTCATTGAATTTAATTTTCATTAAATTATTTTTATGAAGAAAGAAATTTTAACAACATGAAATGAATTAAAATTTATTGATAATTTTTCATTCTTGACTGAGCTGGGAATTGAACCCAGGTTTTCACGGGCAGGTTGCGCTGACTAGTTTCGATTGTAACCACGCAATCTCTTCAGTGGAGCTTGCCGTTTAGCACTCACCGTTATTGACGACGGATGACGTCATTAGTCAAACATCAATCTTTAAGTCAAATGGTATTTTACCTTGGTAGATCGAAATTTGCTTTGAATGAATGATTACATACGAGGGCTGATCAATTTGAATGAAACACAGTATTGAACAAGCTTTTCCTTGGTTTGAGAGACGGTTTTTTTTGGCAAAAAATAATGTTTAATGAGCATCGAAATTAATTTTTTTCCATTTTTAAAAAAATTCACTAGGTTGTTTGTTTTGAACAGCTGTTAAGCGCAATGTTAATTACGGAACTTTCTCAAAACTTGACAGTAGTCTATTAACAGGTGGTACTTGATGGGAGCAGTGTTGCATTTCATATAAATACGAGGGAAGTTCGAAAAGTCACGGACTTATTGATCCACCCTCGTATTTTAATTAATTTACATGTTTTTCCTTAATTCTGTTTTTCGTACTTTTTGTCAAGAATTCTTCTTGAAATCCAAAGTAAATTTTTTTATACAAATAATCTATTACATTCAAAAAAATGTTCAATTTCCTGCTTTGTTTTTATAAACTAGCCCCCATATTCATAAACAATTCTGGTGCCTTAATAATTTGCAACACCTCTAGCATATAACGGCGCTTATAATTTTTTTCTGTGTTTAAAATTGATACTTTCTCAAAGACCGAAGGGTGATTTAAACTAGCACAGTGGGTTGGTAATGCTTTTTTTTGTGACGAAATATTCCTAAATTTTTGGTTTGATTTGTGACCTGCAATTCTAGTTTTCAATTTTTAGTTTAGTTTATCTATCTATCTATATATATAAAAATGAATTATGTTTGTATGTTTGTATGTTTGTTTGTCGCTTTATAGACTCCGAAACTACTGAACCGATTTTCCTGAAATTTTTACAGTAACATCACGTGAGCCCTAAAAATAAAATAGGCTACTTATTTTTTCGATAGGGGCAGGGGAATTGGTACCCCCCATAGGATGCCAATATTAATTATCGCATATCTTAAGAGCCGCTGCACGCATTTTGCTGAACTTTTTGTAGTAGGATCTTCTGAGCCCCGGAATTGAAATAAAATAGCAGCGGGGGTATAGGAATACCCCATAGGACGCAAATGTTTAACATCGCATATCTTAAGAACTGTAATAGTGAGAATGTTCAAACTTTCTAGAAGTCGCTCTTATGGTATACTACACTTTTGAAAATAAAAATAAAGCGGGTAGGCGCAGGGGGGGAAATACCTCCCATAGGATGCATACATTAAATATCGCTCAACTGAAGAACTATTAAAGGGAGAGTCTTCAAACGTGGTTAAAGCTACTATTATAGTAAACTATAAATTTCAATATAAAAATGTGCGGGGTAGACAGAGTAGGAGCAGTACCCCTCATAGAAGACATATTAAATACCATATATCTGAACACAAGAGCTATCAACCTTTACAGGTCAAATTTTAAAACAAAAATAAATGGGGTAGGTGCAGGGGTAGCAATACATTTTTACAAAAGCATCCAAAAATAAAATAAACCACTTTTTTGTCGATACTGACAGGGAAGCAGTACCGCCATATAACACAAATATTGAATTAAATTTATAATTTAGTCAAGTGACTGATTCATCATTGCGCAGCCAAAACTGCTAAAGGCTGTACGCAAAAAAAGTGGAAGTAAAATAGTTTAAAACCTGTACATATTGTATCCCCCATAACATTTACAGTTATTTTAATAGAATTTAAATTTGAACGGATTTGTGCTTATTACTGTTTAAATCGATAATCATATTCTCCCCAAAATTATAACTCTTCGTTTTTAAATCCTTAAGGTGAAAACATACCTGCGTTTTTTTTTAAACAAAAATTTTTTACAACAAAAAAGAATATATGTGACCCATATAACTTTTATTATGCCTACAAAATGTAAAATGCATCTTTATCTTTGAAAAAAATGAGAGCAATCACAAAAACAAATACTGTAATTTTTTTCTTATTTTTTTTTTTTTGCCAGTGTAGCGAAGCGCACCGGGTTAAGCTAGTAGTTTATAAAAACAAAGCAGGAAATTAAAAATTTTTTAGAATGTAATAATTTGTATAAAATTTTTTTAATTGTAATTAATTTTTTCTATGTGCCAATTGTTATTGTTTTTTCATCATTGAAAAAAAATCGTTAGTTTAATTAATTAATTTTTTCCCAGATGATGTATCGAAATATTGGAGTTATAAAATAAATGTAATAAAAATTTTTATATAAAATGCTCAATAAATTGTACAACAATTTAAAAAGTTAAGGTTGAATAATATTAAATTTATATTATGGTTGTCTCCAAACGTTTTATGGTTAATAATAACAATAATATGTTTGAAATTATAATATTTTAAAACATAGCATGTTTAATTTTATATTTAAAATAATAGTTTAAAAGCAACAAAATCATGTTTTTTTGCTCTCTGCAATAGTTGAATTTTTAGTAATTTCAATAAACTAAACCGTTCTTGATTTACGCGAATATATGTTGTGCAACCTCCTCCATTTTCGAAATAACGGTATATCTCGAAAACCAGAGCCAATCTTAAAAAACCGCGGGCACCACTGGATTCAGCGTACCCGAATTATGTTAAAACGCCATGTGCCCGGCTTGTCTGTTTTTTCAACTAGCATAGTGTTATTATTGGAGTTATAAAATAAATGTAATAAAAATTTTTATATAAAATGCTCAATAAATTATACAACAATTTAAAAAGTTAAGGTTGAATAATATTAAATTTATATTATGGTTAAATTCATCCATCCAAAAGACATAACCATATTATGATTGTCTCCAAACATGTTATGGTTAATAATAACAATAATATGTTTGAAATTATAATATTTTAAAACATAGCATGTTTAATTTTATATTTAAAATAATATGTTTAAAAGCAACAAAATCATGTTTTTTTGCTCTCTGCAATAGTTGAATGCCTTTAAATTACATACTTTTTTGGTTTGTTTAAAATTCTCATTCATTTTATTTTAATTATTGATTAAAATATATAAATTTACGTAGAAGTATGAACCAGTCAAACAGAAGGAGTGCTAATAAAGGCCGTCGTCAAAGGCTGGGAAATTATTAAGGCCCTAATCATGTAAAACGCAACGCAACGCCAAAGAGTTAAATTGAAAGCAAAAACAATGTCATAAATATTTTGAAATTTTGTTGTTGCTTTCTACAGAAATGCATGTACAGATTTAAAATTTTTAACGCCCCAATCTATGCAGCGTTTGAAATTTTAAAACGCAATGTGAATTTCTGTAGCAAGCAACAACAAAATTTCAAAATATTTATGACATTGTTTTTGCTTTCAGTATAATTCGTTGGCGTTGCGGTGCGTTTTACATGATTATTGCCTTAAATGGGTTTGCTTATAAAAGTGCAACGTACAACGTATTCCTGTTAATATTTAAAATTATAAATTGACACAAATGGAAATTGAAAATATGTCTGAATTAAATAACCATAATATGGTTAACATTGACCACAATTTTGTTAGTTCCGACCAAAATATGCTTTCTTTTCTACAAATTCTGTAAAATGTTGACCATATTATGGTTAATTTTGAAAATAATATGCTTAATTTTGACTATTATTATGGTTAATATTGACCAAAATGTGGTTAATTTTGAACAAATTATGGTTACATTTTACCATATTATTTTTGATTCCGCGCAATAAATTATACAACAATACAATTTAACATTTTTGTTAAGGCATGGAACGATTTGGCCCATTGTTTACACTTGCGATAGAGTGGGAGTCTACAGACTACAAAAGACAACTATTTTTATTAATTAAAACTTAAACACATGTATGTATGTGATGTCCGGTGGACAGAACATATATTTAAGGTATCTAAAGAAGCATTCAAGTGCCTCGGTTTTTTGAAACGGTGTAAGATATACTTCACTCCATCTGATCTCCTTACTACTTATCAAGGACCGGAAAACGTTTTTTTTATGTTTTTTAAAAAATATTTATCATTGGTGTTCGAAAAATATTTTAAATTGTACAATAACCAAAAATAGATAAAAATATTTTGTTTGATATTGTTTCTTTAAGTTTAAAATAATAAAGTTCTCAAAAAAAAGGTTTTTAGAAAAATATTTGGCTGAAGTGCACTTTACGGGGCGTACGAAAAAAAAATATAAAAAATATGCCACCCGATCCAGAATTAAAAAAAAAATACCAAAATTAATATTTAAGGGGGCTGAGGCCCGTGGGGACCTCTGGGTCCAAAAAACCGCCCCGCCCACTGAATGGTATGTGTGGGTACTCAAATTAAAGGTAATTGTGCAACAAAAACGAAAATAATAAAACTTTGGGTGGGCGGCATTTCTAGAGCCCTCTGGGGCAAAAAAAGTGCCCCCATAACACTTATGTATATATGTATGGGTACTCAAATTAAAGGTAATTTGCTCACGATTGCAAATATGTATATTGTTTTTGTATTCGTTTAATATTTTCCTCTCTAGGTTAATTTATGTATCTTTTATAGGTATACAGAGAAGTTTTAGTTAGCGAAGCTGGTCTTTGTTATACCATAGAGGAGAAAATCCTTTTGCCCGGCCGAAGGCCGGCTATGCAGAGAAGCTTTAGTAAGCGAAACCGGTCTTTGTTATACCATAGAGGAGAAAATCCTTGCGCCCGGCCGAAGGCCGGCTATACAGAAAAGCTTTAGTTAGCGAAGCTGGTCTTTGTTATACCATAGAGGAGAAAATCTTTGCGCCCGGCCGAAGGCCGGCTATACAGAAAAGCTTTAGTTAGCAAAGCCGGTCTTTGTTATACCATAGAGGAGAAAATCCTTGCGCCCGGCCGAAGGCCGTCTATACAAAAAAGCTTTAGTTACAAAAAAATAAAAAAATAATAAAACTCATTTAAAAATTTTAGCGCATAGGTATAACATCAAAAAAGCGAAATAAAAACAAAATATTTACAATCGTAAGCAAAATACCTTTCATTCGAGTACCCACACATAGTTATAAGGATAGGAGGGGCAATTTTTTTATCCCCAGAGGGACCCAGAAGTCCCGCTCGACCTAAATTTTATTAATTTCGTATTTTTTACACAATTACCTTTAATTTGAGTACCCACACATACCACTAAGTGGGCGGGCCGCTTTTTTTGATCCATGGGGTCCCAGGGGCCTCAGCCCCCTTAAATTTTAATTTTGGTTTTTTTCTTTTTTTATTCCAGAGGGGGTCCAACTTTTTTTTTTTTTTTTTTCGTACGCCCCGTAAAGTGCACTTTTGCCAAATATTTTTTTTTGTACTTTTGTAATTATGAACCGAAAATTTAATTTTTTCTTTTTAAAAATTTAAAAGTCATGCGTACAAAGTATTTTTTTTTTCATCAGTTTCAAAAAATAAAAGCAAACACAAAAAAAAGATATTTATTTTTTCAGTACAATATTATTTTGTACATGAACCGTACAAAATTATTGTAAAAAATATAAAGCTAATTAATAATAAGTAGTTATAACATGGTAATGATTATCCTAGAACTAAATAGTAATCTTATCAATTATCTTGATGTTGAGTTTGAGCAACAATAAATTTTCTCAGAACTTAAATTCCCTCTATTTTTGGTCATAATAATTGGCAAAGCACTGATGGCTGTCTCCACAGATACCTGTGTTGCGCGTGCAGCTAATGCAACAGCAGTTAGTTTTGATAATTAAGAATCTCTAAGGATTTTTTGCATTTGCAATTTTAAACACTATTTTATATTATAATTTTAATTAAAATTCACAATTTTAACTTCAAATGGAGTTTTTATTGTTAGTTTCTAAAAAAAAAAATATTTTTCTCAAAAACGTTTTTTTTAAGAACTTTATTATTTTGAACTTTGAAGAACAAATAAAACAAAATAATTTTAACTTTTTTTTGGTACAGTTGAAAACTTGTTTTGAACACCAATGATAAATATTTTTCAAAAAAAAAAAAAATTAAAAAAACGTTTTTGTGTATTTTTCAAATTTTAAATTTTTCGTTTTTTTGTTTCTTTTCATGTACAAAACACATATTGTACTTTAAAAATAAATATCTTTTTTTGTGTTTCCTATTTTTTTTTAATTGACAGAAAAAAAATTTATTTTGTAGGCATGAGTTTTAAATTTTTCAAATGAAAAACTTAAATTTTAAGTCTTCGGTTCTTAATTTCTGTTGCCTGCTATTTATACCACCAATATCCGACCGCGAATGGAATACAACTCTCATGTATGGGCTGGTGCTTCAAAGTCTATTTTGGAGCTTCTCGACCGCGTGCAGGAGAGGGCGAAGGTTCTCATTGTTGACAGTAGGGTATCCAATTCTATTGACTCCCTTGAGCACCGTCGCAATGTGGGTTGTATTTGCCTATTTCATCGTTACTACAATGGGATGTGTTCTGATGAAATTAAGTATCTGGTTCCCGAAACCCATACGTTTGTTCGTAATACACGTTTTTCCTCAAGAGCCCAGCCTTTTGTGGTCGATTGGCCGGTAAATCGTACAACGCATTACAGAGAAAATTCGTTGTTTGGCCGGACTGTTCGTATGTGAAACAACCTTCCTGCTGAAGTCTTCCCTCACACTACCAACATGAATAAGTTCAAGTCGAATGTTCACAAACACTACTCCCTCTCTATCATCCTTCCCATAACCTTGTTTCCTGGTTCCAACACAATGCATTGCATTTATAGGGGTCATGGGTCATCCCCTGAGTGCTGGTCATAACCAAAAAACAAATGTTAATGCGAACCTTCGTTTCTAGTTGTCTTCTGTTTTATCAGTCTTCAACAGACCGATGATACTATAAAAAAAAATTTTCTGCAAGAGATACAAATCCTTTCTCTTACAACTTCTCTTCCAGTTATCATTTCTATATAGTTGTTACCTCTTAACACTCCATTTTTCTTCAATGCAGATACAAGATGTCGCAACATCCTCACGTATGACAACTTTAGGCAGTCGTTCGAAACGTTTGCAGGCTTCAATATTACAACCCCTGGAACAGTTACAAAATGAAATTCTATATCATTTGACAGCCTTGGAGTTACAGCGTGATCCCTGGGCCAAACAGGTCAACCAGACCTTAAACCATTTGCGTAATATACAAGAATTTTTGGAAAAGACCGCCGCTGAAATATGTCAAAATCAAACACGTATCTATACAGAAAGGTTCTTCTTGATATTATTTAATATTTTAAAGATAGTGGTTTATATATGCAAACATGTTTATATTTATTTAAAATTCTAGACTGAAAACCTACTTGAGCAACGATAAGGCCACAATGTCTTCCCAGCTAGGTGAAACTACTGCCAGGTGTCGTCCCTTTTTCGATATATTTGATGCAAATCGCATATTTCTGTGTCGAAATATGATCGATTTTGTAAATGCTTTATGGTTTTTTACCTTTCTTACCCTACTACTGTGGTCCATTGCTACGCCGGTTGGATTAAATCTTATCACTTTGCAAAGGAAAATAAATAATTTACGGAAAGCTAAACTGCGTGCTGCCGAAAGAGCTACCGAGCGGGGTGATTCATTTAGTCGGGGCCGCAGAAGAGATCATTCTCGCAGTTCACCGCGTTATAGAGATCGAAGTACTAGCAGTACGGGCAGACCAAGAGCTACTTTGTAAGCATAAGTTTCCTTTAAGGCTTTTGTAATTCCACAACTCTTAAGTGAAAATAAAATGTTCACAAAAAGAAAATTCAAAAATTTTCTTTTGTAGACAACGTACAGCTACCGAAGAGACTTTGGATATAGACACAATAGAAGACACACCCTCTCAACGAACTCAGATGGGAAGAGAAAGGGAGAGAGAACGTGAACGCGAACGATCCCGTGAAAGGGAACAAGAACGCGAACAAAGATCAAGAGAACGCGAAAGGCAGAGTAAAAGTCGTGAAGTATCTCAGGATAAAGCAGGCGGACGTAGGGGTGGGCAAATGTAAGTTTTCCCGGTAAAATATTTGTTTAGAAATTTCTTAAATATTTTATTATTTGCCGCTTTTATTTTTCAAATTTATAATTTAGTCGAAGTCAAGAAACTGATGAAGAAGAGTTGGATTCCGAACCAAGTCGAGCTACTTCGTATGAACGTGAAAGAAGTCAATCGCGGGTAAGAAGTAGTTCTGCGCAGCAATACAGGCCGCAACAACAACAACAGCAACAACGTCCAAGATTTCAACAGCCACCACCTCTGTAAGTAAATAATTTGATTTGAACCCTTAAATCGCCTTTGAGTCATTTTCTCCTTGTTTTGGTTGCTCTATTTGTACCTCAACCACCTCCAAAAAAGGAGTCTGTTGATTTTTGTCATTTTACATTAAACAAATAAAATTTTATATACAGAGTACAAATTGTTCGAACTCGTAAATTATTTCTTTCGAATCGAAATACGCATTAAACCCCCTGATCTTACTTTAAATGTTTTGGTGCTGTTTGTTTGGCACTCCTGTATTGACTAACAAAAGTCTAGGTAGGCTCTCATATAAGGGCTTTTCTCGAAGTTTAGTTTAAGCTCGTTATTCTCTTGTAAGGGTGTGTGTGACACGGTAGCAAAGTTCTATGGTAATTTAAAATTGTCATAAATTTCTACGCTAATGTCAAAATTTATACTAGCCCCCAGTGCTAGCGAAATTTTATTCACCTTACTACTTTGCTACCGTTTCACATACACCCTAAGTACCAAAATTGACAGCAAGAAAAATGTCACAAATAATTGCAATTCGCAAAATTGTTATAGAAATTATACTGAGCACAGATCTTCACTCATTCGTCAAACTGCTCCGAGCTTCTGAAAGCAGCTCGCGCTTCAATGTCATTATTTCTTAACCCATTTTTCGCCGACTGGTGATTAAATTCACCAGCATTCTTACTGTTTTTTTTTTTGCAGTAATGGTAATCACGATGTTCATTGTGCAAATTTGCCCTTTGTAAATTTGCAGTGCATATTATGATTGATCGTGAGCATACCACTTTTATTTTTTGTGCAAATGTGCTATTTTTCCAAAAATTTATTCTGGCAGTACTGCATAAGTTGTCAAAAATCTTTATTTGTTTAGAATTATAAACAAGCATTTTAGCTTTTATTTGCTTTTTGCGCTAAAACGATCACAAACAATTTTAATTAAAATTTTCTTTTTCACATAAAAAAAAATATGGCGCTCCGTATGTCAAACTTTGTTGTTTGCGCTTATTTGCAAATGAGCAAATATGCTCTATTTTTGCTCAAGGTTTTTTTATGCGGAAACGAAGTAAAATGAAGCAAATTGCAAATACATTTTGTTGTTGTGCTGTGCAAACTTGTGTATTTTTTCACACATTTGCTTCGTTTGCACATTTTGCACTACCCATCGTGATTGCCCTTAATGTTTTTTCTGCCAGCTACTTAAAATCTTATTTCGTTAATTAATTATCAGTTTACTTGGTGCGGCGAAAAATGCGTTAAGGGCAATCAAGGCGCCCGTGTTTGTCTGCCTTCAAGCGTTTAAGGTTTCATCCGCATTGGTTAATTATTTGGCGGCGCGTTACAGTTGTTCGCCGATTGACAATAACCAATCGTTTCTATCCCAACATAATAATTAATAATTAAAAGGGGATGACATTGGTCGTTCGATAACTTGTGAAGGAGGCTCATCACAGCCGTCAGACCTATTTCGAAACCAAATAATTCCTCCTCAGTGGCTTTGCTGTTGTAACTTAAAACCTTATCAAACGAAAACCTTGTCAAACGAGATGTTATAACACAAATCTCTCTAGAAATAAATTAAATATTAATAGAAACTGAGGTATCGCCCAATACATGCATTTTATTCCACTTTATCCATTGTAGACGTCGTCAAGGTACTGAAGAATTTTCCCTAGATGATGTTGATACTTGGCAATCACCCTCACAACCAGGACGTGGACGCAGTGAACCACGCCGCGGTGAAGGTCGCCGTAAAGCAGATTCAAATGAACAACAACGTTCTAGGCGATCGATAACACCGATACTACCAGCTCGTCCGGATGCTCAGCCAGCCCAACCAAAGCCAAGGACACCAACACCTTTGAGAAGTCGAGTTTCGCTTACAAGCCGGCAGGTTTCGAATATTATGGGGAAACGTACCAACCGCAGTCGAGAATTGTATGTTAATTAATTTTAAATAAATTTAGTTGGTGTTTTTTAATCACTTGTTTGAGCAGACAACGCCAGAACACAGAAGATTTTGAATTGGATAATGATGATAGTTATGGTACTTCTAGAAACACTTCGCAGGCCGTTCAAGCGTGAGTTTAAATAATCACTTTTTATTATCTCTTGCCTAAAATTTTCTAAATTCACCTGATTTTCGGAATTTTGAGTCAAAATTTAGGATATAAATCGAAATGAAGTGGATTTAAAATCGAACAAATTTTTAAACGAGCCTGTCAAGAAATATTCATAGAAATATTCGTTTTTATATGAAGGGTGGTCCAACCAAAACGCACGATGTTAACCCCGAAAGGTTACTCTTCATTTTAGTACCTTAAGGTTGCTCTTCGTCGAATCTAAGATCTTTTTTAAAAAAAAAAATTCTAGAGGAACGATTTTTAAAGTAAGAAATCAACAGAATTTTTCTTAGTTAAGCATTTTATTAAAAAATAAAATAATGCATAAAAAATAAAAGTTTTCCTTCTCTCTCAAAAGAATATTAACTTATAGCCTATTTCCGATGTGCGAAAGAATTCTTTCTTTCGTATAACTACATTGAAAACAAAAACAAATTTTTAAGGTACGTTCAGACTGATGAAATATTTGAAAGCAAACATCAAATATTTCATTAACGTAGTCTGAACACAAAATATTTTTGAGTATCAAATAAAATTACAGCTGATTTTGAGCAAATAAAAGTATTTGCCGGCAAACAAATATTTGTCCAATATGAACATAGTGTGAACACAAAAAATCAAATATTTTAGTAATTTTTGAGAAAACATTTATTTGATATTAAAAAAAATTGTAAGAGCAAACAACGACAAATAATTTTAGCCATGTTCCGGATAGAAGCAATTTTTCCTGTAAGTTTTCGGATTCTTTACAATTTTAAAGATTTTTTATAATTATTAGACTTTGCTATCGTGCCGCTATTAGCAAATTTTTGCGAATTACGTTTAGCAATTTTTATCGAATTTTTGCCATTCCTTATAGTTTTAGGCACTTTTAATAAATTGTATGGCTTGTTTGAAATATCTAAATTTTTCGCGAATTTTCGCTATTTTTGCAACAAAATTTTTTCCCGACATTTTGTTTTTTAACTGATTTAGCGACTTCAAATAATAAGGGTTTGTTTCCAAGTTTGCAATTATTCGCAAATTTTAGCCATGTTGCCGTTACCCATTGTCTTCCAGTTTTTTATCTTTAACATTCTCCTGTTCTAACACTATAAAAAATGCTGCTCCACAGAATAAAAAAAAATAAATTAGCTTTTGCGCTCATTTTTACTATTTGTGAAATATATTATTATTTTTGAACACACATTAAATAATTATTTGATGCAAATATTTATTTTAGTCTGAACGCATGGCAAACATGAGTTAATTTATTTTAACAAATAGATATTGGGAATTATTTCTTTTTCATAAGCAACTTTATTATATTCAACATTTTTCATTTTTCGAATTTATTCTATGAGTTAAATTTCAGTTATGTATTTTATAAAGCTTTTTTGTAATAGCTCTATTCCTTAAATTTTTTCAGAAATGACTTTATACACTACCAGACTATTATATTGTATTTTCTTGTTACATTTTACCTTAGCTTTCCGTTGGATAGCAATGAAGTATATTTATGTACAGAAAAATTTACAATTATTAGACACCAGCAGAATGTAATGCATTTTCTGGCCCGCTACGGCCTTCGTCAGCATTCTTTGTGTCACACTGGATAGTGATACTTTATAAATTGAATGTATTTAACTCAACTATTTTAACAAATAGATATTGGGAATTATTTCTTTTTCATAAGCAACTTTATTATATTCAACATTTTTCATAATTTATTTTATTTAACACTGTTTGCCAACTGTTTCATCAAACAAAAATTGTGAAATATTTGAGCTTAGTTTGAACATTAAACAAAATATTTTTTTGTTTCACACAGTTTGAAGCAAATATCAGAACAAATATTTTCGTTAAATATTTCATTAGTCTGAACGTATCTTTAGACTTTGTTTTTGTTTTGAATGTAGTTATGCGAACGAAAGAATTCTTTCGCACATTGGAAATAGGCTATTAATTTTATGTTTTAAAATTTATTATTTTTTTAAAGCTTTCTTCATCATCTAACGTTGCACAGTGGCGCCATTTGAGTTTTTTCGTTGCAAAAATCATATCTTTTGAACCGAATAAGATAATTGAACAGTTTAAACAGCATATGATAGATAACTGTTCAGCCTATGAAATGAGCGTTTGGAAAGGGTGCTACGCTTTGTAGGGGCCTACTTATGGGTTATCAAAGTTAAAATTAGTAGAAAAATCAATTTTATGGTAACTAAAAAAAATTATTTTTACATTTTTAGATTGTTTTTATTTTTTTTCTTAAGGGTTTTATGTTTTAAATTATTACCCAACAAATTAAAAAAAAAAAATTATTTATTTTTTAAATTTATTTTTTCAATTTTCTGTTAAATATTCATCACAATTCGTAAGAGAAGGTATATCTAAAAGACTAACAATTTCTAAACTATAATTATTTTGTAACTCTATTCGTGAATTCACATGCCGCAGGGAAGAAATAAGTGGATCGGAAGATGCTGCCAACATGTTGAAGAGGTCCTTATTTTGCCTTACCCTTGATGCTTTGAATGTGTTCTGCAATCTATATTTTTTATAAAATTTGTTAAGAGACTCCTGTGCTTCTTCAGAAAGCTCTCCAATTGGCAAAGGCTGGTACTCAATTATATCTTTGCCATGCGCCAATATTTTATGGACGGTCGGGGTCAACTTCTTCTGTGGATACATTTCTGCTAAAAGAGATGCAGTTTTCGACGCATATTCTCCATATTTTGTAGAATTGACATTTTCTTTGCAGTTTAAAACATCCAAGATCGTTCCCAATCTTTTCACGATTTGATTGTCAATTCCAATGATTCTAGTTACTGCCTCATCATTTTCAAAAAATCTCCTAGAAGTGTTTCCATCGTTAGAGTTACCGTATCCGTGCTTGGGACAGTCTACTTTTAGTCCAACTTGTTTCAAAAAAACCATCCTGTATTTGCTTCTTTCTGATCTTTTCCTTATCCTTTATTGATGTATTTTCATCGAAGTTTTCCTCCTCTTGTGCCAGTTTTAGCAAGAATTCCATACACCTTATCCTTGCGTGCAATGGTGACATTCCATATTCGTAATTCTCCTCATTTGTAGAATCGTTTAAATTACCAAAGTTCTTCTGACAAATAATAATATAAAATCGATAAAAAAAATATAAAAATAATACGAAAAAAGGGGTTTAGATAGGTTTTTGCTAAATTTTTACCTCCAATATAATTCTGTCTATGAAAACTAATTGAAATATATTATAATTAAGCAGAAAAAGATACTAATCTTAAACTCTTTACAACTAATTATATAAAATTGAGATGTAACATATTATATATGAAATAAATTGAATTGAATTGAAAAAAGTTCTTCTGACTCTTTTTGCAAATCGGGCATGACATTGTTGAGGTTGTTCCTGTCAGTTCGTTTACGACTTTTCCGTCAACCATGGTCAGGTGGAACTCGTAATTGCATTCAATATATTTTCCTTCTCCAATTTGCAGCTTTGTACGCTTAATCTTGCTTATTTGTTCTTTAATGTCCTTCACCGTAGTCCTTATGAGTTCTGCCGATTCCCTTGCAAACTGAAACATTATTGGTCGGCAATAGTGCACTGATGACGGACGTGGATTTTTCCAGTGTAGGGAATCATCCGATTTTAGCCGCAAAGGAACAACAGATGCCATAAACATATTTCCGTCCGATATTGTAGCGACATCGGAAGATACCCTTTGCTTATAAACGCTTTGTCCGGATGATCCATCGCAGCCCCATTTGCTGATCAGTGTCAACTTCTCAGGAAGAATTTTCACTTCCGTGAAAAACTTTGGTGTGGTTGATTTTCTAATCAGTTCAAATTATTTTAAATTGTTCAACGCCATGTTTTCAGTACTTAAATTGTTTAATGGTTTCAGTAATTGTTGCGCCAACTTTCAGGCGTAGACTAATCCAGGCATTATGCTTATTTTGCAATATATAGGCTCATGCTACCATGAATAAAAATTTACCTGTTCCCTGCATACATATGGATTTAGGCTGAATAATGCAATTTTGATATTATGCACGTGTCCAAATAAGATTTGTGCCTACCTGTAGGGACCATAAGTCAATATTGTTCCTGACCATTTGTACGCCAAAGTATTGTTTATGTGAGGTACGTACCTGTTAATTTCAATGAGTAGTTTTTTTCAAACTATTAGATCAAACTACTGTCAGTCAAAACATATAAGGGATGGACGCCATACAATTTCTGCAACCATGTCTTTTTGAACTTTTTTACCTCTAGAAGCCAAACGGGCACGTACGGGCAGATAAAACCTTTTGAATTATGTAAAGAAATAATCAAAGAACAGGTTTTGCACGTATGGCAAATATAGAAAAATATAGTTTTTTTTTATTTTCCGTCAAAGTTGAAAAATAGTGAAAAAACGGATAGTTTTTAAATAGTGATTTACCAGGAGAAACACAAAGCAAACAGTTAATTTTTTTTTATCATTATACATTTAATAAATACATCAATCAATACAAATAAAAAATAAGGCGATTCGTTACCTATTTTTCGTGATATTACACCTGAAATCGCAACAAATTGACTAAAAATTGTGTGTTTTTTTGAAAACCGAAAGTCGGTCAACTTTGAACGGTTATATCTTCTAAACTAAAAATGTGATATTATTAAGAGTGGCATATTTGAAATCGTTGAAAAGTTTCCTATAACATGGGTTTATTCAAAACTTCGTCGGCACTCATGAAAATTTTGATTTTTGCAACCTCGCTTGCTCTACGGGCGCCACTGTGCGTTGTTGAAAAAAAGATCGTAATTTGAATACACATAAAAAAAATTATATGATAAAGTGTAAATGAGCTTCGTCGATTCGACGAACAGTAACCATCCAGGGTTAATTGTAAATAAAACAAAAAGATTTCAGAGAATTATCCTAATATTTTTTATTATGATAGAAACATCTATGACAATTTTGTGTGAAACCAAATAATCGCCACGGCCAAATGCTCACCACGGATTCAGTGGCATACCTCTATCCCATGGTACATTTCACTCTGTGATATAATTAAGGCTCTTGAATTGTTCTTGGCTTATTGACGTACACTTTTTCTTTTAAATATCCCCAAAGAAAGAAGTACAACGGTGTCAAGTCACATGATCGTGGCTGCCAATTAACATCGCCACGGCATGATATAACACAGCCATTGAATTTCTCGTGCAAAAGAGCGATTGTTTCGTTGGCTGTGTGACCAGTGACAAAATCCTGTTGGAACCACATATCCTCCAGGCTCAATTTCTGGCTACAAGAAGTGCGTTATCATATCGCGATAGAGAACACCATTCATGGTAACTGCGTGGCCAACCTCATTTTCGAAAATGTACGTCCCGATCACGCCGCCAGCAATGTTTTCAGCAAAACAAACTGGGTGAGCATGCGCAGGTGTTTTCACATTTCCTATAGACACGTTTTGCTGAAACTTGCGCACAAATGTCAAATTAAGTAGGGAAAAAAACTTAACTTTAAGGTGTGACTCACAATTAGCATCGTGCATTATGGTTGGACCACCCTTTACTTCATACTAGGGTTGTGGAGTCGTCCGAAAAAAGTACTAACTCCGACTCCAAACGCTGAAATTCTTTAAGTGCGACTCCGACTCCGACTCCTACTCTAACCGTGATGCGAAATGAATGAGACGTAAAATTATTTCTCTTTTGTGTAGAAACATCTTTATTAAACGAATTATGGGAATCCCCGCGTTATGTGCATAAGAAAAACATGAGTGTTATGGTAGGAATTAAAGGCAGGCCGATAAAGATGTTTCTACACAAAAGAGAAATAATTTTCCGTCACAATTTTTCTAATACATACTAGTATTTATGCGCTATAGCAACACTTATTCTGTACAATGTTGAAAATATTTCAGCGTTGATGGTTAAAAAATTCTGATATTAAAATTATTGGCAATTCCTGTCATTAACATTTTTTAGCATGAGTAAATTATTTAAAAAATCACACATCTTTTTCAACTAGATCAATAACTGAGTATAAGTTTTACTAATGTAATTTAGACTTTTTCCCGCACGTATAAAAAATATACCTAAATATACTTAAATAGTAAAGTACTTGAATCAACTATTTCTCATAAAATAAATTAAAATCTACTTATTCATATTGATCTGCAAAATATTGCATCGCCAATTTCGAAGAATTTTTATATTGGAAAATATTAGAAATTTTTTTAAATTTTTTATGCCGAAAAATTTTGGAGTCGGTGTCGCGCGTTTTTTTGGGTACTGCGACTCCGGTACAAAAACCTCAACTCCGACTCTTCAACTCCGACTCCACAGCCCTGCTTTATACTTTGAATACCAACTATGTTTACAAAAACAACTCTTAAAAACAGAAAAATCTACAGCCATTTTGTTAATTAATAATAAAAAATAAAAAAGATTTTCTGAAGAAGATTTCCAATGGAAATCGAAATATTGATAAATGCACCATATTTTGATTAATTTTTTTAAAATAAAGTGACCTAAAGCTTGAACAAATATATGAAATATAATATTTTAAAGCCATTTTGTAAATAACTAAAATCAAAATCTCGTTCGTTTACAATTCCACTTGATTTCGATTTCTAGAACATGCCCGATTGTTTTGATTGAAATATTTTCTGTAAATAATAAAATGTTTTCTATTCAAATGTTTAATAATGTATTTCGATTCGAAAATCTTCTTAATTTATATGACTTGTTAAATGTCAAATAAAATTTTTTCGAAATTAAATATTTCTCCTAAGCATTAAAACTAAATTAAATTAAACTAAACTTAAAAATTGCTAAATTTTTTTATATTAATTCGAATGTGTACTCTAAATCAAATTACAATTTATAAAGCTTTCATACTTTCATAGTCTTATTACTTCAATATTTTCCAGGAATATTTTCAACATGAGAACTAAAATTCCCAAATTCTATTTGTTAAAAAATGTCTATATAAAAATTTCACATTTTATATAAAAATTTGAAATTTGATATTTAAATGTTTTCTTTAAGCTTCGTTCACAATGGGAGCAACATTTTCTTTTTTTTTTCTTCTATGGGGTCATTTACACGGTGTCTTTTCAGACATGTCTGCTGTATTCATACTTTTTTGAACATGCTTCCAAAAACCTTTTCACGATGCCTTTCCAAACATGTCCGTTTTTATGTCTAATTGTCTAATATACATACCCAGCAAAAACTTGGTAATCACTTGCAATTACTGAACAACTTACTTTTCAATGAGAACTGCATTTCATAGAAGTAGTTTAGTAATGACTGACATATAATCTGATACATAAGCACTTAATTATTAGCAGATTAACGAAATTTATAATTAATTCATAATAAAATGCATTTGAGGTTTTATTTATTCAAATCTAATACAAATTGATTTTAAATACATATTTGTTCTTACAATTTGTTTTTTTTTTATTTGTAATTAATGAAAAACTATTTGTGATAAATTTTAATTCATTCCAAATTCATAGGGTCAAGCAAACAATTTGTTAATTTGGCACCTATTACCAAAATGATTATATCGATTACTTGAAATTGTAAAAATGGAAAATTGGGAATATTTTTTTCAATAAATGATATTATTAATTTTCATTAAAAAAATTATCTAATGACTTTGCTATTTCAAACAATTTATTAATTTATTTAATTAAATATTGACAATTCCCATAAACAATTCTACAAGTTTTAACTATTTTATTTTAAACGAAAAAGTCAATTAATATTTTTTGATATTTAATTAATATTTTAATTAAAAATTTATTTCAAAATAACTTAAATATTAATTAAATCAAAATTATATTATTAATTTTCTTTCAACTAAAAAAATAATTGATTCAATTATCATATTTATTAAATTTAAATACTTTTTGAACTATTTTTTAAGTGATAAACACTTTTTTCTGTGTATGAAAAATTTAAATACTTAATTGATGTCCTCAATGCAGGGTAGTAAAATTTTGCATTAGAAAGTAAATTAAATTAAAAACTAAATTTGTGGGACAAATTTAGTTTTGTTGATACCAATGTAAAGTACCTATTTGTAAGCGTACGTGGTAATGACTTATTTAACTCCCTATTTGTAAACGAATGTGGTAATGACTTGTTTAACTCCCTATTTGTAAGCGTGGGTGGTAAGTACTTGCCCCCAATGACATCGCCGTGTTAAAATAATACGTTAAAATGCCAATGTATAAGTAGTGAAGAGTAGTTATAATAGCTTTTTAACTCATTACTTTTCAATGTAAGTTTTTGCTGGGTATACATACACATTAAAAAACATTATAATTCATAAAAACAAACATAAAAATTTGTTTCATGTCTTTATTCTCTAGCCCAATCGCTTACAAACAAAACAAACGGGTGTTTGCTGTTTGGACAAATATTTGAAGCAATGTTTGTAGAAATATTAAAAATTTTTAATATTTGGCAGACATATTGGATATTTGTCAAATTTTTTGTCGTGTCTAGTGCTAAAACTTATCATTTCAGTGTAAAGTTTGCAGATTAAATACGTAGAAGAAGATGCAATAAAATCAATTTCAGCCGTAAATTCAATTTGTTTATCATTATTGTTTCCCCAAAACAGCTCGTTGCTTTACTCCAAGTTCTTTTTCTTTGTTTTATATTTCTTCTCCATTTTAAAAAAAATAGCGACCAAAATTGCCGCAGCACAATCGTCGTCTGCATTCATTGAAAATAAAACAAAAATGATAAACAAATGTTTGTACGAAATAAGATTGTGTTGTTTATTGCCAAACAGAAGCAAAACAAAGTGCATGTTTGCCAAGCAATTTGTGTGGTTTAATATGCCCTTTAGACATGTCTGAAAAAGCAACGTGGTAACTCCCTCTTACTTATTTCTTCCCAAAGTATTTCTTAGTTGTATACTATGATTTCATATATTTTTCTTTCATATTTCGAACAAAAATTTAACTAAAGTTTTTTTAAAAAGTTGAGGCTACTTCTACTTCAGCAACAATTTGTATGAAAATGTATACTATGACGTTTATAAAAATTTTATTTAGTTTTGAAAATGTTTTAAAAAATAATAATAAATACGTAAAATTGTTGTGGGCAAAATTTGCAAACGGTTTCCTAATGGAAAGTGTGTGTGGTTGTGAAAAAAATTGTTGCTTTATTGTGAACTCTAGCGAAAATATTGCTACCATTAGGCACGATGCTTTAAAACACAGAGTACTATACAGAGCTGTAAAAAATTTCATGTGAAAAAGTCCCAAATCAGTTGCGAAGGCAGCTTTCGAAGAAAAAGACAGGATGGAAAATTGAAATCCACAGTAGAAAATTAAAAATCATTTTATACTAACTGCCTTTTTTAATAAATGCGAAAGAATTCTTTCTTTCGCACAACAACATCTAAAACAAAAACTAATTCTAAAAATTTGGTGTTTGTTTTAAATATATTTGTGCGAAAGAAAGTGTTCTCTCGACACCGTGAAATTAGCAGTAAATTAATAGCCAATTTTAATTAACTGCCTGTTTAACGATTTCGAACGTCAATGTTCGCATAGAAAATTATATTTAAAACAAAAACAAAATTCAGAAATTTGTTTTTGTTTTAAATGTAATTTTCTATGCGAACATTGACGTTCGAAATCAATGAACAGGCTGTAAATAGTTAGTTTAACTGAAACTTTAACTTATTATTTTCAAGTCAAAATAATATTTGCCTACATACATATACTTAGGTTAGGTTCCATTGGCAGCCGTGATCAAGCACAGCTCCCGTGGGTCCATTGCTTAGTTCCCGTTGTGTTACCATATCACGCCGTCTCCCATGGGTCCTATGAAATCTGACTGCTAGTATTCCCATGCAGCCAACCGGTCGATTCAATAAAGGAGTGGATCCTATTTACGTCAACATCAGAGAGGCAAGTTTTGTCCCCAAGGGTTCTTCGACCAAACATTTTGAGTCTTAAGTCTCCGAAAGCCGGGCAGTTACAGAGAAGATGTTCCGTTGACTCTTCCTCCTCCTCATCGCCGCAACTTCTGCACAAGTCGTTATAAGGGAGCCCCAGCCTCTGGGCGTGCCTCCCAATTGGCCAGTGGCCAGTTATAACCGCAGTTAGGTTTCTTAGATGATATCTGGACAGCTGTAATGCCCGCCGTGTCCTTTTTTCATCTATGATGGGCCAGATTTTCCTGGTTTCCCCACAGGTGGTTTCATCGTGCCACCTCTGACTGGCGATAAGATGAAACTTATGCGCTATAAGTTGCTTACACCTTGGGAGTGAAGCACCTACATATGTGGAACCGTCCCGATTCAAGGTGGTACCTGCATGCGCCAACGAATCCGCCATGCAGTTCCCATGTATGTCCCCGTGTCCGGGGACCCAATTAAGGGTAACCAGTGAATGTCTCGCTATCTCCTCCAGAGACATCCGGCATTCTCGGACAATTCTCGATGTGATGAACACATTCTCCAGGGATCTTATGGCCGCCTTGCTATCGGTAATAATGTGAATATCCCTTCCAGATATTTCACCGTACCGGATGCGTTTCGCGGCTGTGTGGATGGCCATTATCTCGGCCTGGATTACACTGCAGTGGTCCGGCAGCCTTATAGGAATGCTCCAGTTTAGCTGCTCGGAGTATATGCCAGAACCGACACCATACAGTGTTTTAGACCCGTCCGTGAAGATTCGAATCGTATTCGCGGGGATTTGCAGGTCATCATAGTGGACCACGTTATCCACAATGCTTACCGTGAAGCCAGGATCAAAGATTGGCTCGGGTGTGACATAATCAACATCCATGTGCCAATTAATATCATTCAGAATGTTGGCATGTCCGATATTATAATCTCTCCATGCTCCGGTGGCCCTTAGTCTTACCGCCGCGTTCGCAGCTAGCCTTTTCGCCAAAATGTCTGG
Organism: Pollenia amentaria; assembly: GCA_943735925.1. Lineage (NCBI taxonomy): Eukaryota > Metazoa > Arthropoda > Insecta > Diptera > Polleniidae > Pollenia > Pollenia amentaria. The sequence goes on along the minus strand of OX031010.1, from coordinate 32,690,583 downwards.
TGGTAACCAGTTTAGAATCGTAAACAATGCCTTAGAGGGGGTTGTTCTAATGGCACCTGTTACAGCTATCGCCACCATTCTCATTGTACGTTCAAACCTGGATTGATGACTCTTCGCCTTGAGCGCCGGCCACCAAACAGCTGCCCCGTAGAAGAGAATGGGTTTAATGACACATTCGTATAGCCAGTATACATTCCTCGAGTTAATTCCCCAGTTTAGGCCAATGGCCCTTTTGCAGCAATATAATGCAGTAGCCGCTTTATTAGTCCTGGAGCTGGTGTTCATCCTCCAGTTCAGTTTACTGTCCAATATTAGCCCAAGATACTTGGCGCTGTCAGACAGTACCAGTGACACCCCTTTTATCCTCGGGGTATTAAATTTGGGAATTTTGTATCTCCTTGTGAAAAGTACCAGTTCTGTTTTGGAGAGATTTACATCCAGTCCACATCCCTGGCACCATTTTGTTAGGACGTCCAGTGCGGACTCCATTAGTTCAGACAAAAGTCTGGGATACATATACTTACATATGAACCAAAGCAAATTCATACAAGTGACCGCATTAGAGAAAGAAAGAGTTATATTAGCTGTCCTTTTTTTGTGTGTACATATATGTTTTCTAAGTGGTGGTTCACACTGTTCAAGTCTTAGCAGTCAAGTCTTGAGTTTTTAGAAAAGAGAGGAAAATAAGTGGCATTCTCTTTTCCCTTCTCTCCTAAAATGAATGTGCATGTTTTTTAATTTGTGAAAAGCATGTTCAAAAGAGAATGAATAAAACAGACATGTCTGAAAAGACACCATGTAAATGCCCCCTAAGACTTGAACAGTGTGAACCAGCACTAAATCTCAAACTCCATAGAATAAAAATTTACAGCCAGCTTTACACTCTCTAATGGGGTCGCCTGTATGAATTCGCATTGACTTACATATGAACATATCGCTGGCTGAATACAACAAGATTGTATGTGACATATTATATATTTTTAGTTAGCCGTTTTTCAGAGTTGTATGTGACAATTTACAACCTTAAGTATTGATCCAAAGGCTTAGCAAAGTTTTGATGCGTAACTTTATTTGGAAAAAGCCCAATAAAAATAAGAAATTATAAAGTAGAGTTTCTTCATGTTTTTGCTATTTCAATTACAACCTTGTAATATTGAGCAACCTTTGTATATCTTTAATATAACAAAAAAAAATTATGATAAATATGTATTTTAGTTTCATAAATTTTTTGCAAAAAGATGTTCAAGATATATTTAAAAAAAAAATCTGTTCAGTTTTTCTAAGCATATTGCTAAAAATTACTTTTTTCTATTAAATTGCAAAATTAAAAATGTTTTTATATATTTTCATCACAAACTTACATTGTTTTCAGGGCTCGTCGAACACCTCCGCGTTCAGCACCACCACCACCGCCTCCACCATCTAACAGGTTCTATCAACGTTATTAATTTTATAAAAAAAAAATATGTTTGTTTCCAAAAAAAATAAAAAAATAAAACTTATTTCAACTTTCAACTACAATTCAAATAATGCACTGCTCTAATCATATAAAATGTTTTTCCTTTTTTGTTGCGATACAACTTTTAGATTCCAAGCGAGTACTACACGCTCCGTACGTTGGCATGCTGGTGATGAAGAAATAGTATTCGAAGATTGTGATTCAGGCAATCCCATGTACATGAGTCATGAGCTTAATGATTAAGGGAATAGATGTATGGACAGATGTGCGAAAGTATCGTGTCCATAATATCTAAAATTTAGTTTCAAACATAAGAAAAAACCCACATGCACGATTTTACCACAAAAACATTATTGTTCTTTCAATTTATTTTTTTTTAATACAAACATATAAACTTTTTTGTTTTCATGTAACTTTCTTGTTTTGTAACCAATAAAAATTTGTTTTAAAAGTTTATTTATATATAAGACATTTAATAATATTAATATGGGTTTTATTATTATAATACAAGGAGAAGTATGTTGTATATTTATATTAAACAATTCTTTCACTTTAAAACTATTTCCCACCAATTTTACTGTTTACATTAGCTTTTTAACAAAACAAATGGGCATCTCTGTTAAACACCTTTTTTATTTCCTTGTTTCTTTATATATGATAGTTAATTGCTACGGAAACCTATAATTTAAACACCTATAATCCAAAAACAACAGCAACAACATAGGGTTTTTTGCACTGCATTGTTAGTGTTTACGGTTCGAAATGTCACCCATTCCTAACACCCAGGCTACAACTGACATCAAATGGTTAACATTAACACTAACATCATGTTAGTGTTAGGTATAGCCTCCTCATGTTAGTGTTTTGTTTGTGTTTTAACAGCGTTGTTAAGCAATCTGTCTTGAAAGCTATTTTATAACATAATTTGACGTTTAAGTTTGACAGACAGCTTTTTTTTGTTGCTTTTTATTAACTTTTTTTATACAACTTCTCAATAATACGCGCGTGGCTGATAAATAATTAAAATTAAAGCGCAAAATAAAATGCAAAATAAGTTTTCCGAAAATAAATTCATTTTAAAAGCAAATTGGTGGAAAAAACTTGTTCTTCGCTATGAATATAACACACAACCTGTCTTTAGCTTGTTTTTAAACTTATGTTGTAAGATATTTACGTGTTCTCCACCTAAAACACATTGGCAATTTGACGAAGTTATTCTGCCGGCGTTATTGCTTGTGTTAAGACATCACAAATTGCACGTGTGGCCATAGGGTTACAAAACACTAACAATCAAAAAAAATTGACTCGAACTGTCAAAATCAGATGACGTTACGACACCACCTGTAGTTGAATTCGCCTTGGGTTAACGGTTTTGTAGTGAATACATCAAGGCGAATTATTGTAAGCGGTAGTGTCGATACTACAACCAGTTACAACCATGATGAAATAAGCAGGTGGCATTACTACGCCAGATGACGATTTTTTGCTATTGTATTGCTTGTCTAGTCTTATGTCAAAGTTTTGTTCATGTTTACAAAAAGTCCACGTTTTGTGCTGTGATTATTGTATTGTAAGAAAGTTTATGATTATTTAAATTAAAATTTAATAAGATAGTAACCATAGTGAAATAAAAATTGGCTAAAATTTAATATTTCATTGCGTTCGGTGGCAAAATTTGATTTTAGCTTAATATAACTTTTGACGTATACGGAGACTTATTTTTCATTTTTGTTGTAATGTTGTATTTGTTGCCGTAGTGCTGCCACCTACTTATTCCACCATGGTTACAACACCAAAAACACAATGCATTCCTTTTTGCTCTCGTTGATCGATATATCAAAAACACAAACACCTTTTGACATTTCTCTCTCTCTAAGTAAGAAAAAAAAGTAGCACAGCTGTGCTTTCAACGTCACCTGAAAAATGAAGTCGCCTTGGAATACATTTTTATTCACTACAAGAAGTGCAAACATATAATAGGGGGTTCACTTTAATAAGAGAAATCTCTTAGACCTTTTTTTTGTTTTTTTTTTTTCTTGAAAAACTTTCTTTATATTAAAAACTAATTGTCTTAAAAAACTTCCTTTATTTTAAAAACTATTTGTCTTAAAAAATTTTTTTAAATTTAACTAGAACTTAAAATTAGAATTTGGCTCGACATAGAAATAAAAAAATTTAATGGAATCGCCCCTTTTTTCTGAGGAATAAACAATTAGAATCAACTGAAGACTAAACGCCGAAAATTATACATACATACTAAAACCAACGATGAAATAAAGGATATGTGACTTAAAATTTTAGTAAAGAGTTCACCAAGCAGCCGATTATAGATTCGTCCACTCCAGAACCCATAAATACTACTAGATTATGGTTATTCGAATAAAGCATCTAGAATTGCATATAAAAACTGTAGTAAATAAATTTGTATAATTTTCCCTTTGCGCCAGTCCTATGCGATCACCTCATATCGTGCAGCGGAGACAATGTTCTTTCGGTACAGGCGGCTATGCACTTTGTGGACAGTCCACTATTTTAGCCTCTTGCCCACTTTTTTCTTATGCACGCCAATTGTACAGTTTTTACACATGTCCCTTTTGTAAATTTTTTTCTTACATATGTTCTCTTTTTTCCCAACTTCCAAGATATCGAGCAACAAATTTAAATCAGCTTAAGTTGTTTTGTTTTACCCGTGCGGTAAAACTGTGTTGAAAGAACGAAGTGAATCAGTGTTAAAAGCCCAGTTATCGGCTAGTCTTTCAGAAAGTAAGCTGTGTATATTGATATCGATTTGCATTTGTATGCTCTATCGACTGCCACTAGCTAGATACACACACGCGAAATCGTTTTTATCATATAAGCAAAACACTATACACATTGAACAAGACCAAGGCGAATTCAACTACAGGTGGTGTCGAAACTAACAAATAAAAACCAATTGGCTCAAACTGTCAAAATCAGAAGGTGTTTCGAAACCACCTGTAGTTGAATTCGCCTTGAACAAGACAAAACTACAAAAAACTACTTTTTTTGCAACTGTGGAAAATTCAACCTAAATGCAAAACATTTTGTTTTCTTCATACCCGTGTTAATCTTCATTATTGTGAAGAAGTTTGTTTTATTCGGAGAAAAAATTAAGCTCCGATAATTAGTTTTTTTTTTTGCTTTTTAACATAATTTATATTTGAAAATTTATTAAAATTAGAATAAATTTATAAAAAAAAAAACGTAAGCAAAATAAATTATTAACATTAAGAAACAACAAGTGCAATTTTTTAAACAATTTCAATGGCATAAACAAAGAGACAAAGAAGAAAAAGGGGTGCTAAGACTGCAAAACAAAAATATACAGTGCAACAACAAGAAAATAATCTTGTGATAAAAATAAAGATATTTGAGTGAGTTAAAAGATCAAAATTTTAAATTTTGTAATAAATATTAAAAAGAGTAAGTAAAAATAAAACACAATTTTCTAAAAATTGATCGGTTTAAACAAGTGTACAAGAGTTTTCTTTTAATTCTACCTGTGTATGTTAGGATGATGATTAATAATCTGGTAAGGTAAATCCCATCTTTGTTAGGGATTTGGTTTTCTTTAAATTATTAAACATTTTTAAAAATACTATTACAAATTTTTAAAATAAATGTTAGCAAATCTAAGTATTTATGTTAAGCAGAAAAAATATTTATTTTTATGCGTATAAACACTTACGCACACATTTTTTTATAAAACGGTGTCACAAAAATTGCATTTATTACAAACATTCATACACATATTTTCTATGCATTCTTTCAACTGCATACATTGTTTTTGTATTTGTTTGCTTTTTAACATTTATTTTTACAAGCAAGTGTTATTTTCTTATTTATTCTATGTACTGACCTTGATACAAAAAACTCACTTATTCCATCAAAATAAAAATTTCATTACATTATTGTGTTTACTCTAAAATGGTCAATTAAAAAAAATCTAAAGTTCATTCAACTTTTTTCAAATTTAACACGAACTGTAATTACGCACACTTACAAACTTCTACTAATGCTTTAAAATTTAAATCTTGTATTTGTTATTTTAATTTGCATGTCAATTTTTAAAAATCTTCCTCTTTTTTTTTCTTAAATGCAGTGTTCTCAGTTTTAGGGATTTGTCCCCAAATAGGGGATTTTTTTGTAATTGGGGATAAAAATTTCGTCAAAATCCCCAGGGGATTTTTGGGGGAAAGATCACTTTTTTCGATGGAAATTTTTGGGAAAAAATATTGTAGAGGAAGTCATGGAAATTCATAGGGCATTTTTATTTTTGGATGCAATTTGGGACAAGAATTGAAAGAAGTTAAATACCTGCTTCCATTCGTATCCCTCAAAATTAAGAAGACACTATTTTGTATATTAAGAGTCTATTGGCTTAAATGTTGAGCCGTATTTCACCTATTTTACTTTTTTTCAAAAGATTTAAGCACTTTTCCCCAATTTTATGCTGCAGCTCGATAGAACAACCTAAATTTTGTTCAATATTTAACGTACTGCGTGTTTTAAGAGCTAATAATACATACAAAAAAACATGTATAAAGTAGTTTTTTATCCAAAGTTTTTTCATACCAAGATTCCCGTGGTTCGAAACCGTTTTAAAAACTTTCTGAAATAGTTTTAAATATACTTTTTGTACCAACAAGTAACGCTTGTTTTGAACGAGTCTTATTCTATAATGAATACAACCAGAAACAAAACTTGCAACAGAATGCAGTATAAGTTATGCAGACAAGCTTTACAGCTTTGCTGGTCAAATATAAAAATTTGTTAAAAATTTAACTGAATATATAAATTAAATAATAATAAATTAAAAAAAAACGATTACAGTGGCTGATGAATCAGAATATATTGAAATGAGCATTGATACATAATTATTATTTCTTGTTTTTTATGTTACTCTTGTTATATATATGTGTTTGTAAACATTTTGAACTTAAAGTACAAATAAACTTATTTTTAATCACAAATGGATTACTTTTAATAAAATAATTTTGCATATTTTTTGACATAATAGATATAATGGGTCAGTTCCAAAACAAAAAATTTTTAAATGGCTGCGTTTAGAAATGCATGACTTTGTTCGGTTGCATGCAAATGACGTTTTGGACTTCAGACTATTTTATTTTTAATGATCTGTGGTGATTTTTGGCGATAAGAATATAGATATTTTTGGGGATGAAAAATGGCAGATTAGGGATAAGGTATAAAATAAAACTGTGAACCCTGCTTTATTGTATTATTTACAAATTGTTTTTGTTTTGTTTTTCTTCTTTTCTCTTTTTAAAACTTTTGGGCACGTTGTTTTAAATATTTTTGTTGTTATTGCTAATCACACAGGTTGGTAGAAAAAAATTGTAGTTGTTTTACTGTCATTTTATTAAGTATGTATGAATAATTAGGCCTAATTTCATCATCAATGGTCTGTTCAAGTCGAATTCACTAGAAGGTGGGGACAACAACATAGGTATGTTAAATTTTTTTGGTGGTCGATTTGTCAAAAGTTTGTATACAAACTACTTTTTTATGTAAACAAACATTTTTTTTACTAGCAATATTTTTGGCAATTGGACCACAGAAGCAGTGTTGTTGTAGAGTTGACCTCACCTTGTGAATTCGCCTTGGGTCTGTTTATGTACTTATATTAACTGCCTGGCCCACAATGTCGACAAGAACATTTCTCTCGTATATTTATATTGAAAACAAAAACATATTTTAGTTTTTTATTAATGTTTTCAATATAAACATGGGCATTTCCTCCGAATGGGAAACCAGGATGGAAAAATAAAATGTTGATAATCGTCGTGTTTTATTGTTTATAATTATTAAAAAAGTCTACGTTTTTATGGTAGAATGGTATATATGATATGCTGTGATATCTCAGCTGTTTTACTTGAGGAAATTGGGCAGGAAACTGGAAAATTTAATATTTTGCTTTTTAAGCTACTTCTCAAGACATTTTTATATTCAATTATTTAACATGCAAAAAAAATTGTTATGTTTGCACTCTTTCATTAAAATCTCTCTATTGCAATCAATTATAAAGAGAAAAGTGTAAGGAGAACAAAAAAGTTCGATTAACGGTTAAAACATATGAAAAAATCGTACGTTCGTGTCCCGTACGTTCGCGACCGGTTCTTAAGCCAATTAAACAAAAACCAATTTAAAATAAATTGATCACTTTTGAATATTCCATTCAATTTCGCAGATTTTAAAATTTCACTACTGTCAGCCAAAGTTGACTTCTATTTTGCGTACGCTCGTGACCACATGTTTAATCCTATCGTTATTAAAACTTAAACTCCATGAAATTCATCTTTTGCACTACACATAGAGCTACCGAAATGCTATCGAAGCGCTAGAAAAAGTTTTGATTTCTATAGGTATTATTTGTACATCAAAAGGGTACGAACGTACGTTCGTGACCCCAGTAAATGACCATATACGAAAGAAATGTCCTTGTCGATCAGAGTTTTTCCCCGTAATTTTTGGATTCCCGGGGAAGCGGGAAATAAAAATCAAATTCTCGGGATCCCGGTATTGCCGCGCATATTTATTTATTTACCTGATTCTCCAATGAAACTGATACTTATTACTGGCTAGTATGCTTAAAATAATTAAATCTACTATCTATTATATAACAAAACGAAAAATTAATAATTAAGCTATTTTAAGATATGTATTTAAGTGGTTATTTTTGAAGCCAATAGGATTATAGAAATCAATATACGTTTAAGCATTGTCAAATTCAGTGGCCTAATTCTGACAGTCGTGATCAAGTACTTTCTCGATTTTAAAGCAATTTTATTTCTAGTTCTTTCAGTCGATACTAAACGAATCGAAATTATTTTTCCAGTATTGTGAAACTCAAATTAATGCATTACAACACTGAAAAAATAGGAATTATTATTTCAATATTATTAATATTGACTGAAATAATTAGATATTAAATTGCTTTCGAATTGAGAAAGTACTTGATCACGACCCCAGAGCTCATTTGAATAAATAGAATGACATGACATTTCACAGAGGTATTTAAGTCTCTTACAGCGTTATATTTTTCGCTCGAAAGTGCCTCCTCTTTAACTTTAACACATATTTTATGTATATTCCTAAGATGATGCAAAAGATCCGATTTTGAGGATCCTTTGCAAGACAAGACTTTTGGACATTTTTAACATTGAGCCTTGCCTTTCTCTTTGGCTCTTTTGAAATGTTGCCAAACTTGAGAACTCATTGCTAAAAAATTATTGCAGATAATTAATTAATAAATTTCAATAAACTAACAATCGTTAAATATGTAATGTACTCTTCTTTAGATATAAATGTATGAATTTTTACAATTTTTATAAATAATTATAACTAATAATTATACTAACTTTTGACGAACCGAATTTATACGAATTGTTATATTTGATGACATATATGTATGTATATTCGCTTGCAGTAACGAAAGTGTGATTCTGTAATTTTTTAACGATATTATACAGCTGTATTTTTGTAATCATTTACTTTAATATCACGTAACATTTCTGTCTACAAAATGTCAAAATAACCGAATGTCAAATATGTACTCAAAAGCCATTTTAAACTCAAAGCACACTTTATCTATTTAATAAACACCATGTAAATTATTCTCGCTAAAATAACAAAAAAAATAGTGCTTAAACTAACAGCTGACTTCAACCGACAGCGACTATCGTTAAAAATGTTACTGAATAGCAAATTCGATAAAAATTGTCGACATATTTATTTTAAAAATGCGACTATCGTTACAAAAATTAGTAAAGCACATAACTGTTATGTATTAGGGCCTTTATGATAGCTCGTAGAAATATGACTGAATGCGGTTAATGGCCAAACCCAGATCTGGTTCTGTTAAAAGCCTTTTTTTTAGGCCAATAAATAAGCTAGACGGATTTTGACCGACTTTCTTTGAAAGCTGATTATCCGCAGGCTTAAAACCTTTAAAGGTATCACTATGGAGCTTTTTATGGACACTAATCATGATCTGTTTTCCATTAGCTATTTGATCCCACCAGTAGGCATGTAATGCAGCAAAGATTATACGCGGAATTTTCTTTAATGGTCTTTGTATGGAGTTTCTTATGTACATTTAATATTTTCTGCAATAGTCTGACCAGTTTTTTAAATAAATCGCATCACCTTCGAACAGTGGTGTGCATATCGTAGCCTAAAATTCAAAAGGGCGTAGCAACTTTTTTTATTTTGTTTACAGTAGAAGCAAATAACTTTACATAATCAATAACAACAAGGTGTACTTGGCGTTTGAATTTTTTAATAAAGTCGCCATTTTTGATCGCAGGGATCTAACATGATGTGAACATGTACATTAAGAAAACGAACAAAAATCAATCAAAAACTCTATTTCGAATTTTTTTATTTGTTACGCCCTTTTGCATTTTAGTTGACGATATACTCATTGTACACTATAAGATTATCAGTGTTTCCCACGAAAATTACAAAAACCTTTGTTCTCCTTCTGCGATGAAGCCAATCTAAAATGTATTTAATTAAAATTTTCTAACTGATTCTAAATTATCTTCGATTTTCTTTTACAAAATAATGAATTTTTTTCTTTCTATTAATATAAATTTTTTACTTTTTACAAATTTGTAATACAATCTTGTTATCTAACCTGCAGATATAAAATAAAGGTATTCACGTCAAAAGTCGCAGTCTTGCGAAAAAGCATAAGTGCAAAAACATAACAACAACTACATAGACAATTTTTTCGCCCAAACGATGCAAAATTGTCAGGGTCTAAGTAAGTGTAAGATTATCAGAGTAAAAGCATAAAAATGTTGCAACTTTTTTTGGCATTGCCAAGTTGAAAAAATGTTAAAAAAAATTACTCATTAAATTAACTCTACACTAAACAACAAAGCAGGAATTCCATTTTGACGTACATTTTTTTCTTTGAATTGCAAATATTATAAATTGTAGTATTTAAAGATAAACTTTGTGAACAATAAAACAATTAAAAAAATAAAAAAGGCGTCAAAAAATTGAAGAGCGGAAATAATTAAAATACTGGAATACTTATCTAAAAAAAAAATTCGAGGTGGATAAGTTATAGATTCGACTTGTAAATTAAAAAAATTAATCATTTTGTGTATTTTGTAAGAAATGACGGTTCAAATTGACTAAAAAATTGATATTGTCATATAGAAGGTGCGGTGTTAAAAAATTATTTCGGAAAAGCTGAAAATTGAAGGTGCAAACAAAATGGACTGCTCACGGCAAATAAGTGCAACTATGATATTTTGCTGAATTGCAAGGGTAACAAAAATTGACATGAATACCTTTAATATAAGCAATGCTATGTTTTCTTAATGTGACTAATTAATACTTAAACTAATTAAAATAAAAAATGTGAAGTATTTACAGCAGCATTAAGTTTATTTTTTAAAAAAAGTCTATACATTTATATAGCCTTTATAAGTCACATACAATTGAAAAAGGCAACAGGTACAAAATTAGTTTTTTAATCTTATTAACAAGAAAATCGAATTGAAAAATATTGTTATACGAACAAAAACTTTTAAAATAAAAAACAAAATTTAAAATTTTAAAATAGATTTAGGTAACAATAGCGGTGTTGTTAATGCAAATTTTGAACAATCGTTTAATATTTAAAAACATTATTTTTGAGGTTCGGTGGTATTGTATCGCGTTCCTTTATAACTAATTTCTCTTATAAAGTAAAAAAAAAATACATTTAAAAAGCGTTAAACAAAATTATTAATACAAAACAAACAAATCTTAAATCATTTTATTTCTCAATAGAAGTATGTCAATTGACCATAAATAGTTTTCAATGTCAATGTGTATTAAACCAGTAGCTTAAAATTTTAAAATGCATTTAAAATCATAAAACACTATTACATCAAGTATTACCAGAGTCGCACTGAGATGCAACTTCTAAAAAGAAATAAATCAAAATAATTGTTTTATTTTGTTTTTCAACAGCCCACCTAAGCAATATCACGGTCATGAGCTATCATAGTCGTAGTTCCAGTGAAGTAGAAGTCACTCCATTTAGTGAACTTCTGCAAGTTCATTTAAAGGACTTTCGTGATCTCGATTTTAATGATGTTAAGGATATTATACGTCATTTGTTTACTGACAGCGAATTTGATTACATCGATAAGGCGGTAAGTTTGGGGTAATGTGTAGTATTTTTTTTTTTTTTTTGTTACTAAATATAAAAATTAAATTTTTAATTTTATTTCTATTCAATTTGCAGAAAGGCGATACCCAAGTTTGGCATTTAATTTGGAGTTTACAAAATAAACCCGAAGATGTAATATTAAAATTTTTTGAAATAATATATCACGATCACAATTGGATTGTTGATAAAATAAAAGCCAATGCCAATGAGCAGAGTGATGATACCATAAATTTTTTAGAATATTTAAAATCAATACAAGCAGATTTTCAAAATCATACTGATTATAATGTTCATCGTACAAAGCCGGTAAGACTTATATGGAAAGCTTTTGGAGAAAACTTTATGTGATCTCACTTTGCAAAATAGAACAAATTTAAAGTTCATAAAAAGAAATGTCTGAATTTGAAAACCAATAATGTTCACAGCAGAGGTGTATTTCAATTTAAGCTTAAATTTTTTTTTTTTTTTTTTATTAATTTTGCAATGTGGAAAAAATTTATATTTTTTTTTTAGGAAATATTAATGAAAATTCAATATTTTATATGTAGATAGTTTTCACAATAATTAAACATTTTTATAATTTTATGAAAAAGATCCACAAAAAATTTACAAAATTAATTACATAGTTTGTAATTTGATTGAACTGTTTATGTTTGTTTTTGATTTTTTTAAATTAGGCTCAAGCTCATCAAATTTAATTTTCATTAAATTATTATAATGAAGGAAGGAATTTTGCAACAATAAATGAATTAACCATAAACAGTTCAATAAAAACCACAAACTAAATGTTATGGTACGAGCTCTATGCTCTGGTTCACACTCTTCAAGTTTTGGCCGTCAAGTCTTGAGTTTTTAGGAGAGATAGGAAACGAATTGGCATTCTCCTTTCCCTTCTTTCATAAAAGCTCAAGACTTGACGGCTAAAACTTGAAGATTGTGAACCAGCACTATGTTTACATTTGTGCTTTTCAAGTTTTGCAGTAAAAGTTCAACATAAAAACAAAATATGTACTTTGGTATTCAAGAAGAATTCTTGAACAAACATGTTAAAAAATTGAAAATATATAATAAATTACAGAAAATTTCGATCCACCAAGAAAATACCATTGGTTAAAATATTGATGTTTGACTCTAAACTAACTGCCGCCGCAGTGGCGGAAAGTGTAAAATAGTAAAGAACTCTGATGATGAGAATGTTGTTATTCTCGAAACATGTAAGTTCGACCCGGGTTCAATCCCTTGTTCAGTCAAGAATGAAAAATTATCCACAAACTTTAATTTATTTCATATTGTAAAATTCCTTCCTTGATTAAAATAATTTAAAGAAAATTTAATTTGATGAACTTAAGCCTGATTTAAAAAATCAAAAATTCACAAAATTTAAAAACTTTATCACTCACTAAAGCTTACAAATTTAAATTTCTTGTTTTTAGGAAATATTCACAAAATTTTGATATTAAGAGCCAATTTCACTAAATTCTTTTTAAATTAACTACCAGTTATTACTGTCTTAACGGGCAATTTCACCTAGTTTAGTTTTAATTAATTTGGTGAAATTGTTCGTAAGAAACTTTTTTTTATTAAATTTTTATAGGAATTTTTTACAAATTTTAAATTTTTATAGAAATTGTTTACAAAATTTTATTATTTAGTAGGACATTTTTAGTAAATTTCACTATTTTTAGAGGAGTTGGCAAGATTTAACTTTTTATATGATTTTTTTTTAGAAGAGGTATGGGGGATACAAATTTGGAATACTCCCGTTCTGAATGCAAAACCCGTTTCACGAAATTGTTATTATTTCTGAGATATTAAGCATTAATTTTGCTCCATATCAACTATTTTAAAGTTTATTAAGTATTGGCTGCAAATTCCTCATACAAAATAAATTTCACTCTTGCTTTACTTCATTGCCGTAAGAAAAAAAGTAGTAAAAGTAAAAGCAAAATAAAATGTCAACAACTCAATACACAACAGTAGGTATAAGTATGCAGCACAAAAGCTACTTTTTAAAAATAAATTTAGAAAAGTGGCGTATGCGGCACATTTATAATTTATAACCTTCTAACTTAAAGTTCACAAAAATGTAAATTTTTCATTAAAACATATGCCGGAAGTAGTGGGGAAAATACAAAAAAACTTTCGGGTATATTTTCATAAAACTTCGTGTAAACCTTCATTGTCTTTATTTCTCCACAGCGACTTTTTGACATATGCGGCAAACCAATAATGAGCTGACGATTTACAGAAATTTTTTACAAAATTTCACTATTTTATAGAAAATTTTTAGTAAATTTCACTATTTTTTAGAGGAATTGTTTACAAAATGTTATTATACCCTTCAGCACAGCACAGGTGAAAAGGGTACATATAAGCTTGTCGTTCCGTTTGTAATTTCTACAACAATGATCTTATGCTATGTTCGCACGACATCATTTTTTCGTAATTCGCTATCTCATTCGTAATTCGTAACCCAATTATGATTCAAATTACATAATTCGTCATACAAAATTTTGAGACCGAATTATCTCATTTGTACCGCAATTCATTTTGAATAACTATGCCAACACAAAACAAATCATTGTCATTACCAATATATATCGAAGGCTGTCAAACACAAATTTACACTTTTTTTTTTTAATTTATAACAACAAATAAATAATCAAATACAACAACGTAATTTAAAATTCCATGCGAACTGCGAACATAGCATCAGACCCTCCGATAGTTAATATTTCTATTTTCGTTTTTTGATCAATGTTTTTTTAATATTATTAATATTGAGGTTTTATGTTTTCCTCACGGGCTAATAATGATCAATAGTTTTTTACCAAATGTAAATAAAAAACATTTATGGTTTTTTATTGGTTTTTCCCAACGTTTCGTTCGCTTTTTTCGAACTTCATCAGGGGTTATTTTTATTCCATAATAATCTAGCGACAAATAGATGATAATTATAATCAATTTTATAACTTTTGTAATATCACAGCTTAACTTACGAATTAGGGTTTACATTTGTATTGCACTTTTCAACTATTTAATATTAAAAACTGGACTACACGACACAGAAATAAATAAATAAATAAAAAAAAGTAATTTCACACATGAATCCCTTGTGGGTTTATCTGTATATTTGAAGAACGGCAAGAACCAATGTTTCGAAATAAGGTACACGCATTGGGTATCAATTAATAAGATGCACAAGCTCGAGAAAAATTGCTTACAAGCAATTTCATTAAATTTAGATAGTGGGTGTATATTACTCTCTCAACACATACTTCCAAAAACAATTGTTTTGCTTTACGATCAAAATATACTATCAAAACACTGCACTAGAATAAAGCTGAATTAGAACAAAGATGAAGTAGAACATCAAAACATGTTTGAATGTTCTGATGTAGACATAGACCAAAGAGAAAATTGCATAGGTACAAAATAAAATGTATTTAACATAAAATATTGTTGAAAATTTAGAAAATATTTCATAAAAATACAATATCGCTTACATTTGGTGTATCTATTTCTGTTTTTAAGATAATTATTACAGTAAAATTTTTAATTCCTATTTTGTAAATGTTCTAGTGCGCTCTATGCTTTTATTATGATTTACCGTCTCTTTATTTCATTGTCGGTTTTTGTGTTGATATTCTGTTTATTTTGACAACACAAGCAGTAGAGAAAAATTTTTCAAGTTATGCTTGTTTTATTTTGGTGAGAGTCGTTTGTTGTGCTATTTATATTTACAGTGGAATACTGTGATTAGAAGTAGTGTGAAGTAGAACATAGAACATTTAGGATATTTTGGGCAGCCCTTTAGTATCAAAACACAATATCGACAATGTGGGCTGGATTGGAGAATTGGTCGTCGCACAAAATAGATTTAGATCTTAAGTACGTTGTTTATATAACTTTCTGATTCGTTATAGTAGAATATAGCACTCTTTCTTGATTTTTATAGGAATTGTTTACATAAATTCACTATTGTATAAAAAATTTTCAGTAAATTGAACTCTTTAATAGAAAATATTACTATCATAAAAAATTTTGACAAAATTTCATAAGAAATATTCATAAAATTTCTCTTTTTTAAGATGAATTACTAGCGGTGTTCACCCTTGATATTAAAGCCCCTTGTAGACCTTGTTAATATTATCAATTTAGAAAATTCATTTTGTAGTATAAAATCTTATTAAATAAAGCAGAGTTGTAAAATTAATACAAAGGGTGAAAACCGCTACTAATTTGATTTGAAATTTTCATAATTTTTACCGAATTTGAGAATTTTTTATTTTTTACAGTTTTTATCTCTACGCTCGGAACTTCTTTACCTCAATCCGAAAAGGAGTGTTGTACTCTTAGGCGACATATGTAGTGGTAAAAAATGGCTTGCACTTGATGTGTGTTCTGAATTTGGAGTCTTGAAACGTATGAAATTCCAAATATTTTGGATCGATTGTTCAAACTGTATATCCCAACAGGAAGATTATAATGCTTTAAAATTTCTCATGATCAAATTAAATCCTCAATACCAATTTGATAATGGTAATCTTTCCGAAAATTTACACAGACTAAAGGAACACATTAAACTTATATTGAAATCAAAAGAATACAACGAATGCCTGCTAGTCTTAGCCAATGTACCAAATGTTAAGTGTCAAGAGGCCTTCAATTTGGGCTGTAAGCGTTTGATTTTAACGCGCAATAAAAAAGTCAGCGATTCCTTATCGGAAAAACTCAATAAACATATAACACTTAAAGAGGGTTTAACGATAACAGAATTTTATTATTTACTCGATAAGTACATAGGAAAAAAGTATAATTGGCGAATGTTTAATATGGATTTGGCCAATGATATCTATCACATGAGTCATGGTGATCCGTGTATGTTGAGTATAATAGCGAAAAATGTTGGAGAAAAAAAATCAAATTGGATTGAATGTTTGAAAAATATTAATAATTTTCAGTAAGTATTGGAAAGTTCTCCATTAAATTTATGTATTTAGATTTTGATATTTTTTTCTCTTCAATTTACAGAATACCTGATGTAAAATTATTACGTTATATCGAAAAATCTTTGCTTATATTAAATCCTGATGAGTTGGAAATGTATGCCATGTTTGCTGTGTTTCCTTGTAATGCTCAAATACCAGTTAAGGTGAATAATTTTGCAACTTTATGTTTTTTATGTGCTTTAAAATGCTTTATTAATTCTGCTTTTCAGTTATTGGCCCATTTATGGAATATAAAACTCTACGAAGCTGAGGGATTCGTTAAAAAATTTGATATTAACTCTTTTGTACAAAAAGATATACTTGGTGACAATGACACAATTGTGTGTAGTGTAAAATATGTTTACAGTTCTTATATTAAAAATTGCAATAAAATGCAACAGCTGATTAATCCCGAGGAATTGCATTGCAAAATAATTGAATACTATCAGTAAGTTAAATAATAATCTTTGTCATATTTACAGATTTTTTTTATAGATTATTTCGCTTTTAATTATTTAATAGAACTTAACGAATTTGTTCACTGTATAACAACAAGTTTTAAATTGTTTAATGTTAAAGTGATTTGTTTTGTGTTGTGTTCACTATTTTTTTTTTAAAAATTTTGTGAAATTGACACGTATAGCATTTTGAAATTTCTTTTGCCAGAAGTTTTTAAATTATTTTTCAAGTTATGCTAAAAATAAAACTGGAACGAACGACAAATGATTCACACCGAATATAAGTCGTCAGAAATAGAACACATTGATGTACATGAAAAAACACAGAATCATTGCGTAGGCCGAAATTCGTATTGCGTAATGAATTCTGCAAAGCCGCCAGTCATAGCAGTCTTAGCGGGTGTCTATACGGATATCTTTAAATGTGATTGCGGAACATACAAAGGTAATGTTCATATAGATACCAGGAAATACGGACTGACGGGGTAATCAAATAGCACATGAGCTTACCAAACAAGGTGGTCTCCTGGATGACAGATTTGTAGATCACCTAATTGGCTTTTTACTATCCCACTGTAAGTTACTTATTCAGCACAAGCCTTAACTTGCACAGTTGGACCCGTAAATCCGCCTGTTCCTTGGTTATGACTTTATGGACTAAATAAAATGAACAGAGGAGATACTCTCAACTTAAGTTTAACAGCGAAAAAAATTAGGATAGTGATCTTAGTAATAACTGTTCACTGACGGGTAGTGACTCATGCGTTTGGGATAAGCCTAGAATTTAATAACTACTGCAGAAGTTGTCACGGCGAGGAGAAAGAGAAAACTGTGTTTAATTTTCTGTTTCGTTTTCCGGGAATTTAGGACATTAGTATGATAAACCTGGGGAAACCAGTACAGATCGGTTTGGATGATCTATTTTGGATATAACTGCTCTTTAGTATCAGCTGGGTATCGTAAAAGGGCCGCTGTAAGACCCAAGTGAGCTGTATTTCAGATAGCTGCCTAAGGAATAATGAGCAGATGTAACTCTGAATTTTGAGGCAAAGGGTTTACAAAAGCTTATCTACTACGCATGCCTTTCTAATTATTAATTTTTACTTTAAATTGTAACAGGTTAATCAGATTTTTTTTTTCTATTTTCTACGCATATTCTTTTAGAGTTGAAGAACATTTAAATGTTCGCAAAGACGTTGATTTGGACTTTGAATCTCATGATGGTTACTTTTATCGTTGGATCGGTTATCATTTGTACGGTGCAAATTTAAAAGATTTATTCCCTAAACTCTATAAAGATTTTGGTTTTTTGGGACAAAAGATGCGTTCAGTGGGCCTTAATAACACTCTCGCTGATTTACGCTGCTATGACAGTGAAATTTCTCTTGGGGATAGACAGTATTCATTAAAGAAATTAAAAGCTTTTTTAGCAAAAGTTGAGGAAAAAATTATACATTTCAATGATTGTTGTCTTCTGCAATATGCCCTGCTGTCAGAGGATTTCATAAGGGAAATGGCTTTGGAACAAATAGAAAAATTTCCACGACGCTTGTGGTTTTCAGAAAGGTAACATTAAGGGGGCATTATTACAACTTGGCGTTAGCTAAAGTTAGGATTAAGTTGAAAGATAGTTATCTTTAAAAAAGCATCTGTTATCTGTCTGATAACAGCTAACGCCAAGTTATAATAATAGCCCTAAGTGACATTTAAAATCAAGAAATTAAAATGTTTTAATTTTTTTTAGAGGTCAGTATCAACAGTGGCGTTTCATCTTTAGCCTTCCCGAATCGGCCAGAATTGTACGCATATTGGACCACGATCTATGCCTTGTGGTACTGGCCAATAATAACACCTACCTGGTAGATTTATCATTGGACTCTAGTTGTAGTCTGTTGCAGCTAATAGATGGTATAAATATAATTGACATTAAAATATTTGATAATAACAATCACATGTTAACGCTGGACCGTTACGGAAGTTTAAAACTGTGGTGTATTTATGAGGAAAAGAGGTGTATTTTAAAGCAACGCCGTAATTTAAAACCCAATTTTAATCCAACCACCGTGACATGTAAAGCCAATCAACTTTCTACTAAGCAAATTATTAATGACTACCTCAAATGCTTTAGCAGCATAAAGGCATTTTATTTGGAGGAATTTAATGGCTCGATTTCTACGTTACTGGTCGCTTTGAGTACTGGTATGCTTAAGTTTTTCGATTGGAATCAAAGAACCAAAGAATTTGAACAGAAGTCCTATCAAATACCCCATAGGACTCAAATTCAAAGAATACATAGTATTTGCAAAATTCAAACTCACTACATGATCATTTATTACACTGATAATTTCACAATGAATACCACATTTTTAAAACTGCGCAATACGGAACAGGAAACGAAAACATTCGATTGGCCTAAAAATGCTCCACTAGTGTATCACAAAGTTTTTGGTGATATTGTAATATTTGTATTCCATCGCGTGGTTTTACGTTTATCGCTGAAATTTTATCCAGTTTTTGATGGTTTCCTTGAAGTGCTGTACGAAAGTCCTTATTGCGTCATCAATTGTGGTAAAATGTTATTGGATAATCAATATCTAATGCTAGGTACACAAAGAGGTTTAAAAATTTTCGACGTGGCCAATGGCAATGAAATATTGCAGAGTAGTGTTAGCGAAAATATATGCTCGGTGGATAACTACGATTTGGATGATGAGAAATTTAAATCAATGATTGTATGGGGCTCTACTAATAAAAATATTGTGTATATTTTTGGTTTGGGTTTGGCACTGGATGGTTCCTTAGTTTGGGAACACAATACGATACATCAGAAGGAGGAGTTGGCCCATTTGGAGCATCTTAAGAACACCAGATTTTTAGGACATAACTTATTTGATGTTAACGACGAGAATGATACTTTGTATGCGGTTGATTCGGAAAATAGGGTGAGTTGATTGTATCTCTCTGTTTCAAGTTTCAAATATATAAAGGGTAATCACGATGGCCATTTTGCAAATTTGCAGTTTGTAATTTTGCAGTGAATATTATGATTGATGTTAAGCATACCACTTTTATTTTTTGTGCAAATGAGATATTTTTTCTAAGAATTTATTCTGGCAACACAAAAAACTACAGGCAGCAATAGCATTAGTTGTCAAAAAACTTTAATTGTTTACAATTATACACAAGTATTTTAGCTTTTAATTTATTTGTGCGCTAAAGCCATCACAAACAATTTTAATTAACATTTTCTTTTTAACAAATAAACAAGTAAGAGTGCTATATTCGGCTGTGCCCTTCACCTTGCGTTGAATACATACGGCCTAAGTTATAAATTTGTATGAAAATCCGTTTCATAAACCCTTTATTGACATGCTTTATTTTTTATAACTTAGGCCGATAGTATAGGTACAACGTTGAATATTTTTTCATATGAAATTGTTTGAACTTTTAAAAGCTTTTATGAAACTATTTTTTATGTTAGGTGAAGTGTTTTACAAAATTAACCTTCCTTAACCTTTTTTTATAAAAATCAATTTACAAAAATTTTTTTAAAAAAAAAAAAAAAAAAAAAAATCCAACATATTTATCTAAAAATTTTTTCAATATTTTAAAATTAACCTCCCTTAACCTTTTTTTTATCAAAAATCAATTTACAAAAATTTTTTAAAAAAAATCCAACATATTTATCAAAAAATTTTTTTCAATATTTTAAATAATTTAAAGTTTTTTTTTTTTTTTTGCCATAAAAATCTACTAAAAGTTTTCAGTTAAGGTGGCATTTATACGATGTCTTTTCAGACATGCCTGTTTTATTCATTCCCTTTTGAACATTATACCAAAAACCGTTTGCATTTACAAATGTCTTTCCACACATGTCTGTTTTCATGTATAATTGTCTAATCTTCTTATTATACGTATTGAAAAACTAGAATAATATATTAACACATATTAAAACTCATTTCGTGTCTGTTTGGCAAACATTCTTTCTTCTTTAACCCGATTGCCTAACAACAAAACAAACATGTTTGTTAGACATGTCTGAAAAGACATTGTGTAAATGCAAATGATTTTTCCATTTACACATGCAAAGTTCTTTTTTACCACCAGAAAAAAATTTTGCTAAAAAATTTACTAAAAAATTACTTATAATTAATTCACAAAATTAAAAAAAATATTTTCAAACATTTTGTTTATCCAAAAAAAAAAAATAACCAAAAATGTATATCTAAAAATGTAATTATGGCTTTTAACAAAAATTCTTTCGTTTTGTTGGCTTTTGCTAAAAAAAAATATAATATTTCATTCCAAATTTTTTTTGTTAAAATGTTTTTCACTAAAACGTTTTTGATTAAAATTATTTTCGAAAAAAAAAAATCTGTTACCAAGTTGCGGCATTCGATATCTAACGAAATAACTATTCAATTTAAATGGGAATTTTGATCGATATAAGTATATACACCAATACCCCGGTTTGCGTCGCTTCGGTTTGCGTCGTTTCGAAGTTGCGCCTTCTTAAAATGTCTGTGATTTCGAAGTTGCGTCGTTTTTGCTTCAATTTGCGTCGCTTGGCTTCGAAGTTGCGTCGTTAGTGCTTCGATTTGCCTTAATAATATAAAAATGTGTGTACTAAGCTTAAACAGAAAAAGGGAATTTTCCGTTTGTATGTGGATGTTGTCTGCTGGCTGCAAGTTATAAATAACATTTGCAGCAGTGAGTTATAGCTAAATATTTTGCAACACTGAGTCAAAAAAGAAAGTAAATTAGCTTAGAACAAAAACTGGACATTTTGAAACGTTCTAAATCAGGGGAAAAGATATTAGAAGTAACCTTGGACTAGCCCCATCTACAATAAAGTCCTTTTGTTGTTCCAGAGACGCTGATATTAAAAAACCGCAAAATCGCTACAACATAAACAGGTTACAAAAATGAGAAGTCTTTTACTGAAAAAAATAGCATTTGGACTGAAGATGAAAATCA
This sequence comes from Pollenia amentaria, assembly GCA_943735925.1. Taxonomy (NCBI): domain Eukaryota; kingdom Metazoa; phylum Arthropoda; class Insecta; order Diptera; family Polleniidae; genus Pollenia; species Pollenia amentaria. The sequence continues at coordinate 32,668,479 of OX031010.1, read as the reverse complement.
GCGAAGAATGCCCTTAAGTCAAATGGCAATACAAAAGAAACTTTATTTGGAGACCTAAAAGAAAATTATCCGTTATCAAGTCTATCAAGTCAGAATTTATTTTTCAGCGAAAGTTATGAATCTCGGAACCAATTAAATGAAAATCAATACAAATAGTGCTTCTGTTTGCGTCATTTCGGTTTGCGTTACGTTTGTCCGGTCCCAATGAGCGACGCAAACCGGGGTATTGGTGTAATTGAAATCCGTAATTTCGCCCCCTGTTTTTAAATAACTTTTCTTATTTAGATACATCAAATCAGCCGCGCCGAAACTAAAAACTGGTCAATATTACCTACCCTGGATTCTAAAGAATCTGTAATTGGCATAAATTGTTTTAAAAATACCGTTATTGTGGCTTTACAAAATGGCGATATTTATGATTTGCAAGAAAAACGTTTAATTGCAAAGGCCAGTGAAATCGTACGCGAAGAATTCTTTCTGAAAACTGTTGACGATAATATAATGGTAACATCGTCGGCCAAGGAAATGACATATGTAAAACATATGACAAATGAAAATGAGAAAACCATAAGAGCATTGACTAAATATTGTAAAATGGTTATGGAAAATCATCTCTTAATAGTAAATAATTTTGGTGCTACTTTGGTGAGTTTGGAAACGTATAACACTAAAGTTGTTGATTTTATACGAATATTTTCGATACTTTTTTTCGTTTTATTCAGTTTTTTAATTGTGAAAATAATTTCGCTATTACTGTCGGCATTAGCGCTCATTGTCTATTGGCCTCTTGTGATTTGAAGGAAAATGTGTTATTTCTAGGATTCTCCAATTATGCTGTACATGTAAGTTTAATTTTTTTTTTTTTATAAAAAATTAAAAAGGTTTGATTTTTTAGCAGCTGACTAAAACTCTGCCTAATTTGTTTTAAATGCTGCTAATTTAAAAATTAGTATAGATTAATAGAATTGATTTTTTTTTAATTTTTCTTTACTTACTTATATTTAAAAACTTTTTTCGTTTTCTACAGTTGCTAAATCTTTACTTTATATTTTGGTTGAAAAACTTTTGGCTAAGGTAAAAAATTGTTTCAAATCTTGTGCACTTCATATCGTACATAGTAATTTGGCATTGTGCCCAATAAAACAAATTTCACTCCACTTTTACCCTACACTGTTAAGAGTATGCAACATTTCGCTTACTGAAAGTAGTAATAACTTAATACTTACATTTTCAAATAAAAATTAATATACATAAAATTATCTTATGAGTGAATTAATGTGATATGCACTTTTTGTTATTTCTTGTTAAGAATTTTAATTTACTTACATAACGATTTAGGAAACTTATTTATTATGCTTTAAAATAGTACTATAATTATAGCAATTTAAAATATATATATACTAAGTTTTTGGGTGTACAAGTTAATCTTAATCATTTAAAATATCTAATAAAATCTCCAATTTTTATTAATTATAATTCCCCAATCGGAGTCTAAACTTAGGACAACCTTAAACTTAAATAAAGTATTTAAAAGTTGTTATTTTTTTTTTACATTTCATTTTAAAAGAATTCTTAATTATTTCTCAAACCTAACCCAGCTAGCATTTTCAATCGTCTAGGAGTCTACTGGGAATCTCATGAAGAGTGTTTTTGATCGTCGACGAGCTCATTTTTTAATTGTAGACGATTCCTCGCACTGGAGAAACTGTTACACGTGCTGATTCGTATAAGAGATTTTTCCATAACACAGCAAAAGACTCTTATTTTAATCCTAAAGGAAATCGTTTATGATGTATGTAGAGATTATCTAACGAATCTTTCAAAATGCATTCCAGAGTCGTATGACACTCACGTAGAGATTATTTTACAACTCGTGAAATGCTCAGCCGTGTAACTGAGCTACATAAATAAGGGCATCCAGCGTGTTTTTCATCTCAAAACTTCTAATTTTCATACAATTCATATGAAACAAACCTTAAGGTCGCGAAATCAACACCATCCTGTCGGAAAATCTTATTTATTGAAATTGTATTGGCAATAGAATTTTCATATTTCAAAAACGCTCTTATTTATATAGCTCAGTAATTGTTATATAACTCTTACAGAGATTCGCAAAAGGTTCATTCCAAAATTAAAAAACGAGCGTGTCAAAAATATATAAAAAAAAGTAATAAATAAAACAAAATGTTGATGTTTTTGTTTTTGTAACTCGTCAGATAATCATCAGAAAGCTCTTTTAGGAGTTGTATATTGAACATAATCGCCTAACAAACAGCATATGCTAGCTGGGAATATTTATCGTACTCAAACTTAAAATAAATTTTTCTGTATAAATACATAAGTGGTTTTCTGGTTTTCACCCTTTGTATTAAGTGTTCAACTCTGCTTTATTTAAGACAGGGTTTTGCAAATTGTTTTATTCTGGTAAATTAACACACGTGTTTAGTAAAGCTTTTTGTTGGATTTTCCAACCATAGCGTAGAAGTAATTTTTAGTCTAATACATTTTGTTGCTGCAGTGTTGTAAATGTAAGTTCTTTAACTAAATAAATAAAACTAACAAGGTCTACAAGGGACTTTACTATCAAGGGGGAAAACCGCTATATTTGATTATCTACTAGAACTACTTAGGAGGCATTTATACGATGTCTTTTTAGACCTGTTCATTTTATTCATTCTCTTTTGAACATGCTACCAAAAACCTTTTGCATTTACACGATGTCTTTCTAAGCATGTCTGTTGTCATATATAATTGTCTAATCTTCTTCTTATACATATTGAAAAACATGAAAAATCATATCAACATACATGAAAACTCATTTCGTGTCTGTTTGGCAACCCCGCTTTCTTCTCTACCCCGACTGCCTACAAACAAAACCAACTTGTTTGTAAGACATGTCTGAAAAGGCAGCTTTTTACAACGTCTTTTTTCGACGTCTCCTTTTTTTGTGGCGAACGTTGTAGAGATGAAATAGGTGTAATAAAAAAGACTCGGTTTGTTTTTCATGTATTTTTTTCATATTTCTAACTAATTGATTTCCTCTTTTTACGTTTTATTCTTTTTCTTACTGTTAAGTGTCAGGTTGAAAATAAATTTTAAAAAAGCAATGCCAATAAAAACCATCGTATGCATGCGAATGATTTTTGACAGTTGCATTAAAAGGGAATTAAGAAAAAAGACGTCGTAAAAATCATCGTATGAATTGGGTATAAGTCATTGTAGTCGATTACATACAAATTCCATACCTTCCAAAGATCCTGGAAGTGATTTTTAATAGTTCCCGTTGACATCTAAAGAATTGTTTAGTCAGCATGGTGTTGTATTCTCGGACTTGTTAGAAAGCATTTTCGTAGCTTTGAATATATCTTCAGTGGGCCGAAATTAACAGACGGCATTAATGCCGAAATTAACTCTGTTGTTCATGCAGCTTAATCGTGGTTTCTGTCCCAACATGTGTTTGTTGTCTTCATCCGAAAAAATTCTGTAATTGAGACATTATTTCTGTGCTTACTGATGTAATGCCTCCCCCTGATTGATAATAGTATCAACTTCTTTTGAGGCATATTTTCATTTGAATGACAACCTTTTAATTTATACATGTGTTCTTACTTGAACTAATTGAACTAATATTCAGAATCCAAATATATATTAACCACTTTCTGAATAATATTTTTATAAACAATGATAAGAGATCGTCCATTTCTGGTAGTTAATCCATAAGCTGCCCTTCTTAGTACTGTGAATAGTGTGCAACTCGCCCGACTCTTGTGTACGTTAAATTTTGTACTGCACCTGAGAACTCCAGTTACTTCATTTTACTCCTTTCAAAGTCCTTCTCTATTTAGTTAAAGTTTTCTGGAAAGTGTAACTTTTGTTATAGATACAAATCAAAGGAAAATTTAACTCCAATTATGTACTACATGCCGTATTCATAAAAAAATTTTTAATTTATAAAAGATTTACAAAACAAATTTTCTATGAAAACCCTGTATACCTTTGTTAAATTTAATAATCGTTTATGAATATGGGGGTTAATGTTTAATTAAAAAAATCGTCGAAATCTTTTAGCTTGTCCTTAATCGTATACATAAATTAGGAAATATAAATTACTCATTTGATATATCGTCAGCTCAGAATTGGTTTGGCGCATATGCCAAAAAGTCGGAGTGGAGAAAAACGACAAAGAAGATTTGCATGAAGATTTCTCAAAATGTACCCGATAGAATTTTTTTATATTTTTACCACTGCTTCCGGTATATGTTATGAAGAAAAATGTAAATTTTTGCTCACTTTCATGAATAAAGTTAAAAGTATTTTTTTGAAAATGAAAAATATTGTTTTGTGCCGCATACGCCACTTTTCTAAAAAAAAATTTAAAAAATGGCTTTTTATGCTGCATACGTATACTTATTGCTGTGTATTGAGTAACTTATTGTTGAGATGAATGTTTCTATATTTACAATCTAATAAAAAGTCAACATTAATGAAATTTTTTTTTTATTTGGTTTTATTTTACAAAAACAGAAAAAACAGTTCTACTGTTATGAAAAGGTACATAAAAAGCCACAAAGTAAACAACTTAAATAATACAAAAGTAAAATAGAATCAAGAAAAAACACTTAAAATTTAAAACTAAATATTGAGTAAATTTTTATAATAACTTTTATCAACATGTGGAAGAAATATAAGCAAGTCTTTTATGTCTCTCTTTTTATCGCTGGAAATAATTGATGGTTTCGATATTTTCAAAACGTTCGTCAACAAATTCTCAGGAGTTTTCAAACAATTTTTTGATGCAGACTTAACCAAAATTGCATTTTTATATTTTTCCTCTCTCGTCGAAGTTTTATAATGTATACATAAATCATTATTTTTACTGTATAGAAGTACTTTAATTTTAGCAAAAGGGTGTTGTCGAAAGTCCATTTTATTTGCTACCAACGAGTATGTGCGAAAATCTTCCGGAAGCATTTCCATAACTTTTAATTTTGTTTTATTATTTGGCATTGTTTTAAGCAAATTTAGTAAATGAAGAGGACTATGAATTTCAATATTCTTTAAGTACCGGTCAATAACACCATGAACACAGTCCACTTCTTGAATTAAAGAATGTCCTGGTTCTGAAAACTTTTGTATTACGGTATCAATATTATTTTGTTTAATAAACATTTCGATTGCGGTTGAGTTAATTCGATTTTTATTTTGAGGAGTTTTTGCTGGAGATTCTTTCTTATTTATAGAAAGGTAAGCTTGTCCAGATTCTCGAAGCCGTTTTCTTACGTTACGTTCCCACAGTTCAGGGTTTGTTTGCCTTTTCTTTGATGACGAAGGAAGGATTCTGAATAACATATGAATGTATATAAGTAATGAACTTTTATTTTCAAATAAAACAAAATAATATTCAAGTATGTACCTGTTATTGTTTTCCATTTGTGGAGGGTTTGACGCACATTTAAACGGTAGCTTTTGAGTTAAAGATGTGTCATATAGGTAAGAATCGGTCCAATTTTCATCATCCTCAAAGTATTCATAAATCATTCTAAAAGCATTAAAAATTTAAACAAATATCTTAATATGGTAAAAATTTAAATAATACTTACTTAATTTCATCTGGAAGTGTAGGAGCTGGTGAAGAAGATTCCATTTTTATATTTTTTTTTTATAAATTTTTACTATTTATTAACACGAGGTGTTATTATTTTATAAAATTATTTTTCCCAAATTTATTTTCTTGTTGTCATTTTATTTTGCTTTTGCTTATGTTCTTATTATTATATTATATAGGTCTATGCAGCAAAGCAACAGTAAAATATATTTTGTACGTTTTTGTATGAAGAATTTGCTGCAATCGCCAAACAATGGCTTGTAGAGCAAAACAGTACTTAAAAGATTTTGAAACAGTTGATATGCAGCAAAATTAATGCTTTATATCTCAGAAACCATAAAAATTTTCGCGAAACAGGTTTTTGATTTAGAAAGAGGGTATTCAAAAAATATATTCCTCATACCTAACTCATTTTTTTTAAAAATGGTCAGTAGGTCAAACCAGTAATGAGCTGACGATATGACGTATTTTTCCTTTGATGTCAAATATCTATTTAGTCGTTTTTTTTTAATACAGTTGCGATATTAAGAAAAAGCTTTTCTACAGTGATAACCAAACCAATTTAAAGCAAGCTTTCGATTTTAAGTCATTTTTCAATTGATAACAAGCTTTTGTGTTTTCTGGGATGTTACAGAATATTTAGGGAAAAAATCTATATTTAACATTTGTACAATAAATATTTAATTGTATTTGCATATTTCTAACAACTAATATTTTGTGTTTTTAACATGCTCGGCCATGTTCTGGAAATTGAATTCAAGTGGAATTAAAATCGAAAAAATTTTAAAAATTACCAGTTATTTTTACCGGAATAACTCTTAAAAACAGGAAAAATTACGTACCCACGACAATTTGCTCTACGAACGAACCAAAGACGACCAAAGATTGTCAACTCAGCAACACCTGAATTTCATGTTTCGCTGATATAACAGCAATCATTTTTAAATCAATAGAACTCAAAATCTCGTTCGATTTCCAGAGCATGGCCGATTATATTTTTTTATTATATGAAATTTAAAAAAATGTTCTTAATTTTTATATATTTCCTTTCTCTAGATTTATAGTTTGGAAAAGAATATTACAGGCTCAATTGATTGCCATAAATCCTCCGAAATTTTACAACTTAAAGATGTAAAAATTACTTGCCTTAGAGCCTCCGATAATGCCAAACTTTTAGCCATTGGTCTGGATTCCATCATCAAAAATGGTTTGCGTGCACGTGGTGACATTGAGATCTTTAAAATTAACGATGACTACAAACCCCAATTGATTTACTGCCTCAAATCTCACATAAGGCCCATAAATGATTTACTGTTTTCGCCACAAAGCGATGTATTGGTCAGTGTAGCGGAACAAATTTGCTTTTGGAACATCAACTATGTACTCAATAATCCCTTGGATGTGGGCAACAGAAAAAGACACAGTTCACGTTTTACCTCTCAAAAGAGTGCAGAAGAAGTTGATTTTAAAGCTGATTATTGTCCACAGCAGAGAAGAGATCGTTTTTTAAATTTGGAACAAAGAATTTTTGCCTCATTAGAATCTTCCTATAAAGTAGGCACCAGCAGCAAAAGCAACAACAATAGCTTGGAACAATCTATGAGTTCCGATGATCTTAATGATGACAGTGTGTTTGGCAGCAGTGTCGACAAAAGTGATGAAAGTATTTGGTCATGTCTTACGGGACCCTGTGACAAGCCCGAATTATTATCCTGCCTAAAATTGGATGGCAATGAGGCCAAACAAATTTTTGCCAATAAAAACTTCAACGAATTCTATACAATTGACGATGAGGGTGTCTATTATAATCTAGAGCGTATTAAGCCAAAAATAATCGCCAACCAAGAATATATTGATACGCTCGACAGTTCTTCGTCCTCTGTAAATATGGATTATTTAGATGTTCATCGTTTGTCTATAGCCTCGTCCACAATGTCTGGTACTGATGTCGTAGATACTGCCAATTCTTGACCTTTCAAACATTGTACTTACCTTCATAGCCATTATTTATTAACTTCACTCAAACATTTTTTAACATCCTTTTTAACTTTAACTTGTTATTATTATTTAGTAATTTATATGTGCATTTTTGATAATGTGATATTTTCATAGTAGAAAACACAAAAGAGATAAGAAACAAAAAACAACGGAAGTTTTAGCTTCTTGAATGCAATTTAAATTCAAATTTGTTTCAAACTTACAACTTATTAACTTTAAATATTCATTTATGTATAATAATTAACGTTCTTTTATAAATAATGTGCCAGTCTGTTTCATGTTCAAAATGTATTTATCTACATTAAATATGTATTAACAAAACTTTTCCTTTGTTTTTCTCAATCAAGCCGATAATTCGTTTTGAAATTTTGTAAAGAAAACGGTGACTGTTTTCAACAACATTTTTCGAAAAGAATTTGTTGATTGGTTTTGTAAAAACAGGGAGTAAAAATGCTATATCCCTCTCGATCTCTCTCTCTCTCTCTCTTATATTTACTTTAAATAAAAAAAATTATATTTACAAAAGTTTAATTGGAATGTTATCGGCCATGTTCTGGAAATCGAATTCAAGTGAAATTTAAATCGAACAAATTTTAAAACGTTCCCTTTTCGAAAATTAAGAAAAAGATTTTTTATATTGCATACTACACTTATCTTTGTCAGAACTACTCCTAAAATCAGGAAAAACTAAGGTTATTTAAAAAAGATTTAGTTCAAAATCTCCATCGATTTCAATTTCACTTGATTTTTATTTCCAGAGCATAGCCTTCATTTTTATTTATTTAATAGCTGTTGGGAAGCGACGTAGCCGCGGTCTAATCATCGCATTCGATATCGAGTAAACTATTGAATCGAATGATATTTCGATACGTGTCGAGTAAGCAAAACATCGTATAATATACATATGTATGTATCGAACCGTAATTTTTAACAAAATAGATTTATTATATATACATATCGATCGAGCCATAACCGCAAAAAAAGCTTAAGCGACAACATTTTCAATTTTCGTTTTATTTTAATAATTAAATTTATTGGCAACACTTGCATCATCTCCTAAAGTATCATGGTCACAGAAGCTACCGTTACGAATTTATAACAATTTTAGTTTAAGCTCCAATTTTCATACAAAATTTTTAAAAAATATAATAAAAAAAAACCTTCTCCTGTAAAATTTTGTTTTGTCGCTTGAGCTTTTTTTGCAGTTATGGCTCGATATGTATGTATTAAACCTCTGCACAAATGCATTTAAAAGCCGTTTCAAGACATTCGTTTGTTTTTTAAATACTGATTGTCGCTCACTCTTTGCTAACGAATCAAATGCTATGTTGTGCAAAACACATATAACAAAAAATAAATAAAAACACACAATTGCAAATTAATTGTAATTAGTGTGTTATAAACGACCAAATACGAAGTGTAAAAAGTACGGAATTTACACCAAACAGCAACAAAGCAAAACAAATCACACTAACTAAACCAAATCACACGAATCACACGAAAGAATTGTAGCAAAATAGGTGATAAGTATGAATTATCTTGTTTTTTTTTCAATTATTAGGTATGACTAGCTAGATTTGTATGAAGCAAAAAACAATTAAAGATGAAAAATATTTTTATAGAATACTAGCGGGCCCGTTGCCTGCTTCGCACGGCAAAACAAAATAAGAAAAGAAACACACTTGTTTTTAATAAAGTTGGTTTTGTTCCCTATTATTTAACTTTTAATTCTAGTTTCTTACAATCTTAGACTATGTATCACTTAAACTATCTTAGAGCTCTTTCGTAGACAACATTTTTGGTTTTGCCATGAGTTGTTGTGTAGATAAAGAGAACTGAAGGCTTGCCAACACGTGAGCACGAAACATATGTATAACTGGCCGTGTGAAAAGCAAGGATATTCTAAATCAATTCCGCACAATTCCAACGATTGCCCTTGCGCTTTATTTATTGTAATAGCAAATGCAAGATGTATTGGAAACTGTAGTCTTTTGAATTCAAAAGGTAAATCTGATGGAATCATTGGAATTCGTGGAATCAATACATATTCACTTTTAAACTTCCCCTTTAAAATTGTTGCTTCGATCAAATTGTTCATGACCTTTTAAGCCAGCAATAGTCAATGATTGGCCTTGTGCTTTGTTGATGGTAATAGCAAAGGCAAGACGCAAAGGGAATTGGAGCCGCTTGAATTCAAATGGTAAATCGTTGGAATCGGTCATGCCGTTCTCCAGTTATGCGCTTAATAGAAAAAGTGGGCGTAAAAGTAGGCGTGGTAAATTTTTCTTTCGATGAAAACTTAAAGTTGATTAATACGAACATTTGAAAGAAAAATTAGTCAACTCGATGGAGCCGTTTTCTGATTTTTGGTAAATCGAAAAAAGTGGGGGTAAAAGTGGGCGGGGCAAAATTTTCTTTCCGTAAAAACCTAAGTTGGACCATGGCGATAATTTTAAAGAAAAAATCGGTCAAGCCGTTCTCAAGTTATGGATTTCGCCACGCCCCTCCGCCCCCAGACCGAAAATTTTAGCCAAACTTCATATAAACCATATATGGGCCACTGCCTACGTAGTGTATAAGTTTGGTTGAAATCGCACGACGCGTTTATGATTAGTTCGGCGACGTACATATACGGACTTATTTTTATATATATAGATAGAAGATAGATTTAAGTTTTTATTTTAAATTATTTTATTATTACCAAAACATATTATCAAATATTTAATTAAAAGTAAAAAAAAAATTAAAAGGTAATTCTATTAGTTGCAAAATTAATATAAAAATAATACATACAACGATCAAAATCTGAGAAACAATCGGCAATAAACATCAAGATCACACACTGTGAATTGAAAAGTTTACCGTACATAACTGTATTATAGACACACAATTGTTGTATGTTGTTTTTTCGTTCAAATCAAATTATGGATTGAGTTGGATTATTTAAATCCAACTACTGCTTTACACTGATTTGTTTGAAACGAACTACTGTTTTAACATTGATTTGGTTTTTCATAATGGACCATTCGAGCTGATTTAAAATAAAAATTACAGTAGTTGACACAACAATAATTTGGTGTTGACGACAACTGTGTACAAGAAACAAATGCATTCGTGCAGGGGTTTAGTATGTATGTAGGTAAATAATTTTCCAATGTAAGCAAATGAAAAACAAACAAGTAATTTAAACTAGGGTTGTGCGCAAAACATTTTTGGGTTTAAATAAAGTTAAGTTGTATTAAAAAAATCCTTCATTAAGTTGTTTTTACCCACATCAGACGAGGATGAAAGCTGTGTAATACGTGTTAGAAAGGACTTAAAAGATAAAAAGTGACCCTATGGCGAAAACCGCGTAAGATAAATAGTTCTTAAACTTTATAACTTTATCGGTGGACCAGCTCTATTTAATTTATTTAACAGTCCGTTCCATAGCTTATTTGCTGCTGTCCTTCCTTGGCCACAATTTTGTAAAATATTGTTGGCCAATTGTCAATGCTGAGCAATAATTTAGGCCATTAATAATTTTGTTTTACATTTTTTTTTTTTTTTTTGTTTATTAATATTTGTAATAAATGAAAAATTCTATATTATTTGGGCATTCATACATATCGTCACCTTAAATGCAAACGGACGTAACTACATTTTTATTGGTTTAACATGAGAAGCAAAAAAACTATAAAAAATCAATAACAAAAAGGTGTTCTTGGCATTTGAATTTCTTTTATAAAGTCGCCCATTTTGGTCGGAGGGATTTAAAAATTTTAATAAACATTAATTTAATAAAACGAACAAAAAACAATCAAAAACTCAATATCGAATTTTTGTGTAGTTACGTCCGTTGGCATTTTATTTTTATTTATTTATCCATTTTTTTTATGTCATATTAAGCTATTTAGGCCAAAAATCAATATAATATTCATTAATCTATAATTATAATGCATAACTAAACTAACAAAATGAAAAATTGAGAATAATATACTATCACTTTATATTAAGGCTCCCCAGCCACATTAAAAATATAATTATCAATTATTATCTATCAGTAGCTAATCAAGAGTATTTGAGAAGTCTAAAATTTTTAACCGAAAAACATTATTTAAATAGGAAAAAATCCGTAACGGAATTGGCAACAAGAGTCAAAGCATAGCAATCCGAACAATAAAAGATTTTTCGAAACAGGATGTTTAGATTCTTGGTTTACGAATTAACAGATTTCTAGAAGAACGCGTAAACACAACGGAGTTTAATAATTCAGGTGGTTTGCCTTTTTTGATAATTTTATAAAACAAAATCATGCTCCGATATTTAATAAAGTTGTTAAAAGTACATCCAAGAAAACTAAAAGTAGTATTAGAAATATGTATGTGAGGATTTTTTCCTTCTTTATAAAAATAAAGTTGTTAAAAAAGAAACATTTTCCCCCTTAATCATAAATGATTTTTAAATTTAACAAACGTTTTTTGCGGAAAATTTTTAATAGAAAATAAGTTTTGTAAAACTTTATTAAATTTAAACATTTTTATCAATACGCTCATTTATGTTTTTCCTTAACAAAGTTACTGAAATTGTATGTAGTTTCTACCAGGGACCGTAACAGTTATTCCTTTTTTCATAAAAGTCAGATAACAGTAATTTTTATTTTTTGAGCAGTTACTTTTTTATTTGTGTTTTTAATTTTTCGATCAAAAATAACAGTAATTTTTTGATTTGTTATTTTTATTATGAGTTATTTTTTTTATGTTTTCGAGCAAAAAAGATGAGTATGGAATGGAGCGAGCAGTCCTTGAATTTGGGTATTTTTATCTACAATCTTTCACCAACGACAATGTTGGTATGTAGTTTATTAAATCCCTCTATTAGTGCTACTGCTCGTTTTGCTATTTCGTTAACAACTCTCATATAACGAACTATGTCTTTCATTTCCGTAATCATCATCTTCCTCCCAATCTTCAATACTTATCTTTATGAAAGTGGATGAAATGCCGGATATGCTTAAAAATTTAAGAGTGTTTTTTATAACGAAATCTTCCAATTGTTTGCTATTTATTATAGTGGCATCGAAGGTTATTTCTTGGTATCAACAGAAACTTAGTCATCTAATAAGGCGAATGCAGTAAGCTCTTCTGATAAATACCAAAGTTGAACAAGGATTTTTTAATGGCTGCAGTTCCAATCCACTCATTTACTTCTGCATATTTAACAAGGTTCTAAAGAAGCTGTAGATCATTTCTTGGCGCAAAAACCGCTTATTGAGTTACAAACTAATAATTAGCATAAATTCTTAGTGAAAATATGCAAACATCTCGAATTGAGGATGCCTCGCTTTCAGTTAGCATGAATTAATTTCTAATAAATAAATCTCCAAACAATAAATGGCTTTAGCCATCCATCTAGCCCGGCGACATTCCGGATCCGGGAATGCCTCATAAGAACATTAAAGATAGCTTCAGAAGTTCTTTGTAGTCATCTCAACGCTGAAACTCTACTGATTTTGGACGAAGCAAATGGTCGCATCATTAATATTTTTTACTTTTAAATGTTATTTAGTCTTATTTGACCTTTCTTTTTTTTATAATTATTTTTTATTGTTTAAGCTTTAAATCTTTTTATTTATAAAATATTAAATATATTTATTTTTATCGATATTTCCCTTACCTTCGGTTAGCATCGTCAGGAAATCAAATTCACAAAATTTTATATGAATAACAAAAAAAAAATTAATTTAATATTTTATAAATGAAAAGACCTAAAGCTTAAACAAAAAAAAATAATTATTTTTTACTTTTTTTAAAACGAAAAGATTAGAAATTCCCGATTTAAAGTTTGTCCGGTTAATTTTGCTATAGGCTTATTTGACTCTTTTTCAATATCAATGCTTCAGGACTAATTGAAGTGCTTAAAGAAAAACAGCTTCAAGCATTATTTCCAAGATGTGATGACGACACGCCAGCCAAAGCATATCTTTGTCAATCTTTGATTTTTTTTCCTTTAATAGGGAATACCCCTAAACTTTTGATTTATCCAAAATTACAACTGTGTGCCTTTATAGCCCTGGTTGTACGCTATCGAATTAAGTTATCAGATTTTATAATCCCGCACATTTATATTTTTTATTTATATAACAACAGCCTCTAATTTTACGAAAATTTATTATTTTATTTTAATTTATATCTGGAGAACGGCAGGAGCCAAAACTTTCAAATTAGTTACAAGCAACTGGGTTATCAAAACACAACATCGGACAAAACGTGGGCGGGATTGGACAATTGGGCGTGGCACTCCCCATACAAAGACATTATAGATTTCTATATATCTGGAGAACGGCTAGAGCCAAAGTTTCCAAATTAGGTACGAGCATCTTGGTTATCAATACACAACCTCCGAAAAAATATGGGCAAGATTTGACAATTAGATACAAGCATATTGGCTTATATCACAATTATTAATGTCAACTAAATAATTATAACACGTACAATTCTTTAAAGAATAACTTTTATTTTTGCTCTAAAAAATAAAAATCATAAAATAACTGTTATTTTTGATCGAAAAGATAAAAATCGAAAAATAACTGTTATTGTTCCAAAAAAATAAAAATCATAAAATAACTGTTATTTTTGATCGAAAAAATTAAAATCGAAAAATAACTGTTATTTTGGTTCAGAAAAATAAAAATCAAAAAATAACTGTTATTTTTGTTCAAAAAAATAAAAATTAAAAAAATAACTGTTTCCATCTGACTTTTATGAAAAAACGAATAACTGTTACGGTCCCTGGTATTTACTTATAACTTTGAATGCTCAGAACTACCTTAAAAATTAACTTTTTTTAAAAATTCTTTTTAATTTTTCTTAATTGGAATGTACTTAGTAAAACCATATTAACATTTTTTTAATTGGATAGTTGATTTTTTTTTTTTTGAATTTTGCCCGTTCTCACGACACAGTGCGCTATAAGGACCCAAGTGAGCCGTCCTCGTGTCGGCTGCCCATTGAACCTAACCTAACCTAACCATTTCTCTTTACTGATAATTAAAAACTAAAAAAAGGTAATTAAATCAGGGGATTGTTGAGGGCTATGGAGCTGCCGTGGGGGATAATAAATGAAAGTTCATTGTGCTTCGGATGAGGTTCAAAGTCTACTGTGTCTAAAATTACTTAAAAATTTACTAAAATTGGAAAATGTACTTGACCAACTACACTTTCTTTTTTATTTAATTAAAATATTAATTGTGTTTAAGTTAATAATAATAGCTTGTTAGGCCGGGGTTTTAAGATGTGGAATAAGTTTAAACTTAGTTTAACTTAGTCTGAAACTCGGAATATTCTAATATTTTGCAAGATTATGTAGTAAAATAATTTTTTCGATTTTTCGATGTAAAACGTTAAGTTTGGAAGGCAAATGCAATTTTAGGTTTCCATAAAAAAACGATTGTTATACCCTCCACCATCACTAGTGGTGAATGAGGGTATACTAAGTTTGTCATTCCGTGTGAAAATTTTTTATTATACATCTAAGACACCATAAAGTATATATATTCTGGCTTCTTGAGTAATTCTAAGTCGATATAGCTTTGTCATTCTGTCTGTCCGTCTGTTGAAAACACGCTCACTTTCGCAACACTCAAAAGAAACAATGTCGTTGTCAAATTACTTCTAGTTATCCAAAGCAGTTTGTGATTAAAATCCAGCAAAACCGGTTCTGTAGGTTGAGTGTTGTGAGTCCAAATGGGGACCACTACCCTAAAAAATTGATAATTTTGTTACAAAAACTAACATAAATGGTGCTATAATGCACGGATTGATATAAGATTTGACATAAATTCTTTTTATATGACTATAAATCATATTGTTAAATTTCATGAAGATTGGTCCATAATTTACCATAGGTCCCATATAAAGCATACTCACGGAAAACAGTTTAGTATGACTAAAACCGTAACAAATAATTATGGTGCCTATTATGAACTTAATTCGATTTTCGACAGCAGTCGAATTAGTTGATCGAAAGAATTTTCATTTGGTATTATGGCACACGTTCGATAAAAAAAAGTACTATTGTGATTTAGTTTATTCACAGTAGTACATTTTTTATCAGCTGTCACTTTAGATAAAAAAAATTTTGTTAACAAATTTAAAAAATAAAACTAATATAAATCATGACGACGGAATTATGGTACGATGATTCATCTGATGAAGATGAACGCTTACTGGAACTGGCCTGTACTGCTGATTACTTCTGTCGACTTTAGACTTGCCTTAAATAACCAAAAATAATTAAGAATGTGGAATTTGCACACTAAAACTAATAAATTATCAAAAACTTAAAAATTCAACAATTTTTTTTTAAACTATTTACACCGTCGAAAGCAAATTTGTTTTCATTGAAAAATTCGATGCTCAACGAAATTTTCGACAGTGCTGCCAACTCATAATACCAAATTATCATTCGATAGTCGATGTTCGATAGCCAGCGAAAATCGTTTATCGAATGTAACTCATAATAGGGGCCTATATTGTAACAAAATTTGGTACGTCACAGTTTTAGAGGACTGAAAATCAAACTGTTGAATTTCGTAAAGATCGGGCATAATTTACCATAGGCCCCATACGAAGGCAGCTCACGGTAATAAAAGTCTAGTACGCCTTAAACCGTAAATAATAACGCTACTGCAATAAAATTTGGTACGACACAATTTTATAGGACAAGAATTCATAATCACCCCTATTATGAAAGTCGACGTCGTCATGAGTCGACGGCATCGGAACAGTAATTATATTTTCTGAGTCGTTATTGACAATAATGGATTACTATTGGCAGTCACTTGATATTTTCTAGGGCGCTTTTAAGTCGACGTCGAGTAGAATTGTCTCTGTTTTAGTCGACAGGAAATTTTGCGACGACTCAAATGAAAGTTAAAGAAATTTTAAGTAGAATGTAAACATATTTATTAAGTACGTTAAAATAAAAAAATGCAAATTTGAAAGAAGTTATGGGCACAAATTTTAATAGTAAATAAAACGCTAAGACGATTGCCTGAAAGAGCAACAAAACTACGCAAAATTGCAAAAAATTTGGAAAAGTTTGCAAAAATAGCGAAAAGTTATTTTAGATGTTAAAACGTACACAATATATTTTTAAGTTTTTGTATTAATAAAAATTCACTGTGAGTGTGTGTATATATTGTGAACGTATAAAACTGTTTAAGAAAACAAAATTTGTGTGATTGTTGTCTATATATGTTGTTGTTATTTGTATGTTTATAATAATGATGTTTATACTTATGTGTTTTATTGTTCTTTAAATTTAATTTAAGGAAACAATCCCTGACGATGATCTTCAACGAAGATCGAAATATCGGAACTAAATAAAAAGGAATATTTATTTACAAAAAAACACTGGCCTCGAGCTTGATTAATTTTTATTTATTGAATATTTTTAATATTTCAAACAAGCCATTAAATTAATTTAAAGTCCTTAAAACTATAAAAAATTTCAAAAATTCGGTAAAAATTGTAAAATTAGCGGAAATTCGTAAAAATTTGCTAACAGCGTCATGATAGCAAAATCTTAAAAAGCTATAAAGAATCAGAAAACTTACAGTTAAAAATAGCTCTTATAGCGAACCTGGCAAAAATTCGCGAAAAATTTAAAATCGGAAACAAACTCTTAAATTCATTTCAAATCGCTCAATCGGTTAAAAAGACAAAATGTCGGAAAATAGCATAAATAGCGTTAAAAAATTAACTTTAATGATTAAGAACAAAAAGAATAGAAAAAAAATTGGTATGGGATTTTTTATTTTAGATAACTTGTCGACGTCGACACAACTTTCTTATATAATACCTAATTAACGTCGAAGTGATGTAGCCGTCGACTTGCTGCGATAACAAATAAAAATTAATGTCGACGTCGACAACGACCTACGTAATAGGGGTGAATATCAAATTTCATGAAAATCGGTCCATAATTTACCATATGCCTCAAATCAATCCTACTCTCGGAAAACAGTTTAGTACTGCAACGTATAAGGTTTTTGTAGTAGAATTTGGTTCTTCGTAGTTTCATATGGCTTCGAATCATAGTAAAAAATGTCGTGATAATCGGTCCATAATTTACCATATTCCCCATATAATGTCCACTCTGGGAAATTATTTTAATGCGCCTAAAACCGTAGCAAATATAGATATTGTTGTAAAATTTGGTCCAATTTAGCTTCACATTGCCAGAAAAAAATACCAGGCAATTTTGAGATAATCGATCCATAATTTACCTTAGGTCTAATATTAAGCAGACTCTGAAAAGCACTTTTAAACTATAAAACTCTATAACAAATTTCCCTACTATATCGAGATGGGTTCTAATTTAGGTTTTTATTTACCAGAAAACACTCTACAGAGTTTTGATATGATTGGTCTATAATTTACCATGGATTCAATATAATTCCCCTCTCGATAATATTTGTTCAATTAACTTTAAAATGCGACAAATTTGTATACTGACATCCGTTTTTATAAATATTAATAAATAGTTTATAGATCCATATAGGGCCCACGCCTAAAATTTTCTAACTGTCGTTGGAAGTTACCAAAGATTAAGACTCTTACCTGTTTTTATCTTTGGTCAGTAGAAAATTTGAGAGATTTCTAAACAAAGATTTAAAATTTTACACAATTTGTTGAATGTTTATTAAAAACGTAAACTTAATTTAAAAAAATAACGTACAGTAATTGTTTGATTACAAATTTGTTTGAATTATTAAACATATAATTACAAAAATTAAAGAAACGTGCACTTTGAATACATAAATTTACTGAAATATTTTATTTAATAAAATGCATAAAATTTGTTAAATTAAATTCTGATTATTTATTATTTGGCCATTAACATTTTAACGAATACACTTTTTAATGTGTAAACTTTAAAAAAAATTCTTTAAAATAATTGAAAAAAAAAACATTTTAATAATAAATTAAAATGAAGTTCATATATTATTAAAATATGTTCTAACGAAGAGCTAGCATAACAAACTTCTTTTTAAAGCAATATTTAGTTTGAAATAATACTTTTATTAAGTGTATGTTTGGATAAATTAGATGACAAACCAGTTAATTGATCGAGAATTTCTAAAAGGAAATTAAAATTATTAAAGATTTGTAGTTTAACCGTAGCTAACCATTTACCACTTATTTGTAAACTGTCAGAGTTATTTTTGTAAGCACTGTATATTTGTTCAGTTTCACATGATTTTTGACGCTTAAATAAAGCGGTACGTAAACTTGCCTCTAAAAACAAATGAAATTATATTAGCAGTTACTAAAAATTATAAATGAAATAATTATTATTGGAGAAACTTTTTATAAAAATATAATATGTGTCCACTTACTTCTACGCAAACTGGCACGTTGAGTTGGTCCAATAGGCAATTGGTTTTTAGCTGATTCATTGGGGCGAATAGATGTCCTTGGCATTGTCACATTATTTTCCATGGAACTTAAACCTCCAGGTTTTTCATGAGCAGGTGTTGTGGGTAATTTAGAACAATTCGCTTTTAAAGAATCATTTAACAAACGTTGTTGTCTACGATTTTCCATCGGTGTATTATTATTATACAATATACTTCTAATAGAGGGTGATATTCCAATTGAGGCAAACATTTCTTGTGAATCACTTAATTCATCCGACATTATAAATACTTGAGATTTGTTGCCAACAACGCCATTGGCAGTTTTATCGTCAAGTTCATCAATTAGTTTACGTAATATAGAACGTAAAATTTTAAAACGTTTCAAAACTCTTTGTGGCTCCAACTGTTGTGCTTCACAACTCAAAACTGCCTGACATTCTTGTAATATTAAATAAAATTTTTTAAATAATTCCAAACTATTTGATTCTTTTTGCAATTCTTTAAAGTTAACAGGTAATTGAAAATGTTCATATAGGAATTCAGCCATTTTTGTTATATCTTTAAGAGAATCTTTGTTATACTCTTTGCTATTTTGTTTTAGAGTTTGGGTTAATAAATCACAATAGCAAGAAGCAAAAGCTTGACTATCGATAATCTCTTGTATGGAGTTTTTGAAAATTGCAACCTCTTCATTAAAATGTTGTTCCAAAATTTTCGCAAAGATATCGGAGGTGCCTTTAGTTTGTAAAGAGGGTATTATACAGGAATCTAAGGACTCAAATGAAGCTAAACAGCTGCGTACAATAGTTTTGACTAAAAAAAAAATGGTTTTCATTTAAATACTGAATTTTAAAAATTTTAAACTTATGGGTCGATTACGAATCACAACACAACTTCAGTTGGCAAATTTATAATATGTATGACAACTGTGAACTAACAGCTGGTTATTTCATTTGTCATATTGTTAAAAATTAACAACCACAAACCTAAAGTTGCTGCTAATATTTTTGAAAGTATAGAAGGCGGCAAAACTAATACCACATTTAGCATAGGCTGTTTGTTAGACGATTATGTTCAATATACAACTCCTAAAAGAGTCTTCTGATGATTATCTGACGAGTTACAAAAACATCTACATTTTTTTTTTTTTATTTCCTTTTTATATATTTTTGACACGCTCGTTTTTTAATCTTGGAATGAACCTTTTGCGAATCTCTGTAAGAGTCATATAACAATTACTGAGCTACATAAATAAGAGCGTTTTTGAAATATGAAAATTCTATTGCCAATACAATTTCAATAAGACAAACCGACCTTAGGATCAGTAAAATAAGATTTTCCGACAGGATGGTGTTGATTTCGCGACCTTAAGGTTTGTTTGATATAAATTGTATGAAAATTAGAAGTTTTGAGATGAAAAACACGCTGGATGCCCTTATTTATGTAGCTCAGTTACACGGCTGAGCATTTCACGAGTTGTAAAATAATTCCTACGTGAGTCTCATACGACCCTTGGCATGCTTTTTGAAAGATCCGTTAGATAATCTCTACATACATCATAAACGATTCCCTTTAGGATTAACAAAAGAGTCGTTTGTTGTGTTATGGAAGAATCTCTCATACGAATCAGCGCATGTAACAGATTCTTCCGTGCGAGGAATCGTCTACAATTAAAAAAGGAGCTCGTCGACGATCAAAAACACTCTTCATGAGATTCCCAGTACACTCTTAGACGATTGAAAATGCTAGCTGGGAAGTAAGAACATTTTTTTTTTTTTAAGTGTTTGCGTTTATGTTTGTATATATTTCTTTAATTTTAGATTTCAAAATGGTAAAAATAACAACTTGAAAACAGTTTGAAGTTTTAATCCATGAAATAAAAAAATGTATACACTACCGACGGAAAACCGTCTGAGAAAATAAGTTTGGCCCCGATTGAAGAAACTGCAGCCGATCTTTAAAAAATGGAGCTGTAAGTATATCCGAAAGGACATGCCTTTTGGGCAAACTTAAATAGCGTCTAAAAGATGCCACGTTTACCGACTTCTTTTGGTCTGCGAAAAAAAGGTTCACAGAACTAATCATATTTTTAAAATTTATTTTACATACATATGTATTTAACGTTTTATTCACTGTGAATAACTTTTTGTTGGTTTTTTTCAATTTGTTATATTTATTTTTAGTTGCCAAACTGTCAGCATTACACAAGGGAACAATGTTTTTGTTGAATAAGAACTGAATGTTGCTTTTAAGGTTATTTGAGACGTTGAATTCAAATCTGCACTCAGTTTTTTTCTATCTGGTCGACTTTTCGAGATATACCGTTATTTCCAAAATTAAGACACTTTCACTACATATATTGCAATAACTTGAAAATGGTGCACCATATTTCCATACGATCTTTTTTATAACTTTTTTGTTTTTTGGCTGGGGAGCCGATGAATGAGTTATTTTATTAGTTATAAGTAAAAGTATTTTCATTATTAGTTCATGTTATTATGATAATAATAAAAACTATGTATTAAAATTAAGTTATATTTGTATTCAGGAATATATCTTTGTAATATATGTTAATTGGCCTAGGAGGCTTTTATATATTACTGTGAATGAAATAAATAAATAAATAAATATTCACTCAAATAAATTCGCTAACAATTGTTTTTAAATTTCAGAGATATCGTTGAAGTTTAAAAAAAAAACACAACTATTGCTTTTATTAACAATTTACTGAGACAATTAAATTGATAAAAAT
Organism: Pollenia amentaria; assembly: GCA_943735925.1. Lineage (NCBI taxonomy): Eukaryota > Metazoa > Arthropoda > Insecta > Diptera > Polleniidae > Pollenia > Pollenia amentaria. Next base: position 32,646,720 of record OX031010.1, on the reverse strand, counting down.
CGCGATTTCCATCCAAAAATAACATTTTTTAATGTGTGTGTGTGCTGCTGTTCTATTAATGGACGTGTTTTCCTTCACTTCACTTGATTGTGAATAAAAGTGAAACGTGTTTATCGATTTTTATGATATATATTTCATTTTATTACTTTGACTTTTTTATGTTTTGGATTTTTCATGATTTTTAAAAATAAAAAATTTTAATTTTTTGAACATTTTTTTTATGTAAACAAGCATTACTCAGACATTTTTTTTTTTTTTTTGTGATTTGCTTCATAAAGCCAAGTTATGATTTTTTGGACTTAAATTTTTGGAAAAAAGTAAAAAATTCGATTAGTACCTGTAACTTAAAAATGCGACCTGATAAAAGAAAAACGGAGATTAAATTTGAAATCAGGGACCTCAAATTAGTAAAAAATTGCATCAAACTTCAATCAACACAAAAAAAGTTTAATTTTGTTCCGCTGTGTTATCAATAACTATTTTGCTAATAAGCAATGTTGCCTTACCTATTAAGAATTACAATGTCAATTGCGTTGCTTTTTGACAACGCAACTAAAGTTGGGTTGCCATCCGTAACCAAGCCATTATAAAATATATATAATCAATTAAATTTATGGTTTCTATTAGTTTAACCTTTTTTTTACTGAATGTCGCTTTAATTAAGAAAAATCCATAGTTTCAAATCTGATTTCGGTGAATTTATAGTGTTCAATAAAGAGCCTGTTCATAAATGCATCACTACTAGAGATCATACGATTCAAAACTGCTTCACACTACCAAATCAAGTCGTTCTTACGAAAATCGGTAATGTGCATCGGAACGACTCGTTGGATTCAACGATCAAGGATTGTCAACTCAGCAACATCAGTCTCAACATTTTAGATCGATCTGCTACAACAACAACCAATGCATGTTTGCTGTTGACCTTATCAAGCCGAAGCCATTTTTCTACTCCGTATTTGACATTTGGTTTTGCGTCATCTGCTTTTGCAAAGAATTTAAGGACATTTAAATTTTTGTTTGCAGTACATTAATGCATTTACGAATATTCTCAAAGTTCTTGATTTGTTCTTCTTTTCGTTTGATGTGGTAAGACTTTCAAAAATTTAGTATGAGTTGTATTTCAGTTTATAAAGCTTTTTACAATAGTCTTATTCCCTCGAAAAAATGGTTAATAAGATTATAAATAATTTATGAAAAACCAAAAATTTCTACATTCTATTTAGTATGATTTTTTCAACTTAACCTTATTATCAGATTAAGTCGATTTTTCCTTAACATCATTTTGTTTTTCAATTAAACCCTTCGATTTTTTTGGTTTCGTTAACTTTTTTTAATTAAATTAGCTTACCTTTTACATTTGGTGCAAATGCTATTGCAAATATACCAATCTGTGTTGTCCTATCAATATTCACATCAAAGTCGGCTATTATCTCGTCCAATGCCGGATCATCGGCATCACGTTCTTTGATAACTTTTCGCAATTTATCAATGGAAAACTTATTGAAATCTAGAAAACATGTATAGACCAAACGTAAAAGAGCTTCATTAATGTAATCTTCCAATTGATATAAAGCATTTTCCAAAGAAATTGCTTTCAGTTTACGATTACTATCATTCAAAGGTGCTCCCGTTGACATGGCAGCCGTGCATTCTTCCTGAAATGCCATGCATTCGCGTAAAACTTTTTGACATAATGCACTTAATGCCTTTTTATCTTGTTTCAAAGCCACATTCGCAAATGCTAAGGTATGACCGAGAACTAAGTCAACTATGGTTCGGATTTGTTGGCTGGCAAACATAGCCTGAGCTTGATTTTCTGCTATGTTTAGAGATTTCTCCTCGCTTTTTGGTTTTGATTCATCTTTGTAGCTGCTGTAGGGTGATAATAAATCTAAAACCATATCCATTAGATCTACAAAGGATTTTTCTTCCGGTAATGTCGCCTTTTTTGTATCCGGAGCATTTAAAGAATTCAAGCAAGAACGCAAACGATCCAAACACCAATGCATGCGGTCCAAAAAATGTTGGCGAGAAGCCTTTTAAATATAAGAAAAATGTAAACTGAATTTGCTATAAACTATAGAGATATACTAACCGATATAGCTGCACCCTTTTGCTCCTCGGCATTTATGGTATTTTCCATATGCCTGACGCAAGTCACAATTTGTGTTAAACACAAATAAATAATTTCAACTTGATCACTTTTATTTTGCTTTTGCTTCTCATGTAACAACGACAAAAAGGTGTGTAAATATTGGGAAAATTTTAAAAATTCTAAGCAAAATGTCTAAAGGGATTTTTTTGTTACAAAGAATGGTAAGAAAATTGCAATTGATAAGCAAAACTTACATTAAGCCATGTTAATCTTGTAGTTTGTATACAGGTATAGCCTTTGTTTAATATATTCCGGCATTTAATTATTTGCCTGTGAAGCTCTTCTTTGCAATTTTCCATGGCGTTATTTTTTTATTGTACTAATTTAGTTATTTATAATTAAATTCTCTAAAAAATCACACTGCATAGAAGCTGTTGCTTATTTCAAATTGTTGTTTTAAAAACAAACTTAGTTGATTTAAAGAGTAGAAAGGCGTATTAAACCAATAAAAAGTAGTAGCGTCAACATATATGTTGACGTTTTCATAATAATACATGCAATTGGCAGCACTTTCTCAAATCCCGGCTAAATTTAAATAGCCCAATGAGCAATATTAAATAAATTCTTGAAATTTTTTAAGTTTTGAATATATAATTATCATATATCACATTAGTTATACATAAATAAGTTGAAGAATATTATTGGTAAAGAATACTAAACAAATATGCAAAAAAAATAGTTTAATATTAAAATTTTTAACGGCGATTTTACAGAAATAATTATTTTAGGTAGTTCCCCTTATGATGCAGTTCCACGTATGAGTTTTTAGCTTATAACATATACTGTTTTTTAAGACTCATTAAAATGCAAAGCTTTGTCGTAGGCAGCAAATTAAAAGCAATATTGGTTTTTAAGACGGCAATAACAGCAAGGAAAAACCAAAAAAATTGTTTATAAGAATTGTAACCATGGTACAACTACACAAGGTTAGCTCGTTGCAACAACAAGTACAGCAAGACAAAAACAACAGGCAATTTGTTTTTGTATTTTCTACCGAGACGTCAAAAAAAGAGCAATACTGTGCCTTCAGCAATACTAAATAAAACACAAATTAAAAAAAAAAAAGCAAAACACGTGAAGGAAAAAATTGCGCGAACCAACTAAATGTAAACAAACATGAAACATTTTTGACATTTGGGGCTTTACTGGGGGTAAGCAGCTGACAAACATCTGGGCCAACGAGTCTACCTTGTGTAGGTAGTCTGTTTTGTTGAATGAAAATGTAACCTACGATTGAAAAGAAAATTTGAAGCTGGGCGATAAGAAATTTTGCTTTGTTCTTCTGCCGACGTTATTGCAAATTTTTTTCTTTGGTTTTGGTTTAGACTTGGGGTAAGTGTGACCAGATCTTGAAAATTATTACAGCTAAATCTGGCATTAGATAGTCCCCTTTTACAAAGTGGCAAGTGGAAGGCAGACAGACGAAGTTTGATGGCGAGGGGTTGTAGAGGTAGAGAGTGTAGTACATGACTATCTGTACTAGACATTTTTCGTGTTTCTCTTTTAATGTTCGCAATTTTCATGTTGTTGCTTCATATCATTTTTCTCACACCAATGTAATTTTATATATCATTGCCTGTTAAATGTTCGTCTCCGTCAACAGCGAAAAAGAACGAAAAAAAGAAACGAATAATTTCTGTCTGTCTATTAATTTCGCGATTGTAAAAGGTTTACATAGGTAAGTTCAAAAGAGAATAAGAAAAATGTCTGCCTTTCAATTTCAACATTGTAAATTGGGACATATGGCCAAAAAATGCTAAAAATTATTTAAAAATGCTAAAAGTGTTACCAGTATGAAATTTTATTCAAAACTATAAACATTTTAGTGACTTATTTATTAACGAAATAGAAATAATTGGTTATTTTTCAACAGGAGGGTAAATTTTGGTAAAGCATCTGATAAATATGTAGCACATGTAGTTGAGACTAAATTTTTAATTCTTTGTACTTTTATAACGTAATATCAAAGGGCAAATAATATTTACAATCGATTTCTCTATTCTATTTTTTTAACAAGATGTTTCTTAACATAAGAATTATAAATACATAATGCTAAAAAAGGCTAAAAACATTTTCTAAAAATACAAAATAAAATGACAAATAAAAATGTGGCATGTGTAAACAGAAAACCAAATGGCATGAGATTCGACTATTTCGAACACTTTTTTGTTGATAATATGAATAGAACCAAGGTTAATTTATAGCAGGTAGTCTCGGAAAGCCTGCGATTATTTTTTTATTTGTTTGTTTTGTGATACAAACTGTCAAATGTTGTTTATGTTTTTTTCAACACGTGTTAAATTTCTAGCTTAAAAAGTAAACAATTTTTTTTAATCAAAGTAAAAAAGTGATCAAATTAAAATGAAAATCAAAGTGATTTATAATAAATAACAATATAAATAACAAAAAGTTTAATAAATGATAACAAACAAAATGAATCTATTCTCGTTTAATGGCGTTTTTTCTTGTTTGTTTTTCATTTGTCTGTTATCAACCCCTTTGCTGTTTGACAGTTCGTATCACATAACAACAATAAAAAGCCCTGTTGTTTGTTTTATTGTGCAATTGTTGTAATCTCGCGGCTACCAGCTATAAATATAGTACCTCGGTATAGAACAGTGGCATGCCACTACTTGCATGTGTAAAGGCAACGTTTGAAACACGTTGCGAAACAGGAAAAATGTACTATCATCCCCAATTTTGATAACAATTATCGTTAGTTTATCTGAACTAGCTCTCAAAAAAATTTAAGCAAAGAAAAAAATAAAATAAAAATTCATTTTAAATAAAACAAATAAAAAAAACAAATTATTAAATAAAAATATTAATAAAAGTATTAAATAATATATTTTTAATTTTTATTTACATTTTAATCTTTTTTAAATAGAATCACACTAACAGCACAAACAAATGTTTAAATGAAACAATAATGAATCGTATGAACAGCATGTTTGACAATCTAGTTTCAGAGAGCGAAACAAGTGCTTGAAGGGCGTAATAAACCACACAAATTGCTAGGCAAACATGCACTTTGTTTATGCTCATGTTTGCCAATAAACAGCACAATCATATTTCATACAACCATACATTTTTAATTTTTGTTTTTTTTTCAATGAATGCAGACGACAATTGTGTGCGGCAATTTTACTCGCTATTTGTTTAAAACGGAGAAGAAATATAAAAGAAGGAAAAAGAATTTGGAGTAGAGTGCTCTAGGCAACGAGCTGATTTGGGGAAACAATGCTGCGAAAAAAAATAGAATTTACGGTTAAAAATGATTTTATTGCTTCTTCTTCTTCTTCTACGTCTTTACTCTACAAAGTTTTCGCTGAAATGATTACTATTAGCACTATACACCACAAAAAGTTCGACAAATATTCAAAATTTTTAGTATTTCTGCAAACAACACAAAATATTTGTACAAACGTAAAATTGTGACGTTTGCCAAGATATTTGTGTGGTTTATTATGGCCTTTATTTACTCGTTTAAACATAGCATAAGAACGAAATGAATTTATTTCCCCAAACGTTTCATTTCACTACAATCTGGTAGCAACACTATGACTTATAGCATTTAAAAATATCTGGCATCTCTGAGAGTAACAACCGGTTACATTTAGTTCATCACTAATGTCGTCGAAATTGATGATTATTTTTTGGAGGATTTTCATTTTAACATAAAAAAAATTTCTTAGAATTTAATTTTGAAATTAATCATATTAATAAAAATTATACAAATGTTTTCCTAAATAATATCAAAGTTTAAAAGTGTAGTGCGTATTTTGAGGAATAAAACCTCTCCCTAGGCAAAAAATTTTTTTTAACATATTTTTAGCAATCGTAGCAAAGAATAAAGCCACAAAAGCGCAGGAAAAGGGAATAAAAATTTATTTGAAAGGTAGCAGAATGAGTTCGTCAACTTCAAGCCGCAAAGAAACGGAAAGGACCAAACTAATACTGGAAAAATGTCAAACCTTATTAACCCAAATGCTAAGAGATGAGGACAACAAATACTGTGTAGATTGTGATGCCAAGGGTGAGTCAAAAATTCCAAAAAAGTGTCTACGATATTGTTTCAATCATTGCTGGTAATACATTTTTTTCTATCATTTTTGGAAGTCGTATTGTCTTCCACCAGATTTGTTTGTTTGTATAGTATATAAGTATTAAAAGGGAGAGGTGTTTGTGGTAGGGGGCGTTGTGTGCGTGTGCGTTAACCATCAAAATCAGGTATAGTAGTATTTGGTGACCAACCAACTAACAAAACTATTGCATGATAAATAATAGACAAGTGAACGCCAAATATTGACAAAAAGGTATTCCGTCTAAAGTAAATGTATGCATATCTTCACGTATGTTTGTACTTGTTTACAGTACCTAGGAATAAAGACGTTTGTTTTTAGATTAGTTTTTGATTTGATTTTTTTTTATCATTTTACGTTCCGCTATCAAAATTTGATGACGTTTATCTAACTTTAACGTGATGCCCAAAGAGGTGCGTCATAATACCATTCGTGACTTTTAATTCGATCGCCTCTTGTAATTATTTATCCAAAAAAAATTCTGAACTTATTTTGTTATGGTTTTTTTTCTGATAAAAACAGAGAAATTGACATGTTGTTGCTAGCTACAGCCATAAATAATTGTTTTAATAAATATTTTATTTAAGTATTTATCATCTATACAAGCACAAGTACATATTTCTATAAGTGTTTATCATTTATATTATAATTTTGTTTTGGTGGGTACTTTTATCTTTTATTTATTTATTTATTTTCTTTAGAAGAAAAGATTTAAAAAGTATAAATTACTCTCTGGCGGTTTTAGTAAAAAAATGAACGCTTAATATTCAAGAAATTTTTTATAACCACACCACAATAGTGGAGTGGGTATTATGCATTTGTGCTGATGTTTGTAATAGCTTGAAATATTGTCCTACCAAATAGACCTTTAAGTATACCGATAGGCTCAGAATAACTTTCTGAATCGAACTAACGATTTTCGTCCGACTGGCTGGCTGTCCATGTTAACCTTGTGTGCAAAGAACAGGTCGCAATTTTGGATGAAATTTAGTACATAGTATCTAATTGGCAGAAGGACCAATGCTATAAATGGGCCAAAAATTTCACATTGCTCCCATAGAGGCTTCTTTCCGGAACAGGGTCTTTATGGACATATACCACCTTTTTAATTGCGTATTTAGATTAAATTTGATACAAACTAATTTTATTGAAATCAAATTCATCTTGCAAAATTTTATTGGAATCAGTCCATATTTGACCATAGCTCCAATTTAAATATTACTCCGGAAAATAGTTTTTTATGCCATAACTTCCATATAAATGTTGGTATTCACATAAAAATTTATGATAATAACTTTTAAGATAGCTACTATGTCATGACATGGTAGGTCCAAAATTAACCATAGGTCCCATATAAACCTCCATCCTAAAATCTCATATAAATGAAGATATCTGAATAATATTCGGCACAAAGAACTTTTACATAAATCTTAACCTTATAACATAATTTTGTTTGGGCGGGTCGGGTCAATGATTGCCCATGGTTTTTAAATAGGGTACATTAGCACCACTTGTTTTTATATACTGTGGTGTAGGGTGTTATAAAATCGGGTTTGACCTACTATACATACTTGCTTGCTTGTTTTGAAATTGTTCGGCAAACTAACTTGCTTTTAACTAAATAACAAAAGTATCTTGATAAATTTCCCTTAATATATTCACCAATACCGATGAAAGCAACATTTCGAGGGAAAAACTGTTCACATAATATTCACTATAGGCTCGATTGATTATCTCTCACCCATTACTCTACTTGTTAGCCGATATGCAGCATATAATTTATTCACATAGTTATACAAAACAAGTTAACATGTATGGAAACTATAGGAGCCCTGTACATTTATTCAGGCTAAGGCCTAAGCTATTAAAATGATGAAATATCGAGATTACATACATATATGAGTAGAGAATAAAACTGTGTTGAACTGGTCTGTCAAATGTCTAAGATATCTAAACAAATTGCCGTAAATAACACTCAAATATGTCGGGGAAACTAATGCAGACCACTTTTAGATGGCCTTTTAAACCACATTTATGATCTCCAGACAATATGACCACAATATAATTGCATTAGCATAATTACAATTCTGGGGGCTAATTATGGCTGTCGCCATCGAATACTTTTGTGATTAGAAAGAAATTTTACTTCTAATTCTTTCAGTCCATACTGAACGAATCGAAATTATTTCTTCAGTGTTGTGAAAACTCAATATAAGCGTTTGAAAAACATATTTTGATTTCTAGATTATTATCTCAGTTTTCAAAGTACATGAAATTATTATCGAGTAATGTTTTGGATTTTTAACTTGTCTTTTCAAATATTCTTTGATTTCAGCAACAAAATTACCACCATTAAAGCTTCGAAATAAGAACTGAAATTTTTATATTTTAATTCATTGATAAACTAATTATTTATGTAAATAGATCTCATGAATTGGATTTCATTTTTGTTCAAGGCACATTTAACAGAAAAGACTCATTAGTGAGAGCAATTATAGCAAATTGTCAAATTTCGAATGTATGAGCCAAAATATGTGAATGTATGGGTTAAATTGTTTTTGTTTTACATCGAGACAGTTTTAACCATGGTGGAATAAGTTTATTTCATCATGGTTTTAACAATTCAAATTTTTTTCTAATGCTCTCCCAAAAGAGTCTAACTTATTAAATGTTCCTTGTTTACACCGTTTTATATTTAGCGGGAATTCCCGAGAAATTGAGAAAAAATCCCGTTTTTCTAGGAAATTCAAAATCCGGGAAAAGGAAAACTATAGTGTCTGCTTTAATATCCTATTTATTATGAAATAATACTTTATTTGTTTAAAATGTTTAAATTACTAATTAAACTAATCTTTACTTTTTCAGGACCACGTTGGGCTTCATGGAATTTAGGTGTTTTTCTGTGCATACGTTGTGCCGGCATTCATCGTAATCTCGGCGTACATATATCACGTGTAAAATCGGTAAATTTAGATACATGGACACCCGAACAGGTAATATCCCTCCAGCTAATGGGAAATTCTAGAGCAAGAGCCGTTTACGAAGCTCAGTTGCCCGATGGTTTTCGACGTCCACAAACTGATACCGCTTTGGAATCTTTCATACGTGCCAAATATGAGCATAAGAAATACTTGGCTCGTGAATGGGTGCCACCACTACCTCCTATGGTTGATTGGACCAAGGAAATCGATGAAGAACTGGAGAGGCAAAAGCGTAAAAAGAAAGCTGCCCAGGCAAATACAGCTTTAGGTATTGGCGTCATTACGGGTAGTTCTGCGGGACAAGACAAAAATTCTTCAATAACAACGTCAAAATCGTCTCCCCTACCAGCGCCTTTACCTAAACCGAAACCAGGGCAAACTGGTAGTAGTCCTAAAATTCAACGTATTTCTACCAGTTCTACGGGAGCTGAAAGCAATCATAGCAATGATCTATTAGGTTTGGCTTCTCCTACGAAGCCAGTTCAACCATCGATGTCCGGAAGCCAGTCGTCGAATATTAGTGACTTACAAAATGATACGTTTAGTTGTTTCTTGAGTGCTACACCGGCTGTAAATGATACCCAGCAATTGACCAACAATGCAAACTCGCAAAACTCATTGGCCAAAGAGGAAGAAGACTTTTTTAATCAGGGCTCATTGAATAGCTCAGGCGACAAAGACAAATCAGGAAAGTTAACGAAAGATAGTATACTTGCATTATACGGACAGGCCCCGCCTAATCCAACGCCGGCCATGAATTTTATGCAACAACAGCAGGTAAATCAACAGACTGCAATGTTTGGTGCCACAGGAGCATTTACAGGCATGGCTCCTGGAGGTTTCATGGGTGCAGGAGGGCCAGCAAACAATCAGCAACAGCAATTTATGACTCCACCCAATTCAGCCAGTATGTATAATGCCCCCGTAATGACAGCCCCAGCCGCTTTTACCGCCTCGGGTATGTCGGCCATGCATATGGGCGGTGTTGCCGCCAGTGCTAATGCTGGGTTCGCTGCCCAATTTCCTATGCAAACTGGTTTTCCACAAACCCAAGCGATAGGTGGCATAATGGCTACAGGTCAACCTGCTGCTAGCAATCTCATGCATTCGCATAATCAAAGTCTTATGACTAGTTTAGCTCCAAACAATGCACCACTCATGTTTCCCGGCATGGCACCCATCATGCAAAACCAAACAACTTTCAATCATCATCAAGGTTTAATAGGTGGATTTCCTACAGTCGCAATGGGCACAAATAGTGCCCCAGTTAACAATACTGCGACATCAAGTCTACAGCAACAATTTGGAAATCTTAATATCGGCAATGTATGGCAATAAATTTTTAGATTTTATAAATTAACAAATTCTTAATACAATATCTTTCCAAATACTTAACAACTTGCCGTCAAAATGAAAAACAATGACTATCCGCAACAAACAAAATCCAATTTCCTTTCCTTAAATCTTCGCCTCACCCTGGTAAAGGTTGAGTTGAAATTAGTAATGTTTTGTTTATTCTTATTATTTTATTGTGAAGTATTTTTTAAACAATATTTTTTTTGCAAAATATTAGCAATTTACTTAAAGGTTTAATTAGTCTTCAGGGCTCTTACACAGCACTTAACTGCCCCTCTACATCTCCTCTTTAAATAAAGTAGTATGAAATACTTGTTTATTATTCTTTAATTTAAAAGAAATATTTATTATGTATTCCATTATTTAGTTTTGATTTGTGAAAATAAAACATAAAAACTAACGTCTTTTATCCTCTTTTTAAACAAAACTTAAGAAACTTAATACATAATCTTGTAAAGGTTTAATTAATTTAATTAAATATAAACTAAATACAAAATTAAGTAAAATTTTAGCTTATACGAGAAAGAAAATAAGTAAAGAGCGTGCTATTATCTATCACTCTTAAAAAGAAAAAAACTTTTAAAAATTTCTTAATGAAATGATAAAAAATTATATATGTTTTAATTTTTCAAGCAAGATTATTATTAAAAAAAATAAAAATGTATGAGAAAAATTAATATACATAATAGTTATTAAATAAAAACATTTAAAAATAAAACAGTGACGTGTTTTACTTAAATATTTTGAGTAGCTATCTCGAGTTAATTTGAGGTGACAAAAATAAAAGTGAATAGTTCCTGTTTTTCAATATGGCAGGTAATTTTAGTAATTTTACGCATTTATCAACAGTTTTTCAATTCATTTCATTAATTACACTAATTGGAAGCTAATGAAATAAACTATGAATCGATAATGTTTTTGTAGAAACAAATTGATTTTGTATCATTTTTTTACATTTTACTAAAGGCGTTACCATATGGTAATCGTGGGTCGTCTGGGGTAAAATTTTTTGCGTTTCATGCAGATGTAAACCAACTTACTGATATACCAACTGCTATTTACACCAATCTTCCTTTAGATGGCAACATATATGGCGAAGATGATGCTGAAGATAAATGGTGCATCCCAGATAATGTTTGCCGCGCTCATCTAAAAGGCTATTTGACGAACTTCTAAATTTACCAGAAGAATCCTCGCTCGATTGTTGAGTATGAAGCCAAGGTTGGAAAATGTACGGCTCTTCAGGATCGTATGATCGATGATTTAAATGACATATTAAGGTCGCCGCCATTTTCATTTTATTTTGATAACCTGTTTACCAGTTGGCTTATATGAAGTAATGCGGATATAATGCTACAGGTACAATCCCCGAAAATCGTATTCCGGAAAGCTGTCAACTGGTGCATAAAAAACTTAAAGTTTATGGAAAGAGGGTACTCGGAATAAGTTTCGATAAAAAGCACTGGTATTCATTTGTTGAAATGGAAGGATAATAACACTGATTGCATGTTATCTACCAGCTTCGGTGAAAATCCGAAATCGATGGAGCAGCCTTATTCAAAGGCAAGTGGAGCCAAAATAAATGTACCCCGTCCTTTTGCCATCACGGAATAAAACAAATATATAGTGAAGTAGATTTAAGCAAAATATGGCCCAATACCGCATCGCATACAGAGGGAAAAAGTGGCGGGGTAGCATTTTTATCGAAAAACCAAACCGACAATGCTAAAACTCGAATTTAGATGGCAGTATACTTCTGTAAACATTACAAAAGCCAAATCATTTCGTACGATGACCTCCCACAGATATGCGCAACAACCAGGTCGAGTTGAGCACACTCTTCGTTATGATCAGAGCATTTTGTAATACCATCCAATCGTCGGCATTGTGCCGGTGAACGGATCGAAGTTAACATACGAACAGCATGAATAAAATGCAACGTGGGACTTTGCGTAAAGTGTTTTGCCAATTATCATACCAAACCAAGATTTATTTCTGTTAAACGTAAATATACATATGTATATTCCTTTTTTTTCATAAATTTAATTTTTTCTTACTTATAATTTCAATAACATTGTTTGAAAACAGCTATTTGTGTGAATCTTCATTATCATTAAAAACTTGTACCCTAGGCGACCAAGGGTTACCATATGGTAACGTTAGTTTTAGCGTTTTCCGGAAAAGCGTAGCAATGCATTGAAAATTTAGCTTTAAGGCCATGTCAGATAAAACTTTTGCTTCGCGTTGCGTTACCGATTCGCTTTGACATCTAAGATAAAATATACATACTTATACGAAACATGTCACATAAAGTACTTTCAAAGCGGAGCGAAGCAAAAAGTTAGCCAACTCTCATCTTTTTGCGCGCTTTGACAATTGGCTAGTATAATTTTCTTTTTTTTAAATTTTTTTTGCCAAATTCAATTCCAAAAAACCGTCCAATTAATTTTTTAACTTTTATTTTTGTAACAAATAATTAAATGTACAAATTACCAACCGCTTTTATAAGTAAACAAACAATGCGTGAGTGTTGTCAAAGTTTTTATTGTGGCATACACCTTTTGCTTTGCGTTTTTCTGCCGAAGGTAGAAACGTCACGCAAAGCGACAAAGTTGTATCTGACACGGCCTTTATATTCATTCTCAGGAGCTCGATTAACATAAGTATGCAGATTTTCAACAAAATATAAGACAAAAAAGTTCTGGGGACTACCGGGTTAACTTACCATTTCCACCTAGGCGAATTTAAAAAGGTGAATGCAACTCGTCAGCCGCTCATCAGCTCTGTCCAGGGCGAATTCAAAATACAATTCTCAAACGTCAAAAAGTCTTGTTTATGTTTTGCGCCAAAGTAACACCCAGTCTACAACTGACATCAAATGCTTAACATTAACACTAATATAATGTCAGTGTTAAGTATAGACTCATCATGTTAGAGGTTTTCTCATGTAATAGCACGGTTGATAATGCAAATGTTTTAACAACGCTTTTATAACAGCAAATCATGTCTGTTGTAGACGTGGAGTAACACTACGTCTTCAAGCGCTATCGACTTGAACAGGACATGAACATAAAGCCGGCAGAGTAACGGTATTAATTAGTTCATGTCTTGTATGTGGCGAATACATGTTGATGTTCATGTTCTGATTTACCACAATTGTTTTTGTTGTGCGTTTAGTTGCAGAAAGAAAATGACATTGTAGGTGACCATCATGGCGAACATGGCTTCTTAGACATATGTTTAGCCAACGATGGCAGCACATGAACGAAATATGAACATTAAGAGTCTACACGTGCAGAATTCATGTGCGACATGATGTTCTTACCAAGTTGTTGGATAGTGGAGACGGGTAGTAACCGAAAAAATCTCTGAGAAAAATATCTGCATGGGTCAGTACTATTAGTGGCTCGGTAGGCTAGCTGGTAGTGAGCTAGTCTATCAGTACCGGGGTTGCGGGTTCGATTCCCGCCAGAGAATCTGGTCTCCTGCAGACAAGCGAAAAGCTTCGGGGGATTTAGTGTAGGAATAATAAATAAATAAAAAAAAAAGTTGTTTTTGACAAGCAATTAAATTGCAAAAAAAATACATGTGGCTTTTTGTAGTTGTAAAGTTGCACTTACCTTTTTAAATACGCCTTGATTTCCACCATAAAAATGCATGTCGTTTTTTGTTTTTGTAGAACTGAGGCGAGGCGAATTAAAAAAGGTAAGTCCAACTCTACAACTACAAAAGGCCACAATGTGTGTCCGCCACATGTATTTTTTTTTTTTTTTGCAATTTAATTGCTTGTTATTTGCGGTTATTTTGGGGCAAGACATTAACAAAAGTATTTTTTGACGTTTGGGAATTCTATTTTGAATTCGCCGTGGATACAGCTGATGAACGGCTGACGAGTTCCACTTATTTTTAAATTCGTCTTGAGCTGAGGTCACTTTAGAACTGCGATCGGCAACCTATACTATTACATTTTGCGATTGTATGAGTTGTATGTATTTTACATATGTAAAGAGCATAAAAGAGAAAAGAGAAAACGCGGCACCCTGATTTTGCCGCTAAAGTTTAGAAGTACATTCCGAGCAAGGCGAATTCACTAGAAGGTGAGATCAACTCTACCACAACATTTCTTTTGTGGTCCGATGTTTAAAAATATTTCTAGTAAAAAAACCTTTGCTTGCATAAAAACCAGTTTGTATACAAACTTTGACAAATCAACCACCGAAAAAAATAACAATATGTTGACTTGACCCCACCTTCTAGTGAATTCGACTTGATTCTGACTCCAATTTTAAAAATGAAATAAGACCCCAAGTCAGGGATGATGAAGTTAGTACAATGGTACTATTTCAGTACTGTTAGCATTGCAAAGGTACTGCAATACTCCAATGACATCTTTAGAACAACTGTAAAATTGCAAACGCTTTACATGGGGTCTTCAACTAAGATAATATCTGATATAGGCATTTCCTCCGAATGGTCAACCAGAATGGAAAAATAAAATGTTGATAATCATCGTGTTTTATTGTTTATAATTATAAAAAAAGTATATGTTTTTATAAAAGAATGGTATATACATATGCTATGCTATGATATCTCAGCTGTTTTACTTGAGGACATTGGGCTGGGAGCTGGAAAATTTATTTATTTCATTAAATGTAATATAAAAAGCCACTCTTGGCCAATTAAAATATATATTACAAAGCAGTTTGCCTGAATACAGTAATAAAATATCTAATAATAAAAAATTATTTTAAAAATAAGCACTTATATACATAAATAGAAAATAAAAATTAAATTTATTAATTAAATTAACCCTCAAAGCGATTTACTCTTTTGGTTCCCCAACCAATAAAAAGGAAAACACAGAAAAGATCCCAACAGTGTAAAAATCGTAAAAATATATATCCGTTTAATATACACTTGTAAATGTATATTTAATACACAAACAAATATATATGTATATAAACAAATGATTATTTATTTAAATAAATAAGTTAAATGTCCATTGAACAAAACGGTAAGTCTGTTCAGTTTAACGTCCAAAGAAATAGCTTTAAAGTTGATTACAAAGTATTCTATTAAGTTTTAGGCGGAAACAAATGATTATTTATTTAAATAAATAAGTTAAATGTCCATTGAACAAAACGGTAAGTCTGTTCAGTTTAACGTCCAAAGAAATAGCTTTAAAGTTGATTACAAAGTATTCTATTAAGTTTTAGGCGGAATGCATTGTTAATATTTTCTTTTCAAGCTACTTCTAAAGACGTTTTGATATTTAATTATTTGACATGCAAAACAATTTTTTATGGTTGCATTCTTTCTTTAAAATCTCTTTATTACAATCAATTAAGAACCAACGTTGCAGAATTAGCGCCTTTTAAGAGATAAAAAGAAGTTTTCGTTGCAAAAGGAGCTCATACAAGCCATAAAGAGCTTTTAAATATGTCGTATGTAGACTTTTGGTCTACATTTTTTGTAAAGATCGTTGATCCTGGGAAACAAAAGTTTTAAAAAATGTCATTGTATTTTTTGAACCAATTAAAAACTATTGAAAATATGAAATCGTATGTAGAGTTTAGCGACTAAGAGCATAGTATACAACTAAGAGCATAGTATGCCAACTCGAGGGAGCATGCTCAATTATAGTTCATCCCTCACACATATAGGTTCTGTGTGAATTCAACACATATAAAAACAACAAAAATTTTAAATTTTTTATTCAATGAAAAGCACAGAACTGATGTGAAAAGTTAACAAGAGAATGAAAAAAATATTTTTATGGTACAATTAATAAGGTGACCCAAGTTCTACAACAAGGCAAAAATTACATGTATTAGGTGGGATCCCGTACTCAACGTTGGGAGCCCGCGGGATCACAATCTCACCGAAAACTGTTGTTCTCGACTCAAAAGTTGGTAAAGTGAGAGCGTTTTGAAACAAACAATCTTAGACCCAATTTACATTAAACGATTTTTGTCGTTGCGATTCTTATCTTATAGGCGAGAGAGGTGAGAGGTATTAAAAGGGGTACACAAGCGAGTGTAGTCATCGATTCGTTTTGTTCTTTCATTCGTAGTGTCAAATTATATGTATACACAAGAAGTTGTAACGACAAAAATCGTACAATGTGAATATAAGACCGACTTCAAAGAAGAAACGACAATAATCGCAACGACAAAAATCGTATAATGTAAATTGGGACTTACTTTTTCTTTGGGCAGATTGCTAAAATTGTCAAGCAATCAGCTGTGTCAAAAAAATAAACAATAAAAAACTTCAAACAAGTATTACCAGCAGAACTAAAATACAATAATAATAATACTACAATAATATTAATAAAATAAACAATAGAAAACGTTATCTATTTATTTAAGACACTTTTTGTTAACAAGCCAACAACAATATTTTTAAACCATTGTGAAATATTAGGACATTTTGACAATATGACATGTTAGGATACCTTGTGAATTGACTAATTGTTCATCATAATATAGTACAATTTTAATAAATGGTTTTTGAAAAATATTCCCATAAACATCGTTTAAAACTACAGTCAATTAGAAAACAACTAAAACATCGCAAAGAAAAGTAAATAATATACACTTGTAAATTTCTTCACTCTTTATATATTTCAAAAAAATTGCAAATTTCTCTTTAACAATTTTAAAATTTGTTTTAAAAATCTGGTAGCCCATAAACAGTTTTTTTTTTAGCGATTGCTACATCTGGCTGTTTATTATCCCCCTTTTTGCTCCCCTTTTATAATTTGTTGTTTTATACACATACAATTTATTTTTTTGTGATTAATGACGATTTTATAGGTGAGTTAATAAATAATTCAAATTACTAACGTGTACTTTTATTTAAACACAACACTAAACTACATTTGTTTTAGAGAACAATTGAAATAATCGATTGTAAAATATTCATTAACAGCTTCGTGATGAGTGGAAAAGAAGAAAATAACGTGAATGATCTTAAAGAAACTGCGGAAGCAAACACTTCGTCATCATCAAAAACAACATCTTCGATATCAAAACCAGCAGATGGGGCTGAAGCTACACAGCCCAGGGACATAACCACGAAGGAGGCTTATTTTGCCAGTCTCAATGAGTGGGTAAAACATGCAAACATTTCTCAAAATGCCATGGCCATGTTTCCGTGGTATTTTATGAGTTCCTACCCACAATTATTTTCGCAACCAGCACCTGGCAATTTTTTGCCTGTCATAGGTTTACAGATGCCGGCCACAAATGCACCAACACACAATGCTCATCAGCCCATAAATGGTAACAATATGAATGCTCCTTTTAATGCTGCAGCAGTTGGCGGCTTTAATGGTTTTGGATTAAGGCTAATAAACGATCAGGCCCAGGCTGAAATAATTAATCGTAACGGTGGCTATGAGTATGTAGTTGCTCCATTTTGGAAAAGAGCTGTAGCCGAGGTAATTGATATGCTCATTATGTTGTGTCTTAAAATTGTTGTAATCTTTGTGGTGACAAATGTTTTTGGTTACAATCTAATGATGGACATGGATAAAGACGTTTTAAACAAGGCTATGGATAATGAAGACTTTGCTGGTGCTCTACTATATTCTATGGACTTTTTAGCCTTCTCCTCGGATCTTTTAGCCTTTGAAGTAGCCACCAAATTGTTTGTATGTCTATATGAGGCCGTATTAACAACATATTTTAATGGTGCCTCGGTAGGCAAACATGTTATGGGCTTGAGCATAAAATACGTAGAGGCCATGATGCCATTGCCCAATAATAATATGCCTGCCCTACCAGTACCTCAAATTCAATTAGGCTTCCAGGCGGCTCGTGTACAAATGCGAGCTCTACTCTTCCCCGCTGAAACGCCAAATTTTCAAAGAGCCTTTGTACGGGCCGTAGCCAAAAATGTCATCTTAAGTCTATTGTTTCCCATGTTTTTCCTAATGGTTTTCTTTAAAAATAATCGTACAGCTTACGATATAATGACAAAAACTATTGTGGTTGAGACATCTAGTCAGCCAATGGTATTAAGAAGACATCCACAACAACAACAGTAACATTAATAAATCAATTTTTGTAGAGGAGATTGTTAATTGATTTTTATGGTAAAAAAGTTCATTTTATATTCATGAATCTTCTTTAATTCACTTGCCATAATCATTTTAAATGCATGAATTATAGAATTATATATAGAAGTGTTTGTAATAATTTAGTAAATAAAACATGAACTGTTTATTGAAAAAATTAATATAAAATTATCATATCGGGGAAAAAAGTTTAAGGAGAATCTTGTCGATCGAGTATAAATGGTTATTGCAAACTGCCCACACATTTTGAAACTTTTCATTTATTTAATTATGAGTAAAAATTAACTGGGTATTTTGCCATTTCAGATTTTTACAATTGAATTTAATTAATAAATATGGGAGAAGTAAAAAACTGCCAAAAAGTATATTTTTCACGATTGCGTTCATTAACATACCATCTTAAGTGCCCAAGGCGTCATCTGCTCCATCAACTAGCTGTCTCAATTAACCAGTCAACACTACCTGTCTCAAAATTTCAGATCGCTCTGCTACAACGATTATTTTAAATTCATGGCATTTATGACGCTAGAAATCTAAAGTTTCTTATAAAATTAAAAAGTACGTTTCCACTCGATCTTTTTATTATTTAATTTTTCATTTTAGTAAACAGAAATATTCTATTTAACTTGAACATTTTTCAAAGATTGTGCCACTACATTACCTTTTCCGGGCACATGTAAAGCGGCACCGTTGTAACATGCTACCAAAGCATCATTTGTTTTCAACCCAGGTGCACAAGTTTCAAAGATTTTCTTTTTGGGATTCATTTGGGCATCAGGTTGTCTGGGATAACCTTCACAATGCACAAGATCACCAGGTACCGAACCTTCAGGGGGACTTAGAACTTCAACTTTGTTAGGGGTCGAAGCACACATAACCATTGCCTCTGATGTAATTCCACGCATTTTTGCAGGCTTAAGATTGCACATGACAACAACCATACGATTTTGCATTTCTTCAATGGGTACAAATTTTACGAGGCCGGATACAACTGTTCTTGGTTGAAGTTCGCCGCAATCGATTTTTTCCAAATACAAACTGTCTGCATCAGGATGGCGTCCTACGTCAATGATTTTACCAACACGCATATCTAAGCGTCTAACATCTATAGGCAATTCAACAGCGGCAGCGTCTTTACTTTCTACAGCTGGTTTTTCTTTTTTTGGTTTCTTTTCTTTACCAGGTGTTTGGTTAGTTTCTTGTTTAGCTTCGTTGCACTGTTCATTAACTCCACGAACTGGTTCCACTGTGGTTTTGGCATCTGTGCACAAATTACATGCCCCCGGCACTTGTATTTGCTTTTTACCGTTCTTTATTTCCAAAGCTATTAATTGGGCTCTAGCCAACTCCACTTGTTTTTTCAGCTGAGCATTCTCAGTAATAAGATCACGCTTTTTGCGGCTTATA
This sequence comes from Pollenia amentaria, assembly GCA_943735925.1. NCBI lineage: Eukaryota > Metazoa > Arthropoda > Insecta > Diptera > Polleniidae > Pollenia > Pollenia amentaria. Next base: position 32,626,653 of record OX031010.1, on the reverse strand, counting down.
AGCACTCCACGTATGGCTGTCAACTGGAAAATAGATTTTTATTCTAACCCCACTTTTTGTTAATCTTTTAGGTATTGAATAACTCACTTCGTTTTTGAGAGATTCTATTAACTCTTGACTTCTTTTATTATTTTCCACAACTTGTTCTAAATAAACCATTTTATTGTGATTATTTAAAATTCTTGGAAAACTAGAACGTTGCAAAGATATCCCGGTGCCAAAAATACGATTCATGGGATAATAAACAGAAATTACGAAGCAATGATGAAAATTGAGCGATTTTCTTATAAATACAGTTATTGTATATTTTAACGGAGAAGAAATTCTAGCGTTTTGTTTTTTTAAACCTGTAAAACTTTCGGCCAAGGCGAGTTGAATTTGTCTTGCTTTCGGCCTTATTTGTAAACAAGTTTATATACTCGGACTCGGGAAGATCTATGGTTCCAAAAATGGGTATTTAAAAAAAAAAATTTATATATTTTATCTGTACCTATTTTTCCGAGTTTTTCAGAAAATGTGTTCCACTAAAGACTCCGATCTTTCGACATATAAGATGCATCCATAGGTAGTACGCCCTAAAATTTAAGTTTTTATAAAAATTTTGATGTTTTTTATCCCATATATGATTCAATAAATAAATACTGAGAAAAAAATATTAGTCAATATTTGTGTTTTCTTAAAAATTGTGAACTGGACATTCATTGTGTGATTCTTAAGTGCTGGTTCACACTGTTGAAGATTTATCCGCCAATACTTGAGCATTTAGGAGAGAAGGGAAAAGAGAACGACATTTCTTTTAGTCTCTCTCCTAAAAACTCAAGACTTGACTGCTAAGACTTGAAGAGTGTGAACCAGCACTTATAATATCCATATTTTTCATTACTGTGTTTATTAAACTTCGTACAGTCGGTGGTCAGATCTAACAATAATGTACGATCTGGCAACGTGCTGACAATATACTGCCAAAGAAAAAGTGCCATCAAAAGTAAATTGTCAGTTCGACGATTTTAAGACAGTCACACAATTTCATTGCTAGACAACTGTCTGACAATAAATTTATCTGACAAAAATTTTCAGTTCACATGGTTGTCAGATAATTGCCAGATCTGTTAGACATTGTATGAAAACGAAAATTGCATGTATATTTGTAAATTGGAAAAGTGGAAATATTGTTATTGAAAGCAATAGCAAGAATTTTAACTTTCTGATGTTGTTTTAAATAAGTTTCATTGATGTTTATTAAAATTAATTTTAATATTGCAATATGAATTTTTTTTGTTTTGTCTTTTTACTCATGCATATCAGGGATGGGAAATATGGAAAAGTTTTACTTATTTTGTTATAAAAAAAATTCGTAATTAATAAAAAAAAAGTCTGTTTCTAACTACATATATCAAGAGGTGAGCCAAAAAATATAAAATTGGTACCGTCATACTCTTAAAACTACGTGTTGTTATTGAAGTTGGTACAAAATCCGGAATCCCATTTCCACGTATGTATTTGCAGTTGCCAATAGAAAAAGGTCTGATGCCATTGTTAGATGCATAAACTTCGCACATCTGAAAAATAAGCTTCCAACGTCTTAAGCTACTTATTAAATATTTGACCACATAAGCATAACCACTAATTTTGTTAATATTTAGTAAGATTTAACATGGTCTTAATATCAAAAATAAAACTAATTGTACTGCCAGACACAGCAGATAACTGTTCTTTGTATGATGTAGTATTATATTCAAAATAAATATTGCAGTTAAAGGGAATTATATTTTAGTTTGCCTGGTGATTACGTGTTTTTCGTCAAATATTTACCAAGTGGTAACGTAACTTAACAGTGATCTGACAATGGCAATGAAGAGTGCTCACACGATAGATATATAGATAGATATATGTAGAAGGTCATACGTACCGCGACCCAGAGGATCTTTTGTGCAGCCTATGTATCTCACCAAGTGAGGTTCATGCTGCGTGTAAATCCTGCCCGATGAAAGACTATAGATTTCACTTGGGCTCAGTATTAACTCCCGAAAATGTCCGCCTGGAAGTCCCTAAGGCGGGACAGCAACAGCAAAGGAGATGTTCCGACGTTTCGTCATCCACCTCACAGAATTGCATATCTTGGTACTAACATTACTCAGTGCCCCGTAAATAGGCAAACCAGTAGTCTTAGTTTCTCCTTCACAAGCAAAAGTAGACTACCTGTTCTGCTATGGGACAGAGTCCCGAACCTCTTGGACTGTCTTATCCAGAAATGGACCTCCATGTGCGCAGGAATTAACGTTTGAACCATATTTGCAGCGTCCCGTTAATGTTACACCGACGAAAGGCTCAGGGCCTATAATTGGGCGAAGAACACCTCTGTTTGCCAAGCAGGAGCCCTTTCATTGCCCCCATGGCCGGGTACCTAACACAAATTCAACTCATTGTGTTTCCCTCGTTTAGAGATGCAAACCAGTCCATGACCAACCTGGACTTCAGCTCTAATGAAGATAGTGCTCTAAGAGCGGTCTGGCTATCCAATATTATAAATATTCTCAAGCCATTTGCCATCCTCCTGAGACATTCCCCAGCGCATATGAGGATAACATAGATCTCCGTCTAGAAGAACGTAGGCTGTTTGCCCATTGCCAAGCGCCCTTGGAAACCCGGGCCCATAATGCCCGCCCAGTATTATGATTCGTCTGTAACGAACCATCGATGAACCTGACCTGGTATGCACATTGGTCCCTATCAGGTATAAGGACATTAACATTTCTATCAAATACCAGACTAGGCAGCATATGACCACCAATCAAGGTAGATGGATCATTCCTAAGGATTTTAAGAATCTACATGTGACCCACAAAGTCACCTAGCTTTCATTCAGCAATGCGCGGCATCCTGCTAGCACACCTGCTGGCGTCATCCTTAACATATATTTGCAGCGGAAGAATGTGCATGATCGATCCTAAAGCCAGAGTGGGGTCAGTGCCAGTGGTCGATACGTAGATCAGACGGTTAACCTTATCGAGTATCACTCTAGCTTTGACCTGTTCGGTTTTAGTCAACCACGCTAGGGTGGCAGCCCCATGTGTTCCCGAAGAGCCTTTGGTAGGCATATATTACCCTTGTTATCCTTTTGGTGACATGGGATAACTGAGCGTAATCCGATTACCGTACCATACAAGGCCAGTTCTTTAAGTCTCAGAATTCTACGTCTGGTAAAAGGTACGAGAGTATATTTCGCGGGATTAATATTAAGCCTCCTTTCCCTGAACCAGCCAAGTGTCAAGTTCAGGTCCTGCTGTATCCCTTCCGAAATAGTTGCGTCATCAAATCCAGTCGCAGATATTACTAGATCCTCTGTGTAGCCATAACTTCGGAAACCCAGGTCTAAGGGTTCTCCAATAGCTCCTCGATGACCAAGGTCCACAGAAGATAGGACGTCACCCTGCGGGCAACCCTTGGTTGCTTCAATGGTCCTCGATGAGCGACATAGATCCAACTTGTTCACCCTGGATACAAGCATTTCCCTTATCCAGTTTCTAATAACAATTGGAACACCTCTCCTTGTAAGACCAAATCTAATTGCGTCATAGGAAATGTTGTCGAAGGGTCCATGTATATTGATGAACGCACACAGAACCTTGCATACAGCGCCTTCTCAATCTTGTCCAAAACGTGATGGATGGCAGTCACCGTAGACCTGCCCGACTGATAGGTAAATTGGAAGCGATGTATCGGAGTTACCGATAGATATTCATCCCTTATGAATTTGTCTATGAGTTTTTCCATGGTTTCTATAAAAAATGAGCTGAGGCTTATTGGTCCGTAAGACTTGGACAATTGTTCAGACTTGCCCCTTGTCTTAGGTGTGAAGACCACTTTAACCTCCGCCATGGCACCGGCACATGATACGCCAGTAAACTGGATCGAACTATCATTGGCATTTGGGAAGTGATGGATTTTCTCCCCTGCTGCTGGCAGGTGATTTGAAGGGACTGCATCCAGCCCAATTTACGCATTTTACATCAAAAATTCTGCCCGCCTACCTTTTATTCCTTTTGGACACCGAGGGCGGCCATGTGGACAATCTTGGTGATGAAAAGGGCAGAGGTCCCGGAACGTTACGTCTGGCTGCTTAAGCGTACAAAGGAGGATGAGAAGGCGCGGAGCGGGACAAGGAATTCTCTGGTGTATCTGGACAAGAAGGCGAAGAGAGATACTTTAACGTTCTCCGCGAGGGACAGGTACCTTCTGAGACGGCACCGACAAAGCGTTGCTAAATTTGAAAGAATTTACGGCCCTGTCAGTACCGTTCTGGGTTGGTCCTCTCCCTGGAGGAAGCAGGTGGATGCAGCTTCCAACCCTGACATTGCTCAGAGAGTAAAGGGCTGGTGGCTTCAACAGCCTGCCGCACGGTAAGTAGCTTGGAGGGTGCTCCCCAATGACCAAGGCGCTCATGAACGAGCTGCGGTGGGCAAAGGAGCGACACCCAAGGTAGTAGTGAACTTTATGAAAATGTCTGGTGCATCATCGGCTGAAGCTCCTAAGGGTCACAACAACAAGAAGACCATTAAGAGAGTCAGATCTGGAGAACAAGAGGGCGAAGAAGTCGACAAACCTGGATAACCATCTTCAGGTGGCCGTCATCGATCGGAATGATCCAGATGGGAGGATCAGCACCTATCTATGGCAGCTTGTTATAGGCTCATCGACGAATTGGCCATATTAAGTGGCAAAGAGGAGGATGTATCCTGCAGACTTGGTTGAGGGAGGGAAGATTGTCAACTGTTGTAACATTACCCAAGACCCTTGGATAAATAATAATAAGGTTTGCGGGTTAAAGGTTAAGGGATACACTCTGTTTGTCCCGTCCACAGAGGACAAGGTAAATCAATTCTATATAATAAACTAGCTTAACCCGGTGCGCTTCGCTACACTGGCATCCTATGGGAGGTATTTCCCCCCCTGCGCCTACCCGCTTTATTTTTATTTTCAAAAGTGTAGTATACCATAAGAGTGACTTTTAGAAAGTTTGAACATTCTCACTATTACAGTTCTTAAGATATGCGATGTTAAACATTGGCGTCCTATGGGGTATTCCTATACCCCCGCTGCTATTTTATTTCAATTCCGGGGCTCAGAAGATTCTACTACAAAAAGTTCAGCAAAATGCGTGCAGCGGCTCTTAAGATATGCGATAATTAATATTGGCATCCTATGGGGGGTACCAATTCCCCTGCCCCTATCGAAAAAATAAGTAGCCTATTTTATTTTCAGGGCTCACGTGATGTTACTGTAAAAATTTCAGGAAAATCGGTTCAGTATAATATTGGCATCCTATGGGGGGTACCAATTCCCCTGCCCCTATCGGAAAAATAAGTAGCCTATTTTATGTTTAGGGCTCACGTGATGTAACTGTAAAAATTTCAGGAAAATCGGTTCAGTATAATATTGGCATCCTATGGGGGGTACCAATTCCCCTGCCCCTATCGAAAAAATAAGTAGCCTATTTTATTTTTAGGGCTCACGTGATGTTACTGTAAAAATTTCAGGAAAATCGGTTCAGTATAATATTGGCATCCTATGGGGGGTACCAATTCCCCTGCCCCTATCGAAAAAATAAGTAGCCTATTTTATTTTTAGGGCTCACGTGATGTTACTGTAAAAATTTCAGGAAAATCGGTTCAGTAGTTTCGGAGTCTATAAAGCGACAAACATACAAACATACAAACATACAAACACACATAATTTCATTTTTATATATATAGATGGGCTCTATTTTTAAATCCTTAATCCATTTTTTGATATTTCGAATATATTAAGAGATATAGATCCCTAAGATTGCCTCATATCTACAATTTAAAAGTTCTCTAAGCATTGTTTTGCTTCATTCGTCACTTTTTGTGCTATGAAAAAATTTTCCATTTAAAAGTATGTTCTATTTAACGACTGTAGACCAAAACATTTTTGTTCCTTGCGGCAAACCAGTAACCACTCGATGATACCCAATGCAATTTCTATTTTGTATTTGCTTAAACAAATCATTTGGCCAACTTGAAAGAAATTTAAGAAAATATATGTATGAAAGTTTAATAAATTATATATAGAGCACAAAATAGGTATGTATTGTTTTAGGTTAATATAAATAACTTTTCATATTGTGGGCAAACAATTATAACGACTTTAAGATTAAATGGAAAACATATGTAGCTACCCAAATTTTTTTTAACAATAACAGCTATCGTGCAGTTTATATTTAAAATATTTTTATTCTGTGCAGTAAACTAGTAACCACCGACGATTTGGTATGTACCAGTAAACGTCTGAGTTTTATATGGCTCTCGACCAGCACGTTGAGGTTTTTCGGTTCTCCACCCGACCTTTCAGACTCGGCAAGTTACTTGCGCAACTCTTGGTGTGTAGATGTCAGTGGTAGGTCGGGGTAAAAAGTACAGACCATGGTCCAATTAGCAGGTCTGCGCAAAACTACAACAATGCAACAATAAATAAAACAACACGCATTTTGTTAAAGATGTCAAACACAAAACATTTGTCTGTGTAAAAAATGGACAATGTCCAAAAAAAATTGTTGTAAAATTCTATTTTTAATTTGATAAGTTCATATAAAACACGTTTAGCTAGAACTTGCACTGCGACATTCACGTTAGACATGTTTTTAAAATGTGAACTGTCTTAACTACTGTCTGAACGCCTACGTCACGAAGACAGAAAGTAGTGTTTTTGGCAACTAATATGTATTTGCTTACTGTATTGCCAGTACTGTCAAATGTAAACGTACTGTTAATTGCTATATTTATATGTTCACACGAAATAGTTGTTAAATGCTATTTTTTAATTTGTTAAGTTCATATAAAATACGTTTAGCTGGAACTTTCACTGCGACATTCATGTTAGACATTTTTTTAAAAATGAACTGTTTAACTACTGTCTTGACGCCTACGTCACGAAGACAGTAAGTAGTGTGTTTGGCAACTAATATGTAGAGTAATATGTAAAGAGCATTATAAACCACACAAATTGCTTGGCTAACATGCATTTTGTTTTTGCTTCTGCTTGCCAATACACAGCACAATCATATTTCGTAAAAACATTAAGTTTTCATTTTTGTTGTGTTTTCAATGAATGCAAACGATTGTGCTGCGGAAATTTTGCTCGCTATTTGTTTAAAACGGAGAAAAAATATATATAAAAAAAAAAAGAATTTGGAGTAAAGAGTGCTCTTAACAACGAGCTGTTTTGAGGGCAAACAATTGTGTTAAAAAAATTAGAACTTACGGCTGACAATTATGTTTTTGCTTCTTCAATTACGTCTTTACTCTGCAAAGTTTTCGCAGAAGTTATTACTTTTAGAACTAGACACTACAAAAAGTCTGACAAATGTCCATTATGTCTGCCAAATACTAAAATTTTTTTATAATTACTTCTACAAACATTGCTTCAAATATTTGTCCAAACAGCAAACACCCCAATTAATAACACAAAATATTTGTACAAACCTAAAAATTTGACAACTGGTTATTTTCAGTTGAGCCAAAATAAAAAAAAAAGTACGCATTCAGAAAAAAACCAATTTTGGTTAAAAATAACCAAATCGGCAACGCTGCTGCACCATGTAGCAAAACATTGCTTTGACAGACAATTTTTGACAAGCATCGAATTGACTTTTAAGGATGCTTGAACGAAAAATATAATTTTGTGTGTATTTCTAGAGCTTGCAAAGCGGTTGTATCTTTATAGAAGTCAGGAAAAAGTTTTAATTTGGGTGTGTATTTTTTTCTGTTTATGAAAAATCATTAATAACTAAAAATTACATGGAAAATTAACAGGCTTAAGAAGGTAAAACTTACAAAATGTTTTTGTGTTTTAAAAGAATGAAAACGAATAAATCTATTAATGTTTGTTGTGGTGAAATTGTGCAAAAATTACTAAGCAACCCTTAATAACATAGAAAACAACTATAAATTAATTCATTTAATTTGACGTACATAAATTAATACAAATTTAAGATATTTTTCTTTTGCTGAAAATTCTAGAAGTTCTTTTTCGTTTTCTTTATTTGTTTTTCCAAAAAAAATTTGTATGCGTGTGTTTTTTATAATTTCCTTAACCCCCCTCCATTAATTTGTTTTTGTTGTAGGCTTTTTATATTTGTTTTAATTCTATTGCTTTTGCATTGTCTTTGCCACTCCCTTAAAAAGTTCACAAAATAAAATTATTCGCCTTGAGGGGATTAATATGTTGCTTTTAAAAGTAAGGTGCCACAGTATTAATCGATTTGTTGAAACAATCTTTAGGACATAAACATTTCTTTAGGACATAATTAACAATGTGTATAATTGAATTGTTAATAGAATATTAATCACTATAGTTGTACACAATGTCAATGTATTTGATTTATTTTTATTTAAATTTTATTACTATTTTTTTAATATCATTGTTTTTTATGTACATATGTATGTACACATTAAATAGTTCATAGGTGTACTTTTCCTACCATTATCTGTCTCAACTTAGAATATGTTATTGAATAAATTTATGTACATTTGATTGTACCTACATCTTCTAGGTTAATTTTGGCTTCAACTCATTGCCAAAGTGCAGTGAAAGGCAGAAATTTTTTATTAGATTAATTTTTTTTATAAATTTTATTTTAATCAACCATTCCATTTTATTTAATTTTTGATGTTTTCTTTTTTATATCATAAATTTTTCAACATTTATTTTATTATTCTAATATTTCGAACAGAAATGTGTTTCATCATCAGGGAAAAAGTTAAACAATTGAAATTACCTTTCTTTTTTATTTATTTAGCTAAAAGTCTTTTATGTCAGTTTAATTAATTCAATATAGTGGGGTGATGGTGCAGTATAATATACTCTAATGCCCTAAATATATTTAGTTATATGTGACCTTCTCCGAGAACAGGAACTTAGTGTGTAAAAATGAAGAAAACACATTTAAAGTTTAAAATTTTAATGTTTTTCTCATTTTTATCGATTTTCCCAAGTACGTTTTGTACGTTTTTATGGGGTAAATAAAATTTTATCAGAAATCTAACTCATTTCATCTTATTCTACACCCTTTTAGGTACCAGAATCCACTCTTTAAGTCCAAACCCGTTTTTTAACACACTAGGTCCCTTTTCTCGGAGAAGGTCACATATGTCTTATAGCTAGTAGGGAGATCGAACGGTTATTATTCGACCGGTTTTAACCGGTTATTTCAGCTTTGCTCAAGTCGGTTATTTTAAAATGTAAATTTTTCGAATATCGAATAAACCGGTTATTTTGGTATAATAAACCGGTTATTTTAATAATGTGTAATTTATATACATTTTCCTTACTCTTGTTGTAGATGTACCCGTAATTTAAGTATTTTTCTAATTCTATATTAAGCAAATTTAAACTTTTTATGAACAATGTCAAAACAAAATGTAACTGAAGTAAAAAAAAACATTTGAACACTGTAAATAAAACCACTTATGAATGCGTGTGTTCTTGTAAAAAACCCAAAAACTTTTCAAAGTACTACAAAAACGTGTGCAGTTAAAATGTAAATAGTATTTAATTTGTGCGACCGTTTTCTAAATATTAAAAATAAAAAATATCTCTAGAGATATTTCGAACGGGATTAAACAGACAAAGTTAGGCTCTTGAAGTGTCTTAAAGTGATAAGTGGCGAAGGGGTTTCCACGTCACGATTTATTAATCACCCTTAATAAGTCCATATGGCTGACATTAATGTGCCCCAAATAACACTTAGCCCCGTTCGAAGTAGGTCTAAAGAGTCGACAAATAATACTTTACTAAAACACGCTGCCAAAAATGAATCATTAGGTGAAATATAAACCCGTTGTGTTGCCGAGGACGGAATGCCCCCTAAGGTACTAAAAACTCTTAAATAGTTCCAGCATTTCTTTATGCTTAAAACTACAACATTCCGGCGGATTCAACGATATGGAAATAATTCATCAGTTTTATTTATTAAAACACCAAGACCTAAAAAACAAAATTGAGAAATCAAACAATGTCATGGAATGTTTCCAATTGTGGTCGACGAATTGACAAATATTTCATACAAAAAGCATTTTCATCTTACTAATCGTTTATACAATGCTGAAACAAAATCATTTGATATACATAATCCAGGCTAAAGGGTTTTGTTTGCAACTTTTCAAAAATATGGTTGAAGTCTACTGATTCATATAGAGATGGCTTAATCACCAACAAATTAAAATTCATTTAAAATAAATTTAGGATAATATCTCAAATAATAAATTTATTAAATGGCTATAACATTTTATTTGCTCTTTCAAAACGTTTGGCTAGATCAAACATAATTTAATAGTTTTTAAATTATATTATACAATTATCGTCTTACAAAAACAGATTAGTAAATAAATAGAAATGGTTAAAAATGCGGTTAAGGTTTGATCATTTTACTGGTCTCGTTTTTTTAGATTGTATCGTCAAATATTTGTTAGGTCTGACACATACCTTAAGTCATAACTTTGTATCTTGTAGGTGGTTCTATGTATTCGAATTAAAACCGGTTAACCGGTTAGTTTAAAAATGTTTAACCGAAAACCGGGTTTTTTAAATTAGCAACTATTCGTAATATTCGAAAACCGGTTATTGAAAAAAGTCGAATAATCGATCTCCCTAATAGCTAGTCTCTTCAGGCTTAAACTTATTTTCTAAAAAAATACTTATTTATTTAGATTACATCCAAAATAAAACAAGATTCAAAAATCAAGAAAATTAATTTGACTTTACACGGGTAAATAGTGAAAACTCTCCCTAATGCACCTACCTAATACTTATTATACTTTGGTTCAATCATTAAAAGTGTACACGTTCGTTCAATCGTTCTTTTTATACCTTTTACAGAGTGGTATAAAAAGAACGAAGGAAGAGCAAAAATGTTTTAAATTAGAGAACACATGAGCGATGAAAAAATTTTAAAGCATCAATATAGAAAATTAACGATACATTACTGGACCAAATGTGCTCAGTAAAATAACCGGCTCACTTTGTTCGTTCCCTAGCAGACGTGAAGGAAAGACAACCCTACTTAGCACAGTAGTCCTACCAGTGATGCCATTAGGATACGGAAGATACATTTTTCGTATCTTTAGATGACTTCATGTACCATGTATAATCCTGGCATTTTTCGTATCTATTGAATCTGTACGCAAAATGTATAGAAAGAAAATATTCATTAAATTTGAAATAAAAATGTAAAGGGCTCTGGAGACTTTCAAATAAACCCGTCAATCAGTGCATATGTGTTAGTGTCGTTTATTTGAGGCTTTTTTGGAGACGTACAAATAAACCTGTCAATCAACATTTGTAATTTTGATTTCATAGGGTTCGTTTCAAATAATGTCAAAAAAAAAACGACAAACCAAATAAGTATTTATATTTTTTTCTTCCGTACATGACAACATACACAAAGAAAATAAATTTTTTTGTCAATCACAATTGGAGACGATCAAATAATCAGCCATCAAATAAAAAAATCAAAACTTTTTGATTTTCATCAAGCATTGCCGACAACGCGTATGTGTACCCGAAAAAGAACGACTGCACGCACACAACTATGTGATTGATGTATTTATTTGATAGTCCCCAGGCGTTTTAAAACGTTAAAAATGGGATTTTTAAATTTTATTCAAAACTAGCTGACCCGGCAAACGTTGTTTTGCCCGGTTCAGGCGTTCTTGAGTTATAAACGTAGTAACTAACGCCACTTTTTTTTAAAAATATATATAGGAGATTAATCACATCAATTTAGAAACCTCCGTCGGCTCATGCACAACTACTTTGATACAGATCAAAGCATCGCATAGCTTACGATTTGATTCATTTTCAATGACACTTCTTGTCGGAAATTGTTCATACCAACTTAGAAACCTTTGCCGGCTCATGCGCAACAACTTTACTAAAGACCATAGCATGATCAAATGATATAATTTATTTTGAGTAATTTTCAATGGTGCCGCCTATCGGAAATTGGTCATACCAACCTAGAAACCTTTGTATGCTAATGCTCAACAGCTGTGCTAAAGTTCATTAGCATGATCAAATGCACAGTTTATGATTTAACTTATTTCGAGTCATTTTCAGTGGCGCCACCTGTCTGAAATTGGTCATATCAAATTATAAACCTTCGCCGGTTCATGCTCAACAACTTTGCTAAAGATCATAGCATCGTCAAATGCAGAGTTTACGATTTAATTCATACTGAGTAATTTTCAATGGCGCCACCTATTTTAGCTTTTTTTTCTTCTTACTTGGTTAGAGACCATTCCGAATCGGTACGAATCATCGAAATCGGTCCAGCCGTTCTTTAGTTATAAACGTAGTAACTAACGCCACTTTCTTTTAAATATATAGAAGATGTATCTTTCTGGGAAAAAGTGTATCTTTTTTGGAAACTAAAATGTATCTCTCGAAATTTCACTGGCAACACTGAGTCCTACATACGCCCAGGTCCCAGCCGCCCGTTATAAAGCCAGGTCATGCCTATAACGAATTCCTTAAGATTCTTGAACCCACAGCCTGAGACATCTTCCAATTTGCCTATGAACCTACTACTAAGTTTACTTTTCTGTAACATCGGATAGTGACACAAGGAATATTCATGTAAACGGTTGTATTTTATTTGTTGTCTCGGTGTTGGACATGTCAAGAACACAAGAAACTTTTGACATTTCTCTCTAAATGAGAAAAAAGTAGCTCAGCTGTGTTTTAAGCGCCACCTGAATAGTGAATTTGTCTTGGTGACACAGAATGTGCTTAACTGTTTATACAGTGGTTTTGGGTGCAAGATAAAATTAAAATATCTGATTTTAATGGCAAACCCTTGGGTTTATATGCCAGGACCAAAAATCTTTTGTATACTTTCTTCACATATAGTTGCTTTCCACACAAAAGTAAGGTGCTCTAATGACCGTCGCACAGTGGCGCCATTTGAGTTTTTTCGTTGCAAAAATCATATCTTTTGAACCGAATAAGATAATTGAACAGTTTAAACAGCATATGATAGATAACTGTTCAGCCTATGAAATGAGCGTTTGGAAAGGGTGCTACGCTTTGTAGGGGCCTACTTATGGGTTATCAAAGTTAAAATTAGTAGAAAAATCAATTTTATGGTAACTAAAAAAAATTATTTTTACATTTTTAGATTGTTTTTATTTTTTTTCTTAAAGGTTTTATGTTTTAAATTATTACCCAATAAATTAAAAAAAAATTATTTTTTTTTTAAATTTATTTTTTCAATTTTCTGTAAAATATTCATCACAATTCGTAAGAGAAGGTATATCTAAAAGACTAACCATTTCTAAACTATAATTATTTTGTAACTCTATTCGTGACTTCACATGCCGCAGGGAAGAAATAAGTAGATCGGAAGATGCTGCCAACATGTTGAAGAGGTCCTCATTTTGCCTTACCCTTGATGCTTTGAATGTGTTCTGCAATCTATATTTTTTTATAAAATTTGTTAAGAGACTCCTGTGCTTCTTCAGAAAGCTCTCCAATTGGCAAAGACTGGTACTCAATTATATCTTTGCCATGCGCCAATATTTTATGGACGGTCGGGGTAAACTTCTTCTGTGGATACATTTCTGCTAAAAGAGATGCAGTTTTCGACGCATATTCTCCATATTTTGTAGAATTGACATTTTCTTTGCAGTTTAAAACACCCAAGATCGTTCCCAATCTTTTCACGATTTGATTGCCAATTCCAATGATTCTAGTTATTGCCTCATCATTTTCAAAAAATCTCCTAGAAGTGTTTCCATCGTTTGAGTTACCGTATCCGTGCTTGGGACAGTCTACTTTTAGTCCAACTTGTTTAAAAAAAGCATCCTGTATTTGCTTCTTTCTGATCTTTTCCTTATCCTTTATTGATGTATTTTCATCGAAGTTTTCCTCCTCTTGTGGTAGGGTATATGCCAGTTTTAGCAAGAATTCCATACACCTTATCCTTGCGTGGAATGGTGACATTCCATATTCGTAATTCTCCTCATTTGTAGAATCGTTTAAATTACCAAAGTTCTTCTGACAAATAATAATATAAAATCGATAAAAAAAATATAAAAATAATACGAAAAAAGGGGTTTAGATAGGTTTTTGCTAAATTTTTACCTCCAATATAATTCTGTCTATGAAAACTAATTGAAATATATTATAATTAAGCAGAAAAAGATACTAATCTTAAACTCTTTACAACTAATTATATAAAATTGAGATGTAACATATTATATATGAAATAAATTGAATTGAATTGAAAAAAGTTCTTCTGACTCTTTTTGCAAATCGGGCATGACATTGTTGAGGTTGTTCCTGTCAGTTCGTTTACGACTTTTCCGTCAACCATGGTCAGGTGGAACTCGTAATTGCATTCAATATATTTTCCTTCTCCAATTTGCAGCTTTGTAGGCTTAATCTTGCTTATTTGTTCTTTAATGTCCTTCACCGTAGTCCTTATGAGTTCTGCCGATTCCCTTGCAAACTGAAACATTATTGGTCGGCAATAATGCACTGATGACGGACGTGGATTTTTCCAGTGTAGGGAATCATCCGATTTTAGACGTAAAGGAACAACAGATGCCATAACCATATTTCCGTCCGATATTGTAGCGTCATCGGAAGATATGCTTTGCTTATAAACGCTTTGTCCGGATGATCCATCGCAGCCCCATTTGCTGATTAATGTCAACTTCTCAGGAAGAATTTTCACTTCCGTGAAAAACTTTGGTGTGGTTGACTTTCTAAGCAGTTCAAATAATTTTAAATTGTTCAACGCCATGTTTTCAGTACTTAAATTGTTTAATGGTTTCAGTAATTGTTGCGCCAACTTTCAGGCGTAGACTAATCCAGGCATTTTGCTTATTTTGCAATATATAGGCTTATGCTACCATGCCTAAAAATTTACCTGTTCCCTGCATACATATGGATTTAGGCTAAATAATGCAATTTTGATATTATGCACGTGTCCAAATAAGATTTGTGCCTACCTGTAGGGACCATAAGTCAATATTGTTCCTGACCATTTGTACGCCAAAGTATTGTTTATGTGAGGTACGTACCTGCTAATTTCAATGAGTAGTTTTTTTCAAACTATTAGATCAAACTACTGTCAGTCAAAACATATAAGGGATGGACGCCATACAATTTCTGCAACCATGTCTTTTTAAACTTTTTTACCTCTAGAAGCCAAACGGGCACGTACGGGCAGATAAAACCTTTTGCATTATGTAAAGAAATAATCAAAGAACAGGTTTTGCAAATATGGCAAATATAGAAAAATATAGTTTTTTTTATTTTCCGTCAAAGTTGAAAAATAGTGAAAAAACGGATAGTTTTTAAAAATTGATTTACCAGGAGAAACACAAAGCAAACAGTTAATTTTTTTTTATCATTATACATTTAATAAATACATCAATCAATACAAACAAAAAATAAGGCGATTCGTTACCTATATTTCGTGATATTACACCTGAAATCGCAACAAATTGACTAAAAATTGTGTGTTTTTTTGAAAACCGAAAGTCGGTCAACTTTGAACGGTTATATCTTCTAAACTAAAAATGTGATATTATTAAGAGTGGCATATTTGAAATCGTTGAAAAGTTTCCTATAACATGGGTTTATTCAAAACTTCGTCGGCACTCATGAAAATTTTGATTTTTGCAACCTCGCTTGCTCTACGGGCGCCACTGTGCGTCGTATAGGAATATATAAATCCTGAAGTGCACTCCACAGATAATCTTTAATTAAGTTTTGAATGGTCCTCCACCAGTAGTTAGAGTTTTTTTTAAATAAAGTTTTGAATGGCTCTTCACCAGTAGTTACGAGTTTTAAATGGTCCTCCACCAATATCTAATCAATTTAAGTCCAAAATCGTCTGCCACTTATTTTCACATGGTCCCCGCCAAGGTAAAAAATGAGGTTAAAACGAATGCATGTGGTTAATGTTGAAACACGATAACCCGTAACACATTACAATAATGCGACGCCACACATTAACCAATGCGGTAAACGCAAAACGCACGAAAGACGGACAAACAAGAATAACCTGATTGTCCTTAAAAAGTAATGACAACGAGCTTGAACTGATTCTCCGACCAGAGCAGTGTTTCGAATGTAAGTCCCAATTTACACTAGGGACATTTCTTGCCGGACAGACGAAGTTTGATGGCGAGGGGTCGAAAAGGTAGAGTGTGTAGTACATGACTATCTGTACTGGACATTTTTCATTTCTCTTTCTTACTTTTCGTAGCTTACATCTTGTTGCTTTATATTATTTTTCTCAATTTGTCGTCAGTTTGGCTTGTAATGTGTTATGTTTGTGGTGTTGATAACTTGCCTTGTGCTTTCTAAATAAATAAACTAATAAATTAAAGTAAAAACAAAAAATTAATTAATAAAAATACATTTTTGTGGTAAATGAATACAATACTCGGGTTTTTATTTTACAAAAATGTTTGGCAATTTAAATTTGCAAAATAACACCACAGACTATTATAATAAACACTACAAGAAAAAGCCGCCAAACTTTACGAATGAAGAAAAGAAAGAAACAAGTATAAAATTTCTGTCTGACTTCTAATGTTTCATATGTAAACGCTACAGGTAAGATTAAAAGAGAATTCAAAAAATGTCCGTCAAGAAATGTCCCTAGTGTAAATTGGGACTTACGACATTTTAGTGACTAACATTCCAGGAAATGAAATAGATAAAAAATCAGTTTTTTCTGTTAATGCTGCCATATTTTTGTAATTTTATTTTATCGATAAACAAAAATCATATTGGAGCTAATTCTGGCATTCGAATACTTGTTCGATTCTAAAGAACCTTTATTTCTTATTCTTTCAGTCGATAATTAACGAATCGGAATTCTTTTTTTCCCAAAAAAACCCAAATAAATTCTTTACAACACTGAAAAAATAATTCAGATTCTTTCAGTATAGACTGAAAGAATAAGAAATAAAATTGCTTTCGAAGCGCAAATTTCAGTAACCCACGGAGGACGACCACGGTCGAAAAGCCATAGAACGGACCATTTGATAATCCAGCAGGCAAAGCAAGATCCGTTTACAACTTCGTCAAGTATCAATTATTTACCTATTTCTGCTTGAACTATTCGTAGGCGACTGATATTTCCTATCATGGTTCTAACCAGGGACCGTAACAGTTATTTCTTTTTTCATAAAAGTCAGATGATAACAGCTATTTTTTTATTTTGATTTTTTTGAACAATAATAGGTAGTTACTTTCAGATTTTTAGTTTTTCGATCCAAAATAACAGTTATTTTTTGATTTTTTTTTCAACAAATATAATAGTAATTTTTGGATTTTTTTTAAGCAAAAATAAAAGTAAAAATAAAAAAAATGTAATGACAAGTTCGTTATTAAACAATTTGTTTTTTTTTTAATTTAGTTTTTTCTTTTTACCCTATTACAACTACAATTCGAGTTGGAAAAAACCAGCCAATTGTAGGGGAATATAAGAAAAGATAAACTCACTGTTTATTGTTACAAGTAAGACCTGAGTGTTTAAAATTCTTATTCACTTTACAGACTTATTTGTATAATATTTTTAGTTTTACTATGTCTTTGGAAAAGGTTTTCTGACGAGCTGGCCTAAGCAACCAGCGAAATGCGCATAAAAACTAGCTTTCCCTCAATAACAAATCTCAGTGTCTATCAAAAAAAAAAAAAAAAAAATTGGGAATTTAGCACTTTATAAATAAATCTGATTAATAATAAAAGTTATTCTCATAAGAAAAGTACGTGCTATAATAAATTAGTTGACTTTTAATATTTATTTAAACGTGCATAAGAAATCGCAAAGATGTTCACACATTTAAATAAATATTTAAAGAAGTCTACTAAATTATTATAACTCGGACATTTCTTAAGAGAATTCTTTTATTTTTGGTTAAAAAAATAAAAATCAAAAAGGTAATGGTCATATAGGTATGCTGCGTTTCAAAAATCCAAAAAAAAGCTGTAGAAAACACGTGTGTAAATTTACCAAAATAAAAAGGGTTGTTGTTGTTGTTGCAGCGAGACCTGAAGAATAGGGGGGCTACTCTCTATTACGATGCGAAAGAAAATTGTAGCAAATCTAGTGATTGGTACTCTTTAATACGTTTGCGCATTTGTCTTTCGCATCTTTTTATTTTTTTCTTTTCGCATATCATCATTATTTCTTTTATTTAAACTTTCCAATTTAAATTTTGTTACATATTTTGCTATTTCATTACTGGAAATCTGCGCTATCTTTGATTTTTATTACCATTATTGCTTAGGTTAGGTTAGGTTCCATGGGCAGCCATCGAGAGACAGCTCACTTGGGTCCATCAGCGGTCCCTTTGTGATACCCAGCGCCAATGCCCATCCCGAAGAGCAGTTAATCAGATGGCGTCACTGCAAGGTTGAGCCAATTCGTCTTACTAATGAAGAGAAGAAGCAATCTTAGTTCTATTTTTGATAGATCCTCCAAACAGGAAAACACCGGTTCTCCCAGGTATTTTTCCCTGATGCCCCGTAACCCAGGGCATTGACAGAGAAAGTGAATCACAGTTTCCTCTTCCTCCTCATCATGACAACTTCTACAGTAGTCATTGAATACCAGATCCATTCTTCTAGCATGAGTCCCAACAGGCCAGTGTCCAGTTATGACCGACACCACGGTCCTGATTTGGTTCCTATTGAACCTAAGTAGAGATTTGGTTCTCCGTTCATCATATCCAGGCCAAAGTGCCCTGGATGTGGAGCAGGTGGACTCACGGGTCCATCCCTCTTGCGCAATTCATTCACCATTGCTTAATTTTCAAACAATTTTGTAAAAGTGATGGAGAGTACCAAGTTGGCATTTAGCTATCGCATCGAAATTGTATTCGCTTCGCAATAGAGGGTAGCCCCCCAGGTGATGCTGAGTTGACAATCCCTGGTTGGGGGTCGTTGAACTCCCAGTCGTTCCGGTGCGTAGAACTGATTGCCGTGGGAATACAAAGGGTGAAATCCGCTAGTGTTTGAAGAAATAAAATCGTCTGAAAAATGGAAGGAAGCAGAAAAAATAAAAATACTGGACTACTTGTCTGCATGCCTCTTTTTTTTATGTTGTAAAATGGAAGATGCGCTATTTAAAAAACGGTTTCGGAACAGCTGAAAATTGAAGGTTCAAACAAAATAGGTTGCTCACGTCAAAAAAGTGCAACTTTGCAATTTTGTACAGTAAGGGTAAACAAAATTGACTTTGATTGATACCTTTAATATTAATTTCGTTTTTGATATGTGTTAACAATATGATTGTGAACCATGTTGTAAAGGTTGTCCTTTATGAAAAAGAGACCGTTGCATTTCAGCTGTCGTAATTTATTGAAGCCTGTTGTTAGAATTTCTTAGGTGATAGGGTTGTTTGTACATCTCTAACATAGCATAGTTGATCTAAATATTAGGTATTCTGGTGCGTTTCATCTTAATATTGATCTCATATCTTTGTGTTGTTATTTCTGCAGCATTTCTATTTGTGTTACCGTATAGCAAGTATATAGGATCGTTGAGCCAAATTCAAAATGAGGTTATGTTATTATATCTTGCTACGTATTCTTTTAAAGAAACCTATCTTTTTACCCATTTTTTTTGCACTTATAGTTTAGATTATTAATTGTATCTTCCTTTTAATTATTTGACCGTTAATCTCGATAGTTAATTCACTGCGCATATTTATTTGCAGTAGTTTTTGTTTCGTTTCGTTTAATTTTAATTAATTCATCTTTAACCATTTTTTCTCGTTATTTATATCATTTATCAGGTTGCCTTGACATTGTTTATCCGTGTGTTCTTCCCCAAAATCTGTGTATTATCCAAATATAAAATTATTTCTCATTTTTGTAATACACTTGGCATATCGTTTATGTACATATATGTACATATAATAAAAAGTAGTGGTAATAAAATGGATCCTTGTGAATCTAAAAACAATCTTCATATTGATTTTACATTTTTTACTTTCACCATTTGCTTTTTGGCTGTTAAATACGATTTAAACTATTTTAATTCAGTTCCTTGTATACCATAAAAGTAAAGTTGACGGCATGTACTTTGGGTTTGTTAATTAATTCTAGTGATCGTGATATCTTGATATAATGTGATAAGAAAGAATGTAATGACACTTCATATTAAAAGTAGTTTAAGTTCTGATCCTTTTGAGATTAGAAAGAATCTTTCTCCAATAATGCTTCTAGTTTTGTAATTTGTTCTTTCGCCCCTCTGAAACGTTGCTTTTTCTGTGTAATTGAACATTCTGTAGCTGTTATTAAAGGCAGTTTCTTACTCAATTACAAGTCTAAAGAATTTTGTGGAAAATAAAACTCTGACAAACAAATTTTTAAACAAAAACTAGATCAGAGAAGCATTTTCGTCAAAATGCTTAACACCTGTTTTATGGTGTGAAACGGCCCCAACTGATATTATTTGTTGTTAATTAATAATTTAATTTTTTTTCGTAAATGATTGGAAAATTTGTATTTAATTATTGTTGTGTATATTGTATTTTCATATAATCTTTATGTGTATGTGTATTTTTTTCCATTCATGTACAAAAATATTATATTCCCAAGATTCATATTTTACTTATATTATTTTTTTATTTTATATCTTTTTTTTCTACTCCCAAAAAAAATTCTTTTACAGCTTTTCCAAAGAAAAAAAAGAGACCACCTTTCTCTTACCCACAAATATTATCCACATTTTATTACTGCGTTTAATTTTGCACTTAAAAATTTTATAATTTTTAATTAAACACCAATCCCAAACATATTTGAAAACAACATATTTAAACTAGATTTTATAAACAACTTGCTCTTTGCTTTATACTACTTATATTGTTCCCCAACTAAATTTTAAATCCATTTCAACAAACAAAAAAATCTTCACCATAGGACTATCGGAGACAGCAGTTATGGACGTTATGTCTTCTTCATTGCAACAGCAACGTATTATTGTCGAGCAATTGCGACGTGAAGCGGCTGTCGATCGCCAGCCGGTTTCGGAATCTTGTGCTGCCATGATGCGTTACATATCGCAACATGAACAGGAAGATTATCTCTTGACTGGTTTTACCAGTCAAAAGGTAAATCCCTTCCGCGAGAAGTCTTCTTGCAGTGTTCTTTAAATTCCAAACCACTATGAAGTAATGAAGAGGCAGAAACAGAAAAGGAAATTATGGAGGATTTGCTTGACTAAAAGGAAGAGGATGTTTATAAAGAGTATGGAGCTTTGGAAAATATAGAGCAGTGTTGTAGATGGCCCATGATTAAAATGGAATTTACATTTTTTATATTACTTTAAAATACCAACAAATAATCACCACCTAATACAATACAATTAAAACCACAAGATAATTTTACGAAGAAACACAGTTTTTTTGTAGACAACAAATATTTCATTTGTTGTTAAAAATAAAGAAATTCAATAAAATATTTCATTAACACACAATTAAAACAAAAACTCCTAAATTCTTCTTAATACTTTTGGGATTCTATTAATACAAGAACAAGAAACATGGGCAAGTACTTCAATTTGTTATAACATCTACAACAACTTTATAAGGTTAAAAAAATAAATACAACTTTAACAGAAAATATAAAATATAGTCAAATACAATAATAACATATGAATAATATTTTAAAGATTCGTCAGTGAAAACTAATACAACCAAGATATTAATCGAAGCCATATATCTCTTTATATCGTATTTACCAAAAAAAAAATGAAGAATAAATTTACTATTTATTACTTATATTCTCAATATTAACAACAACAACCAAATATTATATTACAAAAATATCCAGATATATTACAATAACAACAATCTATATCATATATAAGATTTAAATATTTTTATGAAGAAAACCATACAAAATATATAAAGTAATAACAACAATAATAATTAGAGATGTTCATTTTTAAATCAACCCTTAAAAATTTTGTAAAAATAGAAAAAGACGGAACTATTTTATTAGCTTTCAAATAGAGAAGTTAAAGGGTTTTAGCAATAAGAGAATGAATTTAGGTTAATAATAAAGAAATTTTTCAGAATAGTAGAAAAACCGTCACATTCAAAATTAATAGATCTATATAAAATATATAAAATGTTTATTTAAAACTTAATGTTATTTTAACAGTTAAAAGTTATCATCGAAATTAAACATTTTCATTTGAACTTAAAACAAATTTTTATTTGAAGTTAAAAATTCTATTTAAAATAAAAATTGTCATTCAAAATTTAAAATGTCTCGTATTTTTCAAGTCGAAGTTTTAAATTTTTATTCCAAATTTTAGAATTTCATTACGAAAATTCAAACTTTTGCTAAAATAAATAATCCTATTCGGAATTAAAGTCTTCTATTCGAAAAACACGGTCTCAAAATGGAAACAAAATTTATTTTGATTATTAAAAATTCTAACTTTGCATTCCTATTAGAAAATAAAAAAATCTATTTTATTTGAAATTGGAAAATTTAAAATTTTTATTACAAGTAAAATTGTATTCAAACTGAAAAAGAATTAAAACATTTCTATGCAAAATTAAAAATTTCTGTTTTGAATTTAAGCTTTCTTTGGAAAACTAACGAACTTTATAAAAAAAAAAATTAAAATTAAAAACTAGAAAATTTCTTTTCGAAATAAAAAATATACAACACAATACAAATCGAAATATATTTTTAATAAAAATTCATACTCTGAAACTTAGAAAGTTTTTGTTAAAAACTTTAAATTTTTATATAATTATATTATAAAAAGTTTCTCTTTCAAAATTTAATATTTCTATCTTATACTAGAGGCTCTTGTAAATTTATATTCAGTTTTTTATTTGACCTTATTTAATTTAATAAATGTTTATATTTATTCAAGCTCTAGGTCCTTTTAATATTTATTTTTTATTCTCAATATTTCGCTAACCTTTGGTTAGCATCGTCAGGAAATTAAATATAAAAAGAAAAAAAAATTTTTTTAATTATATTTAATTTCCTGACGATGCTAACCAAAGGTTAACGAAATATTTAGAATAAAAAATAAATATTAAAAGGACCTAGAGCTTGAATAAATATAAACATTTATTATACTAGAGGCTTGAAGTTAACTGCCTATTTCACTAAATGCGAAAGACAACTTCATTTAAAACAAATTACAAAAACTTTGTTTTTGTTTTAAGTGTATTTGTTCGGAAGAAGGCGTTTCTTTGACATCGTGAAGTTGGCAGTAAATCTTTACTTTCGAAATCAAAAATTATTTTTAAGTATCAAGAGCTTTTTAGAATAAATCGTATGTATGTTTTTTCTGTGGGAAATTGGAAATTGGATTTCTTCTTTTCAAATTTAATCATTTCTATTCGAAATTAGTAATTTCTATTCGAAATTAATAATTAATTCTTTATGAAATTAAAAATTTATATTCGGAATTAATAATTTTTATTCGAAACTAATTTCTGTTCGAAATTAATAATTATAATTCGAAAGTAATAATTTCTATTCGAAATTAATCATTTTTATTCGAAATTAAAATTTCTATTCGAAATTAATAATATTAGAAATTAATAATTTCTATTCAAAAAAAATCATTTCTATTCGAAATTAATAATTTCTATTCGAAATTAATATCTATTCGAAATTAATAATTTCTGTTCGAAAATAATAATTTCTGTTTGAAATTTATAATTTCTATTCGAAATTTATAATTTCTATTCGAAATTTATAATTTCTATTCGAAATTTATAATTTCTATTCGAAATTTATAATTTCTATTCGAAATTTATAATTTCTATTCGAAATTTATAATTTCTATTCGAAATTTATAATTTCTATACGAAATTTATAATTTCTATACGAAATTTATAATTTCTATTCGAAATTTATAATTTCTATTCGAAATTTATAATTTCTATTAGAAATTAATAATTTCTATTCGAAATTAATAATTTCTATTCGAAATGAATAATTTCTATACGAAATTAATAATTTCTATTCGAAATGAACAATTTCTATACGAAATTAATAATTTCTATTCGAAAATTATAATTTCTATACGAAATTAATAATTTCTATTCGAAATTAAAATTTATTTTCGAAATTAATAATTTCTATTAGAAATGAAAAATTTCTATTCGAAAATATTAATTTGTATTCGAAATTAATAATTTCTATTCGAAAATTATAATTTCTATTCGAAATTAATAATCATTTCTATTCGAAATCAATAACATCTATTCGAAATTAATAATTTATATTCGAAATCAATAATTTCTATTTGGAATTAATAATTTATATACGAAATCAATCATTTCTATTCAAAATAAATAATTTCTATTCGAAATCAATAATTTCTATTCGAAATGAAAAATTTCTATCCAAAGTTAATAATTTATATACGAAATCAATAATTTCTATTGGAAATAAATAATTTCTATTCGAAATCAATAATTCCCATTCGAAAGTAATAATGTCATATTATTCTCTATTTATTTTCCCTAAATTCTTTATACATAAACAAATTTAATCGTTTAATACTTTTTATTAAATTCAATAATATCTTTCTAATAATTTTCTTCAAAACTTTCAAATGCCCATCTCTATTATTAAAAGATATTTTTGAGAGAATTTTTTTTTTCGATTAACACTCTTCATAAAAATTAGGTATTACTCATTTTAGATACAAATATGATAATTCAAGAAATAAAATTTATTTATACAAAATTGAAAAGAAAGTTAATGGAACTCCAACAATAATAAATTATATATAACTTGTATTTTCAATCTCCCTGAAAAATTAAAAATAAAAAAAAAAATAATATAAATGTTTTAAAAATCTATAAAAAAAAAAACTAATCTGCATAAAAGGATTGGTTGTTATTAATTAATTGTTTTGTTGCGATTTTTTTGCTATGATTTTTTCCTTAAGAAAATTATTGTCCCTTAAACTCTGGGACTTAATTTAACTTAAAAAAAACATAAAAGAAAAGCAAATGCAACTTTAAGGCAAACAAATATTAAAAATATTATGTTAAAAAATATGAATATTAAAAGATATACATTCAAATATAATTAAAAATATAAAAGTTATAAGAGATAAACTCCAAATTTTCTTAGAAATAATAAGCAAAACGAATATTTCTAATAAACGTAAAACAAACATTAGTAAACTTTGCTTTATATTAGTAAATGATTCGATTTAATAAACATTTTTTTCTGCTTTTTCTTTAAAAAAATATACAAATAAAAAAACTAAAAAAATAAAAAAAAAAAAATAAAAAATACGTTTAAAAATCTTAAAAAAAAGTAGTATAGTTAAACGAGTTAAAAGTTTTAAAGTTAAAATATCAATTACTTAACAAATAAGTAACTTCTTAAAAAATATTTATTTAAATACTATATTCAAACAATTATATAAACAATTTTCTCTTATTAAAACGTATTTAACCATAAAAAAATATATAAATTAAAAGTTATTCGAAACAAATATTTAATATAAACTTAGCGCTTATAATAAAATAAATAATATAAAACATATTTATTTAAATTAATAAGATTTTACCTGCAACATTGACAAAATAATGATTTTGAATTTTAAGCTATAATTTAAAAAAAAAAAAATTATATAGAATAATTACAAATGTAAACCTTACACAAATATCAAAAGCAACAAAAACAACAAAAGAATGGAAATTTTCAAAATATAATCAACAAGCTCTTCATTATTATAAAAAAAGCCTTTTTGTGCCAATAACAACTCGTATTAAATTTACACATTACAAACTTAAATCACAATCAATTAAATATCAACCAAACCCCCCTTAAGATTCGCAAATTTGAACAAAATTATTCAAATAATTTTCAAAAGAAAAAGAAATTTTGTTCGTCTTTCTGAATCGATGATTCTCCTTAATTAATTTGAGTCAAAATCATTATATAAAATAAATAAAATTACTAATAAGTTTTAATTATAAACAAGCAAGTTGAAAAAAAAAATAATATTTAAATCAAAATTTGTATTCAAAGATTTCACTTCTGATCAAAAATGAAATCTAAAAAAAATACAAATGAAAAAAATACTTTCTATAAAAACAAAAAAAAAAACTCTCTAAAAATTTCTTGATATTTAAAGATTCTAAAAACAAACCCAATTTCGTTTTAAAATGTTCAATTTCGAAAAGATATTTCCAAATTCGATTTAAGATTATCAATTTTAAACAGAAACGAAATATATTTTACGCACCAACGGAAAACAACCTTAAACAGAAATGATCTAATTCGAATAATAAAACATTTCTATTTCGAAAAGAATTTGTTCTATTTCGAAAAAAAATGTTACATTTATTTTCTATGTCAAACAGAAAATTAAATTTTGAACAGAAATTGTGTTTTCTATTTCAAATAGAATTTTGTTTATTTCGAACATAAATTTTCTATTTGGGACAGAAGTTTTTCATTTCGAACAGAAATTTTTTTCGAAAAGAAATTTTCTATTTCACAAAGAATTTTTTATTTTGAAACAGAAATATTTTTGTTTCGAGCAGAAATTTTATCTACTTTGAACAGAATTTTTCTTTTTCAAAATGAATGAAAGATTTAAAATTGACAGTTATTATTCGAATTAAAACTTTAGTTGGCGAATAAAGGTTTTCGTTTTCAACATACATTGTGGAAAAATTTAAAAATTTTGAATGGAAAATTTTTGTTTCGAACCGAAATTTCTACTTCGAACAGAAATTTTATATTTCAAACATAAATTTTTGATTTCGAACAGAAATTTTTGATTTCGAACAAAAATTTTTGATTTCGAACAGAAATTTTTATTTTGCACAGCAACTTTCTGTTATATTTGAATAAAAAAACTTTCAATTTAAATAGAATTTTATTTATATCGGCCAAAAACTTTCGGTTACGAATTTTTCTATTCAAATAAATTAATTTTTTTTTTAGAATATTAATAGAAAATATATATTTCGACTAAAAATGTTCTATTTTCAATCGATATTCTTTCTATGTGAAAAAAGTTATCTATTTCGAATAAATTTCATTATTGGGAATAAAATTTTTCTATTTCGTATAAATGTTTAATTTTTAAATAAAAATTTGGTTTTTTTTCAATAGATTTTTTCACAATCGTGGAAAAATTTGCTAAATTTCAAATTAGGAATATTATCTAACTCGTTTAGAATTTGAATTTTCAAAATTTTTAAGATTTCTATTAAAAATCTGTTTTCAATTTTTTTTTTAAAATGGAAATTTTTAATTTCGAATTGTATTGATTTTGATGATAATTATTTCGATATTGAAAATTTATAGTAAAAAGCTAGGGTAGGTCTTCAAAAATACTTTGTAAGGTTTATATACTAAAATTTTTAATTATGTTGCTTTCAATTTTAAAAATCATTCAATTTAATTTTAAAAATAAAAGTATTTTAATTAAAAATTTTCGAATTTTTAAATTACAAAGTCTTTTTGAAGACCTTGAACGTATAAATTATTATTTCAACTACAAAACTACTGGTTACAGTTTTTAATAAAAATTTTCGCTTAATTTAAGAATTTTTTTATTTTTGAAACTGCGAATTTGTATTTTAGTCTAGTATTTGGATTTGCGATTTTTTTTAATATAAGCTAAGGATTTCTAAAACAAGTTACGAGTTTTTATTCTAAATTAAAAATTTCTATTGTTAATTAACTACCTACTTCACTAAATGCGAAAAATATCTTTTTTTCGAACAACTACGTGTAAAACAAAAACAAATTCCCAAAAATTTGTTTATGTTTCAAATGTATTTGTGAGAAAGAAAGCTATCTTTCGACATCGTGAAATTGCCAATAATAAATTTTTCTAAGCTTTTGAAAATTTCTTTTTGTTATTTAACAATTCTATTCGAATTTGGTTTTTTATTAAAAATAAAATTATGCCTTTAATCATGTAAACCGCAACGCAACGCCAAATAATTAAGTTGAAATCACAAACAATGGCATAAATATTTTTTTAATTTTGTTGTTGCTTTCTACAAAAATTCACATTGCGTTTTAAAATTTCAAACGCTGCATAGCTTGCGGCGTTGAACATTTTAAAACGGTACACGAACTTCTGTAGAAAGCAATAACAAAATTACAAAATATTTATGACATTGTTTGTGCTTTCAATGTAATTCTTACATGATAAGGGCCTATCTATTTGAAATTAAGAATTTTAATCTTTCGGATTTTAACATTTCTATTTAAAGTTAAGAATTTCTAACTTAAGTTGAATGTTTTAAATCTGAACTTAAGAATTTTATTTAAAAATTAAGAATTTCTAATCAAAATTAGGATTTTAGAACTTCAATTTGAAAGTAAGATTTACAATTCAAAAATAAAAGAACTTATTAAGAATTTAATTTTGCTATTCAAGATTAAGAAATTTTTGTATTCGAAATAAAGAAATGTATTTCGAAATTTAGAATTTCTTTTCGAAATTAAAAATTCTAAAAAAAAATATAAATTATAAACGATAGGAATTTAAAATTTCTATTAAACTTTTGAAATTTCTGTTTGAAGTTAAACAATTTTATATAAAATTAAGTCTTTTCTTTTCAAAATTTAATTTTTTTATTCGAAATTCTTTTTTTCAAATATTTTTCCTTCTCAATATAATTACTCTTCCGTACTTATGTTTTCCAATTAAATTTATAGGCTTCCATTTTATTAAACAAAAATCTAAATTGAGAAACAAATAATTGATAATTTTTAAATTAAGATTCTTAAAGAACAACGAAATTGAAATAACTTTTTAAATTATTTATAAGAAATTGGTTTTAACCCAAATTTTTGGATTCGAACAAATAACAATAATTTTTAGGCGTCATGTAAAGATTTTTTAATCAAACTTAATAAATCGTTTTTAAAAGTTGTAGGTTATGTTTGTTTAAATCCAAAATGATAGGTTAAGATTTAAATAAAAATTTAGTTAAAACTGTGAAGTTTAAAATTTTATTTTAAGGAAAGTTTGTTGGTTTTGTAATCTCTAATAATGTTTAAAAATACGGTTGAAATTTTGCTGTCATGCGCAATACAGCAAAAATTTAAACGTTTGCATAACTTTATGGCGATTGCAAAACATTTGTTAGAATAAAGATTAAATGTTTGTTGGGAATCTCAAGTTTGGTTTGGGATTAAAAACAAATATATATTTGCTGTCGTGATCAAACGTAGTTAAAAGAAACCCTCTTTACTGGGATTTGAATATATAGTTAACAAGGGGGGAATGTCTATGAAAACGGGTTTAGAGTTTTAAATACATACTACGAATGAAGTTTTGTTAAATAGCAAAAATTTAATCGCAGTTAAAAAACTGTTCTACTCGTTTAACAAAGTTTAATTTCCAACTGGTTATCAGTTAAAAGTTACCCCTAGAGTTTTGCTATCGTGGAAAATAGCAAAACCTCTAATTGTAGTTGAATAACTGTTTAATTTAAGTCTGGTTTATGGTAGAAATCAATGATTACAGTTTTACTTACGTAAGAAATTAGTTAAATTTTCAACGTATGAAGTTTCAAACTTTTTCCCAGAATTAAACAAATTATTTATTATTATTTAATATTTAATTGTTTATAAATCTGGTTTAAAGTAAGAAAAACCTATGTCTAGAGTTTTGCTATCGTGAGAAAACTGCTAAAATTTTTAACGTAGTTTAAAACATAAAACCAGGAAAAGCAGAAAATAAAGGATTTTGTCCTAATTAAATGCAAAAAGGCTATTTTTCTTATTAACCTCGTATTGTGTTTATTAACTTTTTTTTATTAAAATGCGTAAAACGAGCTAAAATTAATAAATAGATTACGGCTACAGTTTTGCTATCGTGAGCAAATAGCAAAAATTTAAACGTAATTTAACAATTTTTTTTGGCTTGATTATAAATAAAACAGATAATATTTTGTTTAAAGTTTAATTTAAAAATATAAATTTAATTTTATTAAAAAAAAAAAAAAAAACAATTTACTGCGAGAATTTTGCTATCGTGAGCAAATAGCAAAAGTTTTGAAGTAATTTGAATAACAAATAACTAAAAAAATCGCTTTCAGTTGTAAATTTATGATCTCACTTAACGAAATTAACAGGTTGTAAGTTATATTTTAAAAAATTTTGTTTCAAAAGCTGTTGAAAATTAACGAAAATTTCCTTTCTTTTAAACAGTTGCAAAATCAACGATTGATAGATATAAAAAAAATCAGTGAAACAAGTCTACATACATACATCAACATTCATTATATATACTTAAATATTTCTTATTGTTTTTTTTTTTGTTTAAGAAGGACACACAAATTAATTGTTTTTAATGTTAAAGTCATATTAAAAATAAATTATCAAGTTTTAAAATTCTACTTAATAAACAACTTATCTAAACAATTTATTAAAAAAAAATTATTATAGCTTCTCTTTCTCAGTTGTTTGATTATTTTTCTCAATAAAGAAGAAAAAAAAATATATATAAAATTTCAAAAAATAATAACCATATTAAAAAAAATTATAACTCCCTTAAATTCCAAAAAAAAAAAAATAAAAAAATAAACACTCAAACATGTATTTGAGGCTAAAGGTAAAATTACTGTTACCTCTCACTTACACATACACACTCAAGTAGAAAATCACATCCAAGACATTTAAAAAACAAAAACAACAACAAACACCAAAAACTGATTACAACCACCAAATTAACAATTTTACCAATAACCAACCAACCATTAATCAGAATTTCAAATTTATTTAGAACAACCAAAAAATATCTTTAAAATTTTAAGAAATTAATATAAATTTGTTTGCTTGGAGATTTCAATAAATATGTAGATGTGTTAACTAGTGGGACACAGTAATAAACCGTTGAAAAACCTAACATCCCCTCGCTTTATTTCATTTCAAAAAGGGAATGGTGAGTAAAAAAAGATGCATTTAAAAATTTAAGAATAATTTTAGGCGCATAATAAAAATCCAAGTTTTTAATAAGTCACAATAAAATCCAATCAATTATGCACGAGTTCTATGCAAAATTTAAAATCTATTAGTTTAATTCGAAACTAAAAGTTGTAATTAAATAATTTATATGTTTTTTAGTTAAGTTCCTATTCGAAATATACAAATTATATTTGAACTCATTTCCAATTAATAGATTTCCATTCGAAACTTCTAATTGTCATGTGAAACTTATACAATTGTGTTCTAGTTTTCGACTCGTATTGAAAACGCAAAATTTTTTTATCCGCATAATCCATAAATTGCTATTTTTAAAGACGCATGTTTTTGTGTATTTGAAGTTTGTGTTCAAAAAAAAAGAAATCTTAATATTAAAATTCAATAAAAACAAAAATTTTTTTTTTGTGTTAATAGTTGTGTGAAAATAAATATTTTTTTTTGACTAATTAAAATTTTTTATATTTCTATATTTTAATAAGCACATGTCATTTTGAAATAAGAATAAAACAGAAATTAAAAAACACAAATAAGTGCAAAGAGGAATGTCAAAAAAGAAACACAGAAATACGATTCATGTCTTTTTTTCTACCCTGCTTACTTCTCTACCCCGCTCACTATCAAACAAAAAGAGACATGATTTTAAAATAGGGGAAAAAATCATCGTGAAAATTGGGTGTTAGACGATTTAGGACGATTTTTTTTACATATGCATATATGTACTTATTATTTTGAAATTTATAATTCAATAATGGTTATTGACTATGATTATGGCACTTATAAGTGTCATAAATATTTGATTCAGTAAAATTATTGCAGAATATTTTAAATTTCAAAACAGACGAAAACGATTTTGTAGTCTTCTTGAATATTTTAATATAGAAAATATTGTCTATTGTTGGATTTTAGATTGAACAAGATAGTATTCCAAAATGGATTGCTCTTGGGAACCCCTCACACGCAACAATAAAAGTGACAATAATATTTTTTAAGTTTTTAGCGACGGGTACCCATGCAGAAAAAGACGTGATTACGATGGTTTAAGGGTACAACTAACATCAGTTGTACACCCTATTTACAATAATTACAATGCATTCACAGTACTAAAATGGTAACGCCCATTGGCGCTCCTCTGCCTCTTGTTTTCAGTGTTACCATGTAACTGTTACTTTAAATTTACAATAATAGCCACAATGTTAAATTTTAAACTTAATGACCATTTTTTGACTATTGCGCTCAACGTTGCTAAAATACATACACACATATACTTAAGTTTAATGCGTTGGTTTACAATATTGAATCAATATGTTAAATGTCATCAATATTATTGATGTATAACAAATATGTATAACAAATGAAATTCCGGTTTGCTTTTTTTCTCAACATTGATAGAAATTAGTTTTTGTAAAACTAAAGTGAAAATATAACGTTAGAAACAAGTAATTAAGTATAGTCGGTTAAGCCCGACCATATTATACCTTATACCACAGTATATAAGAAATTTTTTTACATGTGTTCCCTATTTTGGCACCCGTGGCCAATCATGGACCCGTCAGAACAAAATTATGTTAAGAGGTTAAGATTCATTTGAAAGTACTATGTGCCGAATATTTTTGAGATACATATCTTCATATTTCCAAATTTGTTTGCCTTTAAGCGATTTTAGAAAAGGGGTTTATATGGGACCTATGATTAACTTCGGACCCACCAGCACAAGTTATGGTCTTCAATTTTTATATATAAATACTAACATTTATCAGGAAGTTATGGCACTAAAAGCTATTTTCGGAAGTAGTATTTGTATGGGAGCTATGGTCACATATGAACCCATTCCAATAAAATTTGGTAAGATGATTTCAATTGCAATATAATTAGTTTGGACCAAATTTAATGTGGCGTTGAAAAACGGTATATGATCCTGTGTAGAAAGCAACAACAAAATTACACAATATTTATGACATTGTTTGTGCTTTCGATGTAATTCTTTGGCATTGCGTTGCGTTTTACATGGTTAGGGCCTAAGTGTTTGCTGTCAACAACTTTTTGTATCACGTATTTTTACATGTACGTTTTTGCTTATTTGTTTCTTCTCATATTTTCTCATATCAATCTTTTAACAGAATTAACCGAAACAATTAGAAGTTTCAAAAAAAAAAAAAAAAAATTAAAACAGGACTCTAACGGCATAATGGAAGATTTTATATGTTAAGAGAAATCCAGGAAAGGGAATGAGAAATTAGATATTCTGTATTATGGGCTGCTTTCGATTCCTCCAACATCAACGATAAATGAAAGAATTTTTTCCGAGTCAAGTTTTATCAAAACTAAAGAAAAGAATCGCTTAAATCCTAAACATTTAAACCAAATTTTTTTTCCAAAAGATTATTTTTTAAGGGGTCCTTAACCTATTGATATAACTAAATAAGTTCTTATACAGCTTATTTTTTAATTACTACATAATATGTATGTATTAATTAAAAATTAAATATTTTTTTGTTTGCTCGTTTTAGTTCAACAATTGTTGTTTGTTATGTTATAGGTAGTGCTTTTTATTAGTAATCTTCAAATAATACATAATTTATGCATTTTTATATATTGAAATGACTTAATTTATAAAAAAACTTTATTAATCGGTTAACCGATTAATTACAAAATTAACCGATTAAACCAATCCTCGGTTAATTAATCGAGCGATTAACCGTATAAATGAATACCCTTATTAATATAAATCTACAGGGTGGGGCAAAAGTCGCGAAGGGATTTGAAAAATTAATAACTTTTCTAATTTAATTTTTTTTTAGGACTTGTAAAATAAATCTGGGAGATTAATTATGGAAGTTTACAACGTTATCCAGCGAACCAAAATCATAGAACTTTATTTTGAACATCATCGATCAATAATTCAAACTCAACGAGCCTATCGTCGTCATTTTAATGTGCGGAATTCCACCATCCGAATCAATGATTCGACGCTTAGTGACACGTTTTCAGGAACAAGGCTCAGTGAGGGATCTTCCACGAAGCAATTAGTGAAGCAAATATTCAACGCGTTCTGGAGAGTGTTGAGGAGAATCCTGAAACATCAACTCGAAGGCGCTCTGCTGAGCTGCAAATGTCTCGGCGGTCTTTACGCAGAATATTAAAGGGAAATTTACATATTTTCCCATACAAGGTGCAGTTAGTGCAAGAACTAAAGCCAGGAGATTTCCAAGAACGAATAATTTATGCAGTTCGCTTCCAAGAATTGGCCAGAGAACATAATGATTTCATTCATCATCTGATAATGAGCGATGAAGCACATTTTCAATTAAATGGTTTTGTAAACAAGCAGAACTGCAGAATATGGGGTATTGAGAACCCAAGAGTGGTTCATCAGAGACAATTACATCCACTTAAATGTACAGTATGGTGCGCAATTACGTCCCAAAAAATTATTGGACCATTCTTTTTCGAAGATAACGAAGGAAATGGTGTAACGGTAAATGGCGAGCGATATCGAGATATGGTCGAGAGATGTGGTTACAACAAGATGGGGCCACTGCACACACTGCTCGAGCCACTATGCAGCTCCTAAGGCAGATTTTTGGCGAACGTTTAATTTCCAAAAATTCAGCATTCAATTGGCCTGCCCATTCGCCGGATTTAACAGCACCAGATTATTTCCTTTGGGGATATTTGAAAGAGAAGGTGTATATCAATAAACCCAGAACACTTGCACAGCTCAAAGAGAATATTCGAGCCGAAATAAGAGCGTTGCAGCCAGATACTCTGACTCGTGTCATGGAAAATGCTATTAAAAGAGCTCAACTTTGCGAGGCTGAAAATGGTGCTCACTTACGTGACGTAATCTTGTACTAGACCACACCTCATACGACCCTGGCTGCCCAACATTTTGAAGGCACAAATCAGTAAACTACTTGCGGATAACCAAAAAATGCACTACACGAGAAGCTTGGGAAGCTTATAACGAAAATCCTAAACAGAAAACGCTCAACAATACTCCTATAACAAATTTAGTAAACTCGTCTGCAAACAACACAAACAACAATAACAAGATTGCAGAAAATGAGAATCCATTTAGCGATGACATTTTCTTCGATTACACACCAAATGAAAATTCAGATAAAAATATGATAATCGATCAAAACATTACTCAGGAAATGATGATGTAAATGAAGGATTGGGATTAAATAGCCCACTAAAAATAAATACAAATAACCCAAATAATGAATATTCACCTTGTACAAGACTATACAATATACATACAACAATTTTCCAGAGTTAAATACTATAATAACACCAAAGACTTTTAAAAAAACAATGCCTAATCGGGCTAGCTAAGGAGAATTTTGATTATGGATATAACATAAATACATTTACTATTTGAATTTTTACTTAATCATTAATTTTGAACCTTATTTAATGTAAGATCTTTTTGGGCGCATATGGTCTGGTTACCCGGCGCCTTTTTAAAATATATTTTATAAATTTACTTTGTAAAATATATAGGAAATAAATAAATAAATCTACTCAACTGAGTTGAGCTGGAAACCGTTGTAGGGGCATAGCTTTTTAAACTCGAATAGGTAGGTACTCTATTACATACGTTATAATTGGTATCCGTGGTATATACACCGATTCGCATCGAGCACTGCCGGCTAATATAATGGTCTCTACTACATTTTTATGTATGGCTTTCTCGCGCAATCTGGTCTCATTGCACAACTTAGGCGGGTCGAGCATCACGGGCGTTTCTACTTTGAGGATAAGTGTGTAAGACAGTAGATCAGCTGGGTGTAATTAGAATTCCACAGGATAGTGTACGACCTCACCCGTATGCAGTTCAGTATCTACTGATTTGTATTCGCATTCCGCTTCTTTAAACAACTTT
Source organism: Pollenia amentaria (assembly GCA_943735925.1). NCBI lineage: Eukaryota > Metazoa > Arthropoda > Insecta > Diptera > Polleniidae > Pollenia > Pollenia amentaria. The sequence continues at coordinate 32,590,749 of OX031010.1, read as the reverse complement.
AACAAAATATCATAAATTGCTGTTGGCTGCTCGTTTTTAAGTGTGAGAATTATACGTTCGGACAGCTAATCCGTGGATAGAAAAAATGTTTTGTAAAAAAGTACCAACCATATGTACCCTTTTAACGTTCGGATTTTGAAAAAGTACCAAACTTATATTTGTTTTTTTTTTTGTAAGATAAGTTACCAATGCGATATAACTTTTATTTGTATTTTTATTGGTTTAAAAGATAGATGGGGTGACAAAAAAGTGCCAAAATACAGGTTTACCTCTTTTTACCCCATAAACATTCGAATTTCAAGAAAACCCCTTCTTAGTGTTCTTAGAATTTCAATAATATTCGGGACTTGTATTTATATATATAAAAGATTTTAAAATTTCTTTTCAATAAATTTTGAACAAAAAATTAAAATCTTTTCAAGTTGTATAATTTCTATTCGAAATAGAATATCCATTCGAAATTGAACAATTTCAATTTGAAAATTAAGAATTTCTATTTAAAAATAATGAATTTCAATTCGAAACTAAAAATGTTCAAGAATGTTGTTCAATCAAAATCGAAAAAATGGTATTGAATTTTTTTTTTCAAAATTGTGAATTTCCAATCAAATTTAACAAGTTTTATTAAATCGAACCTTGTTTCCTTTCCGTAAAAAAATTTATTGGGGAAAGCAAATTTTTGACTGAAAAACGTGGGCCAATTTTATTGACGAAAGGCGTCAAATTTTGTGTATTTACATTTTAATCAGAAAATTTTGATTATGGCCAATTTTCAGGATTGATATTAAAACATTTAGGTTTAAATACAAAATTTTGGGTACGTTCGTAAATGCATCACTGCGCTCCATCAGTGATTTCAAATATTTACATATATGTATATATATCAATGAAGTAGATGTGGACCATGGACCAATTAGTAGGTCTGCTCGAAATGCCTGCAGATTTTTTGTAGAATTGTGTTTTTATCGTGCAATTGTTTTTGTACCAAACTTATATTTGTTTTTTTTTTTTTTTTTTTTTTTTTGTAAGATAAGTTACCAATGCGATATAACTTTTATTTGTATTTTTATTGGTTTAAAAGATAGAAGGGGTGACAAAAAAGTGCCAAAATACAGGTTTACCTCTTTTTACCCCATAAACATTCGAATTTCAAGAAAACCCCTTCTTAGTGTTCTTAGAATTTCAATAATATTCGGGACTTGTATTTATATATATAAAAGATTTTAAAATTTCTTTTCAATAAATTTTGAACAAAAAATTAAAATCTTTTCAAGTTGTATAATTTCTATTCGAAATAGAATATCCATTCGAAATTGAACCATTTCAATTTGAAAATTAAGAATTTCTATTTAAAAATAATGAATTTCAATTCGAAACTAAAAATGTTCAAGAATGTTGTTCAATCAAAATCGAAAAAATGGTATTGAATTTTTTTTTCAAAATTGTGAATTTCCAATCAAATTTAACAAGTTTTATTAAATCGAACCTTGTTTCCTTTCCGTAAAAAAATTTATTGGGGAAAGCCAATTTTTGACTGAAAAACGTGGGCCAATTTTATTGACGAAAGGCGTCAAATTTTGTGTATTTACATTTTAATCAGAAAATTTTGATTATGGCCAATTTTCAGGATTGATATTAAAACATTTAGGTTTAAATACAAATTTTGGGTACGTTCGTAAATGCATCACTGCGCTGCATCAGTGATTTCAAATATTTACATATATGTATATATATCAATGAAGTAGATGTGGACCATGCCCCAATTAGTAGGTCTGCTCGAAATGCCTGCAGATTTTTTGTAGAATTGTGTTTTTATCGTGCAATTGTTTTTGTAGCAATTGTTTTTGACATCTTGTCTATTTTTTACACAAACAAATGCATTGGGTTTTGACATCTTTAACATAATTTACATAAACAAAATGCGTGTTTTTTTCTATTGTTGCATTGTTGTAGTTTTGCGCAGACCTACTAATTGGGCCATGATGTGGACCAAAAAATTGTCAAATACTCTACCAAAATAATAGTCACACAATAACAAAAATTATAATAACCCTTTTATCAGCATTAAACTTAAGTTTCCATTGTAATAACAAGGTGGCCTGAATATCTTAAGAATATAACAACAGCAAAGCAATAAAAAGCAACTGTTTTTTGAGGGTACCCTTGTAAATAAATACACGTTTTTATAATATTTTTTTGTATATAGTAGTGCTACCATACTTTAATATTAAATACGACTACAAATAAAAGTGAAGAAACCAATCCATATTAAAATACGATTAAGTTTATATGAAAATTAACATAATATAGATTTAAATACTTTGTATCCTGAAAATTGGTCATTATAAACTAATGGGTCATATACGGATGGCAGCGCAACTGACCTTTTAATTTGTATTAGGTACGGCAACATTGTTTAGTTGCCAACAAGTTATCGATAATGCTATTTTGACGGTTTGGCAACTAAAAATATATGTAACAAATTAAAAAAAAAAACGAACAAAAAAGTGTTTCAAAGTGAATAAAAAGTTAAATTAAATAACATTTAAAAATGATTAGTTCTATAGACCTATTTTTCGCGGCTAAGAGAAGGCGGTAATAGTGGCATCTAGTGGTAATAGTGGCAAAGCCTCTATCGTTTGTTGGTGCCGCTCTTTAGTATTTGGAGCTCAGCCTCTCGTTCGAAAACAATATCCTAGTTTGCGCCAAAGACATGTCCTTTAGAATTTGCTACCAGCTCAATCTGTAAAAGCATTGCTGCAATCTATTTAATCGCGGCCAAACTTATTTCCTCGGAAGTTTCTGCGCCGCGGCGTGCCGGTTGCGTGTAAATTTATTTCCTTAATTTTGCCTTTAAATGAACCCACACCCGTTGTACAATTTTTTTGCGATGCATGTAGCTTTAGTTCTGGCTTTTGGTTCCCCAAAAGACCGAACACTAAAAGCAATTTGACCATTATTTTCCATTTAATGGAATTAAAGTTCAAACTGCTTTTGAGTCGTCATTTAAATCATTTTAAAATCTTAAAATTTAAGAAATCATATGTAGGTATGTATGTACATAAACTTAGAAACACAAACATTTTATAAAATATGTATATACTTAGTCATCGTCCAGACTTGCAATTTTTGTTGCAGCAAGTCTTGAGTTTATTTGTGAAAGGGTTGAGAAGATTCGGGAGGGGTACTCGGTTTAATGCACTCCGCAATTCTGTTTTCTAATTCTCACACTTATTAACTTAAAGTTTTCTGTAGGCATATTTGTATTTAAAATATAAAAGGGAGAAGAGGAAAGACAAGATAGAAATACAAAAATTGCAAAACTGAGTTTCATAATATCGGGTCTAATCTCCGCATTCGATATTGAGTAAACTATCGGACACTAATGCAATTTCAAATCAGTATTTTAAAAAATCTGCAGCAACAAAAATTTAAAATCTAGACGAAGACTTGTTAGTTTTGCCGCCTTCTTTGGCTAAAAAATTATTAGCAACAACTACCCTTTTTTTTGCCTATAGGCCATGTTCTAGAAATCGAAATAACGTAAAGTTGAAGTCGAACAAATTTTTAAAACATTCCCAAGTTCAAATTTGAAAAATATATTTCCTTTTATATACCTCATACTTTGAGAACCACTTTCCTCAACCCAAACAACTTTTGAAATCAGGAAAACCTACGTTCATTTTTAAAAAATGCAATCGAAAATCTTCATCGATTTCAATTTCACGTCATTTCGATTTTCAGAACATGGCCGAACTACAGAAATAACAAACTGTTAGTTGAGTCTTCATACGTAACATTAATTTGGCAACTGGCAACACAACTTCAGTTCAGTTGCCATCAGTAATGCACCCATAAATAATTCCTTTTTAAAAAAAGAATTAAAAACAAACATATTTAGCTTTTTTTGTATTTTTTTCATAAATAATTCTTTTTTTTATTTGATCATTTATATTTTTTTATATCTTTAATTTTTTCTTTAGTTGTTTTAATTGCAAAAAAAATTCTCATAGGACTTGCAATGTACAATGAATGAAGCTGATTCAAAAATATCATGCTAAACATTAAATGAAACTAGAAACAAAAAATCCTTAAAAAGCTTTTTTCAACATTAAATAAAAGGATTAATACAATAAAGGTGAGTTATATAAGAATATTTTTTTTAAGAATATAGAAAAACATATTTTTCAAGTATGAAAAGAAAACCTTAATCAATGAGTGTAATGTTAAAGAAACGCAAAAAGTAAATGCCAAATGATTGTAGAAAAAAACACTAAATTTAACTCTCGTCATCACTGCCAGCATTTTGACGGGGCTTAGGTCCACCAGCACGTTTAGCCATAATGATTTGATCGACCTTTAGAATCGTGTTGGCGGCTCCCACAGCATATTTAATACCCCAGTATTTCGCTTGATAAAGATCGTAGATCTTAGCAGTATTAACATCTATTGTTTCTGCCTTTTCTGCTTCAATGTTCAAACCAATATTTTTGCCAGAGGCCTCTTTATGGGCCAAATACAATTGATTAACAATATCGGTGCCATTAATGCCAGTGTTTTCGGCTAAAGCCTTGGGGAATGATTCTAAGGCGATGGCAAAACGTCTGACAGCATATTGTTCCAAACCGGGTAGAGTATCGGCATACGCAGCAATTTGTGTAGCTAATTCAATTTCTACGGCACCAGCACCGGGTACATAACGGCCATCGCGGGACAAACATTTGAAATTATTTACACCATCATCTATGGCACGTTCAATATCATCCATGAAGTTGTCGGTGGCACCTCGAACAACAATAGTTGAGATGCGAGAGTCTTTGCCTTCGTTTCTGTAAAGAAAGTTAGATATTTCAATAAATCTTTCGCAATTAAGCTGTCTTAAGACCCCGTTTTGAGAAACCCAAAACGCTAAATATGATATAAATCAAATGCTAGACATAAGTCACATAAAAACACAGGAAACAACCTGTTATGCCCAAGAATCTGATCATGTTACCTAAGCTGGTCGGCGATAATTTGTTATTTAAATTTTGCAATTCTATTACAATTTGCAAATTAATTTTTGAAATTTACTGCTTCTATTAAAGTATATTATTTCTACTATATATCGGTAATTTATATTTGAAATTAAGTCTATACATATTCTAAATATTTAAAATATCACAGTTCTAATTCAAAAATTAAATTTTCTATTCGAGATTTATATTTTCTTTTCGAAATTTAATTGGTCTATTTGAAATTGACAATTCAAATTGGAAATGTTTACTTGCAGTTAAACATTTATATTCGAAATTGACAACGTTTATTTCAAATAAGGTAACTTCTATTCAAAATTTACAATTTTGTGTTCGAAACTGATATTAACAATTTCTTTTTAATATTCAAAATTTTCTATTTGATATTCAAAATTTATACTTGTTAGAAACTGATACACATTAATAGCCTTTTTCCGATGTGCGAAAGAATTCTTGCTTTCGAACAACTACATTAAAAAAAAACAAATTATAAAGACTTTATTTTTGTTTTAAATGTATGTAGTTGTACGAAAGAAACATTATAATAGGAAGTAAAAATTTCTTTTTGAAATTCAAAATTTTATATTTGATATTCGATGTTAAAAATTTCTATTCGAAAATAAAATTTAGAATTCAAAAATAACAACTTATATATATTCGAAATTACGAATATCTATTTAAAATTGAAAGTTTTCATTCTATTTAAAAATTTTTTTATTCAAAAACATTCAGGTATGTAATGGAACGATTTATAACAAATAATAACGTTTTTAGTATCTTTAAAAATTGATTTATAATCCATAATTTATAACATATAATTTTCTGTATATATTTCTTTAAATTGTATATTATATGCGTAAATTGATGTGAGTTTTAAACAAAAAATTAAAACTTTAATTAAGAAATAGGATTTAAAATCGGTCGAAATTCATCACACCTTTTAATAACGATCGGTTTGGAATCGATCGATTTTCATCGCATACCTGATTATTAATATTTAAATTTTACGTTTTTATTTGAAATTAAAAATTGAAATTAAAATTTGAAAAAAAATTGCAAATTTCTAAAGACTATTAAAGAACTATAAAATTTTTTAGAATTCGACAATGATAAAAAAATAGTATTAGGGAAGTAAGATCAATCGCTTAATCAAAATTTTGATTAACCAAAATGTTGAGTAATCAATTATTCTATTAATTAACATTTTCGATTAATTGAAAAAAAAAAAAACAATTCGACAATGATAAAAAATAGTATTAGGGAAGTACGATTCATCGCTTAATCAAAATTTTGATTAACCAAAATGTTAAGTAATCAATTATTCTACTAAAATTTCTGATTAATTTAATAATTACAATTTTGATTAAACAAGTTTGAATAATTTTATTTTTTAACTAAAAAAATAAAAAAAAATTAAACAAAATAAAACTATTGAAGTGAATAAAATAATGGTTTACCATATAAAGTGAAAAAGAAGCCATAATAAACTAATATTAGATCCTGCCTAGACTAAGTGACAAACACAGAGGAACTTGTAAAACAAAGAAACATTTTAAGTTATTTAATTATTCAAATTTCTGATAGTAATCTTGATTGTGAATAATCAAAACATAAATTATTCGATTAAGAAAAAATTTGATTAATTAGATTTGATTTATCAAATTAGTGACTAATCACAATTCTAATTAATCGATTAATCGCACTTCTCTAATGGATGCTTTTATCAAAATTCGGATTTTTATCTTAAATTATTTTTTTTTTTACCATTTTTATTCGAAATTTCTTTGAACATTGTAAAAATCTTTTTAAAGTTTAACACTTCAATTTTTATCTTATATTTTTTTTTTACCATTTTTATTCGAAATTGACAAAAATGGACCATATCTATTGAACATTGTAGAAATCGAATTAAAAATTTCTATTCAAAAAACTTTAAACAAAAATAAGTTAAAATGATGAGTTACAAATTTTCTAGAAATGTAAAATTTTAATAAAAAAATTAATATTGGAAATTAAAAATTTATTCAATTACCTGAAAGCTACTATAGAAGTATCACCCAATTCTTCGATGCAAACCTTGTCGCAGTAACCCAATTCCTCTTGGCTAGGTGTGGTAACGCGTGGCAACACTGTGCCATTGACGGCGCGAGCCAAACGCCTTAAATCAAACTTCGAGTTCATACGCACAGCCATCAAATTATATTTGTTAATAAAATGTAAAGCCATATCACCGACTTTGCCACCTGAAACCACAACCTTGGCACCAGTATCGGCAATAGCCTTAATTTGACTTTCCAAAAGATTTTCTTCACCTGATGAGAAATTCAGAAGTTCATCGGCGGACTTTATTAGAACCGTGCCCTTGGTTTCGGTCTGTATGATGTCAACGGGGCAGGAGAAAATGGCAATTTTTGCCTTTTCGGCATAAGAAACATCACCCTCAACGAAACGTTTGAAAACCATACCATGGACTACTTCGGATTTGGCCAAACCACTGCCCAAAATTTTGCAAACACGGATGTTATCCACATTGAATGTTCCTTTGTCTGGCAAAATGGCAACACATGCTTTAGTTACCAAATCAGTGAGGAAATCTTCCTGGCCATATTGTTTGGACATGATAGAAGCACGCAAGCATTCTTTTACCTGGGCAACATTACGGTAATCCTTAATTTCATGGCATACCAGTTTGGGCAATATTTCCAAAGCTTTTTCCATGGCCTTTTCGTAGCCATCGGCGATTTCGGCGGTGGTAATACCTAAACGCAAAAGTTCTTCGGCTTTTTCAAGCAAAGAACCAGCAAAAATCACCACAAAATTGGTACCATCACCAACTTCAGCGTCTTGCATTTCGCTGGCCATGACCATAAGTTTGGCGGCAGGATGTTCAACATCCAATTCACGCATAATAGTACCAGCATCACTGGTCACAAATTGTTTTTCAATGTGATTAATGATCATTTTATTCATGCCATTTGGCCCGTAGGCGGAGCGCATGGTTTGGGAAAATTCCTTGCATGCGGTAATATTTCGATACACAGCCTCCTCTAAACCGCTATACATCTGTGGAAAACAAAATTATCGTATAGTAAACAAATCATTTTGAATTTAATTTAAGAAAATTCAGTAAAATGGTACCAAACATTTGCTTTACAAGAAGCCAACCAGTGATTAGTCACTTTTTTTGTTAGCACGACATACATCGTTTTTCATCTCTTGTGCAGCTGTTTTACATTCTTGTACCGCATGACATCAGTTGTTATTTTTTTAAATTTTCTTAAGAATTTCCGTGTAAATTTGAAAAATTTCGTTTTAAATTAATGGGTTCTACTTACGCGGGCCCCTTCCTTCATCATTTGGGCTACGCCGGGTGCTTTGGGTACAGATAAAGCCATTTTTTTGCACAGATTTTTTTCCTTTTCACAATTCACAAAACCGACCAAATGAAAATTCTCAACAAGACAAGAAATTACAATAATTAACCTCACTTCTTGTCAAAGCCGTCTACGGTTACTTAAATTTGGCTAATGGTTACTTGGTACGTTGATTACTTTCTCGAATGTTTTTTCGTTAAGAGAGTTGCCAGGTATAGAGAAATAACAGCAGCTAATTATGGAAATTTACTTTTTAAGATTTTTAACAAAAAATTAATTAAAACTAGTTTTAATTTTTATGCTGGTATAATTTTTTTTCAATTTCTTTCATCCAGTCTACAACTGATATCAAATGCTTAACAATAACACTAATATGATGTTAGCGTTACTCCACGTCAACAACAGACATGATTTGCTGTTATAACATGATGTTATAAAAGCGTTGTTAAAACATTTGCATTAACAACCGTGTTATAACATAAGAAACCCTCTAACATGATGAGTCTATACTTAACACTAACATCATATTAGCTCATTTATTAAAAAATCGGCGACTGCATTAACTTTTGCTCTTACTTTTATTTTGTCACTTAGGGAAGGTGTTTTTATTGTCCAGTGGAAGTCGGCAACAATAACACCTGTTTTTAAAAATGGAAAAAGGGATGACGTAACATGTTACAGACCGATTTCCAAGTTGTCTTCTGTATCTAAAATTTTTGAACATGTAATTTATAAAAGGTTATTTTTCATTACTAAGGCATGGATTACACCCAAGCAGCATGGGTTTTTTGCTGGTAGATCCACTACCACTAATCTTACAGTATTTAATGAATATTGTATTTCGGCCTTTGAACAGGGCAGCCAGGTTGAAACAATTTATACGGATTTTTCCAAAGCTTTTGACAAAGTGTCTCATAGCATTTTTTTTGCTAAGTTACAGAACATGGGTTTTCATGCTAATTTTTAAAAGTGGATTGAATCCTACGTAACTGGAAGAGTTTGCAGGGTAGTCATAGAAAACTTCCAATCGGAGCCGTATTTACAAACATCGGGTGTACCACAGGGTAGCATCTTAGGCCCGTTGTTGTTCAATTTATTTATTAATGATATTTCTTGTTGTTTTAAAAAATCTAGTTTTCTTTTGTATGCAGATGACCTTAAATTTTATTTGAAAGCTAATTCATTACGTGATATCTTTGATTTGCAAATAGATTTAGATAGACTTAATGCATGGTGTGTCTTAAATAAACTACACTTAAATCTATCAAAATGTGTACACGTCTTTTTATTGGTGTAATAACCCAATACAATTTGTTTTTAAAATTGGTAACTGCTGTTTAAAAGTGGTTAAGTCTAATATGGATCTTGGGGTTGTATTTGATTCCTCTTTGTCTTTTGTAAATCATATAGAATATATAATTCCAAGAGCGTATAAAGTACTTGGTTTTTTAAGGAGAAATTGTTCTGAATTTACAGATCCAAATACGTTGAAATTGGTTTACATATCTCTTGTTAGATCAAAACTTGAGTATGCTTCTCCTGTTTGGTCACCACGTTGCGATATTCATATCTCTCGTGTTGAGAGAGTTCAGCGTAAGTTTTTAAAATTTGTTGTCTCTTTAGTAACAATGGTTAATCCTCTACCAACCTATGAATTAAAATGTTCTTGGTTAGGCATACAAACGTTAGAATTTCGAAGAAAGGTCCAGTCTGCTGTACTTGTTTTCGATATAATTAATGGTGGTATTGACTGCCCTGATCTACTGTAATTGAATCCTTTTTATGTTCAACCTAGAAGCCTTAGGTATGTTGAAATATTTAATGTTCCTTGTCACCGTACTAATTATGCTCTAAATAGCACTTTGACTCATGCATTTACTTGTCTTAATACCATAAATATACATAAATCAGCGAAGAGAATCTAACCTTGCTTTAAAAACTTTTTGTTCAAAGTATTAAAATAATTTTGTAAATATTTTAGCTAAAAATGTACTTTTTTAACTATTTGTAATCATAGTCTGTAAGGAATGTATATTTCCATTGACTGAATAAATGAAATGAAATAATGTAATTACACCCAGTCTACAACTGACATCAAATTCTTAACATTAACACCAATATGATGTTAGTGTTAAGTATAGACTCATCATGTAAGAGGTTTTCTCATGTTATAACACGGTTGTTAATGCAAATGTTTTAACAACGCTTTTATAACAGCAAACCGTGTCTGTTGTAGACGTGGAGTTAAGCATTTGATGTCAGTTGTAGACTGGGTGTTAAGTATAGACTCATCATGATATTTTCTCACGTTATAACACGGTTGTTAATGCAAATGTTTTAACAACGCTTTTATAACATCATGTTATAATAGCAAATCATGTCTGTTGTAGATGTGGAGTTATGTTTTATGATTTTCTTTAATAAAAATTGTTCATATTAAATAGTTTTCGTCACTAATAAAATATGATAAAAAGTCTGTATATGTTCTCTTATTCTTTTGTTTAATACGTTTTTTTTTATTTTCAATCCCATTTTTGGATGTTTGCATTATTTTAATATAATTTTAACAAAACTGGTAATCAAGGCGAATTCAACTTGTTGAACTATTAATTTTTACGATTTGAGCTTTTTTTCGATTTTGAACCTCTTTCCAATTTGTTTTTAATATTATCGATTTTCCTTATTTATGCGATATTGTCTCTATTTATTATTTAAATTTTATTTTTAGAAAATTTTAATAATTTAAGGTTTAAAATTTTTTTTTTTAAATTTTAGCGTTTTTTTTTAAGTCTTAGCAATTTTTCAGTTTTAGAATTTTTGAATTTGTGATTTTTATAATATTTTTTTTTTTTAGGTTTTGATTTATATTATTTTTAATGTTTTAGAATTTTTTTTTTCATTATCACAGATTTTTCGATATTTTACTTTGTTACCTTTTACTTTTTTACTGAGCTACCTAAATAAGAGTGTCAAACGGTTTTAAGCATGAAAATTGTGTACTGGTGTGTGGGTTGACACCAGTTCTAAATAATATTCTTCCAGATATAGCAAAAGGGGGGCCGCTGAGACTTAAACGGTGGGCTGTGTGAAAGAAGATTATTACTATAATTGCTCCAGCGGAGTAATTATAGTAGATTTATTTAAGGGTAGAAAATGAAAAAGGAAGTTTTAGTAATTTTTTTCCAAATATGGGGTTTATTACAATTCAATTTTTCACTTAACTTACACAGTACAACATTTTTCAGTTAATTGATTGCCAACTCAATTCTGTGAACTGTATGTGAAATTAGACCCAAAAAGAAGAATTTCTGCATCATTCGTTTTGTCTTCTTACCTGCGATTTGAAGTTAGTATCGATTTGAAGTTAGTACTATCGTATAGGGGAATTTATCACGTTTTAGGCCCTGTTGTTTGACATAGCTCGACAACCACTAGCCCAATTTAGTTGAAATAAATTTTAAAAAATTAAGAATTACAATTCCCTTAATCTGTTCATATAGTAGATTTATTTAAGGGTAGAAAATGAAAAAGGAAGTTTTAGTAATTTTTTTCCAAATATGGGGTTTATTACAATTCAATTTTTCACTTAACTTACACAGTACAACATTTTTCAGTTAATTGATTGCCAACTCAATTCTGTGAACTGTATGTGAAATTAGACCCAAAAAGAAGAATTTCTGCATCATTCGTTTTGTCTTCTTACCTGCGATTTGAAGTTAGTATCGATTTGAAGTTAGTACTATCGTATAGGGGAATTTATCACGTTTTAGGCCCTGTTGTTTGACATAGCTCGACAACCACTAGCCCAATTTAGTTGAAATAAATTTTAAAAAATTAAGAATTACAATTCCCTTAATCTGTTCATATATTGTTTTGAAGTTAAAAATGAATGTATGAAGGGAAAAAATTATTTTTTGCCTAAAAATTTAAATTTTTTTTTTTAAAAATACATAAAAAATGCAAAGTGGAAAAAAGTTTCAAGTCTAGTTATTTTTTCGCAAAGTCACATAGCCTATGAGCAAAATGAGACAAAGATCATAAAAATCGATGCACGCGTTTCGCTTTTATTCGCAATTGAGTAAATGTATGAATTTCAAAAATTTGCTCGAGATATGCACAACATTATTTGGAGAAAACATTGACACCTTTTTCATGATTCTGAGAATTAAAAAAAAGGAATAAACAAAAGGTTATTTGATTTTTATGATTGCGGTAATAAATGTACGTGGACAATTAAACGGAAAGTGGACCTTTTTATTATTTGGGTTTTTCCGGTGGCTACCTATATGATTTTTTTACAGAAATTGCACCCACATTTAAGGGTGGTCATTATTTGGAAAGTTTTGCACAGTTTGAAACGTACAAGTGCTGAATCAGGTATATAGCCAGCCGCCCTTAAAATATGCGCCCATTTATAAGTACCTGGCAGTAAAATATTCAAAAATACGTAGTATTTATAGGTGTGCATTGATCGATTTTTGGCATTCAGCCAGTGCCGACGAACGCGAACAGTAAAAGTGATTTTTCTCCAGTTTTTTAAAAGTGAATAACAACAAAACTTAAAATATATCAATATGGAAAACAACAAGTGCCCATATTTGGATGAATATTGTTACGTTTGTGGTCATATCGTCCGAAAAATACAGAAAAAAGATCGAAAAAATTTGTTTACTGAGCAATTCAAAACCGCGTATTGTAATTATTTCGATGAAGCAGATTTAAGTGGTGCAAATTTTACGCCGAACACAGTGCGCAACAGTTGTTATACTACCCTTCTAAAATGGATTCACGGAAAAAGTAGAAAGTTATCTTTTATGAAGCCAGTAATTTGGGTGGAAGACACAACTGGACATGATGAATCCAGGTGCTATGCATGCATAAATTTTCGTCCTGGATTAAACAGACAACAATTGAAAACAAAAGTATACACTGCTGCATTTACTGCCACACTTCCGGTGCAACGCCCTGCTGATACCGATGCACCTAAACCTCCGAGTGCGGATACTGTGTCCCTGCTAGCCGAAACCGTTTTCACCAATCCGACCGATTTGGATGATGCTGATTGGATACCCGATATTGAAAATAGTACACCACAACCGCTACCACAAATCGAAATGGATTACATTGTGGCCAAGCTGGGACTATCACAACACGACTCCGAATGGCTAACATCATTTTTGAAGAGAAGAAAACTCACACAGCAAAATGTCAGCCCAACATCATACCGACAACGCCAAGCTTACTCAGACCATGAATATGAACAACCTACGAAGAAAACAAGATCATCAGAACCACAAGCGTCAACTTCTACAAGGATGGATATTGCCAATAATTGAAAAAATGTTCTAAATTTTGTTTTTATGCATATTATAATTGCGTATTAATTGCATATTATTTTATTTTCACTAAGTTTTTATAAATAAAGTTTTTTTTTGCATGATAATTTTTTAATTTATATTTTTATTTTTATTTTAAGGGTGGTGGCTATAACTGATTTTTGAAATTCATACCTTTACTCAATTGCGAATAAAAGCGAAACGCGTGCATCGATTTTTATGATCTTTGTCTCATTTTGCTCATAGGTTATGTGACTTTGCGAAAAAATAACTAGACTTGAAACTTTTTTCCATTTTGGATTTTTTATGTATTTTTAAAAAAAAAAATTTAAATTTTTAGGCAAAAAATAATTTTTTCCCTTCATACATTCATTTTTAACTTCGAAAGTGTTACTTGTATAGGAAAACAATATATGAACAGATTAAGGGAATTGTAATTCTTAATTTTTTAAAATTTATTTCAACTAAATTGGGCTAGGGGTTGTCGAGCTATGTCAAACAACAGGGCCTAAAACGTGATAAATTCCCCTATACGATAGTACTAACTTCAAATCGATACTAACTTCAAATCGCAGGTAAGAAGACAAAACGAATGATGCAGAAATTCTTCTTTTTGGGTCTAATTTCACATACAGTTCACAGAATTGAGTTGGCAAATCATGTGTTGTACATAATTATGTACATACGGTTGGGTACAAAAAAATTTAATTTCCAGAGAATCGCAAGGTTGACGTAAGTTATCCGCACTGCTGGGTAGTGGTTGATGTTATTCGCTCTGATGCAAAAAAAGGAATAGGAATATGACTGGTTACAAACCCGAAGGCAAGTTGCGCCAGCGTAAAGTTAACAAAAGTTCGCTACAATTGACAATTGGAAAAATTGCGACGAGTATTAAAATTGCAGTGCGGCCAACTTATGTCAAATTTACGATATTATTCGAGGTGAGTATAATTCATGAACAACTAGTAGTATTAAAGTACTTTAAGCTCTCATTCATAATAATAATATAGAAATTTTACGTTGATTTTAAATGTACAAAGGCAGTTTGTACAAATTGTATTGCCAATAAATACATTAAATAATCTGTTAAATAAGATTTTCCAGCCGGTTGGTGATAAATTCGCGTTCTTAAAGTTTGTTTCGCATAAAATGTGTGAAAATGAGAACTTTTTCTATAAAAAAGCGATTGACTCTCTTCTTCTTGCTCAAAACAGCCCAAACTTATGATTCGGATAGATTGAGTATGTGGTCAAACAATTAAAAGAAATATAATTATATTGATACAGTTTTTGTATTGTTCAATTATATCTCAATGAGTATGTACATATGTGGCACAATATATTGGCAACAATTAAAAGACTTAATTTTTATTGCACACCAAAAAAGAAGCGCAATATACTGTGAAATGTGCTGGCAATATTGTATAATGTTGTTTTGTTATATTGAACACCCACATATGTGAACAAATGACGAAATTTTCTGTCTGGCACTGGCATGACATAAAATAAAGTATTATGATAAGATTTGATTCATTATTGTTAGTTCATATATAACATATTAAGATTCAATAAATAGAAAAATTAAAGTAACACAAAAATTGTGTTCTTTAATCTACTACAAAAAACGCCACAGTCGTTTACGTTTACGATTTGATATTATACAAAAATATAAAATAGAGTCTGACGTTTTCATTTCTTATAGCAAATTTAAAATTTGTCGTTTCTCAACTTTTTTTTACTTTTAAATTTTTTTCAATCATTTTACCTAACTTTACCAGAAATGAACCGAAAAAAAACTTGTAGTCCCATAAAGACAACAGGGTTTTCGAAAATTATTTCATTAGTTTCTGTATTCTTTTCATGGATGTGAAAAATTGAAAATGTTGTCGATATTAATTAAATATACGACAGTGACATGCCAAAACACATAGAAAGTTTGTCGTATTTGTATCGTAAGACAAGTTATTTAATACAACAACGACACTAATAACAAGGCCGATTATTATAAATCTAACAAATATGTGTATAAAAAATGTGGACACTGAAAGAAATTATTTTTACCCTTACCTAATTTTTTTTATATAGAGTTGCATTTAATTTTTTTTAGCTCACAGGTACCATCTTTTTATTGATTTTTATACATAAATTAAACCTATCAGTTGTAAATGTACAAAAAAAAGTTCCCAAGTTATTAATTTATTTAAAGTTTAGTTGTAAACAATTATTTGCTTTAAGCAGTTCGAAAACTATAAAAAATCTAATTTTTTAGATTCCATTTGAAAGTTACTTAAATAATTTCGCATTGCCTACTTTAAGGCATTTTAAGCTACAAGTGCTTGTGAAAGTAAGAGTTGCAGAAGTTCGTGTGTGTGTGTGTTGGTGCAGTTTTGTTTCTTTTTCCTTAAGGCCTGTTGCTTATTTTTACCAGCCACTTTGAAGACCCTAAGCTGCAACATAGGGCTCGCCGAGACCGCTCTATTGGACATAATGGCTGCCAATATACAACAGCAGCGTTTAATTAACGAGCAACTAAGACGCGAAGTAGAATTATCACGTGCTCGTGTCTCAGAATCATGTATGTTAATGATAAAATATATGTCGGAGCATGAGAATGAGGATTGTCTATTAACCGGTTTCACCAGTCAAAAATTGAATCCATTTAGGGAAAAAAGTTCCTGCAGTCTTTTGTAATTTGTTCCCCGAATGGCAAACAAGATATACTTGAACTAACAGTTCCTAACACTTCTATTAAAGGGATTGATGAGAGCTTATTGGCCATTTACAACAGGAAATGGAACTCAATTATCTATTGGTAGTAAAAATATACTTATTAAGAATAATAATAAATAATATAGAAAAAAAATCGTAGTATTGAAATGTCTGACTAATAATGAAAAAATACATACATATTTAACCGTCTATTGTTATACACAAATTAAAATATAGAAAATGTTTTAGGCTTAATCTTATAAAATTAACAAATTATAAACTAATCAACTAAAGTATATTAAAGGAAAGCTCTCTATTGGAGTTTATGGATATTTGTATCCTTTATGTAATCTGTTTTTGGAAATTTCATGAACTTTAACTTAAAATTTTGAAAAGGAACAACAATTATTACATAAATTATTAAATTATTATATTGTAGTAAATACCATATAGAAACAATAAACGTATATAAATGGAAAATCTAAAAATACATCTGTAAAAAAGGAAAACTTGAAGTTTTTTTTATAACCTCCACCACAACTAGTGCACACTGGTTGCATTTATATGGGGAGAGCGTCCAAAAATACTTTAAGTAGGCATATTGGGATGAAACTTTTACTATGAGGTTTAGAGTGATCAGATCTTGAAAATTTTTACAGCTAATTCTGGCATTAGATAGGGCCAAAAAAATGCTAAAAATAATGCTAACATTTTTTAAAGATTTTTGTTAAAAATATATTACCAGGATGAAATTTTATTTAAAACTAGATACATTTAGTGACTTATTTTTTAACGAAATTTAAAGAAATGGTTATATTTAAACAAGAGGGTAGATTTTGGTAAAGCAACTGATACATATAAATATGTACCACAGGTATCTAGTTAAAATTAAATTTTTAATTTAGGGGGCCCTAAAACCCCTGGCACATGCAAAGTTTAAACGATTTTATTTCCAAGCTATATAAATTTTTTTTGATCATTTTATTTTTTATAGTTGAAAGCAAGGCGAATTCATACAGGTGACATTTTCGAGTCATCTGCTTATTGTTTATTTATTTGTGTGTATACTGAATGTCAAGCTCTGTTTACATTTTGTGAAAAAATTTGTTAAAATTTAAAATTCAATAAATATCCAAACAAAAAAAGTGAATAGAAAATATAAATTCAATGAATTAAAAGTGAAATAAGGAATAAATGGAGCTACAATAAATTTGTAATAAAGGAAAATGTTTTACCTTTTAAGCAATTGTGTATATTTTATAAACAAAAAAATTCCCTGGTTTATATTTTCAACAAATAATTTTGACATTCACTCTAACTTTTTACAAAAACAAAATACATAGTATTTTATTAAAAAATTTAAGTGAAATAAATTCGTTTATTTAGCATAAATTCGTCCAGAATTTTTAAATACATAATGCAAAAAAAGCTAAAAACATTTTCTAAAATTGCTAAATAAAATGCCAAGTGCAAAATGAAAATTTTGCAGCTAAATAGAAATTTGTAATGCTAAATTTACCTGCAAAAATGGCCACACTGGTTTTTATAATCTTTTTCGTACGTTTTTATTGTATGTAATTGTATTTTTCACATTTTGATAAATTGAAAAGTGAAAATATTTGATACCCATTAAGGCCTGTATTCACTATCCTATTTAGTCGCACGATATGTCAAAAAAATCGTGTGTGCTCATAATGTATGACAGTGTGGCTTAAAAATGAATTGAGTGACAGATTTTTTTGACAAGTCTGTCCGACTTGAAAATGTTTTAAAAATTTTCATAAAATGATAGATTATATGCGATCAGAGTTGCATTTTCTTGTACAGTAGATGAGTCATTTGAGTTTGCATCTTTTTTGATGGGATAGTGTGGCATTGACAGCAGATTTTGCAGACATTTTTTTTATGTCGGATAGAATTCCGTCAGATATTCGTGTGAATGAATCGTACGATTATGTAGGATAGTGAATGCCGGCCTTTACCAATGCCTATATATGAAAAAAGATAAAATATATCGCGATTTTCGCGTTTTATGTGAATAATTACAAAAAAAAAAATAAAATAATATTATTTTAAAACAGATTCAATTTGAAAAGCAGAACATTATTTCCACAAACGTAGAATTTGTATGAAAACCCGAATCGAAAATATGTATTTAGTTAAATATCTCAATTAGTAGGGTGCAAGTGGTCAAGTTTTATATACCATTGGATGCTACTTCAAAAACTCTTTTCGATGATACCAAATTTTATTTATGTCGTCTTAAAGCAAAGTACAAAAAAATTCGAAAAACTGAAAAAATACCTTTTTTGAAAATGGTCCAGCTCACGGATGGTCAACACTAGAACCAAAATATATCAAGTTTTTTTTACAGAAGTTGTTACCCCTCTGACTTTTTTTTTGAGTCGCTCTAATATACAAGCATTTACAAATATGTTTTATTAATTAAAAAAAATATTTAATTTGCACCAGTAAACAAATTAATGGTATTCATTATTTATTTTTATTAAAAACATTTTCTGCACTTATGCTGCTGATAAAAGTAAAACTTGATTAAATATTTTATTAAAACTTATTTTATTTTTGATTAGTGGTTTAATTGAAAAAAAAAATTGGCCAGCCTTTTTCTATGTACTATCAAATCAGTTATTTTTATAAACTAAAAACGAAATAAGTAAAAATTAAATACCCCTAAAAACAAGTTATATTAACCTTAAATCACATTGGTTATCAAAGAGAAACAAAAAAAAAAAAATAAAAAATATACTAGAAAATAGTAGAAAATTGAATTGTTTGTTGGGATTGGTTTTGACTTGTGATTTCCTAACAATCGTAAAGGTGTAAGGATAATGCATTTGAAGATACAATTTAATGACTAAAGACCTAACAAATATTTGAGGAAAAAATCCAAAAAAAATATGACTAATAAATTGATCAGACTTAAGCTTTTTTTTTAATTCTTTTGATTAACTTACTTTATTTGTAAGAAGATAATTCGCACTAATAAACCAAAGGGTATTTACTAGGGTATTCATTTAATCGGGCTTTTGCTTTAGTCGGTTAATCGCTTGATTAATTAACCGAGGTTTTGGTTTAATCGGTTAATAATCTTTTAATTTTGTACTTGATCGGTTAGCCGATTAATAAAGTTTTTTTTTATAAATTAAGTAATTTCAATAAGAAAAATGTATAAATTACACACTGCTACAAAAAAGCAGTTTTTGTCAGAACTTGAAAACCAACCTAGTGGGGGTTGTAGGCCTTGGTGAGGACAAACAAAAGCCGTTTTCAAAAATTTTAAAACACCCTCAAAATTTTGAGTTATTTTCAAAAAACTGTTTTAGGGTAGGTCGTAGCACTTTAGTACCTCTAACTCACACATTTTTTGAAAATTTTAAACTGCTTTGGAAAGACAAAGAATTAAGCTTTCATTAAGTGTATTCATTAAATATATATTCCAAGAAATTAGGTAAGTGTTTATCAAAAGTTTCTAATTTTTTTTTCCTAATTTTTCAAATTTAACAAGTATTATTTTAATTTGTTTCTATGAAAACCTATCTTTTTTGCACTATATAGAAAAAAACGAGATATGATTTGTTAAAATCGGCTTATATTTGCAAAAGATACTAAGCTTTTTCTAAAGTAAAAATTTTGTGATTGCAGACTTTTCTTTTGGTAAGTTACTTGACTTACAAACGTAAATTAAAAACTGCACAAATAGCTTAACCTAAGTTAACATGTATAGTTACGTTTGTTCAACAAACCATCTGTTTCTCGTCTGAGAGACCAGCAATAATTTGCTATCATTCTTATGTGGCTCTTTCAGTCAAAACGCGTTTCCATTTGTAAAATTTCTTGGTGAAATCGTTGTCCCTGCTCGTCACTGAATTGACCAAGAATTTCGGGAAAAAGAATCTAAATGATCATGCAGAAAATGAATAAAATTAAATACTGATAGCACTTCACTTGTCACAATTTTCAAGCTAGTTAAACTTTGTTTACTCTTATCGAAAAACAACATCCTTCACCAAAAGGTAGTATTCTCAATTTGCCATGGTGTTGGTATTAAATTCGATTAGTTTATGTATTTGTCCAAATATATATAACTGAAAATTGCATATAAAAACATTCTAAACTTTTTTAATGATTCAAAAAAATAGGACATAATAAACCCTATTTTTCTGTTTTATCTTCCAGTTCGATTTTTTTAAATAAAGACAGATTAACAATAAAGCAGGGTAAATTTATTCTGCATTATCGAATTTAATAACTTCACTTATTAAGTAAATATGTACCAAAAACGTAACTTTAAAATTACCACAAACAAAACACTTTGCATTATTAAGTTGATAAATTTGCTTGTATACGAGTAGTTAGTTTTTTATTTTTATTTTTTATTCATATGTTTTGCACTGTGGGAGAAAATACTAAAAACAGGTGTTAATGAAAAGTTGAATAACTTTTACAATATTCATCCGATTTGAAAAATTAAATTTTTATAAGCTTTCATGTTAAAATAAGTAATGAAAAGCTACTGAAATCAAAAAAATTTATAATTTTCGTCTTAACAAAAACAATAGTTATAACTTACAAATGTATCAAAAAATGCACGTCATCTTAACGCGTAATCAGTTTTCTTTCCAAACCCGTTAAAAAAATTTAAATCGCACAAAAACTGACAGAGGTACAGTTCGATACGTTAACAAACATCACTTAAAACGTTTTTTTAGAATAACTTCTGAATTTGAGGGTTTTTCTGAAATTTTTTGACACAATTTGTAATGTACTCAACAATACCTATAACCCACGCTAGGTCGTTTTCCAAGTTTTATTACACTGTAGCACCGTGTTATTTATTATTTGGAGTTACTAGTAAAAAAAATAATAACATAACAAACATAACACAAGGTCTCCACCTGAGATAATATCTGATATAATATTTGGGAGAACGCCGGCAGAATGAGAGAATATATTTCTTCATGTTTATCTTAATATCAAACAAGGGGAACTCGTATCTTATAAGATTTCATAATCGACTGATTCTCGTACAGTAAACTTGTATCTTTTTTTTTTTCTTTTTTTATTCTATTTTTAGTTTTTTAGTTTAACATATTGTTATTTTTAACAATTTTCACAATATTGGCACTATTTACATTAATAAATTACACATTTTAATAATGGTGGCTTACTATTGTTTTAGATGTGTGTATGCATGTGTATTTTTGACAGCTCATCTTATAAGATAGTTGTTATAAGATTTCTCATAACAACAGTCTCATAACATTTATTATAATATTAATACTAACACTATTTGAGAGTCCACACGTAAGATAATACTCTCTGCGATTGAATTTGACGTTTGCTGATATAAAAATCTTATATCTTATCTCAGGTGGAGACCCTGTGTAACAAATCTTGACCTAATTTAAGCATACAAGAACATAATTCATAAATATGTTATACATATTTTTTAATTAATTCATAAATATTATGTACACGCAGAGAAAAAATATGTTTAAATAAAATGTTTAAAAAATATGTTTAAAATTTTTAAGGAAAATTTTAAACATATGTTTAATTCAAACATATTATTGTCACCGACAACCATACTATTGTTAAATTAGTCCTCCATTAAGAAGCCACAACCATATTCTGATAAACATACAACTAGCAACGTGTGTGTAAATTTTCATATGAATCCGACTAAGGACTCAAGATCCTGCCATATATCCTTTTTCTGAAAAACGCTATAGCACGTACAAAAATCCGTTATGAATACGCTACAAATGTCCGATCGTAATAAAATTGTGATTTAAATTGATTTTTGTAAGATATATATTTATGCTAAATTTAAGTAGAATTGGATTATTAATGTGAAAAATACAAAAACATCATATATTGAAAAATGGGTTAAGAACGGTTAACGATTACTGTACTGGATTTTTCCACTTTTTTTTCATAAAATAGCTTAAGATGCCTGGAATATACATAAACAATTGAAATAAGTGAAGAAATAATTTTGTCCCGCTAGCTTGTACTAGTCGAGAATCGGTTTTTTTTATTATGGCATCTTTACAGCTGATATAAATGTCAACAATACTGATATCTTACAATAAACTTATAATTCTTTCTCTAACAACGTTGGAAGCAGTATTCGGAAATAAACTTAACATTATTTAGCATACGGTACACATACCCAGAAACGATATCTAAATATTTTTTTAGTGTTTGTGTATTACAGCTCTTAATACCGTTCATAACTATTTTCTCGAGTGTAACAAACATTATGTAGGATTCTGTTTTTCGCTATAAAACAGTACAATTGTAGCGGTTCTGTAGACATTAGGGTATTCAATCGGGTAACCGTTAATCGGATAACCGATTAATTACTACCCGATTAACTGATCGGTTAATATAAAATTGGCTATTTTCGATTACTCGATTAACCGACGTAACAAAATTTTTAATATTTTGTACTTTTTATATGTAATAGGGTATTCATTTAGTCGGGCTTTTGCTTTAATCGGTTAATCGCTCTATTAATTAACCGAGATTTTGGTTTAATCGGTTAATAATACGTTAATAATCGGTTAATTTTGTAATTGATCAGTTAACCGCTGAATAAAGTTTTTTTTTTATAAATTAAGTAATTTCAATAATAAAAATGCATAAAGTATTTATTATTTGGAGTTTATTAGCAAAAAAAAAATAAACAATTACATAACAAACTTAACAATTCTTGAACTAAAATGAGCAAACAAAAAATAATTCATAAATATGTAATACATATTTTTTAATTAATACATAAATATTATGTAATAATTAAAAAATAAACTGTAAGATAATTTTATCAGTTATTTCAATAGTTTAAGGAGACCTTAAAAAATAATCTTTTAGAAAAATGTTTAGGATTTATGCGATTCTTTTCTTTAGTTTTGATAAAACTTGACTTGAACAAATTCTTTCACTTCTCGTTGATGTTGGAGAAATCGAAAGCAACCCATAATAGAGGATATAAAATTACACAGTCCTTTTCCTGGATTTCTCAAAACGTATAAAATCTTCCATTATGCCATTAGAGTCCTGTTTTAATTTTTTTTTAATTTTTAACTCTTCTAACTGTTATGGATAATTTTGTTAAAAGATTGATATGAGATAATATGAAAAGAGACAAATAACTAATCACATACGGCCATGTTCTGAAAATCGAAATCACGTGAAATTGAAATCGATATAGATTTCCTATTGAATTTTTGTTAAAATGAACGTAGCGATTCCTGATTTCAAAAGTAGTTAAGGTAGCAGGAGTTGGTCCTCAAAGTATGAGATATAGAACAGGACATATTTTTATGAACTTTAAACACAGTAGAGTTTCTCAAATAGGTTCGATTTCAATTCCACGTGATTTCGATTTCCAGAACATTCCCGATACATATAAAAAGTACGTGAAACAAAAAGCTGTTGAGAGCATAAACATATTTAAAATGTAGATCACTAAGCACCTTCTTTTCTATGAAAAAATATATTCTAAACACATACCTTTTGTATATGAGACGAAACATATAATTAAAAACACAAAAAATGTGTTATAATCATAATATAATCGGTTAACCGATTAATGGTTACCCGAATGAATACCCTAGTATTAACTCAAAATTTTAAAATTTTCAGTAGAAGCAAAACAATTTTTAATTTGACATTGGAAGCATATGAAAACCAATTTGAAACCAACCGTTTCATTAGCAAAAATTAGACAAAATAGCGCGATATTTTTACAGCAGTTGGGTATGAATATAATGTGTAGATTTTTTTTCGAAAAAATGAAGAAATAACAATTTTGAGTTAATACCTTCTTGTTGATTAAGTGCGAATTGTATAATCTCATTAAAAACATTTAAAAGATGTTCGATCTAGTTTTGCAAAAGGTGTTGCTTAAGAGAAAATTGACTTTTAAAACCATTTCCCTAGAAGCAACAAGTATTTAGCGGGATAAACTCCTATTGATCTTAGCGCTAGTGAACTTTGTTTTATTTATAAAGAGATTAAAAGTAAGCCGGACCCAGAGAAGCAAGCCGATTAAAAATTTTCGGCGGCGGCTAAAAACTAAAAATATTCGTCGGCGGCTGAGCTGCTTTGCACCGAGTGTTTGGGCCACTAAAAAAATATATCAAGAAAACACATAAACAAACATGGTAAACAAAACAAAAAGACAAATAATGATTTATTAACTTGAAAACTGAAAATTTCACAAAAGATAATTAAATTTTTTTAAGAATAAAAATACTATTTACAGCAAATAACTTGTAAAAACAGTTTTCTATTTTTCGACTCATTTATTAATTTTCCCAGCAAAAACTAGGTAATGGGTCTCATGCATAAAACGTGAGCTTGAGCTCGGTCTCGATTTTTTGAGTAAAAGGTGCTTGTCGTATGCATAATAAAATTTGATGTATTTGCTTTTACTCACTGCTAACGTTTGATCTCGTCTTGATCAGTTTGAACTAAGTTAGATGAGCTTGTGCTCATTTTTATATGCATAAAAACAAGCTTTTGCTTTCTTTTGTGAGCTCTTGCTCAAATTTTGTTGAGCCTGCCTTATAGTTGACTCGCGTACACTTAAAAAGAATCACGGCTGAATATTTTGTACCACAAAGAAATACAAAATGTTATCAACAGCGTAAAACAAATTTAGCAAGTGAGAATAAAAAATTATACAGGTTTGTATTCTTAATTATTAATTTTATTTATATAATTAATAATAAAATGATAAATACATAGGTTTGATGATAGTAGCATCTGCTGGTTAGCTTATTATTTTTTTGTGAAGTCAGAAGCAAGACGTGGTGGTGCCCTCAGCAACATTGATAAAATTCGACTATATTTAAGATTTTGAGCAGATCCTGGATTCCAAAATGGTATAGCCACAGATATTGGAGTCCATCAATCAACTGTGTCGCGAACTATTGCGGAACTTGCGAAACTGATATCTGCCAAAGCAAGCGAGTGGATAAAATTCCCGAAAAATGCAGATGAAATAAAAGATGCTCACATGAAATGGCAAGCAAAATATTGCTTTCCTATTGCAATTGGAGTGATTGATTGTACTCATACAAAAATTAAAAAAACCCACAAATCAAAGCGATGAGTATATTTGTAGAATGTATGAGTATATTTGCTTGGTAATTGACCCTTTTCTAGTAAATATTTATTTTGTTTTATTTTTTCTACTTAAAATTAGGAAATGTCGTCAGTTTCTATTTTATTATTATTATTTGATTCTACTTCTACTTCACTTTCACTTGACGACATGTTTGCACTTCAATAACAATTAGACGTTTGAACTCCCTTTGCTCAAGTAATTTCAATTGGTTTGAATAATTTTTATGCATACGAAATTGAGCAAAAGCTGTTGCTGTTAGGTCGAACTCGACTTACAAGCAATTGCTCACCTGCCTCAACTCAGCGCGTTTACTCGTTTTTATGCATGAGGCCCAATGACTTGAAATTACTGAACAACTTATTTTTCAATGACTACTTCATAGAATCTGCATTACAAAGAAGTAGTTAAGTAATGGCTGACATATAATCTGATACATAAGCACTTGATAATGAGTTGATTAACGAAATTTATAACTAATTCATAATAAAATACATTTAAGATTTTATTTGTTCAAATCTAATACAAATTGATATTTAAATATTTGTTCTTAAAATTTGTTTTTTTTTTATTTGTTATAAATGAATATGAATTTGAATATGAAAAATTTAAGTACTTAATTGTTTTGATATGTATTTTAAAATTAAAATTTTGAATAAAAACTACACTAATCAATCAACCAAACGATATTATAACGATATCGTCTGGGTGATATAAATTATAATATATGATATCGATCTTGTATCATAAACGATGGTAATTAAATTGTACCTGTCCGCTTTTCCATGAAAATATCATATCGTTTTGCAATCATATTGTTCTCTGGCTTATTGGATATGAATATGTCCTTGATGCAGGGTAGTAAAATTTTGCATAAGACAGCAAATTAAATTAAAGACGCAATTTGTTTGACAAATTCAGTTTTGTTGATAATAATGTGAAGTGTCTATTTGTAAGCGAATGTGGTAATGACTTAGTTAACTCCTTATTTGTAAGCGAGGGTGGTAAGTACTTGCCTCCAATGACATCACCGTGTTAAAATAATGAGTTAAAATGCCAATGTATAAGTAGTGAAGAGTAGTTATAAAAGCTTTTTAACTCATTACTTTTCAATGTAAGTTTTTGCTGGGTTATTACACAACTGGTTTTTTTTAACACTTGTAATGAGGAACACTTTTATTTAAAAATTTTAAACTAATGAAAATAATTAAAAAAAAATGGATAATAGGTAACCAATCTTTTTAAATAATCAGTATGCAAAATTCTATTTAAATGTAACAAGTAATAAGGTGTTGCCAGACTTTATTTTGAAAATATTACAATTAATTTTTAAAACAACTTACTCCGAGTTGAAAACACCTTTAAAAAAATTATTTTAAGATTAATATTAAGATTTATAGTCGAACTTTATGAATTATTTCGGTTTTTTAAGTATTTTACATATTTTATTGCTAACAACTTTCCTTAGAAAGACAATTCTATTTATAAATTTTCATAACTTCTAAGAATACAGAAAAAGTTAATCGTGTATACAAGTGGCAGAATGGAAACATGTGAATGAAATGATCTTGTGTCTGAATAACTAACAAATAAAGTTGTTTGCAAAAAAATATTTAAAATACTTAAAACATCCGTTTTTGATTTCGTTGAAAATTTTTTTCTTGTTGAAAATATAGAAAGCAAACACAAACTTTAAAAAAAAGATAAATATTCGTATATGGTAACACTGCCACTAATTCAATTAAATACCGATTTAGTATTCAATAACTAAAATAATATTAAAAAATAACCAAAAATAATTGAATAACCAAATTTGGATAAATAGTAAAAAAAAAAAAAAAAAATAAGAATCGACTTGAATTTGAGCCGCCGATCAGCCGAGTACTTCGGTGGCGGCGTGGATTGTTGAAAAGAATCGGCTGAGCCGCTAGCCGTCAGCCGCGCCATTACGGCTTGTCCTTTTCTCCCCGGACCCATCAAGAGAAGACATTTGTCAGATTGCAACAGAGAACAAGAGGGGATAATTCATTTATAAATCGCAGGACCTTTAGATTTATTCCATGTATCGAAACGCCGGTATGCAAAGGTAAATTATAATTTGATCTAATTCCTCACATGACATAGTGGCTTAAGTAACAATTTTAATTGCTTTGGTCATGATTATTCTGCCAAATCCAGGCGATACAAAGAAATACTGCGGCACTTATCCGATTAAAGGGCGCTATACACATATAAACGGGAATCTTGATTAGAAGAATTTTCGTTCGTTTCCTAATATATAAGATTCAATTAAAAAATATGAAAAAAGAAAAAAAAATCCAGACGAAACTGTTACAAATTTCAGATTTTTTTCAACAACGCAGGGAATTACAAACTTTCCCGTAAAAGATTTTGCCAGACAACATAATTGAAGTTATGGTAAGATCGGAAGAGAGCTATATATACTGCTGTGAACACATACTCAGCGTTACCGTTGGTGCTACTAAAGTATCAGTTTGCCACTTTTTCGACTGCTTGGATACTATTTTGCTACTTTTACAAAATGCAACCAAATGTGATACTTTTTGTAGTTCTTGCCACTTTTTTTTGGTACTTTTTACTAACTGATGAGATACTTTTTGAACTTTCCGTTTTATTACATCTCCTAGCATTAATATAAACTGTAATTGTTTTAATTTATATGCAATCTTATCTGAAATAATTTTTTGTCTATCGTAATAAGCCTATGCACATATTGCAAATATATTATGTAACATGTGTTCATATTAATTATTCGCAAGTAAGTGCTCTTGGGAAGTACCGCTTGCTTTTATGCGTATGCGGTATACCATGATGAAATAAATACTTATACCATGGCGTATACGTATGCCTGTATAAATCAGGGTTGTCAGATTTTTTTCACCTTCGTACACCGAAAATCGCCAAAATTCGACAAATGTAATTTTCTTAAGATTGTTATGAAAAATTCGAAAAAAATCGCAAAATTTGATTTTTATATAACATTTAAATAAACATTTTCAGTGTTTATGGCTTATTTTATTCGTTATATTCCTAGCTTCGATAATTAATAAAAATGTAAAATTTTTGCTATTATAATTTTTTTTTGTAAATTTTTGAAAACGTTTATTTTTTTGTATTTTTTTTAAAAATTGACCCATTATTTTTTCTAATATCTCCGAAACTGTTGAAAATAAAAAAAACTATTGGTAAGATGCCTAAAAGGGAATTTAATTCCAAATCATTCGCTAGTAATAGCATCCAAATCGGACGTATCGCTCCCAAGTCATGATGAAATATACATATTAGCATCATGCCCCCAACAATGAATAATAAATTAATTTAACAATTGTCCTACGATTTTAATGAAATATGCCGTATTTTATTCATACTCGTGATTTTTAGATTAATGATTAATATGTAAAATTTTTGTCCTTATAACTTTTGTATGAATTTCTGAAAACAAAAATAGTACAAATTTTGCAAAAAATATATTGCCACTAATTTCTGAATAACTTCGAAACAGTTGAAAATATAAAAAAAATTTAATGACTCAAAGGCTTTTAAAAAACCAGACCTGATAGAAACAATCATTGAACAGATTTGGATTCAGCAAGCTAAGGTCAATTAAAATCACATTAAAAAAGTTTTTGCTTTCATCTGTTATAATCTTTCCTGGTTTTTTTTTACCATTTAAAAATGTTATTGGAAATTTTAAATAAATTAAACAAAATACGTGCAAAAACATTATTTTGTGTACTTTTTCATATTATAAAACAGTGCCGCCTTTTTTTCTTAAATCTAATTTTCGGTGCCACTTTTTTTGTAAAAATCCCCTTTTTTTGGTACTTTTTGAAAATATCCAACGGTAACGCTGCACATACTGATATAGGCGGCAAAATCTAAAGCCTAGGGAAACACAGAAATTTCGTAAGTTTAAGAGTAAAATGTCATTTAAAGACTGTAATCTCGACTATAGCATTTTCACTTTTCACACCTTTTCCACTTTCTATGCATTTCGATTCTTCAACTTTTAAACAAAATAGTTTAATAAAAGAGAAAAAAATTGGAAAATAGTGTTTTTTTTAAAAAAAATAAATTCATGAAAGTTTATATGCATGTGTTATACTTACATATATAGCAGTAGTTTAGTTTAGAAGAAATTAACAACAAGTGTAATAAAAAAGGCAAATACAACAACAATGCAATAAAATTCTAGTATTATCTTAACACGTAAGCCAAGCAGCCAGCCACCAAACAACCAACGAACATTTTTGGTTCAATGACCCAAAACCACCAAGTTGACAAACTCATAAATTCATATTTACACACCAACATACAAGTGTATTTATTACGAACACCCATACTTATGCATGTTGGCATGTGTATCCTTACAAAACTTTAAAGCGCATCTACACTGAATATAACAGGCAGCAGAATTCATACGCTATTGTTTTAAAATAATAACATCTGTAGGCAAATAAATGATATAACACACACATACTTACTACACATTTCTCTTTGTGAATATTCCCTTTGCTCTTAATTTCCGTTTATAATATGGGTGTGTTAAGTATAAGAGAGATATAGAGATAAGAAAATACTGGTCAATAGTATTTTACAGTTTAAAGAGAATATTCACACTCTCTGGAGAGTTTTAAAAAATCTTTTAATGCCATAAAATAATCATAATGATGTTTATGATTAAGTTCTGAACATTCTAAGAGGTTTTATTAGAATTTATTGAAATACAAGTAGAATTATTAACGTTAAAAGGATAAATGCACATCCCTTAAACATAATTATGAGGCATTCAGATGCATTACTTGTGTTTTTTAGCTCACACAGACAAAATTTCACTAATATTAGGTTTCTAGGTTAGAAGGGTTAATTTGTTTAGTTCTTAAAGTTTTTTTTTTGAAAGTTTAAATTTCGCTTAAGCAATAAGAATTGCTTAAATTACGAAAAATGTCAACTTAATAACAAAATTGGAAATGAGAAATATCATTAAAATTAGAAATTATTAAAAAAATGGCAAAAAGGAATTTCCTGAAAAATCGCTTAAACTAATGGTATTTATAAAAATATTGGTAAAAATCGCTTTATTTACGAAAAGAGCGCCAAAAACTAAATAAAAAATTACGAAAGTAAAAAAAACTATTGATGGAATTAGGAAGAACTTTAAATAAGGAAAGGAATTGGGCATAAGGATCACTTTTAGGCTGCCGGATGGCAGCAGTGTACTGCAGGCGGAAATCTCTGCCGTAAGGCGGGCGGCAAACTGGCCGAGGTTCTATCGTATATCGAGGGATATATGTATATTTGCGGATAGCGTGGCTGCCATTACAGCTTTCTCTGGTGTCTTCACGACATCTATGTTAACAGTGGAATGCCGGAGGTATCTAAATGAGATCGCGGAACATTCCAGGGTAACGCTGGTACGGGTACCAGGGCACAGTGGGGATCCACAACCAAACTGCAGACGGTCTGGCCAAACAAGGCTGTCTCTTGGACGACATGTTCGTCGATGGCCTGATCGGCATTCCATTGCTAGGCTCTCATAAGGAGTGAGTCGTATAGAAGGGCTCAGGAAAGATGGCAGGGGAAGCACACCTGCTCAATGGCCAGGACTTTATGGCCTGGCTGCGACGCGGCGAGAACGTGCGTGCTACTTGGTCTCGGTAAGGATAGTGATATCGGTCATTACGGGTCACTGGATGATAGGGACTCATGCGCGGAGAATGGGTCTTGATTAGAATGACTACTGTAGAAGTTGTCATGATGAGGAGGAGCAGACGGTGTTTTTTTTCTTTGCCAATGGGAGACCGGAATTGCCATGTCTGAACAATATGTTCAATGTGGGACTGAAATCGCTTTCTCTGTTCTGCAGAGAGTCACGGTGGTTCGAGGCTGCAGTGTCTTCTGGAGAATAGTCTGGTGAGTACTGGCTGACTCTTGTCACTGGCTTAGGGTATCACAAAGGTACAGCTATAAGGACCCAAGTGAGCCGCCCTCGTGTCGGCTGCCCATTGATCCTAACCAAACCTAACCTTAAATAAGGAAAAATGGAACTTTAACAAAAAATCAATAGAATAGAGGTAAAAATGCGTTAGAACTACATAAAATTAAAAAAAGTAAAGTTATAATAATGAAAAAACGTTTTTTACGTCCGACGAAGTCCTACCTTTTACTGACATGGGAACTTTGTCCTGTTAATCGTCCTTTATTATCTGTATGATTCTGTTCCCTGATTTTCCATTGTACTCTTCTATTTACAAACAAAAATAGTAAAAAAGATTAAACATTTAAAGAGTACAAGCCATGGGAAACCATGGAACACAAACTTTAAAAAAAAGATAAATATTCGTATATGGTAACACTGCCACTAATTCAATTAAATACCGATTTAGTATTCAATAACTAAAATAATATTAAAAAATAACCAAAAATAATTGAATAACCAAATTTGGATAAATAGTAAAAAAAAAAAAAAAAATAAGAATCGACTTGAATTTGAGCCGCCGATCAGCCGAGTACTTCGGTGGCGGCGTGGATTGTTGAAAAGAATCGGCTGAGCCGCTAGCCGTCAGCCGCGCCATTACGGCTTGTCCTTTTCTCCCCGGACCCATCAAGAGAAGACATTTGTCAGATTGCAACAGAGAACAAGAGGGGATAATTCATTTATAAATCGCAGGACCTTTAGATTTATTCCATGTATCGAAACGCCGGTATGCAAAGGTAAATTATAATTTGATCTAATTCCTCACATGACATAGTGGCTTAAGTAACAATTTTAATTGCTTTGGTCATGATTATTCTGCCAAATCCAGGCGATACAAAGAAATACTGCGGCACTTATCCGATTAAAGGGCGCTATACACATATAAACGGGAATCTTGATTAGAAGAATTTTCGTTCGTTTCCTAATATATAAGATTCAATTAAAAAATATGAAAAAAGAAAAAAAAATCCAGACGAAACTGTTACAAATTTCAGATTTTTTTCAACAACGCAGGGAATTACAAACTTTCCCGTAAAAGATTTTGCCAGACAACATAATTGAAGTTATGGTAAGATCGGAAGAGAGCTATATATACTGCTGTGAACACATACTCAGCGTTACCGTTGGTGCTACTAAAGTATCAGTTTGCCACTTTTTCGACTGCTTGGATACTATTTTGCTACTTTTACAAAATGCAACCAAATGTGATACTTTTTGTAGTTCTTGCCACTTTTTTTTGGTACTTTTTACTAACTGATGAGATACTTTTTGAACTTTCCGTTTTATTACATCTCCTAGCATTAATATAAACTGTAATTGTTTTAATTTATATGCAATCTTATCTGAAATAATTTTTTGTCTATCGTAATAAGCCTATGCACATATTGCAAATATATTATGTAACATGTGTTCATATTAATTATTCGCAAGTAAGTGCTCTTGGGAAGTACCGCTTGCTTTTATGCGTATGCGGTATACCATGATGAAATAAATACTTATACCATGGCGTATACGTATGCCTGTATAAATCAGGGTTGTCAGATTTTTTTCACCTTCGTACACCGAAAATCGCCAAAATTCGACAAATGTAATTTTCTTAAGATTGTTATGAAAAATTCGAAAAAAATCGCAAAATTTGATTTTTATATAACATTTAAATAAACATTTTCAGTGTTTATGGCTTATTTTATTCGTTATATTCCTAGCTTCGATAATTAATAAAAATGTAAAATTTTTGCTATTATAATTTTTTTTTGTAAATTTTTGAAAACGTTTATTTTTTTGTATTTTTTTTAAAAATTGACCCATTATTTTTTCTAATATCTCCGAAACTGTTGAAAATAAAAAAAACTATTGGTAAGATGCCTAAAAGGGAATTTAATTCCAAATCATTCGCTAGTAATAGCATCCAAATCGGACGTATCGCTCCCAAGTCATGATGAAATATACATATTAGCATCATGCCCCCAACAATGAATAATAAATTAATTTAACAATTGTCCTACGATTTTAATGAAATATGCCGTATTTTATTCATACTCGTGATTTTTAGATTAATGATTAATATGTAAAATTTTTGTCCTTATAACTTTTGTATGAATTTCTGAAAACAAAAATAGTACAAATTTTGCAAAAAATATATTGCCACTAATTTCTGAATAACTTCGAAACAGTTGAAAATATAAAAAAAATTTAATGACTCAAAGGCTTTTAAAAAACCAGACCTGATAGAAACAATCATTGAACAGATTTGGATTCAGCAAGCTAAGGTCAATTAAAATCACATTAAAAAAGTTTTTGCTTTCATCTGTTATAATCTTTCCTGGTTTTTTTTTACCATTTAAAAATGTTATTGGAAATTTTAAATAAATTAAACAAAATACGTGCAAAAACATTATTTTGTGTACTTTTTCATATTATAAAACAGTGCCGCCTTTTTTTCTTAAATCTAATTTTCGGTGCCACTTTTTTTGTAAAAATCCCCTTTTTTTGGTACTTTTTGAAAATATCCAACGGTAACGCTGCACATACTGATATAGGCGGCAAAATCTAAAGCCTAGGGAAACACAGAAATTTCGTAAGTTTAAGAGTAAAATGTCATTTAAAGACTGTAATCTCGACTATAGCATTTTCACTTTTCACACCTTTTCCACTTTCTATGCATTTCGAATCTTCAACTTTTAAACAAAATAGTTTAATAAAAGAGAAAAAAATTGGAAAATAGTGTTTTTTTTAAAAAAAATAAATTCATGAAAGTTTATATGCATGTGTTATACTTACATATATAGCAGTAGTTTAGTTTAGAAGAAATTAACAACAAGTGTAATAAAAAAGGCAAATACAACAACAATGCAATAAAATTCTAGTATTATCTTAACACGTAAGCCAAGCAGCCAGCCACCAAACAACCAACGAACATTTTTGGTTCAATGACCCAAAACCACCAAGTTGACAAACTCATAAATTCATATTTACACACCAACATACAAGTGTATTTATTACGAACACCCATACTTATGCATGTTGGCATGTGTATCCTTACAAAACTTTAAAGCGCATCTACACTGAATATAACAGGCAGCAGAATTCATACGCTATTGTTTTAAAATAATAACATCTGTAGGCAAATAAATGATATAACACACACATACTTACTACACATTTCTCTTTGTGAATATTCCCTTTGCTCTTAATTTCCGTTTATAATATGGGTGTGTTAAGTATAAGAGAGATATAGAGATAAGAAAATACTGGTCAATAGTATTTTACAGTTTAAAGAGAATATTCACACTCTCTGGAGAGTTTTAAAAAATCTTTTAATGCCATAAAATAATCATAATGATGTTTATGATTAAGTTCTGAACATTCTAAGAGGTTTTATTAGAATTTATTGAAATACAAGTAGAATTATTAACGTTAAAAGGATAAATGCACATCCCTTAAACATAATTATGAGGCATTCAGATGCATTACTTGTGTTTTTTAGCTCACACAGACAAAATTTCACTAATATTAGGTTTCTAGGTTAGAAGGGTTAATTTGTTTAGTTCTTAAAGTTTTTTTTTTTGAAAGTTTAAATTTCGCTTAAGCAATAAGAATTGCTTAAATTACGAAAAATGTCAACTTAATAACAAAATTGGAAATGAGAAATATCATTAAAATTAGAAATTATTAAAAAAATGGCAAAAAGGAATTTCCTGAAAAATCGCTTAAACTAATGGTATTTATAAAAATATTGGTAAAAATCGCTTTATTTACGAAAAGAGCGCCAAAAACTAAATAAAAAATTACGAAAGTAAAAAAAACTATTGATGGAATTAGGAAGAACTTTAAATAAGGAAAGGAATTGGGCATAAGGATCACTTTTAGGCTGCCGGATGGCAGCAGTGTACTGCAGGCGGAAATCTCTGCCGTAAGGCGGGCGGCAAACTGGCCGAGGTTCTATCGTATATCGAGGGATATATGTATATTTGCGGATAGCGTGGCTGCCATTACAGCTTTCTCTGGTGTCTTCACGACATCTATGTTAACAGTGGAATGCCGGAGGTATCTAAATGAGATCGCGGAACATTCCAGGGTAACGCTGGTACGGGTACCAGGGCACAGTGGGGATCCACAACCAAACTGCAGACGGTCTGGCCAAACAAGGCTGTCTCTTGGACGACATGTTCGTCGATGGCCTGATCGGCATTCCATTGCTAGGCTCTCATAAGGAGTGAGTCGTATAGAAGGGCTCAGGAAAGATGGCAGGGGAAGCACACCTGCTCAATGGCCAGGACTTTATGGCCTGGCTGCGACGCGGCGAGAACGTGCGTGCTACTTGGTCTCGGTAAGGATAGTGATATCGGTCATTACGGGTCACTGGATGATAGGGACTCATGCGCGGAGAATGGGTCTTGATTAGAATGACTACTGTAGAAGTTGTCATGATGAGGAGGAGCAGACGGTGTTTTTTTTCTTTGCCAATGGGAGACCGGAATTGCCATGTCTGAACAATATGTTCAATGTGGGACTGAAATCGCTTTCTCTGTTCTGCAGAGAGTCACGGTGGTTCGAGGCTGCAGTGTCTTCTGGAGAATAGTCTGGTGAGTACTGGCTGACTCTTGTCACTGGCTTAGGGTATCACAAAGGTACAGCTATAAGGACCCAAGTGAGCCGCCCTCGTGTCGGCTGCCCATTGATCCTAACCAAACCTAACCTTAAATAAGGAAAAATGGAACTTTAACAAAAAATCAATAGAATAGAGGTAAAAATGCGTTAGAACTACATAAAATTAAAAAAAGTAAAGTTATAATAATGAAAAAACGTTTTTTACGTCCGACGAAGTCCTACCTTTTACTGACATGGGAACTTTGTCCTGTTAATCGTCCTTTATTATCTGTATGATTCTGTTCCCTGATTTTCCATTGTACTCTTCTATTTACAAACAAAAATAGTAAAAAAGATTAAACATTTAAAGAGTACAAGCCATGGGAAACCATGGACCCACCAGAACAAAATTAATGCCATTAGGATAGATTTTATATAAAGTTCTTTGTGCCAGCTAGTCAGCCTGCCAGCTGGACGGACGGACGGACATCGTTCGATCGACTCAGAAAATGATTATGACTCGATGGGGATGGCTCTACGACCATAATTTTTAGGTGTTATAAACATCAGCACACACATTTATTACCCTCTCCAATATTGTGGTGTGGGTATAATTAATATGACGTCATTAGATTGCAATTTTGTTTGTAGAAAACGAGTAACGTTGTCACTTTGTGAATAATTATTCAAATATTTTACTATTTGGATGATTTCAAACCATTGCATTTAGAAATTAGTCTTGTATTTGTTTTGTATTTTTGTTTTGTTTGCGCAATTTTCACTTTAACAGAAAGAATAATATGGAGAATAAATATGCTGTGTTTTTTATTTTTTGGACTAGTGTATGGATAGCAAAATATTCAGAAAAAGCCCTATTCAAATTTGAAGTCGAGTCACGAATTTATCATATTACAAAGCTTTAAAATGGCGTTCTATACTTTGATTGTTATGTTTTCAACTAGTGTTTCTTTTTTTCGAACTTTTCCTATTTCGTTTTATAATTAACTAGCTTAACCCGGTGCGCTTCGCTACACTGACCCCGCACATTTTTATATTGAAATTTATAGTTTACTATAATAGTAGCTTTAGCCACGTTTGAAGACTCTCCCTTTAATAGTTCTTCAGTTGAGCGATATTTAATGTATGCATCCTATGGGAGGTATTTCCCCCCTGCGCCTACCCGCTTTATTTTTATTTTCAAAAGTGTAGTATACCATAAGAGTGACTTTTAGAAAGTTTGAACATTCTCACTATTACAGTTCTTAAGATATGCGATGTTAAACATTGGCGTCCTATGGGGTATTCCTATACCCCCGCTGCTATTTTATTTCAATTCCGGGGCTCAGAAGATCCTACTACAAAAAGTTCAGCAAAATGCGTGCAGCGGCTCTTAAGATATGCGATAATTAATATTGGCATCCTATGGGGGGTACCAATTCCCCTGCCCCTATCGAAAAAATAAGTAGCCTATTTTATTTTTAGGGCTCACGTGATGTTACTATAAAAATTTCAGGAAAATCGGTTCGATAATTAATATTGGCATCCTATGGGGGGTACCAATTCCCCTGCCCCTATCGAAAAAATAAGTGGCCTATTTTATTTTTAGGGCTCACGTGATGTTACTGTAAAAATTTCAGGAAAATCGGTTCAGTAGTTTCGGAGTCTATAAAGCGACAAACAAACAAACAAACATACATAATTCATTTTTATATATATAGATTTGAACCAGGAATTCCAAGTATTTTTTTTGGTAAAGAACAATATAAAGAATTAAATAAAGGGTGTTCTTTTAAGCCCAATCGAAATTTTTTTTCTATGCTAATCCCGCAAAGCTCTACGCTTGTCTGCAGGAAACAACCAGAGTCTGGCGGGAATCGAACCCGCGACCCCGGCGCTGATAGACTAGCTCACTACCAACTAGCCTATCGGAGACATCCTGCGCTCAGTTTATGAGATTTATGATCAGTATACTCTGACAAATTATCAAGAAAAATTTCAAACTTGAATAACCCTACCAAATAATCCTAATTTACTCTGAATATCAATCATAGATTCGCCCACTTTTCGCAATTTTTATGGCGCACATAAACACTCCATCTAAACGGGCTTGTTAATAAACAAAATTGCCGCACTTAGATTGCGACAAATCCACAACATACCTTACAGACTCCATTACATCAAGAAAAAAGTACTAGGGTCTAATCAACTTATATGATATCGAGCACAATTGAATGAATTTTTTTTATTTGGGTATCATGACACTCAAAATCGAATGAAAAGTATCGTAATTTGAGATGATAGCATTCGATATCGAGAAACCAAAGGGTATTAGGGTATTCATTAATTAATTAATTACTACCCGATTAGCTGATCGGTTAATTTAAAATTGCCTTTTTTCGATTAATGATTAAACCGGTTAATTTCAGTCGATTAACCGACTAACCGATGTAACAACATTTTTAACTGTTTGTAGTATTAAAACATATTT
Source organism: Pollenia amentaria (assembly GCA_943735925.1). Taxonomy (NCBI): domain Eukaryota; kingdom Metazoa; phylum Arthropoda; class Insecta; order Diptera; family Polleniidae; genus Pollenia; species Pollenia amentaria. The sequence goes on along the minus strand of OX031010.1, from coordinate 32,552,083 downwards.
TCTTGTGCTTTTAATTATTTGTTTCGTCTCATATACAAAAGGTTGTGTTTAGAATACATTATTTCATACAAACGAAGAATGTATTCAGTGATCTAAATTTTAAAGAAGTGTTTGCTGTCAACAGCTTCTTGTTTCACGTTCTTTTTACATGTATGTATGCGTTTAGTTATTTGTTTCTTCTCGTATTAATCTTTTAACAAAATTAACCGAAACAATTAGATGTATTAAAAATTTTATAAATTAAGACAGGACTCTAATTACATAAAGGAAGATTTTATATGTTTAGAGAAATCCAAGAAAAGGACTGAGAAATTAGTTATTTTGTATTATGGGTTGCTTTCGATTTCTTCAACATCTACAATAAATGAAAGTTTTTTCAAAGTCAAGTTTTATCCAAACTAGAGAAAATAAACGTTTGAATCCTAAACATTTAAACAAAATTATTTTATAAGACCTTCTTAAACTATTGAAATAACTAACAAAATGATATTACAGTTAATTTTTTAATTAATACATAATTAATTAAAAAATATGTATCACATATTTATGAATTATTCTTTTGTTTGTTCGTTTAAGTTGAAGAATTGTTATGTTTGTTATGTTATTGGTATTTTTTTTTACTAATAAACTCCAAATAATAAATAATTTATGCATTAAATGTTTATATTTATTTAAGCTCGAAGTCTTTGTAATATTTATTTTTTATTTTCAATATTTCGCTAACCTTTAATTAGCATCGTCAGGAAATTAAATATAATAAAAAAAAAAAAAAAAAAAAAAAAAAAAAAAAAAAAAAAAAAAAAAAAAAAAAAAAAAAAGGTTAGCGAAATATTGAAAATAAAAAAATAAATATTAAAAAGACCTCGAGCTTAAATAAATATAAACATTTAATGCATAAATTATTTATTATTTGGAGTTATTAGTAAAAAAAAATACCAATAACATAACAATTCTTCAACTTAAACGAACAAACAAAAGAATAATTCATAAATATGTGATACATATTTTTTAATTAATTGTGTATTAATTAAAAAATTAACTGTAATATCATTTTGTTAGTTATTTCAATAGTTTAAGAAGGTCTTATAAAATAATTTTGTTTAAATGTTTAGGATTCAAGCGCTTATTTTCTCTATTTTGGATAAAACTTGACTTTGAAAAAACTTTCATTTATTGTAGATGTTAAAGAAATCGAAAGCAACCCATAATACAGAATATCTTATTCCTCAGACCTTTTCTTGGATTTCTCTAAATATATAAAATCTTCCTTTATGTAATAAGAGTCCTGTCTTAATTTTTAAAATTTAAAAAAATAAATATTAAAAAGACTTCGAGCTTAAATAAATATAAATATTTATTAAATTAAATAAGGTCAAATAAAAAACTAAATATTAATTTATGCATTTTTAAGTATTAAAATTACTTGATTTATAAAAAAAATTTATTAATCGGTTAACCGATCAAAAGCATAATTAACCGATTAAACCAAAACCTTGGTTAATTAATCGAGCTATTGACCGATTAAGGCAAAAGCCCGATTAAATGAATACCCTAGTCAGTATGTATCGTATGCAGAAAAATACAATAGCTTACTCGATATCGAATGTGGTGAATAGACCCCTGACTGGTGGGGTTCACACGCTGGTTGCACCATCGGATTTATTTCTTCAAAAATGCACTAACGTTGGGCGTCTAGAATGCGATTTGTCAAAAACAGCCCATATACTTGATATAATTTTCAAATTAAAATTGAATTTCTGTGTTATTGTTACAGTTTTAAGTTCTATCGGACTTAAAAACACCCTTTATGTTAGACTTAGAATTAATTTTTGCTTACTCAGGAAAAAAAGTACAACTGGATTTTATTGTTTTGTCTGAATATTCTTGTCATCGTCACCAAATCTCAATTTGTAATCAAGATTTAAGGAATATCAAAGAAATATTTTCCGAGAAAATGTCCTCGATTGGGAACTCCAGATCTAACACAAAAAAATTTGTTTGTGGAATTTCATATGATTTTGAACAGTTTTCTCAGAATGCCCCTTAAGTTTCTTTGTTAAGTGGCGGTAACACTGAATTTAAATCATATGATGAGCAAAATGCAATTTGTTGCAAAAAGACACACACTCATACACAAATACATGTACCAATTAACATAAACAGAAAAGGTCTAAGAGACGAACTTAATTGGCGATTATTATTAAAGCGTAATTACAGTTGTGACTATTAGCGACAAACCACTATTTGCCGAATTGCGTTATTTTACACAATATTTATATGGGACTTAACTTTTTTTCATTGACTAATTTGGATCTGTTTTTAATAAAGAATAAAGTATCTTATTTATAAATAGTTGTTAGAACTAATTATCTGCCTGTCGCTCGATTTCGAACGAAAGTTTTGAGTCGTTTAAATAGATAAATGTGTTTTAAACAAAAAATGAGCTCAACATACATAAACTATTTTTTTAAATACTGTTTGATAATGTGTGTTAGTCCGTGAGTGGTCAAAGACTGCATTACGTTAGGTGAAGGGTATTAAAGATTCGGCACAGCGCTCTTGTTTCTAAAATAAAATTTTTCTGGAAATTGAAAACCAAACATCACAGAGCAAACATTTGACAGTAAAAATAAATGAATTCGTTAAATTTCGTCAGAATAGTTTCATGATCGGGACATGCTTTGAACTTAATAATGTTAATGTTAAACGAAACAAACAAATTCTATTGGTATTTGGGCCATAATAAGAAAATGTTTCTCTAGATAATCTATTCCTGAAAATTTTAGTTTGTATAAAGTCTGATACTCTGTTCAACATTTCACGTAAAATGCTGTCAAAACTCATATGAAAAAAACTTGTGCGGAATTTCTATGAAATAATGTTGATAGAGTTGTATTCTGTTCAATTTGTAAAAAGTTGCGAAATGTTTTTTACAACATTTTTTTTAAAACTGCGAAATAATATAAGCTGCAATTATTTCACGTGAAATTTTAAGGATATGAAAAAAAGTTTACACTTTGTATTAAATGAGAACGAAAAAACATAAATAACAAAACCGGTAATATTTTTTCATCCATATTTAGTTTCATTTTTATTAAAAAAAATACTTTTTAGTAAATACATGTGGGTTTTATTAACATACGCAAAACAATGTCGCATACTTTGAAAGATTTAAAACGTCAAATTGTGAAAACTCGCGAGATAGGTTACATTGATACATGTCAAATATTTCGTGTGAAATAATAGATGTTGCTGAACATTTTTCCCAAATTGGAACAGAGTACTAGGCTTTAAGGAAAAATTATAAATAAGTATCTTTTATGTTAGCATAAGCGTCGTTGCAAAACTGCGTTGCATTAGGTCAGTAATTGGTAATTTAAATAAAATAGAAAATAACAAATTTGTTTAAAATATTGTTATTATTATAATTTTGGCCATTAGTAAATTAAAAACAAAATATAATTAACTTCAAATACTACTATCTTTATTCGACCTTTTAATTTTCAATACTTTATCAATTGATAAGCTCGAGGCCACAGTTGTTTTTTAAAAAATGTTTTAATCTTTATTATTCTTTTTTGTCTTCAATATTTCTCCATCCTTTGGATGGCATCTTCAGGAATTATAAAATTCGAGTAACAATTATTAAATTATTAATTATTTTTTAAAAAACAACTGTTGCCTCGAGCTTATCAATTGATAAAGTATTATAATTAACTTCTCTAAAATTCTTTGAAATAGAAGTTTTCAAAAATCACTTCAATCTGGATTAATTTACTGGCACAAATCTTTAAAAATGCCAGTATCGATACAAAAATCGGAAAGCTTAAGTTTTATGTAAACATATAACGCATCGACAAATTTTATGTCAAGGGGCCGACCTCTCTCGATAATTGGTGGGCTCAGAACTAAACCGAACCAAGGCATAATTTATAGTACACGTATTTCAAAACTGGTGCGAAATTCTCCGCAAAGCTTAACCCTATCCAGTTCTGTAACGGACTAAATAAAAAAGTGTTTCGTTCCTAAGGTACCGGTAATAAACCCAAATCAATGGTTCCAGAATTTCATGGGAGTTCACTTACCTAAACTCAAAATATTTTCGAATTTTCTTTTTCGACATGGTTCGCTTCCGCTCTGAGCCCACTTCTTCAATAAATTACTTTGAAATTTTTATATATATATAAAATTCCATAAAAAAAACATTGCAATTAGTGTTAGGTGTCATTAAGCTGGACCTCATTAACTATACGTTCTTAAGTGGTTCTTTATTATTGTCTTTGTAACGCGCGGTTGTCCTGTGGTGCCAATTGTAATCAGGGTGTGAGAAGATGCTAAAGAACAATAACAAAAATTACATTTATGATTGGTACCATAACCTAAATTTTCATTAACACAAAAACTACATATTAGTGTGTCCCATTTGCGATTATAACGTAAGCGCCAATTTATCGAAATTTGGATTTTTCTTGCAAATAGGTTATAAGTACTCGTTACAATAACGAACAAATTCATAGACTTTGAATTTAACCCGTTGCGGAGAAAAAGCCCATCTAAATCCAAATAAAGTATTGCACTGCTTAAGGAAAAAAATAATAAAAACCCTTCACCTGTAAAATTTGTCTTTTGTCGCTTAGGATATAATCGAAAATAGGGCTCGATATAAAACAAGAAAGACAGTATAGTCGGTCGAGCCCGACCATATTGTACCCTAGACCACAGTATATAAACGAGAGTACGGTATTTAGGAAACATGGGTCCACCACAACAAATTTATGTTATGAGCAGGGACCGTAACAGTTATTCCTTTTTTCATAAAAGTCAGATGATAACAGTTATTTTTTTTTTTTTAATTTTTTTGAACAAAAATTACAGTTATTTTTTGATTTTTATTGTTTTGAACAAAAATAACAGTTATTTTTTGATTTTTATTTTTTCGATCAAAAATAACAGTTATTTTATGATTTTTTTTTGAACAATAATAATAGTTACTTTTTTATTTTTATTTTTTCGATCAAAAATAACAGTTATTTTATGATTTTTATTTTTTCGAGCAAAAATAAAAGTTATTCTTTAAAGAAATGTACGTGTTATAATTATTTGGTTGACTTTAAATATTTATAACATATCCCAATGATGATCACACATTTAAGTAAATATCTAAAGACAACTCAATAATTATAACACGTACATTTCTGTAAAGAAAAACTTTTATTTTTGCACGAAAAAATAAAAATCAAAAACTAATTGTTATCGTTGTTCAATAAAATAAAAATCATTAAATAACTGTTATTTTTGATCGAAAAAATAATAATCAAAAAATAACTGTTATTTTTGTTCAAAAAAATAAAAATCAAAAAATAACTGTAATTTTTGTTCAAAAAAATTAAAAAAAAAAAATAACTGTTATCATACCAGTATTTACTTCTATATGTTTTTTTGTTTTAAAGCTTCAAAATAACTGTTACTTTCGGTCCCTGGTTATGAGGTTAAGGCCCTAATTGTGTAAAACCACGAATGCCTCTTATAAAGGGTCCGCCATCTAAGACTTTTTTTTCAACTAGTGCTTATTTCGTGAATGGTAACACTTACATAGCTCATGTCTGATTTGACAGATAATTAGTTTTATCCTTCCGCTGAACGAATATGGTTGTGTATACGCTTGAACAACGCTGGGAAATATTGCGACATTACTTTGAAAATCATGGTAATGTTGCAGAATGTATGCGAAAATTGCTTACGGATTTTGGAAGAAGAGAAGCACCGTCAGCTCCGTGTGTACATTATCTTGTGAAAAAAGTGAAAGAAACTGGCATCCTCATCGATAAACCAAAGCGTGAAAAGCCAAAAACAGCGCGTAAACCCGAGAATATAGCTGCTGTGGCAGAAAGTGTGCGTGAAGCGCCATCAACATCAATTCACCGTCGTTCTCAACAATTGAACATTTCGGAGACATCATTGAGACGAATTTTGCATAAAGACCTTGGTATGACGCCATACAAAGTCCAATTGGTTCAGGAGTTGAAGCCTTCTGACCATCCAATGCGTTTTCGCTTCGCTAAGTGGGCCTGCGATCGACTTACAGAAGATGCCGATTTTGCCAAAAAAAATCATCTTTTCAGATGAAGCTCATTTTGATCTTGGCGGGTATGTAAACAAGCAAAATTGTCGCATTTGGGGCACAGAAAACCCGTACGCATACATTGAAAAGCCGATACACCCAAAACGAGTCACTGTTTGGTGCGGATTTTGGTCCAGAGGCATAATTGGGCCTTTTTTCTTCGAAAATGAGCAAGGAGTGGCCGTTACAGTCAATGGCAATCGTTATCGGGCCATGTTGAACGAATTTTTGTTCACAAAAATTGAAGAGGAGGATATTGTGCCGTCAAAGATAAGTGTTACGCCGACAAGCCAGAGACAATTGACGCTTTAAAGGAAAATATTCGTGACGCCATTGGTGAAATACAGCTGCACACAACCGATAATGTGCTTAAAAATTGGACCGATCGTGTAGGCTACTGCATGGCCAGCCGAGGCAGCCATTTGAATGAAATTATTTTCCATTATTAACCGGAAGGATTGTACTTTCAAATAAAAAAAGTTATTTGGCGGACGCTTTATTTTTCATAAAATCCGAGGTTGTTGTTGTTTTTTTATACCTTTTATAGGTTTCTTAATTTTTCCAGATTTTTTTTGCGTTTATTATTCATAACAAATACATACATCTACAGCGAAGTTGCTTTAACGATGTCCGCCTCTCTTTTAGCTCGATAGGGTGTATACTAAAATTAAAATATTCTCAGTGTATGAAATTTGTTTGGTTTTCAAAATCAGCGAAATTTATTTTTAATATGCTCTCGGAATTACGATTTTGGCACAATAGCACCTATACCATATGAGTTAAATGAACCGAATTTGGCTCAAATATTAATTTTATTATTAAAGTTGTTTTTGGGAATACAATTATTTATTAAAAGATTTTGTTTGTTGTGCTCTATTCCCTTTTTTAATAATTGATAAAAAATACTGAAATTTATTGTTGGATGATATGCTGTTCCTATGCGCATTTCACTGGTTGCTTAGGCCAGCTCATCAGGAAACGTTCTCCTAAATAATTTTAGAATAGCCAAAGCTATCAGCAAACAAGACTACAGAGGGAATGAGATCTTTGGTAATACAATTTTTGCAAGTGCACGTGCATAAAAAACTGAACTGGCAAATTGTTTTTATTTTGATTTCTTGCGAAAACAATAAAAGCACTTTGTTTTTGTTTTTAATATGTTTTTTCTTTACCCACTTACAACTACAATTAATGTTGGGAGAATTCCAACTAATTGTAGTGGGGAATGTAAGAAAAGGTAAACTCACTGTTTTATTGTTGGTATTTTGTTTAAGCTTCGATATCGTTGCAAATAAGACTTTTTGAGTATTGAATATTAAAAATTAATCAAATCGGTCCATTATTTCACCTGGTCCCCATACAAGTATCCTTCCGAGATTGTGTTTTTCGTATGTAAGGGTCAGGGTTGCCGTTTAAAAAATGTTTATCCGACCAAAATTGTCGGCAAAACCTACCATAATCCTTTGAAACCGACCAAATTTTTAAAATATTTAAAAACAAATATGTATATCGTCATATAAAATGAAAAGGGCCTATTATAGTTATTCAAAATTTTCTGGAGCGATAAGAAACTTAACAGTTTTTTGTCTCTACTGAAAATTTATAAATTTTGTGAGATATATGTATTTTAGGTATAAAGTTATTGAATAAATTTATTTATCTATTTTTTTTTGTAATATGCAATTAATAATAAAAACAAAAAGTAACAAAAACATTATATAAAAATTCATTTAATAACGCTTATAAACTAGATTAATTCATTGAATATATGCAATAATACATACATACAAAAACCCATAATGAAAAATTAATCACAATTGTTAATTTACAATTATTTTGTACAATTATTCAAAAATAGACCTTGTATAGACATAGGCTGAGCTCCAAAACATCCTATTAATTGACAGACAACGTAAAAAATGTATCGAAGTGTTTAACAATGTTTAGGATGCTTATTGTTTATACACGGTTGCATTGTAGAATGCTTAAAAAAGCGAGTTGCTCTGCAACTGACCTTTTGGAATTCACCTTTACTTTCTACAAGTTCTGCGACTCTTATACTATTGACTTAATACAAAAATGATACAAAAAATAGTATCAAAGCATCCCACTGTTCTATAATTCTTACAATATCTCTAAAACACTAAAAATCATATGGGCTGGTACAGTATTTCTGGAATTCTTTTATTTACTAACATTAGCAGTAGAGTTTTCAATTGTTTTCAATTCCCGCTTTCCCGGGAATAAGTTGCGGGATTCCCGGGAAATTTTGAAGAAAATCTTTTTTTAAAACATTAGTAAATCTATGTCGGACTAGTGCCTTTGGAGGTTAATCCAACTTAATTTCAACACAATATTTAAATTTACTACAGTTTAAGCTCATTTTTAAGAATGGGCTTTATATAGGGCCTATGATAATTATAGGCCTATCTTCACAAAATTTTATTTCTTGTCTTAGCACACTGAAGTGTAAATTTTTCAATAATATTATAAGGTTTTGCGGCTAAGGGCGTAATAAAGTGTTTTCCTAGATTGTGCTTTATATGCGGCATTTCAAGTAATTTTGAGTCTTATGAAAGTAGAATATGCTAAATTGCACCACAAAAGCAGTATTCGTTACGCTTTTAGCTATACTTACATGATTTACAAGATTGGTCTAAACATGGAGCCGTATGTAAATTATGGACCGACATTTACGAAATTTGGTGCCTTATAAAACGAATTTGTAGAAATTTAATGAGAAAAGGTGCATTTCGCCACAAATTTATGTTAGTTTTTGTGGAGTTTTTAGGGAGATAGTTCCACATTTGGGTGCATAACTCTATTTCTACAGAAGCGATTCTACTGGAATTCAACCGCCTAGAAGATCTAGAAGCAATTTGGCATCCATATGACTAAATCGGCTTAGAATTAATGAAGGATTCACAATAATATTAAAAAAGATTCACATAGAATGACAAACTTAGTATACCTTCATACACCTCTGCTGATTAAGGGTTATAACTAGAGTTTTTTTATTCCCGCACTTTTTGGATTCCCGGGAAAGCGGGAAATAAATATCGAATTCCCGGGTTCCCGGGATTCCCGCCCAAAATTTGTTATTTATTTATATACTTATTTCTCCAATGCAACTAATATTTTGTACTGGCTATTACGCTTAAAATAATAAAATCTAGTATCTATTATATAACAAACACGTAAAAAATTTAAGATTAAAGTAATTTTAAGACACTTAAGAGGTTATTTTGATGCCAATAGGATAATAGAAATCAATATACGTATATCATTGTCAAATTCAGAGCTCATTTGCGTAATTAGAATGAAAGTATTTAAGTCTTAGTGGAATAACATTTCTGAAAGGGCGATTAGGAACTGAAAGCACAACATCACGAAATAGGAATTCTGAAACAATTTTACCGTTTAACAAATTCTGCAGGAAGGAAAAATGTTATTTTCTACATATATTTAATAACATATTTTTTACAATGTTATAACCCTTAATCAGCAGTGGTGTATGTAGGTATACTAAGTTTGTCATTCCATGTGAATCCTATTTTTAATATTATTGTGAATCCTTCATTAATTCTAAGCCGATTTAGTCATATGGGTGCCAAATTGCTTCTAGATCTTCTAGGCTGTGTGAGTGAATTCCAGTAGAATCGATTCTGTAGAGAAATAGTTATGCGCCCAAATGTGGAACTACCTCTGTAAAAACTCCACAAAAACTAACATAAATTTATGCCGAAATGCACCTTTTCTCATTAAATATCCACAAATTCGTTTTATAAGGCACCAAATTTCGTGAATGTCGGTCCATAATTTACCTACGGCTCCATGTTTAGACCAATTTTGTAAATCATTTAAGTATGGCTAAAAGCGTAACGAATAAAAATAACTTGAAATGCCGCATATAAAGCACAATATAGGAAAACAGTTTACTACGCCCTTAACCGCAAAACCTTATAATATTATTGTAAAATTTAATTTCGTGAAGATAGCCCTATAACTATCACAGGCACTATATAAAGCCCATTCTCAAAAATGAGCTTAATACGCCTTAAACTGTAGTAAATTTAAATAATGTGGTGAAATTAAGTTGGATCGAACTACTAAAGACACTAGTCTTACATAGATTTACTAAAGTTTTAAAAAAAGATTTTCTTCAAAATTTCCCGGGATTCCCGCAACTAATTCCCGGGAAAGCGGGAAGTGAAAACAATTGAAAATCCCGGGAATTCCCGGGACGGGAAAACCCGGGAACAAACTCTAGTTATAACATTGTAAAAAATATGTTATTAAAAATATGTAGTAAATAACATTTCTCCTTCCTGCTGAATTTGTTAAACGGTAAAATTGTTTCAGAATTACTATTTCGTAATGTTGTGCTTTTAGTTCCTAATCGCCCTTTCAGAAATTTTATTCCACTAAAACTTCAATACTTTCATTCTAATTATGTAAATGAGATCTGAATTTGACAATGTATATACGTATATTGATTTCCATGATCCTATTGGCATCAAAATAACGTCTTAAGAGTCTTAAAATTACTTTAATCTTAAATTTTTTACGTTTTTGTTATATAATAGATACTAGATTTAATTATTTTAAGCGTAATAGCCAGTAAGAAATATTAGTTTCAATAAATAAATAATTAAAAAAATTTGGGCGGGAATCCCGGGATCCCGGGAATTTGATATTTATTTCCCGCTTTCCCGGGAATCCAAAAAGTGCGGGAATAAAAAACTCTAATTAGCAGTCATGACGTTAGTGCCGTTTGTTGACGATTCGATCCATTTTTTAAAGGAATATGGTTTGTTGATACAAAGTTTTTTATATGAAGAAAAATTGAAAAGGCATCTGACTTGGTATGCTCAAATAAAGTGACAAAACTATCCTTTATAAAATTAACACCGTTAAAGTAACTTGTTATTAACGTAATACATTTCACTTCATGCCGCACCCATAGTATCATTAACAATAAATAATTTGTGTTTTTAAAAGAGATATTAGATTTTCACTTGTCTTCTTTGCGACCAGTGTTCTAAATTTGTTAAAATAAATATAGTACATTTTCTTAAACCGACCAAAATTAGGTTTGGCCTACCATGCGACCAAACGAAAAATATCCGACCAAATTTGGTCGGAAAAGACCAAGCTCGGCAAACCTGGTAAGGGTCCACACAAAACAAGCTAAGTGGAAGAAATTGAGCTCAAATATAACTTTCTGCTCTTTACCAACCATAGCGAAGGGTATATAAGATTCGGCATAGCCGAATATAGCACTTTTACTTGTTAGTTTTAAGATTATAATTTAAATAATTACGATAATGACGATGTAGTTAAGGATTCTTGTACTTAAACAGTTGTGTTGCTCTTGCTCTTGCTCATCATGATGATTGTAATAATGATGTTATGAATATGTTGTTGGCGAGAATGATGACGTTGTTAATAATAAAAGTGATGATGATGATGTTGGTGTTAACAAGTGATAAGCTTCTGAGGTAAGCATCAGCATAATTTGACCCAGTTTTGTTAATTTTTTTCTTAAAGCTTAAATACATGTGCATGTGTGTGCTTTATGTGTATGCAAATGCAAATATTTGAGCGCTTGTGTGTGTTTTATATGTAACCAACATAAAACTACAGCACATATTTACTTTGTTTAAAATAAAGGAAATAATTGCTTAGGGTTTGAATTTTTTATAAAAATTTTAGCGGAAATTTAAAGAAATTTGTGAAAAAATACCTGAGTGTGCGCTAAATCTGAGTTTTTTCCGTATTTAAAATTTTATGAAAAGAAAATTTAAATGTTGTGTGTGTGTGTGGTTAGGCTAACAATTTATACATACAAGTTAAAGGATTTTTGTTGGTTTTATGGGGCATGTTTGTAGCAATCATGTGTTGGGAATGTAATTTGTAAAGGGAAAAGGGTAAGCAAACGATAATGTTAAAAAATCATATAAAAGTTTATATGCAGCCTATTTTATACATAGATTAAGTTTACCGTGCACAATGGCTTTAAATGGTAAAAAAAATAATAATAAATTTTATACGCAGTTCTGTTTGATCGGTTCGACACAAAAAGTGTCCATTTGACAATGTATGGTTTTTAATTTAAGAACAAATTGATCTTTATTCTACAATAGTACGTTCTTGAATTGTCAACGAATGGTATGTCTTTACTTTTTTGTTCTCGATGTGACAATGTTTATTTTTTTTTTTATAAATTTGACAATAAATGTTTTCGAACATTTAACAATCTTCCTTTGTCATTTCGAAACCAATACTTGATAATCCAAAATATCTGAAATTGATTATCTGCATTTATCTTGCCATTATAAAGGCGATTTTTAGAAAACCTTATAATTTTTTTGGAATTAAGGGCGTGTATGAAACGGTAGCAAAGTAAAAATTTGACACTGTTGAGGTGAATAACATTTCACTAGCCCAGGGGGCTAGTATAAATTTTGACATTAGCGTAGAAATTTTTGACAACCACACAACTATCAGACACACTCCCAGGTCGTGCAGCTCAATGTCGCCACTTAGCCGCCGACGAATTTAAATTTTTCGTTGAAGTCGCCGCCGGTTCGAAAGGCATATTTGCACTCTTTTTTTTTAGTCAAACTTTTCTTTTTATCCGTGTTGCATATTTATTTAAGCTATTATAAGATCAAAATAGTTACATATTTAATTTTTTGTATTAATAACATTTTTGTTATTATAACTTGTGCATGTTGACATCAGTGTCTAATAAAAGTAAAATACCTTTCTTTTAAATAAATTTAAAATTCATTAATAGACTACAGAACTCTTATTACATTTACATTACAAGCTTTTTGTTACATTTCCAAGGCACAATCTTATGTAACTGTAATTGAAAAAAACCAATCACAATAACATGGAAATATATTCGATTGAGAGGTTTATTAGGATTTGGGTTACCTAAAACGCGCAAGGTTTAAAAAATCTTATATAAGTGAGAAATTTCCTAAAATTTTTAAAAGCATAACATATCTGTTTATGGGTTCCAAATCAGTGGAGAATAAAAAAAAATCGCTGAAAAACTTCAAAAATTAAAAAAAAAAAATGCAAACATTTTGAAAAAGCCAAATGTGCAACCTCCAAAAATTCCTTGAAATTTGTTCACATTTGCAACCTGCCAGCAAATCATATTAAAAGTAAGCGCAGATTTTGAAAATTGGCTTATAAATTATGGAGCAACTCAAAAATAAAATTTCCGGACAAACAAATTGTCCGTCTGCTTTCCAAAATTTGTTGTAATTACAAGCTGTTGATACGCCCGGAGTTATGCGGTTACAAACATTAAAAAAGCAACATACAACCGAATTGAAACTCTCCGTCTTTTTTGAAGTCGAGTTGAAATATATTTATATTAATAACCAAAAAACATATTTTTCAAATAATAACTAATTGTAATAGATAATTTTTTCATTTTGAATAACTAATTCTCTTGTCCGGTGATCCACTACCGGCTACTTTTTGCTGAACCGCTGCCGCCAAAAATTTGCCGACTTAAACTTCTGCTAAGAAATGTCAGCAAGAAATTGTTCTTTTGACATAAAATTTCACATAGTAAAAAATTTTATAATTTCACACAGCACAAACATGAAAATTTTCTACCACAGATAAATTTTATTTCACCATAGAACTTTGCTACCGTTTGACACACACCCTAACTAGCACTTTTCACCAGTTTGGGAAGGTTAAACTAACATATGGAAATGGCTCTAATCATCAATATATGAATTGATGACGTTTATTTAAAAGCTGTTTGTTTCAAGCGTCATTTGTTTGCAAAAATTATGGACACAAATAAAAATTTATATCAATTAAAAAATTTGTGATAGTAATTAAAAAATTAATTAAATTTGCACCAGTAAACAAATTAATGGTATCAAATATACTTCTAACTTACTTGATTAAACATGTTATTCACTTGAATTAACGTTTAATTCACTTAATTAAACGTTTAATCAATGAATTCCCTTAATTAAGTTTTTAATTAAAACTACTTTTATTTTTGATCAATGCTTTAATTGGAGAACAATTCGCGAGAATTTTTTTCTGTGCACTGTTTTTAACCAATGTGTTGATTAAAATATGACTTTTAAAAAGATATACGATAAATATTTCTATATTTTTTTATTATTATTATTATTATTTATTGGTAATATCTAGTGCTATCTGTTCTCTTTCTCTTTATATGTATATAAAAGAGACGTGTTGGTTAGTAACAGATAAACTCGAAAACAACTGCATCGAATTTCACAAAATTTTAAACATAATTTCTATGGACCGTGAGGAGTGCTCCTGTGTAGTTAAGCTATTTTTCGATATTGGTGGTACTACGAGTTGTTGAAGATATGTATGTGTTTTGAAAAGTAAACTTAGTTTTTTCATCCCTCGAACGATATACGCAGAAAACTTAAGGGATAAAAGAGTTGAGAAGGGTATCTCATAAAAAAAGGCAGAAAACTTAAGGGATAATAGCGATGAGAAGGAAAACTCCTTTAGGGAGAGTCTTCAAATTTGGTGAACATTACCTTAGAAATAATCTCCGTTGGTAAGCACAAGGCTCAGGCTAGCGCAAGCCTGGTCTACGAACTACGGGTAGGAAGAAGAGTACTCACTTAGAAGGAAATTATGAAAAATGATATGCCAAATCAAACCCCATTTAGCAGGGTGTATACCCTTTTATCAAAAACACTTAAAAAAACATTTGCATGTTAATTTGTTTTGGAATTTAGTTTTGCAAATATGTTATTAATTACGAAGATTTTTAATCAAAAAGCCATGATCAAGTTAAAATAATTGTTGCTGTACGCGTGTTTGTATATTCACAAGAAACTCAAGAGGAACGCGCAGCAGAAAACGATCAAATTATATATCGAGAGGGATAGGAGGCGGCACCACTCATATTTTTTTTTAATTATGTATATAATTTTTCTTATATGTAATTGTTTATTTTATTTTATTACGAAGCACACTGGCGAGAAAAATTTCATGCGCTTCCCCTTTTCAGGCTTTTAGAATGTCTACAAACGCCTTCTAAAGAATGACCTTTTTACTTTTTCTTTTTCCAGCTGGGATGTATGTTAACCGAAAACATTTAGTTAAATTGTTCCCAGTGTGCGTTGGTTTTATTTACAGTTCAGTATATTCTCACCTTTTATAAGACTATAAAAACTATTTTTTTTTTTAATAATTTTCTTCCTTAAAATAATTACTAATATTTATTTGAAGACTTCTGATTAGTTAAATTTCAAAACTACTCGTTTTACCTTTTGTAAATTAAGCTTAATGGGGCATTTACATTACATCGAAATCTAGTAGATTTCATTTGAAATCTTCCTCCAAATCTAGTTCGTTTACATTATACTTGTTTGACATTAGCGAGATTTGGTTTTCACAACAAAAACCGCCGACTGAAAGTTTTTTGTGTAACACATACTTACATAATTTATTAATATTATTTGTTCTTTGCATTTTTTTTTTACTATTTTACAAAATTTTTGAATTTTTTTTTAACAATTTTAACAAGCAGCTATTATTGTTTTTGTTTTGTTTTTTTGTTAAAATGTCATTTTTTGCTTGTGCAGGGAAGTAGTTTTTAGTACTAAATGGGGAAAAACATAGTTGCATCCATAAGTACTACTAGATTTCGAATAGATTTCGTCAAAATCTAGTTACGGAGTAGATTTTGTTTGTGTGAGTGTATTGCGACTTTCAAGAAACTACCCAGCGGGAAAAAGAAAGAGTAAGAATGTCTTCTAGAAGGCCTATGTACTCCTTCTTTTAGATGAACAAGGTCTACTCGCTCCATTCTGTACTCAAATCTTTTTTACACACGTTGTCATTGCGTTGTAGTCCTTCCGTTCTCGCTTCCTTGGCAGGTACATAAGAATGGCAACTGCATAAAAAAAATAATTATTTTACTTTTGCTTTGGCAAAAAACAAAACAAAAAATGCTACTTCTTCTCTTCTCCCTTCTCATAGAAGCGAGTGTGGAATGGGTCTTATCTTTTATACAAAATAGCAGAGGCCTTATAAGAGCCCTTCTTTATCAGTTAGACCAGAATGGTAATTGAATCAAAAAAATATTAAGCAGGCCTTTAATAAGGCCTGAAGAAAGAAAGGCTTCTGAGTATTCCCGTACGTTTACATATGAACGGGTACGTTCATGTGTAAATGCTCAGTAAACTATTTGAAATTTACATAATTTATTTAATTAATTAAATTTGATCGTTTTGTAGTGGCTAACAATCTGCTTTAGAGCATTTTTAGTCTCGCATGATCTTTGAGCAATAATAAGGTTGGGTTTTTGAGATCTCAGTTAAACTAAGTTTTGTTAATCTGAATACAGATTTGTGCCGTCATTACCAAGTTTGTATACAAAATGTAACCCCAGTAGATATGCTGGGATGCTGCGAATTAAATAAGCAGTCGCGGACAATTCAGCGGTTTCAAGGGGAGAGTCTCGGGAGGTCTCGTTTTGAAGCACCTGTAAATACCCGATTTGCCAATGATCCTTGGAGCGACGTGGCGAGTAATTGGCGCCATTTAAAAGCCAATCCCAACAACCAGATGGGAGAATATAAAGCATGTCTGGATGCTTCAACCGGCAATCCCGATACCAAAATCGGATGCGATCGGCTAATCACCGGTTCATCTTAAACTCTCATGATTACAGAAACCACAACGAATGAAATCCAAAATGATCCCCAACTGTTGACGACTTTTAGCTTTAAATCAAGGACACGATTCGGAACATGGAATATAAGAACGCGTCTAGAGCCATCAAGACTGGCCCAGATTTGCAGGGAATTCAGAAACTACAACCTTCTCTTCCTTGGCTTATGTGAAACAAGATGACCTGATAATGGCACAATAACAACCGACGGTGACATTACCTTTTTATTTTTAACCGGCGATTTCAATGCACAGGTGGGCTCGGTAAACACAAATATGGAGTCAGTAATGGGTACTCATGGACAGAGGCAAATGAACGAGAACGGCGAATTACTTACGGGAATATGTGCAAGTAATGGTCTTACTATCAGTGGCACTATCTTTCCTCACAGGGACGTGCATAAGGTAACCTGGGTTTCCCCTGATCACAGAACGGAAAACCAAATTGACCACATTGCGATCAGCAAAAAGTGGCGTGGCTCTTTACTGGATGTGCGCAATAGGCGTGGTGCAGACGGAGCCTCAGACCACCATCTACTTGTAGGAGAGATACGACTGAGGATATCCGCGATCCGGCGGGAAACAACACAATCTTTATCAAGACGTTCCGACGTATTGAAGTTAGAGTCCCCAAATACCCTCGCAAGTTACGTTGAATCCTAAATGACTCGCTATGAAGCTGTCCCAGACAGAAACAGAGGGCAATGGAATGCAATAAAACCCATTTTCACAGACAGTGCTAAGCAACATCTTGGGCATCCTAAACCTAAGCGTAGAGCGTGGATCTCAGACATAACCTGGCAACTTATAAAACGGCCCTTTGTTCCAACTTGGAACCATAGGAATCAATTTATATATATACAAAATGTTGACGAGAGAAGAGCTTAGTTCTGCTTGAAATGTTGGTCTTAAATGATATAATAAAAAAATCACATTTCGCACGAAAACCCGAGTTTCAGACTACGTTTAACTAATTTTAAACTTAATCTACATCTCAAAAACCCGGCCTAAATGTTGTATACCAAATGCGTTTAGAAAAGAAATGTAGTGGAAATTTTATTATTAGCCATGTCACATAGTACAGTTCCGTTCGGAACCGAAGAAAACATATTTGTTTCTTGATAGAAAGTATACGAGGGCGGATCAATAAGTCCGTGACTTTTTCAATGAATCACAGTTTTTTTACAAAAAAAAAATAATTTGTTTTTCAACATAATCTCCTTTTACGGATTTATTGATCCGCACTCGTATATTGATAGTTTTTTTTTTGGCGTTTATGATACAGAAAACTACAATTCGTTCATGAAAACAAAAATGGTTCCAGTTTTTTTTTCGTAATTTTCTGAATCATAAAAATACGGAATGAATTCCGTTTCCGAACGGAATTATACTCTGTAACTTGGCGGAATATTCCAATTAAAAAAATTAGAATACTTATATACATACCCACATTAAACCAGGAGTTTTAACCGATTTTTGCCACACGGACTTTAAACAGCACGTATTCTTCTACTTTTTTCTTTCTTTTTTTGTTTACAATTTTTTCCATCTGGCTACTTTTGGTTTTTATTTACCTTTAAATAACAACGTTACAAGCCATTTTGCTTCTATGACGTTACATTTGTGTAAAAATTCTAAATACTTTTTATAGAATTTAATGAACCCTTTTTACTGTATATACATACATACATACATCCATACGTACATACAAACATAAATAAATACATCATTAAACCTTTTTCTGTTCAACAATAAACAAGTAAAATAGAACAGAAAATATGACATCTTTAACAGCAACATAAATAAATGACGTGCACTGTTATTAAACACTAAAGCTTAGGCAAAGTAACAGGACCAATGTAAACTTAACCTAAATTTACTACGATGTTAAGTTAACATTTGACATAATGTGATTTTTAAAATAAGAGAGAGAGAGAGAGAGCTAGAGCGATATAGAATTAGATAATGTTAAATATAAACGAGCATTCCAGTGTTGCCAGAACTTAAATTCAATTTTACACAGACAAAACTTCAATATTATCCAAAATTTTTTAAATTACACAAAACACATTTTGTGTTTGATGAACGATAAAGATTAAGGCCCCTATCACGGTTCAAAACTCAGCTCAGATGAGTTGTAATTGAAACAACTGGTTGTGATGAGTTGTAATTTTTTAATTTTTTTTGTTCACCGCAATATAGCGCCATAATACAAAAATTAAGAAATTACTCAGTTGAGTTGTGAACCGTAATAGAGGCCTTAGCTTACGAATATAAGCACACTGGCGCAGAATGAGCTGTATAGTTTTAATTGTTTTTAACTTTTTTGGTTTATGCAATTTTTATTATTTTTATTTAAAACACAGCTTGGGATTTTTTTTATTATCTTTGATAAATGATATCCTGGCCATTTTCTGCTTTAAACATACGTGCTCTTTTTATCATAGTTTCCACAACTCTCGCCAATTTTCGGTTGTAATGCCCATGATTTCATTTCGAATGCTGGTCTTCAGTTGGAGGATGTTTATGGGCTGATCAACTTACGTCCACTCTTTCTTACAAATATCCCGAAATAAAACTGTCAGGAGCTGTTAAACCCGCTGAACGGAGGAGGCTCACCAATATAGCTTTTATCTCAAAATATTAGACCAAAAGCTTTCAACATTCAAAATGTTGAAATATACTAAGTGAAATACTTTTTAATTGAAATTAAATCGTTTTATTGCCAAATTAATAATGTTTAAGCGAAATGACACAAAAATGTCATGATCCAATAGTCCAAGAAAAAATTGTCTGTGATGCAAAATGTGGCACAATCGGGCCATTTGTGCCACTTTTGAATGTTTGATGCCCTGTGTATTTTGGCCCTTTCAGTTTAAAATTCAACTATTACTGTGATTTGCGGCACGCAGGCGCGACGGAGCGTCAACTATCTTTAGAAATCCACGTAAGCGCTTGTTGAGCAAAATGCTTCTTTTAATATATCGACAATCCATTGCCATTTTTGACATTTTATTTTATTGCACTGGTTTTGATTTGTGCTTAACCATAAGCCTGCATTACTCATTCTATTTGGCCGCCATATACGCAGAATATTTCTGGGCCAACAAGTTGGCTATACCAAAGGTGTTTTGGCCCTTTTAAATCGTCAATTAGTCCCAAAAATTAAAAACTCAAAATGCATCACTGCATTACATCCTGTCCGCAACAGACATAAACTTCTTAACAATAACACTAATATGATGCTAGTGTTAATTATAGACTGATCATGTTATGCTATGTTCATACGACGATATAAACCACTTGTTTCGCTCTCTGAAACTAGATTTCCAAACATGCTGTTCATACGATTCATTCTTATTTCATTTTGACCCTGTGGACAGGGTGTTAGGAAATCACTGATTTCTTTTATATGGGACACCTCCATTGAACGGATACATAACAATGGTCCCTTCGCTGTCCAGTCATGAGAGATTCCACTGTACATACAAAATTTTGGACTATTTTTAAATGATTTTTGAATTTGTTTGTCCTTAATTTTGAAGCTTCTTCAATAAAATTTTAACTGGAATCCTATTCATTTTTACCCAGCTCTCAAGGAAGGGTTATGTTTTTGCGATTATCTTGTGGGTATGTGCATATCGCACTGATACCTCTAAAGGGGGTTAACTCAAAATGTATAAATTTTCAGTAGACACAAAAAACTGTTTTCTTTTTATATGCACTCTTATGTATATCACAAAGGGAGATACAATTGCATTTTTTTTGAAAAAATACTAGAGAAAATGATGTAAAAATTCGCCTTGTAATTTGTTAACATTTTCTACAATGGTGAAATAATACAGGAGGCAGTGCTACGGCAACAAATACAATATTACAACAAAAACGAAAATTAGTCCCAGCTATCGTCAAAATAATTTTATACAAAAAGCAAAGCCTGCCGCTGAACGTGATGAAATAAATAAATTTTTAATCAATTTTTATTTAATTATAATCAATTACTATTTTATTTTTAATTAAAATTATCAAACTTTAATAAAATACACTAACCACAACACAAAACGTGGATTTTTGGTAAACATAAACAAAACTTTGACATTATATTGGACAAACAATGCAAGAGCAAAAAATCGTCATCTGGTGTAGTAATGCCACCTGTTTATTTCACCATGTTTTCTACTGGTTTTTAACAGTGTCCAAGTCGCTTTCTACGAATTCGCTACCGCGGTCACTTTATATAAATTCCGCTTAATTTAATGCGGACTTTCACCTCATAATAATCTGTTAAGCCAAAATAGATTTTATTTTGATAACAGTTTATTTTAATTTTGTCTATTATCAATCAGTCTTTTTAGTGCATAAGCAGCGTTATCGTTGGATATTTTCAAAAAGTACCAAAAAAAGGGGATTTTTACAATAAAAGTAGCACCATAAAGATGATTTAAGAAAAAGAAGATAGCACATGGTTTAAAATAGGAAAAAGTACACAAAATAATGTTTTTGAACGTGTTTTGCTTAATTTACTTAAAATTTCCAATAACATTTTTAAATGGTAAAAAAATTCCAGAAAATATTATATCAGATATAAGCAAACACATTTTTATGTGATTTTAATTGACCTTATCTTGCTGAACCCAAATCTGTTCAATGATTAGTTCTATCAGGACTAGTTTCTTAAAAGCCTTTGATTCAGCCATATCCATTTTTTTTATATGTATTTTCAACTGTTTCGAAGTTATTCAGAAATTAGTGGCAATATATTTTTGGCAAAATAAGTACTATTTTGTTTTAAAAAATTCACACAAAAGTAATAAGGACAAAAATTTGCATTTTAATCATTAATCTAAAAGCCTCGAGTATGAATAAAATACGGCATATTTCATGAAAAATCATAGGACAATTGTTAAATTAATGTATTATTCATTGTTGGGGGCATGATGCTAACTGGTATGTTTCATCATGACTTGGGAGCGATATGTACGATTTGGATGCTATTACTAACGAATGATTTGGAATTTAATTCCCTTTTAGGCATCTTACCAAGAGTTTGTTTTATATTTTCAACCGTTTCGGAGATATTAAAAAAAATAATAAGTAAATTAAAAAAAAAAAAAAAAATAAACGTTTTCAAAAATTTACAAAAGAAAATAGCAATAAAAGCAAAAATGTTACATTTTTATAAATTATCAAAGCTAGGTATATAACGAATAAAATAAGCCATAAAACATAAACATGTTTATTAAAATTTTATATTAAAATCAAATATTGCGATTTTTGCGAATTTTTCATAACAAAAATCTTAAGAAAATTAAATTGGTCGAATTTTGGCGATTTTCGGTGTATAATTGGTCACTAAGGTGAAAAAAATCTGACAACCCTGATTTATACAGGCATAAGTATACGCCATGGTATAAGTATTTATTTCATCATGGTATACCGCATACGCACAAAAGCAAGTGGTACTTCCCAAGAGCACTTACTTGCGTATAATTAATATTTACACATGTTACATATATTCGCAATAAATGCATTAGCTTATCACGATTGACAACAAATTATTCCGTATAAGCTTGCTTACATATATGTATATTAAAACAATTACAGTTTATATTTAAGCTGGGAGTTGTAATAAAATAGAAAGTTCAAAAAGTATATCATCATTGAGTAAAAAGTACCAAAAAAGTGGCAAGAATTACAAAAAGTATCACATTTGGGAGCATTTTGTAAAATTAGCAAAATAGTATCCAAGCAGTCAAAAAAGTGGCAAATTGCTACTTTAGTATGTATATTTTTTATTAATATTTTATTTAAAAAATTATAAATATAAAAATTGAATTAAAAATTCATAGTTAATGATGTCCTAATTTTAACAAAAATTTAAAAGGGGGCAGCGTTGGGGATTTAAATCATTAGATGAGAATTCCTGTGGGATTTTAATCTTTCAATTTGGGGACGGAAATAAGCCAAAAAGATTTTGGCAACACTTATGTAAACAATAATTTTGAGCTCCAAAAATAAAAAAATGTTTGTTGTAATTGTTGTTGTCGCTAGCATCCATAAGAAAATGTTATAATACGGGGTTTTAAATAATAAGCACATGCATGCTATGGAGCTCATTTAAAGTACAACCGGTGCTCGCTTAAGTTGTGCTAAATATCAGAAACTTGATTTAGAAATAAATACATATAAAAAATTCAAATAAAACAAAGAAAAAAAAAACACAATATTTTTGCTTAATAAATAATAAACAAAGAAATAAAGTGAAATAAAAATAAACAATAATTAAAACAAGTGATTTAAAAACAACAACACACAAATACATGCTTTTATAAAGACTTTAGAAAAATAATAAATAAAAGAGACTTTATAAGAAATAAACGATTTTGAGTGTGTGATTTTTTCTAATTGCTAAAGTGTTAAACAAAATATAAAACAGCAAAATTATTAGCAACAACAACAACAACAATAAAATGGAAGCTGACAACAAAAAGCCATTTAAGGTAAGTTTTTTATTTATTTTTTGTTTTTCAAAACCTTGTAATTTTTTTTATTCTAATTTATGACCAGAAAATTAAAAACTTTATAGGTAACTCCATTTTTTCTGCTTAATTTTTGGGCGTCTCTAGGAATTTTTCCCCAATTTTGTTGTTATTATTATTTAATATAGTGTTGTAAATTTACTGAGTACTTAGTTTCCATAAGAGTGCGCGTTTATATATGAGTTTGTATGAAGTTTAAATATGTCAAAAACTGGGTGAACTCAAAACAAAAACATTTCGTTGCTGCTGTTGTCTGTATGTCAGCCAGTTTGTCAGTCTGCTTGTCATTTTCATATTTACATACATAGGTATAAACACATAAACATTTTTCTTTTTTTTTATATTGTTGTTGCTTCTTTATTCATCATTTATTTAAGAGTATTTTTTGTTGTTTTGTTCTTGTTCGTTTTGTTTTTATTTGTTTGCTTTTTATTATTTTTGCTATTAAATCTTTAATTCTCTTTGTATGTTAGTTTAAGAATTCAAGAGAATTGTGCAAAATAACATTTAACAAGCTGTTTTATTATTTGCACACGTTTTTGTGTTTATAAAGGATTTTTGTTTGTAATATACGGAATATTTTTCTGTGTTTTAATCAAAAATGCACTTTGAAATGATTTCTTGGAATTAAACATTTCTTTTCTTAGTAAATTGAGAAGAAAATGAAATAAATAACAAATAGGTATAAAAATATGTGCCTAAGAAATATTGGCAAAAGTGCACTTTACGGGGTGTACGAAAAAAAAAAATTGGGCCCCCTCTGGAATAAAAAAAGAAAAAAACCAAAATTAAAATGTAAGGGGGCTGAGGCCCCTGGGACCCCATGGATCAAAAAAAGCGGCCCGCCCACTTAGTGGTATGTGTGGGTACTCAAATTAAAGGTAATTGTGTAAAAAATACGAAATTAATAAAATTTAGGTCGAGCGGGACTTCTGGGTCCCTCTGGGGGTAAAAAAATTGCCCCTCCCACCCTTATAACTATGTGTGGGTACTCGAATGAAAGGTATTTTGCTTACGATTGTAAATATTTTGTTTTTATTTTGCTTTTTTAATGTTATACCTATGCGCTAAATTTTTTAAATGAGTTTTATTATTATTTTTATTTTTTTGTAACTAAAGCTTTTTTGTTTAGCCGGCCTTCGGCCGGGCGCAAGGATTTTCCTCTATGGTATAACAAAGACCGGCTTCGCTTACTAAAGCTTCTCTGCATAGCCTGCCTTCGGCCGGGCAAATAGATTTTCTCCTCTATGGTATAACAAAGACCGGCTTCGCTAACTAAAACTTCTTTGCATACCTATAAAAGATACATAAATTAACCTAGAGAGGAAAATATAAAACGAATACAAAAACAAAATACATATTTGCAATCGTGAGCAAATAACCTTTAATTTGAGTACCCACACAGATATACATAAGTGTTATGGGGGGACGCTTTTTTTGCCCCAGAGGGCCCTAGAAATGCCGCCCACCCAAAATTTTATTATTTTCGTTTTTGTTGCACAATTACCTATAATTTGAGTACCCACACATACCATTCAGTGGGCGGGGCGGTTTTTTGGACCCAGGGGTCCCCACGGGCCTCAGCCCCCTTAAATATTAATTTTGGTATTTTTTTTTTAATTCTGGATCGGGTGGCATATTTTTTATATTTTTTTTTCGTACGCCCCGTAAAGTGCACTTCAGCCGAAATATTTTGTTAAAAAAGGAAAGACTGTGAATCACAGTGAAATTGGAACCTTTAAAATAAGAGGGACATATAAGTTACTTTAGGTTATAAAAATATAAATAGATATGCATATAAAAAAGTTATAAAATTCTATAACATTTTACCAAAAAAAATATTGAGTAAAAAAAATTTATGTCAAAATGAAAATGATCCACGATTAAAATTCATAAAAAATAACTGAATTTTCCAATATTTAATTTTGATTTTTATTTTTAATTGCAAATATTTTGTACACGGTCAAAATGCTTGTTATGCCGGCGAAATGACTTGTGTATTCGTCGTCATCAAGATTGAAACATGGTCGAGGGCACCCAATCTACGGGATAAGGTGAAACAATATTTTGCTATGAGCTGTAACTCTGAAACCATCCGAAGAATTCTTCGAAAGAATGCATAAAGAGTAGGATTGCACGTTAGAAACCGTTTGTAATTAAAAAAAGATTAGAGTTCAGTTTACACATAGTAACGCTTGAAAAGATTGCATTCTGGAAACTCGTTTTTTCACGGATGAAAGTAAATAATGGGTGATCCAAGTAGAGATACTTTTTTTCAATAGCCTTTTTTGACAGATCACGTGTGGGTCGTGTCATGCTGTCATGTTATTTTTGTTTAGTATTGTTTGGCATTTCATAATGGAAAGACTTACGCCTGAACAACGTTTATAAATCGTTTAACTTTATTACGAAAATTCACGTTCTGTGAGGAATGTGTTTCGTGCACTTCGCTCAATTTATGGTCAATATAATCGGCTTTCTGAGCGTACTATTCGCAACACCATTACCCATTTTGAGACCCAGCATTCATTATTGGATAATATTCGACCGAATAGGCCACGTCCAGAACGCTGTGAAGAAAATATAGCGGCCGTAGCTGAGAGTGTACACGAAGACCGCGGAGAGTCGATTCGGCGCCGTTCGTCAACTCGGACTGACGTATGGAACGACTTGACGCATTTTACGTCGAGATCTTAAATTGAAAGCGTACAAAATACAGCTTGTGCAACAACTGAAGCCGCTCGACGTTTCCAAGCGACATCACTTTGCTCTATAGGCTCTTCCAAGAAGATACGACGTTTTCGAGGCAAATTTTGTTCAGTGATGAGGCTCATTGCTGGCTCAATGGGTATGTAAACAAACAAAATTGCCGCATTTGGGACGAGAGCAACCTGAAGAGATTCAAAAACTTCATCCAGAAAAAAACAACGGTTTGGTGTGGTTTGTGGGCCGGTGGAATCATCGGTCCATATTTCTTTAAAAATGATGCCGGTGCGAACGTAACCGTCAATGGCGACCGTTATCGTGCCATGATAACCGGCTATTTGATGACTGAAATTGAAGCTCGTTTGAAGCGCCATTTCCCACACATCGCATCAATCAGTGGATTTATTGAGAGAACACTTCGGTGAGCACAGAATTTCACGTTTTGGACCGGTCGATTGGCCATCAAGATCGTGTGATATCACACCGTTAAGACTTTTTCCTGTGGGGATATGTAAAGTCTAAAGGTTATGCGGACAAACCCGTTTTGATTCAGGCCGTGGAGGAAAACATCACGCGTATCATTCACCAGTTACCAGTCAAAATGCTCGAACGAGTCATCGAAAATTGGACTCAACGGATGGACCATCTGCGACGTAGCAACGGCCAAAATTTGATAGACATAATCTTCAAAAAATAAATGCCAAAGATTGTTCTTTCAAATGATAACAAACATTCCCCATTTCGAGTAGGGAACCTCGAAATGGATCACGCTTTATAACCTTTTTTGGGTCAGACGTAATAATAAACGCCAGGAAAAAACCCCAACCAAGAACTGAATTCGAAACATATGCCTCCGACAGTCAAACATGGTGCTTTGCATGTAAGCGCCGGGGTGCTTGCTCAGCTGTTGGTGTTGGTGAATTGCAGTTTTTGAAGACAATATCGGCAAAATACAGTATTTAAATATAATAAAAAAAAAACCTCAAGCAAAGTGCAGAAAAACTAGGAAAACAATAAATTTTTCATTTGTATCAGGACAATGATCTAAAATATACTTCTGGTGTTGCTAAAGGAGGATTTACACGATATGTATTTTGCAGTGGGTTTGTCACATGAAAAATCTATATGTAATTGCACATGTCTGTCAAAATTAGCAAATACAGAAGGTTTTTAATTTTTGCTTTTGGTTTCATCTGACAACATAAAACCGTTCATAACGGCAAATCATTTACATATTTATATTTTTATTTACTTTTAATTGTATTTCAGTTAATTAAAAATTTGGTTTTTTAAAGAATATGTCTAAATAAATAATAATATATGCCGCCACAAACAAATGACCTGCAAAACAGCTGATGTCAGATGGTTTGTCAGATCAAAATAGAACACGCTCTATTTGAAAAATTTTACACTGCTCATTCGATCTGACATTTACAGAAGCAAATTTTTGTTTTTCGTTTACACGACTTGCATGCATTTTGCAGTGGGAAATTTAACAAGTACACTGCAAAATACATATCGTATGTATGTCCTCGAAACATAACACTTCAAAACAAAATGAGCTTAAAACGGCTCTTAGGGAAGAATGAAGTAAAAAGTCCTATGTTAATTGTGAATCACACCTTAACGTCAAGTTTTTTGCCCAACTTAATTTGACATTTCTTAGCTTCAGTGTTTGACAAATTCAACCATGGAAAGGTACAGCTTTTACGAAAATGAGCGTTCAAATTAAAATGCATTTCGTGCACTTCGTGATTTTTTGTGTCTACAATCGGAAAAATGGTTCGCAAATTTCAGGAAACCGGATCTGTAGGCAATGTGAAAACACCTGGGCATGCTCGCCCAGTTCGTTCTGGTCTGGTGGCGTAATCGGGCCGTAGTTCTTCGAAAATGAGGCCGGCGAAGCAGTTGCCGTCAGTGGTGTTCACAATCGCGAGATAATAACGGACTTCTTGTGGCCTGAAATTGAGGATATGGACCTGGACGATATATGGTTCCAACAGGATGGTGCCCTTGCCACACAGCCAACGAGCAATGGCCCTTTTGCGCGAGCAATTCAATGGCCGTGCTATCTCACGTCGTGGCGATGTTAATTGGCCGTCACGATCATGCGATTTGACACCGTTGCACTTCTTTCTTTGGGTATATTTAAAAGAAAAAGTATACGTTAATAAGCAAAGAACAATTCAGACAATCGAGACATATGTAATTGAACCTCAATTACATATGTCTCAGAGTTATTGAAAATATGGACCATCGGATAGAGGTATGCCACCGAAACCGTGGCAAGCATTTGACCGTTATTTTGTTTCATACATAATTGTCACAGATTCTTCTATCACTATAAAAAATATTAAGATAATGCTATGCTAACTTTTTGTTTTATTTACAATAAACATCGTGCGTTTTGGTTGAACCACCCTTTACAAAAAAACTTGTAGAAAAGCGCTTCAAATCTGATTTTAACCCTAGAATGCTCGGAGACTTGTTACCACTAAGTTCACCTCTTGGTCTGGCCAGACCACAACTTGTACAGTTAAAAACCCCAATTAAATAAAAAGTAAATAAATATATTTTTTATTGAACGTATGCTAATTACTTTAGATTATACAAATTTATTATATAATTTTATTATTTCATTATTTTGTTCCATATGCAAGTCATCGAAAATGTAGTCTTTATTTTCGCACATTGCTATTTCGCATCTACCACAGCTGAAACGAGTTTTGCGTTAGGTTTTGCAGTCAGATTGAACTAAGCGCATAATGGGCCGTAGTTCTCTGATTTGATTCAAACTTGATTCATTCGGTTTAAAACATATCATTTCTAGAATTCACGTATCTGTTTTTTTAATATTTGGTCCTATATATAATATCTTTCAGTCTTATATTTATTAATAATCGTTAAAGCTATAAATAATCAGAAAACTTACAGTAAAAATAGCTCTTATCACGAACCTGGCAACAATTCGCGAAAAATTTAAAATCGGAAACAAACTCTAAAATAAATTTGAAATTGCTTAATCGGTTAAAAAAACAAAATGTCGGAAAATAGCATTAAAAGCTTTAAAAAATTAACTTTAATGATGGAGAACAAAAATTATAGAAACAAATTGGAGATGGGATTTATTTTTGTCCGATTTTCGATAACTTGTCGACGTCGAGACAACTTTCTTATAAAATACCAAATAAACGTCGAAGTAATGTAGTTGTCGACTTGATGTGACAACAAATAAAAATTAATGTCGACGTCGACAACGACTTACATAATAGGGGTGATTACTAATCAACTAAATGTGGAAAACAAATTCATTGCTTTTAGAACTCTAGTGCTTTAAATAAAAGTTGAGAACTATATGAAATTGAGTGCCAGAGCTGAATGGCATGGATAACGAATTGCCACAATGTTGAAAATTTTAGAATTTTGCGTTGACTTTCTTTAAAGGAACCAGTGCGATATGTTGGAAAATTATTGTTTCATCAGAAACAGTAATAAGTGTTTTGTATAAAAGAGTCTTTAAAAGTAGAACAGCACGCAAAAAACCACTTACATATTTCAACCAAGAACTTCGCATATACTTTGTTAACACATATTTACAGAAAGGTATAGATTTTTGGATAAATGTTATATTTAATGATGAAAGTAATTAACAATTTTGGGAAATGATTGTCAACCCAGAGATTGAAGAAATCCAAACATTAATTGATTGATCCCAAAAATATTATACCTACATTCAAATATGGTGGATACAGTGTAATAGTCTGAAGAGCGATGGCGGCATTTGGGATGGTTCTGATGATTTTTGTTGATGTTAATATGGTCAGATATCAGTATAAGACGATATTGAAGCAACATCTGAAGTCATCTGGGGAAAGCTTGGGCCTGGTAAGTCAATAGAGTTTCCAGCGACATAATGGTCCCAAGCATAATGCTCATGTTATGCCAGACGGGCTTCTTTATAATCCGTTAAAACGGCTGAAATCACCTCCCCAGTCACCAATCCTTAAGCCAACCGAACACATTTGGTCCACAAGTCGTATAAACCCTAAAAAATGTCATATTTAAAATATAAATGTATATTTCTCATTTCTATAGTATGTGCATATGCATATGTTTATTTTGTACGTATAAGCATATGTTTATTTATATATATGGAAATATGATGTATTGTAAGTCGATTTGTCGAAAGTCCATAGATATACTGAAAAAAAGTACCAAAAAAAAGCAAAAATACCCGCATTTCATTTAACATAGAAGCAACCCATCACTGTTTTACAAATGTCACGTAACAACGATATGAAATTCTATTTTATACAGAATAAAACGTTACAACTACGGTACATTACATTCCGGTAAACTTTTGCATTGCCTTTCATATACCAAAAAGCGAACAGCTGATTGATACAGTACACATACGGTACAGCAACGTTCGCCTAACTGAGCCTTAATGATGAAACATAACTGGGGCTGAACGCTGTTTTCCATACAGTTTGACATAAAATTATGCCAAAGAATGCGGTCGAGAAATAAAATCAATTTTATTTTGAAGACGTTTTTTCTCATGCTCTCACATAGAGACAATTATTCTCCCAACAATGCTACCATACTTTCGTTCAATTTCATACATTTTGTAAACAAAGAAAAAAAAGAACAAAAGAAAACGAAAGAAATGAGAGCAAATTGCAGTTACGGTCGACGTTTTAATTATGGGCTTAAAAATTTTTGCCTGATGTTAAAGACTCAATTCTGTTTCATCATTTAAGAGTTAAATATGTATATGCCGAATTATTGTGATTTTTTACAAAAAACTTGGGATATCAAGCAAATTAAAAAAAATGCCTTATGCCAAAAAAGTACAATTTGCCACAGAAGGATAAATTTGAAAAAAGTACTTTTCAACACTAAGAACATTTTTTTTGCTACCAAGTATATACTTTCTATAAAAAGAACTTCTTACAATTTTTATTACAAAAATTCTCCTTTTTTGTATTTACATTTACAAAAATATTTATTTCCATTGCATAATTTAAAGGATAACTTTATTTGCATATGTATGTTTACATATGTGTATCTTTGTAAATTGTAATAAATTTATAGTTTGTTTGTGCCATATTGTTTTAAACTGGCATATTTTTGTCGGTATGCCTGTGTTAACATTAAAATTTTTTTAAACATCGTTTTATTTTATTGAACACACTTACTAAAAGAGAATGTAAGTTTTGTTTTAAACAACGATGAAAAACTTTAAGGGTTTATTTGCAGTTAATATAATGAGTTTTTTTTTTTTTAAATAAAAATAGTATAATTGGAAAAACTATAAGTAAACACTAAATAATTCATGAAATGAAAACCAGATGAATGAAAAACAAGTAAGAGTGCTATATTCGGCTGAACCGAATCTTTGATACCCTCCACCGAGTCTTAAAATATATCAGGTTTGTAGATTTTATGGAATCTATAAGCGGTGGAAAGTGAGCGTGATTTCAGCAGACAGACGGAGAGATAAACAAACAGACTTAGAATTTTTCAAGGACCCAGAATATATAAACTTAATGGGGTCTTAGATGAATGTTGGAAAAGTTTCACATGGAATGACAAACTTAGTATACCCTCATTCTTCATTAGTGTTGGAGGGTATAATGAAGAGGATATGACAAGAGAATTCAATTAAAAGAGAAAATGATATTAAAATAAAAAACTTTAATAAATTCATAATTAAGAAAAAGTATTACATATCTTGTTATTGTGTATTACAAACTACAAAAAATTGTTGCATAGTCTTAGGCTTCTACAATTCAAAGGCGTACTATTAATTGAGGGGCTAAAAGCACAAGGGGTTTAAGTGCTTTAAAAAAAAAAAATTAGATTACATATGGAATTAGTAGGTGAAGTTCAGAACACAAGAGGTGAATGTGAAATTCTCATCTGGAAGCGAGATATGGCGACCAATTGCAGCAGTTGTCATTTAAAATCCCGCTTTACTTGGAGCACACAAGGATATATGAGCACTTAATTTTTTTTTTAAAGGAACTTAAACCCGATGTGCTTTAAGCCCCTCAATTGTTTTATGAAATGTTTTATTAAAAAAGAAAATAGAAAAAATTATAATTTTAAAATATCTTTTAAAGATTTTTATTTCAATACACTATTTTTTAGTAGGTGTCACAAAGTATTTCCCTTGGAATTGTGTGCTGCAAAAAATACGCTGGTAAAAGACCATTTTAATTAATGTTAAGAACATAGATTTTAAATCGCTCTTTATGAAATAAATAGAGATTTAAAAGGTACCTTTTTTTGCAAATTATATTTCAAAAAACACAGCAAAAGGTATTTTTGTTACACAATTAATTGAAATCTGTAAATTTTTATCTGTATACAATTTAAGGCAGGGTTTTTTTGTACTTCTATGTAAAACAACTTTAATGTTAATGAAACTTTTAGGTTAAATGCACTATCATGTAGCTATGTAAAAAGGTACTTTTTTTAAAAAAAATACTTTGTTATTAAACTTTTTAGCAAGGGTATCAAAAAGTACTCTCTAGCAAAAGGTTCTTTTTTGCAGAAACTACTTATTTTCAAAATGTGCTGCAGAAAGTACTTTTTTTTTTAAATATACTTCAAAAGGTACTACACTCAAAAGAAAAATCAATCCATTCGTACTCAAATCAATCCACAGCGGTATCAATAGTACGGTGAGTACAGATTTTCTTAAATCAAGTACAGAAAAAGATTGATTCAAGTACGAATTATTAAATCGCGAAATACTCAACTTATCCATATTTAATCCCGAATACGTACTTTAAATAATCCGAAAATGATATTGCTTAAAGTAAAATTGAGATTGAATCATTCTCAAAATGCGCTTGATTCAAGAATTATGAAATTGACTAAATCCCGAACTCGTACTTAAAATATTCGGAAAATGATATTGATTTAAGCAAAACTGAGAATGAGTCAATTTCAAAATGCGCTTGTAAAGTTGATTTAATCCCGAATTCGTACTTGAAATAAACCAAAAGTGAAATTAGAAGGAGAATATTATTATGATTGATTTACTTACCCGTTTCACACTTAACAGACAGCGTTACCGTTGGATATTTTCAAAAAGAACCAAAAAAGGGGATTTTTACAAAAAAAGTAGCACCAAAAGGGTGATTTAAGAAAAAAAAGGCGGCACATGTTTTAAAATAGGAAGAAGTACACAAAATAATGTGTTTGCATGTGCTTTGTTTAATTTATTTAAAATTTCCAATAACATTTTTAAATGGAAAAAAAATTCCAGAAAATATTATATCAGATGTAAGCAAACACTTTTTTATGTGATTTTAATTGACCTTAGCTTGCTGAATCCAAATCTGTTCAATGATTGGTTCTATCAGGTCTAGTTTTTTAAAAGCCTTTGAGTCATCCATATAATTTTTTTTATATTTTCAATTGTTTCGGCAATACATTTTTTGCAAAATTAGTACTATTTTTATTTTCAAAAATTCATACAAAAGTTATAAGGACATTAAAAATTCATAAAAAAGTTATAAGGATTTTAATCATTAATCTAAAAGCCACGAGTATGAACAAAATACGGCATAATTCATGAAAATCTTAGGAGAAATGTTAATTTTATGTATTATTCATCATGACTTGGGAGCGATATTTTCAATTTGGATGCTATTATTAGCGAATGATTTGGAATTAAATACCCTTTTAGGCATCTTACCAATAGTTTTTTATATTTTCAACAGATTCAGATATATTAAAAACAAGTAGATAGATACTTTAAAAAAAAAAATAAGTTTTCAAAAAATTATAAGAGCAAACATTTAACATTTTTTATAAATTATCGAAAAGCTAGCTATATAACGAATAAAATAAGCCATAAATCCTGAAAATGTTATATAAAAATCAAATATTGCGATTTTTGGCGAATTTTTCATAACAAAAATCGAAGGTGAAAAAAAATCTCACAACCCTGATTTATACAGGCATAAGTATATGTCAAGGTATAAGTATTTATTTTATCAAGAGAACTTGCTTGCGAATAATTAATATGTACACATGTTAAATATATTCGCAAAAAATGCATAAGCTTGCACGATAGACAAAAAATTATTTCGTATAAGCTTGCTTACATATATAAATTAAAACAATTACAGTTTATATTAATGCTGGGAGTTTTAATAAAACAGAAAGTTTAAAAAGTTTCTCATCATTTAGTAAAAAGTGGCAAGAATTACAAAAAGTATCACATTTGGGTGCATTTTGTAAAAGTATCCAAGCAATCGAAAAAGTGGCAAATTGCTACTTTAGTAACACCAACGGTAACGCTGCTTACATAATTCCAATTATAAAACACCAGCATCATGTCCGATATGGTTTTTACTTTAAAAACTTAGGCCCTAATCATGTACAACGCAGCGCAACGCCAAAGAATAACATTGGAAGCACAAACAATGTCATAAATATTTTGTAATTTTGTTGTTGCTTTCTACAGAAATTCACATTGCGTTTTAAAATTTCAAACGCTCCATTGCTTGTGTCGTTGCAAATTTTAAAACGGTACATGAATTTCTGTTGAAAGCAACAACAAAATTACAAAATATTTATGACATTGTTTGTGCTTTCAATGTTATTGTTTGGCGTTGCGATGCGTTGTTCAAGATTAGGGCCTTAATGTACATATTTATATAAAAAATATAAACTAAATGAGAACTCTTGCTTTCAATTTTACTTTCTAAACATGAAAATAATGTGTTTTCTTCTTGTTCTGTTGTTTTTTAAGTCGTTTTTTAACTACTTGTATGGTGTTGTTGTAGTGGCTGCAATAAATTTTGATAAGTTATATGAGATTAAAATGCTCTCTTTGAAATTTTACTCTAAGAGTGGCACTACCAACGAAAAGTTCAATATTTTTTGTACTTGGCTTAAGAATTTTATACTTATTTTAAGAAATTCCGCGATTGATTTTCGAAAGTTATCCCATTTAGGATTGTTTTGAGTACGTTTTAGTGTTATTCGTACTTTAATCTTTGAGTACGACTCGTACTTAAAGGAAGTATAAAAAGCTTAATATATCCCGAGTGTTTTTCTTTCTGTGTATTTGCATATTTAACTAAATACTGTCAATTTATGTCTTTATAAGTTTAACTTTTGCAAAAGCATCAGTAGATCAGCTTCTGCTAATTTAAATATTCAATAAAAAGAGGTCATTAAAATACAATGTTTTTTTTTATAAGTGTTTCATAATATTGTGTTGTTTATAAAAAGCTCCGTTTTATAATTTTATTGGTTCAGGTGCCACATTTTTCTTTTTTTTTTGTTCGAAACATCATTTAATAATTTTTCCACAAAAATGTACACAGAAAAAATTTTTAATTTACTCCAACCACCAAATTTATACCAAATTTATAATATCAAGCAAACAATTGGTTGATTTTGCACCTATTACCAAAATGATTATATTAATTACTAAAAATTTTAAAATTTTGTAAAAATATTTTCAATAAATGATATTTTTAATTTTAAATAAAAAAGTGATCAAAAAACTTTGCCATTTCAAACAATGTGTTAATTTATTTAAATAAATATTGACAATTCCCAACAACAATTCTACTTGTTTAAATTATTTTATTTTAAACGAAAAAAGTCAATTAAGATTTTTTGTTATTTAATTAAAATTTTAATTGAAAATTTATTTCAAAACAACTAAAATGTTAATTAAATCAAAAATAAATTTTTAATTTTCTTTCAACCAAAAAAGTAATTGATTCAACATTAATTAAATTGAAATCCTTTTTTAACAATTTTTTTTAACTGATAAAACACTTTTTTCTGTGTACTTAATTTATGTTTTCCATTTTTCCTGCTATGTTCATACAAAAACAAAAACTAATTTCAATATTAAACGATTGAAAAAAAATATTCATTGGGGAAATTACCAAAATGCTGCCTGATAAAATATAAACGAATATTTAATGAAGTATTTTTTTTTTTAATATTTTTCCAAAAGAAATGAAAACATATTTTAAAGGACAAAAAAAAGGATTGTAAATGTTAAAAATATAACACGTGGTAGAATGAAAAAAATGGAATATTTAATAATTTGTTGCTTGAAAAAGTTGGTTTTTCTTTGTTAAGAAACCCATACAGTTTCTTTTGTTAAAAGGAATTGTTTAGATAAAATTCAAAAGAAAGTAGTAAAAAGTTAATTAGAGTTTAATTAAACCAATAATTCATTGTATGAAATTGTTCGTCTATGTCTTCTTGTTCAAAGAATTTGAAATTTGGTTCAACAATTAAACACCTGAGTAACGAATAACGAGGTTCGGTTGATTTTTGGTGAAATTTAATAGTATTTTTTTAAATATTCGATTATTTATAATTGACTTTTTTTTTTTAAATATTCGCCATTTAACTGTATCCTTACAAAGGAAATGAGTTTAAAACGCTGCCGGAACCTGGACCGTCGAATGGTGTCGTCTGTTTTCTTTATTTTATTTTTTTAGCCATTATTTTCATTAGAAAGAATTTTATTATTTTGAAGCGATTATTTTCTTAAGAAAATATTCGATTGTCCTTAATAATTTGTTATCTTTAGAAAAAATTTGATTTTTTTTTTTTATTCGACTATTTTTTCAATCGATTATTTTCTTGAATAAATATTTGAGTAACTATTCTTCAATAAACTATTTTCTTTGAAAACTTAAAAATGTTGGTACTTTTTAATTCATTTCCTCAAAGATCATTCAATTTTGTATAATCGATTAGTTTCTTTATAAAATCTTCGGTAATAATCCAAACAAATATTTTTTATTTGAATAAACTGAAACTAATAGAGTTTGCTTAAATCTTAAAAAAAATATTGAACTTTTTTAATCGATTATTTTCTTCTATGTTTTTTTTAACATTTTTACTATTTTTTTCAGTCTGTAGAATATTTTCGATTATTTTTAATCGGATAATGCCAATTCGCATAGTTTCTTAATAAAATTTATTTTATTTAATAGTTATCTATTATGTTCTATTCGACTAATTTCCTAAAAAAATATTTTATTGGTTCTTTTATTATTAGTTTTTAAGGAAAACTTCGATTATTTTTTAATCGAGTTTTCTTAAAAGCTAATTTTAATCGACTAATTTTTTGCGACATTTTTTTAAAAAAATTTTAACACATTTTTAACCGATTATTTTAACGGCCATGTTCGGATAATCGAACGATTTGAAATCGCAAAACGACAGATTTATTTTATTGTGTTCTTAAGAAGAAACTCGTGCGTTTTGCTAGCAATCTGCCATATTTTTTTTTTAATATTATATGAAGTTCCCTTGAGCATACTTTTGCAATTTAAAGTCGCCAAACTTCTTGCGATTGCAATTTACAGAATCGCAAAGTTTAAGCGTTTTGCGATTGTCAGAACCCGGCCGCAAAACTTACTTTGGTCTATTTTTAATCGCTTAATTTTATTGTGCGCCTAGTTTTAATTGGTATATTAAAGAAAATATTAAAAAAATTTTATATTACATTCTAATTGAATTATTAAAAAAATTGCTTAAAATTCCTTAATATTTTTTCGATTAATTTTTAATCGATTAATACCTTTAGCAATAATATTTTTTCGATTATTCGTTAAAAAACTTCTTTTATATATTGATTATGTATATTAATTTAAAAAAACAAAATTTTCAATGGATTTTGTTTGATTATTTAAAAAATATAAAATTTGTTTTGTCTTTCTCTTTGATTATTTTTAATCGGATAATTTTAAATGAAATATTTTCTTAAGAAAATTTATTTCATATTAAAGTTTTTTTTTATTATTCACTATTTGCCTAAGAAAGTTTTGATCGGTTTTATTTTATATTTTAAGGTAAACTTCGATTAATTTTAAATCGAGTTTTTTAAAATATAATCTTATTCGATTAATATTTTACGAAATTTTTGATTGTATTCTTAAAGAAATTTCAAATTGCTTTTAAACGAATAACTTAAAAGAAATTTTCGATTATTGTTAATCGATTAGTTTTATTGTTCGACTTGTGTTAATCGATTAATTTTTAAGACAATTCTTAGTTAGTGTATTATTTCGATTAAGTTCTAATTTAATAGTAAAATTATAATTTGATAATAAAAATCCAATAAAATTTTCTTAAGTTTTCTTTAACCCTACAATTCCCATACCGTCAGTAATGAAAAAACTGATTGGGCTAAGAAAGTGATTGAAATTAGTTTAATTTTTGTCTCTACCTCTCCATCGGTTACATCCGCGTCCACAAGAGAGTACAGTATGAAGTCGCCAGGGTCATCTCCAGCCTCTAGTATTTCTATTAGCGCTATAGCTAATCTTCTTCACCTATAGATGATACAGGGAATTGCCCGGTAAAATGTTTTGTAATCGATTAATTTCTTATGATAACTTTAAAATTAATATTAATTCGTTTATTCGCTTGAAAACTCCTTTTATGTATTAATTACATATTTTTAAAAGGACAAATGCTTTTTAGTCTTTTTCTTGAATATAATCGACATATTTCTTAGTCAGTTTTACAAAATTTTTTAAATCAATTAATTTAAAACTAATATTTTTTTAGTTTTTTAGATGATGGATTTCCTAAAACGTTTTTTAAGCGTTTTTTTAATAAACTTTTTAATAAATTTTTTTTTACAAGTATTTGACTATTTTTGTAATTTTCTTTTGGAAAATTTTTTTCTTAAAATTTTTTTCATTTGCTTGTATCCTTTTCCAAATAAACTCGTACAAACAGTCTCTAGTGTAAATGTACTTGTTTGTTTTAACTCATCTTTTATATGTAAACAAACCATTTGCTAGAGAAGCTATTGAACCTTTTTTTGCTGTTTTTTTGTTGTGCTTATTTTTTACATTTATAAAATTTCTCTCTGGCCCTTTTTACCACTTGATATCTTTTTTGTTGTTGTTATATTCCCTCAATTGCGAACTCTTAATTCTTTTGAATAATCTCAACCCACTTTTGGTTGAATTAAACTGCATCAAGGACGCGCATAAGTATCAGTAAACTCATACGTATACATTTCCCGTTACTCCTTTCTACACTTACTCTCTGCCGCTCTCTTTCACATTCATTCAG
Organism: Pollenia amentaria; assembly: GCA_943735925.1. Lineage (NCBI taxonomy): Eukaryota > Metazoa > Arthropoda > Insecta > Diptera > Polleniidae > Pollenia > Pollenia amentaria. The sequence goes on along the minus strand of OX031010.1, from coordinate 32,512,906 downwards.
TTATGCTGCATGCAGCAAACAAAATGAAACAAAATAAAAACAAACTGTTTTCGATGTTTGAACCCATTAAAATAAAAATTTCTATAATTCATAAAATTCATTGATGCTTTAACTTTTAAGTGGGTTTTCTAATGCCCGGCTTTGCTTTCCAGCATTCTCATTTTAGCACCATCATTCTTCTGTAGTCTAGAAATTTCGTTGTGTGTTGGTTTAAGGTGCTGCGAGTGGGTGAACGTAATCCCAACATGTAGAACAAAATGATCAACTTTTCTTTTTTCATTTGCTGGAATTTTTTCCTTTAGTTTATTTTTTGATAAATTTTGAACAAAGTTTCTGTTTGTTTTTTTTTTTTTTTTGGAAACAGTGTAAGTTTAAAAGAGTTTTTTCAAAACAAATCGAAGCAAAAAAAAAAACGATATTTCTTTTAATACAGAAGAGTAAGGAGGAAAAGGAAAGAGAATGAAAAAAACTGGAAACTAAAACAAAAACTTTTTAAAATATGTAATTAAAAAATAATTATTGTTTTATGAACAACAAAAATGTCAGTTAAGTTTAAACCAGGGATGTAACGAGAAATATCGCCGATACCGATACCAGTGTGGCCATCTTGGCGTTTTTGCAGCTAAATTTAGCATTAAAAATTTTTATTTAGCATTAAAATTTTAAAAAAGCACTTATCATTTTTTTTTTAAATTTTGTTGTAGAAAATGTTATTAGCTTTTTTTTTAGCTTTATTTATTTTAAAAACTTGGACGAATAATTTTTATTGAATATCTTAAATTGTTTTTATAATTTTTAATAAATTTTGACTAAAAATAGTTGTATCCAAAATGAAATTTCATATGAAAAGGGATAATTCTTATGTTAAGAAACATCTTACCTGTCTTGATAAAAAAAATAGAATATTCAGGGAATGTAAGAAATGTCCTTATTATGTTGATTGCAAATATTTTTGATATTACGATATAAAAATACAAGGAAATTTCTCTTTGTGTTTAGATAAAAATTCAATAGTGTGAAAGATTGAACAAAATTGTTTGCTTTAAACTCCTGAACAAATAATAATTCTAAAGCTTTAGCTTTTGGTTAACAATAAAAAATAAAAGGATTTAAAAAAATTTGTATATCATTGAAATAAATCGTTTATAATCCAAATTTCGATATTTTAATCAGGCTTAAGTTCATTGAATTTAATTTTCATTAAATTATTTTTATGAAGAAAGAAAATGAAGAGCCTGATTAAAATATCAAAATTCGGATTAAAAACCATTAACAGTTTAGTAAAATAGTCACAATACTAATTATTGTTAACAGCTAAGGCACGAGCTATATGTTTACATTTGTCCTTCAAGTTGTGCTAAAAAATATCCACAAGAAAAAAAAAGAAAGACAAAAACATGAAAAACAAAAAATGTACTTTGGATTTCAAGAAGAATTCTTGACAAAAAGTACGAAAAACAAGAAGTAAGTAAGAACATGTAGATCAATTAAAATAGGTAATCATTTATTCAAAGCAAATTTCGATCTACCAAGGTAAAAACCATTTGGTTTAAATATTGATGTTTAACTAATGACGTCATCCGTCTTCAATGGCGGTGAGTGTAAAACGGCAAACCCCATCCGAAGAGATTGTGTGGTTACAATCGAAACTAGTCTGGGCAACCTGTCCTCGAAAACCTGGGTTCAATTCCCAGCTCAGTCAAGAATGAAAAATTATCAATAAATTTTAGTTCATTTCATGTTGTAAAATTCCTTTCTTCATAAAAATAATTTAATGAAAATGAAATTCAATGAATTTTCTAGTTATTCTTATATTAAAAAAATTTTTAATTAAAAAAAAATTTATTTTTAAGAAAAATTTTCTATAATATAATTATAAATTATTCGACCATCCATTATATTAACTTTAATTTCTATTTATTTAAGCTTATGGTCTAGTTTTTATTTGAAACCGAAAATCATAACAAAATATGTAGATGATTTGTTTTGCATTATTTCAGAATGTAAAATAGAACATATTCTTACAATATTTAACTCTTTTCATCAAAATATTAGATTCACAATTGAGAAGGAATTTAATTCTAGGCTTTCTTATTTAGATACATTAGTGTTCACAAACAGTACTCCTCCCTCTAGCCTCCTTCCCATAACCTTTTTTCCTAGTTCCAACACAATGCATTGCATTTGTAGGGGCCACAGGCGCGGACCCAGCTTGAGTCTTAGGGGGGGGGGGGGGGTAATTTTTTATGGTACAAAACAAGTAAAAAATTTGTTTTTAAAAGTTTATTAAAAACGATATGTTTATATTATATTAAAAAAAAACTCAACAATAAGGTAAAATAAAATATAAGATCAGTTCAATGTAAATTAAAATAAATTAATCTTTTTAAATAACGTTTTGGCTATAAAAATAATTTTATTTATTTTTAATGTTTTTTTTTTTTAATTGAAACAATTTATTTGACTACATCATACTAAATTGTTTTTCGACCAAAAAAAAAAAAACTTTGGAAGAAGGAATAAGCTTCACTAATTTTAAAATTAAGTAATGAATTTAAGTCGAACTGTTTGGGTTTTAATCTAAAGATACATATATAATTATTCTGGTTTAAGTTGATTACAGCTAATTTTTTTATTTATATTATTTTTATTTAGAAAGAAATTTTAAAGTTTATAACAATGGAAAGACAAAAATAATTTTGGCTGCACATACATACGTACATATGTACCTTCAGCCGTAAATGTGCTAATGCCAAAATTTTTGAAAATTAAGTTTTTGATGCAGTTCAATAGAGTTAACAAAAATACATCGTTTGCAGAAAAAATACAAATATTTTTTTCTAGTTCTTGTTTTGCAACGATATGTATATCCAAATGCTAAAGATGTAATTCCAAAAATGCTAAAGAAAAAGCGCTAGGGCCCATTGAAATGTGAAAATTTAAAAAAAAAATTGTTAATATTTGTTTATAGTCAACATTGAAATAAATAAAATAATTTTATAGTATATTTTATTTTTTGCAAATTGACATGCTAAAATGTACATTAAAAGTATAAAATCAATTAAAATAGATAATCATTCATTCAAAAAGCAAATTTCGATCTACCAAGGTGAAAATACCATTTGGTTTAAGGATTGATGTTTGACTATTGACGTCGCCCGGCCTCAATAGCCGAGTGAGTAAAACGGCAAACCCCACTGACGAGATTGTGTGGTTACAATCGAAACTAGTATGGGCAACCTGTCCGTGAAAGCCTGGGTTCAAATCTCAGCGCAGTCAAGAATGAAAAATTATCAATAAAAATTTTAATTGATTTCATATTGTTAAATTCCTGTCTTCATAAAAATAATTTAATGAAAATTAAATTCAATGAACTTAAGCCTAATTAAAAAATATCTAAATTTGGATTAAAAACCATTAACAGTTCAACAAAATAACCACAATACTAGTATAAAATATATAATAGAAAAGGTGATAAATCATAAAAAGCTACGTAAAACATAAATGTATTATTTTTAGTTGGTTTGCAAGCCAATAAAGAGTCATCAATGAAGCAAAACTGGATTTACAGACTTCAAATATATTCAGAACTAAAGACCTTAGAAAATTTTTTCTCTCTGCTATAAAATTTATACATTGGACTACATCCTTTACGACTGAAGGTAATGGATATACCATACTTATATAGGTACATTATATTAAAAAAAAAATTACGGACTCACCATTGTTTCACTATTTTTTATGTATTTTTGTATATCAAAGAACTTTTCTTATTAATGCACTTGAAATTTGACAGTTTTATAATTCTTCTTTGGTGAACTTTTACTTTACCAATATATATATTCATATGTATATATGGAAAGGTAGAATGGCAATGCATATAAAATTCCAATTCAAATCCTACTATTATGAAAATATGATACGAAAAACGGTTATATTCATATAGTAAATAATTATCATAGCACAAATAAAAATATAGAATATACTAAGGCTTATTAATAATTCAACCGCTCGCATATTCAACCCAAACGTTTATTTTTGGGAAATAGATGGCACTTGCTGGGATTGAATGTAGAATAATATGTATTTCAATACAGTAAACTAGATGTTTCATTGGAAATATATAATAAATAACTATTAGGATAAGTACTTGGATAATTATTGAAAATTTGATTAGAGATTCTATAAAAAACAAAAAAAAAAACTTTCCAAAAATTTTGTACATTCGGAAATTCGTGTATTATCGAAATAAGCAAAACATATTTTTATAATTTAGGGGGGGGGGGGAATATCCTTTCCCCCTCCCCCCCTGAATCCGCGCCTGAGGGGCCATCCCCTGAGTACTGGTCCTAACCAAAAAAAAAAAAAAAAAAAAAAAAAAAAAAAAATAAGGAAAGGGAATAAATTATTAATGAACTGGTATCAGAAATCTACATCTTCAGGAAGAATAATAAATTATTTTTCAAAACACCCTAAAAGGATTATCATGAATACAGCTAAAAATCTAATAGAAAGATTTTTAAGAATAAGTGATATACAATTCTATAGGGAGAATAAGAAAAGGATTATAAATATCTTAACAGATAATAGTTTTCCAATGAAAGATATAACTAATTTAATAGGACTATACATAAACAAAAATGGAAATAGTAAAGGTTCTTCGAATGAACCGAAGATTTATAAATCATTAACTTATATACCGAAAATGTCGGAACGGTTGGAAAACTCTAATATCTATTATACTAATAGTTATAAAGTGGCACATAAGTCATATAATATTATTAGGCAGATTATTTACAAGAACTAAGGATAACATACAAAAGTTAGATAGGTCAAATGTAGTTTATAGAATACCTTGTAGGGGAAATAATAATAGACAATCTGATAAGTTATATGTGGGAACAACAAAAAATAAACTAAAAACGAGAATTGCTGGACATAAATCAGATCAGAAATATAAACACAATATTACATTACAAAAAACAGCATTAGCAACCCACTGTGCTAGTTTAAATCATTATCCAGATTTTGAGAATGTAACAATTTTAAACACAGAGAGTAATTTCAAGGGACGTTATATGTTAGAAATGCTTCAAATAATAAAGGTTCCAAATTTATTAAGAATAAATTATAAGACAGATACAGGTAGTGTAGCCCATAGTTATAGACATTTAGTTAATAAACATAGAAACAGAAACTAAATAAATTTTTTAAACTGTAATAGATTATGTTTAAATATTTTGTTAGCATAAGAAATTTTTTTCAAATGTTGTCAATATTTTTATTTTAAGAAATTTTGTTAATTTGTTTTTTAGTGTAATTGTTTTTAAAAAATTGTCAATCCTGAAGACGTAACACAACGGAGTTACGAAAATTCGAAAGAAAAAGAAAGATTAACTTTTTTATAAAATAAAAACTAGACCATAAGCTTAAATAAATAGAAATTAAAGATGAAAAATTTTCTACTATGTATTTCGGATTCTATAATTATTTCTTTAAACATTTTTCGAGAGAATTCTTCATTTATTTCTTAATCAAATTTTTTGTCCAGAATTTTTTTTTGATTTTTCTTTATCGAATATTTTCTTAAATTTAATATTGTCAAAAAAAAAAAATATCCGATTATTCCTTAATCGAATAAATTCTTAATTTTTAATCAATATATATCTATAGAAAATTATGAATTAAACTTTTAAACGAATATTCTCTAATATTAATTAGTAAAACAAAGAAAAAATTTTCTTTCAGGATTTAATTCTACAAATGGCTGGGATATGATTAAAAAAACCACGACGGCGTAATTTTTTTGTTTTGTTTTGTTTTGTCTTATTAAATTTTTTTATGTAAATCTGGAGAACAGCAAGAGCCAAAGTTGCCAATTTAGGCACAAGCATTGTGGTTATCAATCAGAGCTGCCGTTTTTGGTTATTTCTAACCAAAATTGGTAATTTTTTTTCTGAGTGTGGAGATGTGAATATTTTTTTCGTTTTGGTTATTTATTTTCTAAAATATAAAATACGTATGAATATGTTTCTCTTGATACACTTGCAATTTACGTTCTCTAAATGTTTAACGCTTTTATTTACATGGCGGGTTATCGCGTATTTCAATACGAAGAAAATTATTTACGACTTGAATAATGCGTAATTTGCACTACGATTTTCTCATTTTTTGTTTTAAATGAACGAAAATTTTTTATTCTTTATCGAAAACAAGAAATTTCTTACAAAACAGCTACCAGATGTGTTTATAAGACTTTTTTTTTAAGAAAAATTTGCCATAGGTGATTTTTATATTAGAAACGGCCATGTTCTGAAATTGAGATCAAATGAAGTTTTATCGATGAATATTTTCACTTAATTTTTTTTTAGATGAGCCTAGTTTTTTATTTTAAGAGTAGTAAAGAAAAGTGGTAGTTAAAGCAGAAAATTCATAATATCACGGGGAATCGATTTCAGAACATGACTGAAAAAAATACACAAACGTAGTTTTAGTGTTTCTTAAATTGGAATATAAGTAAAGTGTTCTAGATTTATATTATATCTAATCGCGAAATGCCAGACTTATTTTATGATGTTCTTAAGCTCGTGCTTTTTGCTTGCGATCTGCTAAAGTTTCTTAAAAATAGTCTAGTTGACTGTCTAGTCTAGTTACTCTTTGAAGTCGCCAAACTTCTTGCGATTTACAGAGCACCTTTTATGCGATGTTAGATCAGAATCGCAAATGTTAAGCGTTTAGCGATTGTCCGAACATGCCTGTGTATGTTTTAAATGTTTTTTAGATAATGATTTGGCAATATTTTTAATTTACAAAAGAAAAACTTTTGACTCGTCATAATATTATACAATGATTCACAAAATATTTCAAGTAGATCAATTGTGAAACAGTATTATAACAATTATAATTTTAAAATACAATTTACAAACACGATAAACAAGTTATACCCATTTTAATAATATTAAATTAAATTAGAAAATATTCACAAAAAATGCATTTCGCATATCGCCAACAGTTTCCAATTTCGCCAAAACAATCGCTATATCGCCAAACGTAAATTTTCATCTTCAAAAGAATTTAAAATCGCCACATTTGACAACCCTACCACTAACATTTTTTCCTTTTTTGTTATTTATAACATATTCAAAAAAAAAAAAAAAAAAAAATCAATTTATTAACTTTCAATATACTGAATTTTGTATGGAAATTTGACAGGTTCAACTCTTATAAAGCAAAAATATTTTTTTATGAAAAAGTTCTCAAATAAATAAAAACTTTTCATTTAAGTTTTTCACTAATTTTTAATATGTACATTGTTTTGTTTTCTTAATTTGTAATTAATATTTCCCCTTTTAAGTGCTAATAACCATTGTCTTACACTGCAACTTAAAATAAATATTAATGTTTTTCTCAATTAACAAAAGTCATTTCTTATTTGGTTATATTTTTTTTCATCTGGTTACATTTTAAAAAATGTTGGTTGTAAAAATTGTATTAGTCGTGGCAGCCTTGTTATCAATACACAATGTCCGACAAAATGTGGTCAGGTTTAGTTAAGTGGGCGTGGCACTTTCCATACAAAGACATTATAGATTTCTGAATATCTGGAGAATGGCAAGAGCCAAAGTTTCCAAATTAGATATTAGCGTCAGTGGGGTTTCTTAATATTTCCATTTCTAATTTTGGCTTTGTTAATTTGTTTTTATTAATTTATAATTTTTAAATCATGTGTTATCAATACACAACATCCGAGAAAAAAGATTTTTTTATATCTAAAGAACGGCATTTATATAACTCTCTGTACTTATCGCACCATAGTAAAGGGTATATAAGATTCGGCATAGCCTAATAAAGCACTCATACTTGTTTTTGTTATTCTTGTATTGTAATTAAAATGTTAATTAACATTTCACAGCATCATCTGTAGTGAATAAAAACAAAAGCATACCTTAAGGATGCAACAAAACATAAATAAAAGTTAATTAAAATATACAACCAAAACTTCTTTAAATGATTGAAAATTAAATAAAATCACTTTAAGGCTTTAAAAGAAAATTTGTTGCAACAAATTTAATTGCCTTTTCCATGTTCTATTGGCGCAGCTGCAATCGATTTTCTTATAATAAAAAATTGTCTAAAATTATTTGTTGTTGTTTTTATGATGAACACTAATTTTCGGTTATAGTGTTTTTTCGTTTTGTTCTCCCTTAAATACGTCAGTCAAATTCATTGTTGCCATTGTATTTGATAAAGTTTTTACTTTGGTTCAGTTGAAAAATGATTTAAAGTTTCTAACAATAAAAAAAAAAATTCTTTTGAAAATGTTAGTTATTGTTTTTATAATAACTGATTGAGTATTTTAGTTTTGTTTTTGTTTTATTGCTCTCCCTTAAATACGTCAGTCAAGTTCACTGTTGCTATTGCATTAGACAAAGTTTTCAATTTGGTTTCCGTTAAAGACAAATACTTCTATTTATGACATGACAGTTTAGAAATAAACTGGTAAAATATAAAACACTAATTGAAAACTTAAAAAACGAATTTTTGAAAGAAACGCGAAGAATTCTGATGTTGGGAATGTGGATATTCTCGAAACATGTAAATTCCACCCGAGTTCAATCCGCTTAATACACTCAAAATATTATATAGGTAAATCCTACAGAGAAATTAATTTTAAACAACTATAAATTTATTTAAAAAATGGATCATTTATATTTCATTTAAAATAAATGAATTTTACATACATTTTTGAATTTTTTTTATTTATCAGTATATTCCGTAAAATTTAACAGTTGTTGCTTTAAAAAATATTATTTAACTAACAAAAAATCAATCTACATAACAATATTAGTACGGAAGAACAGTATTTTTTGGTAGTTTGTTTTTTGAATAACCAACATAAATGTTAAAAAATAAATTTTTTTTTTTTTTTTTTTTAATTTATTTTTTTATTTATTTAGCATTTAAGTATAAGGTAATTTAACAATGTTTTAAGAGTTTAGGACTATTTTCCTCTTCTACTTAATTATTTAATATCAATAATGTGTAATTTATTTGCATTTAAGTTTAACATTGTTTAGAGAAGGAAAAATTTACAAAAACCTTACTGAACATTTTTGATTTTTATAAAAAGAGATTTAATGTTAGAAAATAAAATTACGTTGAGCCCAGCTCATTAATGTGGTTAAAGTCAGAGTCATGGCATCTGTTATTAAAATTCGTAGTAAGCCTGTGGATACGAGTGTTGACAAGTTCAACGTTAGCAAGGTTATGTAGCCGTTGAGTAGAATAATGCCAAGGCAAGTTATGTATCATTTTTAAAAGTTTATTTTGGGCTATCTGTATTTTTTTAATATGACACTGTGCAGATGTAGACCACAAAGGGGCAGCATAGAACATAATAGCTTGAAATACAGATTTAAATATGAGAGTTTTATTTGCTATGCTGAGTTTAGAATTTCTGTTTAATAAAGAATACAGTAGTCTTATTATTTTATTGATTTTATCTATGACGTAGGGGACATGATCTTTAAATTTTAATTTGGGATCTAATATCACACCTAAGTATTTAACTTTACTGGACCAATTAATTAAATTGTTGTTGCACAAAATAGGTTGTTGAGGCAGATAGCAAGGTTTACGACGCACAGTGGCGCCATTTGAGTTTTTTCGTTGCAAAAATCATATCTTTTGAACCGAATAAGATAATTGAACAGTTTAAACAGCATATGATAGATAACTGTTCAGCCTATGAAATGAGCGTTTGGAAAGGGTGCTACGCTTTGTAGGGGCCTACTTATGGGTTATCAAAGTTAAAATTAGTAGAAAAATCAATTTTATGGTAACTAAAAAAAATTATTTTTACATTTTTAGATTGTTTTTATTTTTTTTCTTAAGGGTTTTATGTTTTAAATTATTACCCAACAAATTAAAAAAAAAATTATTTTTTTTTTAAATTTATTTTTTCAATTTTCTATAAAATATTCATCACAATTCGTAAGAGAAGGTATATCTAAAAGACTAACCATTTCTAAACTATAATTATTTTGTAACTCTATTCGTGACTTCACATGCCGCAGGGAAGAAATAAGTGGATCGGAAGATGCTGCCAACATGTTGAAGAGGTCCTTATTTTGCCTTACCCTTGATGCTTTGAATGTGTTCTGCAATCTATATTTTTTATAAAATTTGTTAAGAGACTCCTGTGCTTCTTCAGAAAGCTCTCCAATTGGCAAAGACTGGTACTCAATTTTCACGATTTGATTGTCAATTCCAATGATTCTAGTTACTGCCTCATCATTTTCAAAAAATCTCCTAGAAGTGTTTCCATCGTTTGAGTTACCGTATCCGTGCTTGGGACAGTCTACTTTTAGTCCAACGTGTTTAAAAAAAGCATCCTGTATTTGCTTCTTTCTGATCTTTTCCTTATCCTTTATTGATGTATTTTCATCGAAGTTTTCCTCCTCTTGTGGTAGGGTATATGCCAGTTTTAGCAAGAATTCCATACACCTTATCCTTGCGTGCAATGGTGACATTCCATATTCGTAATTCTCCTCATTTGTAGAATCGTTTAAATTACCAAAGTTCTTCTGACAAATAATAATATAAAATCGATAAAAAAAATATAAAAATAAAACGAAAAAAGGGGTTTAAATAGGTTTTTGCTAAATTTTTACCTCCAATATAATTCTGTCTATATATATGTATATGATAACTAATTGAAATATATTATAATTAAGCAGAAAAAGATACTAATCTTAAACTCTTTACAACTAATTATATAAAATTGAGATGTAACATATTATATATGAAATAAATTGAATTGAATTGAAAAAAGTTCTTCTGACTCTTTTTGCAAATCGGGCATGACATTGTTGAGGTTGTTCCTGTCAGTTCGTAATTGCATTCAATATATTTTCCTTCTCCAATTTGCAGCTTTGTAGGCTTAATCTTGCTTATTTGTTCTTCAATGTCCTTCACCGTAGTCCTTATGAGTTCTGCCGATTCCCTTACAAACTGAAACATTATTGGTCGGCAATAATGCACTGATGACGGACGTGGATTTTTCCAGTGTAGGGAATCATCCGATTTTAGCCGCAAAGGAACAACAGATGCCATAAACATATTTCCGTCCGATATTGTAGCGTCATCGAAAGATATCCTTTGCTTATAAACGCTTTGTCCGGATGATCCATCGCAGCCCCATTTGCTGATCAATGTCAACTTCTCAGGAAGAATTTTCACTTCCGTGAAAAACTTTGGTGTGGTTGACTTTCTAAACAGTTCAAATAATTTTAAATTGTTCAACGCCATGTTTTCAGTACTTAAATTGTTTAATGGTTTCAGTAATTGTTGCGCCAACTTTCAGGCGTAGACTAATCCAGGCATTAGGCTTATTTTGCAATATATAGGCTTATGCTACCAAGCCTAAAAATTTACCTGTTCATACATATGGATTTAGGCTGAATAATGCAATTTTGATATTATGCACGTGTCCAAATAAGATTTGTGCCTACCTGTAGGGACCATAAGTCAATATTGTTCCTGACCATTTGTACGCCAAAGTATTGTTTATGTGAGGTACGTACCTGCTAATTTCAATGAGTAGTTTTTTTCAAACTATTAGATCAAACTACTGTCCGTCAAAACATATAAGGGATGGACGCCATACAATTTCTGCAACCATGTCTTTTTAAACTTTTTTACCTCTAGAAGCCAAACGGGCACTTACGGGCATATAAAACTTTTTGAATTATGTAAAGAAATAATCAAAGAACAGGTTTTGCAAATATGGCAAATATAGAAAAATATAGTTTTTTTTTATTTTCCGTCAAAGTTGAAAAATAGTGAAAAAACGGATAGTTTTTAAATAGTGATTTACCAGGAGAAACACAAAGCAAACAGTTAATTTTTTTTTTATCATTATACATTTAATAAATACATCAATCAATACAAACAAAAAATAAGGCGATTCGTTACCTATTTTTCGTGATATTACACCTGAAATCGCAACAAATTGACTAAAAATTGTGTGTTTTTTTGAAAACCGAAAGTCGGTCAACTTTGAACGGTTATATCTTCTAAACTAAAAATGTGATATTATTAAGAGTGGCATATTTGAAATCCTTGAAAAGTTTCCTATAACATGGGTTTATTCAAAACTTCGTCGGCACTCATGAAAATTTTGATTTTTGCAACCTCGCTTGCTCTACGGGCGCCACTGTGCGACGTCTGGAAAAAAATATTGCTTCAGTCTTCTGCGTATTGACTAAAATATTCCATTTTGTAAAATACTTATAAACTTCTGCTAACGCACGTTGAAGGTTGGTAAGAATATCAGCCGCTAATATACCTGAACTGAGAATCGCCGTATCATCAGCAAATATGGAAATGGAGCAACCATTTAAAATGGGGAAATCTGCAGTAAAGATGTTGTACAGTATTGGAGAAATACACGAACCCTGAGGGCATCCTGCAAGAATCTGAGACTGAGTAGAATGTTCATGACCAATGTGAACCTCAAAGATACGATTAGAAAGAAAACTATGAATCAATTTAATCAAGTGTATTGGAAAATTATAGTTGATCATTTTAAAAATCAGACCGTTGTGCCAGACTGAGTCAAACGCAGCTTTTATATCCATTAATACCATACCAGTAGACATCCCAAGATTAAAATTTGAGTTTACTAATTTCCTAATTCGAACAAGTGGCTGAACTGAATTATGTTGTTTACGAAAACCAAATTGTTGAGTAGGTAAAATGTTGTGAGAGTCTATAAAAATCGTAAGTTGTTCTTTAATTATTTTCTCTAGAATTTTACTTAAAGATGATAGAAGGCTAATTGGCCTGTATGATCGGGGACAATCAGCAGGCTTGTTAGATTTCCTTACAGGTATAACTTTAGAGTGTTTCCATACCTTGGGGAAATAGCTTACACGAATACATAAATTCACAATATCAGTAATATGTTTAAGACCAATATCAGGCAATGCCTTCAGACATTTATTATTTATTCCGTCTAATCCAGGAGATTTTTTGTTTTTTAACTGCTTTATTATGAATTTTACTTTGTCCATAGACACGGAAATATTATTATGAGGGAAACATTCAATAAGTGCCAGATTCTCAACTGCACTATTTACTAGCGAAGTAGTTGTTGGATCACTGAGGTTAGATGATATTGAGTGGTTTTCGCTAAAAATTTGTCCCAGAATCTCACATTTATCTCGTTGAGTGTGATAAATAATGTTGTTGAATTAATTAATTAATTCGTAAAATAACTATATTTTTTATTATTGAGTGTGATAAATAATGTTGTTGAATTAATTAATTAATTCGTAAAATAACTATATTTTTTATTAAATTTTAACAATACGGAAAATGAATTTAATAAACTACAATCAGTTACTGTAATAATTTTTTGAGTGTACGTTTCATATTGTAAATTCCTCAGGCATCAGAAATTAAGAACCGAAAACTTAAAATTTAAGTTTTTCATTTAAAAAATTCAAAACTCATGGGTACAAAATTTTTTTTTTCTTTCAGTTAAAAGAAAAAATAGGAAACACAAAAAAGATATTTATTTTTAAAGTACAATATGTGTTTTGTACATGAAAAGAAACAAAAAAACAAAAATTTGAAAAATACACAAAAACGTTTTTTTTTTTTTTTTTTTTTTTTTTTTTTTTTTTTTTTTTTTGAAAAATATTTATCATTGGTGTTCAAAACATGTTTTCAACTGTACAAAAAAAAAATAATAAAAATTAGTTGGTTTTATTTGTTCTTCAAAGTTCAAAATAATAAAGTTCTTAAAAAAAACGTTTTTGAGAAAAATATTTTTTTTTTTTGTTTTAGAAACTAACAATAAAATCTCAATATGAAGTTAAAATTGAGAATTTTAATTAAAATTATAATATAAAATTGTGTTTAAAATTGCAAATGCAAAAAATCCTTAGAGATTCTTAATTATCAAAACTAGCAGCTGTTGCATTAGCACAGGTATCTGTGGAGACAGCCTTCAGTGCTTTGCCAATTATTATGACCAAAAATAAAAGGAATTTAAGTTCTGAGCATCTAGAAAGTTTATTGTTGCTCAAACTCAACATCAAGCTAATTGACAAGATTACTATTTAGTTCTAGGATAATCTTTATCATGTTATAACTACTTATTATTAATTAGCTTTATATTTTTTACTATAATTTTGTAAAAATTCAATTTTAAGTCTTCGGTTCTTTTTTTTTCATGTACAAAATAATATTGTACTGAAAAAATAAATATCTTTTTTTTGTGTTTGCTTTTTTTTTTTAAATTATTTTGTACGCATGATTTTTAAATTTTTAAAAAGAAAAAATTAAGTTTTCGGTTCGTAATTTTTTGTACAAAAGAACAAAAAAAAAAATATTTTTCTCAAAAACGTTTTTTTTTAAGAACTTTATTATTTTGAACTTAAAGAAATAATATCAAACAAAATATTTTTATCTATTTTTGGTTATTGTACAATTTAAAATATTTTTCGAACACCAATGATAAATATTTTTTTAAAAACATAAAAAAAAACGTTTTCCGGTCCTTGAAATTCCTCCCTTCATTAAAAATAATTTAATCAAAATTAAATTTGATGAACTTAAGCCTAATTAAAATTTCAAATACTTCGAAATTTGTCATAGTTTTAGAAATTAGTTAAAAAATTGTGATATTTTATTTAACTATAATAAACAATAACATGCTGCCCTAAATTTGATCAAGAATGATTTACCCGGGGTTAACACATGCAAATGCAAGTTCAAAAAACTCAATACAGTCACACATTTTTACTAACACCATCACATTTTTCGTACTTGCAGCCCAACTTGCAAGAGAATTTGCTTGCAAGTCAATTTTTGACACTTGTAGCAAGTAAAATGACAAATAAAGAAACAGTGTTACCGTGGATGCCTTTGGTATTAATTTACTAGTACTTAGTAATATAAATGTTATGTTTACAGCTGATTTTCTGTGTATTTAAAGAAATAAAAACAAAACAAAAATAAAGCAAGACATCTTCATGGTATTTTAAAACATAAATTACAGGCGTTTAAAAAAAATTGTTAATCAAAATATTTTCTCAGAAATTTTATGATATCGGTAACTACGGCAATACTGGATTCACATATTTTAAAAATAAAACTAAGTTTTTCACCAAGATTGATGAAAAATAATATAAAGAAACAACTAAATAATATTATTAAATAAATTTCCTGATAACATTAACATGATTATGTTTTTTAAAGCCCAAAAATAAAGCTTTTTCATAAGATGTTTTCGCTTCGAGAACATTTGAAAAATAAACTTGCAACTGACTGTGTAAACACTCAAGCTAATTGCAAGACTTTCGGCTATTTCTTCGACATTTTCGTTGATAATACTTATACACTACTTGCAAGTAATTACTTGCAGGGTTGGTAGGGTTAAGTTAAGACATTTAGGCTGTGTTTTTGCGATCTCGGTTAAACTAGGTTCAGTTAAACGGAAAATAGATTTATGCCGCTTTTACCAAGTTCGTATACAACATTTTGACGGAACAGTTTAGTTTGGTGTAAAATGTTGGTCTTTAATGAAGTAATATAAAAAATCACATTTCGCCGGAAAAATCCGAGTTTCAGACTAAGTTAAACCAAGTTTAAACTGAACCCACATCTCAAAAACCGGGACTTAATTCCTTAAAGTATATTTAATATTATGCATTTTTTTTAAAATACAATAAATTTTGCACAAATTATCGTAAATGTTCAATTTAATGATATTTTATATAACATTTTACACAAATAATTTATTTTCTATTGATTGATGTGTATTTGCAAGAAAATTGAAATAATTTTCCATTACAAGAGTTTTGCGTATGTGTAATAAAATATTTGATTAATTTTATATTACACATACGTATCGATAACCTCAATACATACTCGTTTAAGATATTGAACATGTTAAAGGGCATATGTGTGCGTGTGGTATGAGCCTTGACAGGTATAATAATGATAATAATGATGCTGTAAACGTGTGACATAAATGGAAAATGTTGACTGTTTTTACTGACACTTGATTAAACTTAATAGAAAATAATTTCCTTTAAAATGGAATTGAATCAACGGCTTAAGTTAGAAACTGAGCCAGATATTAAACTAAGAATGGGGCTATGATATGCTCTAGTAATCGAACTAGAAATTAAACAAGGAATTGAATTTGCAATTAAATTATCAAATGTCTAAGGAGAAAAACTACACATGCAAATACTAGTTTAAAAAGGCACTTACTAAATAATCGAACAAGAAAATAGCTCAGGAGTTAAACTAGGTATGAAATAAACATCTGCATGAAACTTAATAATGATGTTTATGAAACCTTCATTAAAAGTTTGTTTTTGAAATTGAGAATATCAATTTGAAATTGAGAAAATTCTAATTGAAATTGAGAATATCAATTTGAAATTGAGAAAATTCCAATTGAAATTGAGAATATCAATTTGAAATTGAGAAAATTCAAAATGAATTTGAGAAATTGTAATTTAAAAAATTTAATTATATAATTTTTTTAATATTCATACAACGAACGTACATAACAAACATAATGATGGAAAAAATGAAAATAAATACAAATCGCAGTATTATTGACCAACAGGCATATCTTCCAGATCTAGAGCAGATTGGTAAAACGTTGTAGTATGTTGTATGGCGTAGTATGTACTGCAATCTCCAGTAGTTATACAGGTCTTAGAAGCCTTAGTCACCTCTTCTAAAAAGTCAAGTCTCTGCTATTCTACTAAATTGGGGGAATAACGTTTGGTACATTCATCTTTGTGTTCACTTTAGCTACACTCCTGCGATTGAGCACCTATTCACCGATGCTTACCCCATTGAAATTATTTGGTCAAAAATAAATAGTATGGCGAAACCAAAGATGAATGTACCGAACGTAATTCCCCCCAATATAGGAGCGCAAAGGCTAGACTTTTTAGAAGAGGTGATTAAGGCTTCTAAGACATGTATAACTACTGGAGATTGCAGTAGAGCCATACAACATACAACAGCGCTTTATCAATCAGCTCTGAATCTGGAAGATATGCCTGTTGGTCATTTCTTCATCCTTATGTGTGTTGCATGAATATAATAAAAATCATATAATTCAGTTATATCAATTTCAAATTAAAATTTCTCAGTTTCATTTGGAATTTTCTCAATTTCAAATTGATATTCTCAATTTCAAATTGATATTCTCAATTTCAATTGGAATTTCTCAATTTCAATTGGAATTTCTCAATTTCAATTGGAATTTTCTCAATTTCAATTGGAATTTTCTCAATTTCAAATTGATATTCTCAATTTCATTTGGAATTTTCTCAATTTCAAATTGAAATTCTTATTTTCATTTGGAATTTTCTCAATTTCAAATTGATATTCTCAATTTCAATTGGAATTTCTCAATTTCAATTGGAATTTTCTCAATTTCAAATGGTTTTTCTCAATTTCAAATGGATATTCTCAATTTCATTTGGAATTTTCTCAATTTCAATTGGAATTTTCTCAATTTCAAATTGAAATTCTTATTTTCATTTGGAATTTTCTCAATTTCAAATTGATATTCTCAATTTCAAATTAAAATTTCCTAATTTCATTTCGAATTTTCTCAATTTCAAATTAAAATTTCCTAATTTCATTTGGAATTTTCTCAATTTCAAATTGATTTTCTCAATTTCAATTGGAATTTTCTCAATTTCAAATTGATATTCTCAATTTCAATTGGAATTTCTCAATTTCAATTCGAATTTTCTCAATTTCAAATTGAAATTCTTATTTTCATTTGGAATTTTCTCAATTTCAATGAAAAATGGTGTAGTACTGAACAAGATCTAGAACTTAACACTTACTGAACATAAACTGAATTGGAACTGCACTCAACTAGATCTGACATTTTTTTTTATTTGTTAAAAAACCCAACTAGAAAGAATCTTATGATAAATCTGCGAAGCTTGTAGGAAATTGCATACATTGGATTAGAATAAAACTCGAAGTTAAAATTTCTGCTACTAAGCAAAAATTATTTCGTCCCTTTTGCATTAAAAAATTTACTTGGATATAGAAAATGTTAAAAAGAAATGTTTAATGTTAAATTGCAATACATATTCCCTTTTAACCTTTTGCTCTATTAAAGTAGATTTCTTTTAAAAGGATATTTATTTCAAATTAGTTTTTCTTCTTGTTCGAACTTTATGCTCTATAAATTCCCATGAAGCAAATCCTAACGTCTTACAATCATCTTAAAATTATAATTTCTATTTTCTATTCACACGTACAAAGCAGGGACCGTAACAGTTATTCCTTTTTTCATAAAAGTCAGATGACAACAGTTATTTTTTGATATTGCTTTTGATTTTTTTTTTTGTAACAATAACTGTTAAATTATTTTAGTTTTATTTTTCCGATTCTGGGAAAACAAAATCTATTATTAATAAGATTTATCTATAACGTGCTAAAATCCCAATTATTATTTTTGATAAAAACACTGAAAGTTATTGTTTGAGGGAAAGCTGGTTTCTATGAGCATTTCGCTGGTTGCTTAGGCCAACTCGTCCGGAAACTTTTTTCAAAGACTTTAGAAAAGCTGAAAATATTTTACAAATAAGACTATAAAGTGGATGAGAATTTTAAACATTCAGGTCTTACTTGTAACAATATCAAAACTTCAACAAAGCCACAACAATAAACAGTGAGTTTATCTTTTCTTATATTTCCCTACAATTGGCTGGTTTTTTTCCAAATCGAAATTGTAGTTGTAAAAGGGTAAAAAGAAAAAACAAAATTAAAAAAACTAATTGCTTAAGAAAGCAACTTGCCATTTCAGTTTTTTTATTTGCCGGGCACACACAAATTTATTATCAAAAGTTATTTTTGAGAATACAAAATTTTTTATTAATAAGATTTGTCTATAACGTGCTAAATTCCTTATTATTATTTTTGATAAAAACACTGTAATTTTTTATTATATTTAGCACGTTATAGATAAATCTAACCGTTTTTTTTTATTTTAAAAATGGCAGTTACTTTTTTTAATTTTTTTTTGAGTAAAAATAACAGTTATATTTGGATTTTTATTTTTTCGAGCAAAACTAAAAGTTATTATTTTAAGAACTGTACGTGTTATAATAATTTTGTTTACTTTAAATATTTATTTAAAGTAAATAAAATACAATATAAAATTTAAATGCACATTTCAATAAATTATTATAACATGTACAGTTCTTAAGAGAATAACTTTTATTTTTGCTCGGAAAAATAAAAATAAAAAAAGGATTATTTTTGTTCAAAAAAATAAAAATTACTGTTATTTTTGTTCAAAAAAATCAAAATCAAAAATTAATTGTAATTTTTGTTAAAAAAATAAAAATAAAAAATAACTGATATTTTTGATCGAAAATATTAAAATCAAAATTTTAAAAACTAATATATTTTTTCATAGAAAAGTCCATAAGGATCAATATGGTATACTTGACAGATAACTGCAACGAGCACCCGTTGTTATGATTTATGATACTCGCCTTAAAACGAGTTGCGGTGTAGTTAATACAGCCTATTGCTTTTGTATGTGCTCGCCACACGCAGAGAAAAAATATGTTTAAAAATGGTCACCTCCAACAAAACTATTTTTAGACAAAATTTTAAACATAATATGTTTAAATTTAAACATATTATTGTCACCAGCAACCATATTATTGTTTAATTAGTCCTCCATCAAGAAGCCACAACCATATTATGGTTGCCTCTAAACATGTTATGGTTAAATATGACAATTTAACAATAGTATTTTCCTCTTTTCCAAGAGCAACAAGCTATGGTTGAAAACCAACCATGGTATTATAAGTGTTAAGCATATTTGAGTTATTATTAACCAAAACATGTTCGAAGGCAACCATAATATGGTTGTGGCTTCTTGATGGAGGACCAATTTAACAATAATATGTTTGTCGGTGACAAAAGTATGATTAAATTAAACATAATATGTTTAAAATTTTTCTTTTAAAATAGTTTTGTTGGAGGTGACCATATATAAACAAGTTTTTTCTCTGGGTGCAGGCTCGTACGAAATTGTGTTTGCAACATACGAGCCTTTAGCAAACGCAAAGAAATTTATATGAGTTCTGTTTTGTATTGTTTCATAAAAATATTTTTTCAACATTCTGATAAACAACACAAGAAATGTTTGTGTAGGAATTGGAAAACACACACTTGTACATTAGAGCAGCGGTGGCGCTGGTTTACTCGCAGCATTCGTCATTCGTAGTAATACTGAAAGCAGCGTTGCCAGATGGTTTAGGAAAAAAACGATGATCGTATATTTAAGTAAACATGTAGGGCTAAATTCATTATGAAATAAAATGCATTTAAAAATTATAAGAAAAATTTTCGTGGAAAATTTTAATTAAAATATATAACGAATGCCTTTTCCTTAGCGGGTAATATTCTAACTGAAAAGCGAAGCAGTTTAAAGCCGAAGTCATTGGACAGTTTATTGTTTTTAAAATCATTTTTTAAAAATTTTCCACAAAATATTACCTAAAATCATTTTTGTTATTACATAAAAAATAAGTTTGAATTTAATTTGGTTTCTTTTTCCATAAGCTTGAAATGTTTATTTTAATTTAATGTATGTAAAAATGTAATTTTATAGATAATAATAAATAAAATACTTTAAAAAAGCATAACTAGTTTTCATCCATAAAATAAATAACAAAATATGCACTAAATCTTTTAAACGCCTAAAATTGCTAACCTACGACAAATCATAAAATCTGGCAGCCACGTTTTCACTTAATGTTGAATTTTAAATACACGAACATATACTAAATGAATGTGCCGTGAATGTTGTTGTTACGAGCTGGTCGTAACACCTAAGTCGTGTAAGTTAAATACAAAGAAATTACCGAATATGAAAATAGAAAAAACATGATATTGTTCATACTTTTTTCTGGGCTCTTACTACTTTATGTAGTACACACGTGTACAAGTAAAAAGTTATTGTGTAATATTTTTATGCATGAAGCTCGCTTTGTATGAGGAACGAGCCAACATATCAGTAAAAGCGAGTGCTTAAAAGTATTCGAGACTAAAAATGATTTAGTAAACACCGAGTGCGCTCGCTAGTATTATGTATTGTTGCAGTTCTCTGATACTTGAATTAATATTTTTATTTTATAAATTCAAAATAACTGTTATTTTCGGTCCCTGGTATAAAAGTTCAAGTCCCGACGCAAAACATTCGCACAAAAATCATAAGAAATTATTGATTTTTACCTTCCAACTCTCAATACAATGTATAACAGACATGTAAATATGATAAATAAAATGAATATTGGAATACAAAAATTCTGTTTCCATTCTACTTAGCATAATATTTAAATGCATGTTTAAACTTACGTGCCCCCAAGTAAGTATTTCTATAAAAAATTAATATTTTTTAATGGAAAAATTTCGTTTCTAAGAAACAAAAATTGAGCTAAAAGCCATTTATTCTTAACGCTTTAAGGAACTTTATAAAGGAATTGGTTTTTGATAAAATCTTTTGAAAAAATTCTAATACATCGTTTTATATTTAAGGTAAAACACATTGATGGGTTTAAAATTTTGTTTGATTTTATTTGTTGATAATCAAAAAAAAAAAAAAAAAAAAAGATAAAACACATGAATTACTGCAGGTATATGAAGTAAGGATGAAGGTAATGCAGAAGGTAACTCCTATAATTTTAAGCAGTGTTGAAGCTTGTATTTTGTTGCCAAAAGATTTTGCTAAAATCATTAATTGTTCAACCAAATTTTGTTGTTCCAGAACAGCGATAGGCAAATTCAGGGCGCAGCGTGTTTTCTCTTTTATGATGTACGTGTGCAAATAATGCATACAATCGCAAAATGTAGTAGTATAGGTTGCCTATCGCCACAGCTCGAAAAATCGGAAGACCTTCTAATTTTAGGCCTTATTCAAGGCAATGCTTAGAAATTTTGTGGATTTAATTAACATTCTGATCTATCTGATAAAGAAGGCCTCATAGAAGGCCTCGCATCTTTTGTATAAAATATAAGATACACCTTTCACACTCGCTTCTACGAGAAGGGAGAAGAGCAGGAGTAGCATTTTTTGTTTTGTTTTTTGCCAAAGCAAAAGAACTTTTTTTTATTCAGTTGCAATTCTCATGTACCTGCCAAAGAAGCGAGAGTGGAAGGCCTACCCCGTAATGACAACGTGTGTAAAACAGAAACAGGGCTGTTCTAGAATGAGTATTAGTCATTGGTTGCATTAAAGAATTTTACAATTTTTCTATTCTCGATTTTGTTTTTCTAGCATTCTAAACTTTTTAATTGTACATCTTAAATTTTGTTCTTTAGAAGAAATCATTTAAATGTACTCTTTTAAAATTTGGGTACTGTATTGGCCATAATTTATTGACTTAATTTTTTATTTGTAACCTTTGACCTCATGCTTTTAGTGTTTTTAAAAAGTTTAAAATTTATTACATAGAGTTTTTTTCTATCCAAATAAATGTCAATGTATAAACATAGAGAGTTAAAAATAAATAAAAATCAACTTTTAAAGTTCAAATGCAAAGGCCAAGTCATAGAAAAGATTAGGGGGTCCAATAAAACTGTTCGATTAACATTTTCTTGAAAATGGTTTTTCTAAAGTCAAGTTTTTTTTTAAACTTATTTATCTGAACAAAACTGATTTAGAACTAAAAAAAAACTGAACCAGAACTAAGCGCAAATTACGGCATTCAATTTCGATCGAAATTTCCATTCAAATGGTATTCTAATTTCGATCGATATCGAGTGCGGTTGTTTCCCTCCTGAACTAGAACTTAAATGTAACTTCACCAGAACTGAACTAAAACTGAAGTAGAGCTGAGCTAGAACTGAGCTAGAACTGAACAAGAAGTTTACATAAACTGAAATAGAACAGAACTAGAACTGAATTAGAACTGAACTAGAACTGAACTAGAACTGAACTAGAACTGAATTAGAACTGAACTAGAACTGAACTAGAACTGAACTAGAACTGAACAAGAACTGAAATAGAACTGAACTAGAACTGAACTAGAACTGGACAAGAACTGCACTAGAACTGAACTAGAACTGGGGGGCTACTCTCTATTGCGATGCGAAACTGATTTCGATGCGAAAGCTAAATGTCAACTTGGTACTCTCTATCACTTTCGCAAATTTTTTTAAAATGAAGCAATATTGGTAATAAAAATTAAAGATTGCGCAGATTGACATCAATGAAATGCCAAAATATGTAAAAATATTTTAAATTGGAAAATTTAAATAAAATAAATAGTGATGGTTTGCGAAAAGAAAAAACTAAAAAGATGCGAAAGACAAATGCGCAAACGCATTAAAGAGTACCAATCGCTAGATTTGCGACCATTTTCTTTCGCATCGCAATAGAGAGTAGCCCCCCTGAACTGGAACTGGACTAGAACTGAACTAGAACTGAACTAGAACTGAACTAGAACTGAACTAGAACTGAACTAGAACTGAACTAGAACTGAACTAGAACTGAACTAGAACTGAACTAGAACTGAACTAGAACTGAACTAGAACTGAACTAGAACTGAACTAGAACTGAACTAGAACTGAACTAGAACTGAACTAGAACTGAACTAGAACTGAACTAGAACTGAACTTGAACTGAACTAGAACTGAACTAGAACTGAACTAGAACTGAACTAGAACTGAACTAGAACTGAACTAGAACTGAACTGAACTAGAACTGAACTAGAACTGAACTAGAACTGAACTAAAAATTAACTAGAACTGAACTTGAACTGAGATAGAACTGAACTAGAAGTAAACTAGAACTGTACTAAAACTAAAATAAAAATTTAAACAGAATTGAACTAGAACTGAAATGAATCCGCACTAGGGGGTCGCTTAAATTTTGTAGATCTATTTATTTTTCTTATTAGATTATATTAGGGTGTTAGATTATATTAGGGTGTTATTCGTTTAAAGTCATATTTATTAATGAAAAATATAAAATTTGTTTAACGAATTTACATATCAATGAATACTTATAAATACTAAGGGAACTTAAAATTAATATCAATTACTTAAGGGTTTTCATAAGGAAGATAATAGTATTGACATCACAGCGAACTTTGTGGTCTCCATACCATAACAAAGGGGTGTTTTTAGAGGTATATAACTTTATTTAAAACAAAAAGAACAAATTCAATGGAATTACTAACATTTTGTCTTTATTTGCTCACAACGCTTATGGTATTTAATGTTTAAATTTAATTTCTGGCATATGGCCTTCGCGACTGCGCCTTATGTAAGCCATCCTTTTGGTCCAATTTTGCACTTCTTTTTCTAGCATACCCGGTTTTATTTCGTCATAAGTGCCTCGAATTTCGGCTTCTAAATGATCAATCGTTGCTGGTTTATTAGAGATTTGACGTACGCCCACAAAAAGGTATCAAATCACACGAACGAATTGAACAAATCAAATTGAGATAATTCGGTCACCAAACGTTCGGCTCAACAAAGTGATGGCGCTGTAGGGCATGTTGCGCTGTCTTGTTGGAACATTTCCCCTCCAAATAATTTTCAAAGACATGTTGAATAAAAAAGGTCATGAATCATTTGCCTGTAGCGTTTGGCATTCACGGTTTAGTTGGCACCGGATTCGAACTTAAAGACAAATGGCCTGTAACCCGCGCCAAACAGTGAGTCTCATGAGGTTTGTACTCTCTCCAATAATGACAATTCTGCCTGGACACATACGTTAAGCAAGAAATGAGCCGAATCCCGAAAGATAGTTTTACGACATAGTAACTATTATTTAAGTTATTGCCTACACCTTTATACTAATACCAACATTTATAAGGAAGTTATGTCATTTCAAGTTATTTTCAAAAGTGCTATTTGCATGGGACCTGTGGTCAACAATGGACCGATTCTAAACAAATCTGTTAAGATTTAAATTAAATTTAAGATGGTAAGATGGTTATTCTGCACAAATACTCTAATTTGGAAAGAAGTTTGTATGGAGGCTGTGTGAATTTATGAACCGATTCTCACCAAATTCAATAGGGGTTGTCCTTATGGCAATAGGAACACATGTATCGACATGTACTTTGCATTACATCGTCTAAAAAATAATTCTGAGTCGATCTTTATACTTAAAACATCAGCACAAATGCATAAAACCATCTCCACGTATGGTGGTGGGGGTATTAAAAGAAATAAAAATTCAGGAAATCAAAATCAAGAAGTAGAAACCGTTCTATTCAATTTTGTAATTTCCCTATTGTCATTTCAACTTAAGCCTTAAAGTATACTTTATGTAGAGTTATTTAAATTAAACCAGCATATTTTTTGATTAAAGAAAATTATATGGCACATTTTATCATTTTTTTTTATCAGTTGCTGCAATAACCACAAGGAAATATAGTCCAAAAAGAAATCAATATGATAACAATTTATTTGACAAAAAAGAAAAAAGAGGAAGGAAAAAAACATAGAAACGATAAATTTTTACACATGAGTAAATCAATTTAAAAGTTTTAGAATAAATAACTAAAGAGAAATTCTGGTAAATTAATTGAATTTTAAAAGGAGTTTCACGATGACTTAATATACAAATGGCGTAACTAGGTTTTATGTGAGTTTACAGACGATAGAAAAAAACCTAATAAAATACGAAAACTTTTAGATAGAACTATAGTTTAACACTAATTTTTTAATGAAAAGATGCAACAACTTGTATACCCCAGCCCCCTTAAATTTTAAGGCAACGTGTACCACAAGAAACAAAAAAAAAACGGTATTTAAAAAAAAAATCGAGTTAGGCCTTTTTTATATTAAGCCATCATTCAGTATTATGGTTTTTATACGCTCCACCACTACTAGTGGTAAATGAGCGTATACTAAGTTTGTCATTCCATGTGAAACTCTTTTATTATTCATCTAAGACCCCATAAAATATAAACATATATATTTTGGCATCTTGAGCAGAATTCAAGTCGATTTAGCCATGTCCGTCTGTCAATCCGTCTGTTAAAAACAAGCTCACTTTCGAAAAACGCAAAAGAAAAGAACAAACTTGGTTTAAAATTGCTTGTAGTTATCCTAAGCAGCTTGGGATTGAAATCCAGTAACATCGGTTCAGTAGGATCAGAACCAGAGAACTGCAACGAGTACCCGTTTTTATGATTTATAATACTCGCCTTAAAACGAGTTGCGGTGTAATTAATACAGCCTATTGCTTTTGTATGTGCTCGCCAGGCTCGTAAGAAATTGTGTTTGCAACATACGAGCCTTTAGCAAACGCAATGAAATTTATATGAGTTCGGTTTTGTATTGTTTCGTAAATATATTTTTTCAACATTCGGCAATAGCCAGTGTTTAAAAAACTTAAGTCAAAAGTCGCAAAATTTTAACTTTTCAATGCTTTTACTTTTCTCTGCTTTTTAAAATCAAACATTGATTCTGTTAAAACTTATGAAAACAATCGGCAGTCGTGTGCTAAGTTTTCTTCTGCTTTTGATAAGTTAAAAAATCAAAATCACAAGCAGTGTCTTTGCTTTTGAAAGTTGTCAGAAGTCGCAGTCCTAAAAGCAGGCAGTCTTTTAGTTTTGTACATTTTTAACAGAAAAATATTCTCTTTTCTCTTCTGTTTTTTTTTTACATTTATACTTACTCACACACAGGGGTGCCAGATAGTGTTGGTAAAAAATCGGCATATTAAAAAAAAAAAATCGGCAAATTAAAAATGTTTATTTTAAACACAAAAAAACCATGTTTTTAATAACAAAATCGAAAAATTCAGCATTACATATAAAAAGTAAACGTTTTACAGCGGCTTATGTAAATTTATATATTGTAAGGTTCAGCCCTATTTAATTACATTCAATGAAAAATGCAATTAAGCGGATTTTAGCGATACGGAACAAATTTTTTTTTTTGGGATTTATAAAAAAATATTTTTAATTATTCTAAAAATACAAATATTTTTGTCAAAGACTAAAAAATAAATGCTATGTTGATTTTGGCGATTTTTTACATTGAATTTGGCGAAAAAGTTCAAAATCAATCTGACAACCCTGATTGGGACTTATAATTTGCAAATACAAAGAACTTTTTGCTTCTGCGACTGTTTGCGACTTACGAAAGCAAAGAGATTGATTTTACTTTTACTTGCGAAACTGTTTAAAAGAAAAGAAAATCAAAATCACAATTTTTAAAACAACTGCTGGCAAAAGTTTTGTTCAACTGTTTGTTTTTCGTTTTGTGGTTTTGCTTTGACTGAAACTGTTGTTGATTTCAGAAGCACAAGCAGAAGTCAAATCAAAAGAAATGAAAGTTATTGCAGTTTTTTAAACACTGGCAATAGCATTCGTTCTTCTGATAAACAACACAAAAAATGTTTGTGTAGGAATTGGAAAACACACTTGTAGATTATTACCTAGAGCAGCGGTGGCCGCTGGTTACTCGCAGCATTCGTCATTCGTAGTAATACTTAAAGCAGCGTTGCCAGATGGTTTAGGAAAAAAATCAATGATCGTATATATAAGTAAACATGTAGGGCTAAAATCATTATGAAATAAAGTGAATTTAAAAGTTATTATAAGAAAAATTTTTGTGGAAAATTTTAATTAAAATATAAAACGAATGCGACAGGCTTATGAATGGCAATTTTTTATATGTCAATTTCATTTATATGTAAATATTTTTACAAAAATATTGACCAATGGCAACGCATCGCAGTCCGTTATTTTATTGTGCGACGTAGACACAGAATTTACTTTTTATATATTTATGCATTTTTGACAACAAATTTTACAACAAACACACAATTATATTCTATGATGATAAAGATGCACATAAGAACATTTTTTTAAATGGCTGAGTGCGCTCTTTACTAACGGTCACTTTCGGCTGCTAATTGAGTTTTTTCTTTAAGAAAATTGTTTTAATATCTTATATTTAGTTCATCAGTTTTCATGACAGCAGGTGGTTCAATATATGGGTACGTTCGTAAATGCAACACTGCGCTGCATCAGAAAAGCAAACTTTTTTTGATGCCGATAAAAAAGTAATTGTAATTTTTTTTATTGTGTAAGTAATTTTTTTGTGGAGTATTTGACAATTTTTTGGTCCACATCTTCTTCATTGATGTATATTTAAACATTAGAAATCACTGATGCAGCGCAGTGATGCATTAACGAACGTACCCTATGTATGTATCATGGCGTAATGTAATTTTATAGATAATAATAAATAAAATACTTTAAAAAAGCATAACTAGTTTTCATCCATAAAATACATAACAAAACATGCACTAAATCTTTTAAACGCCTAAAATCGTCTAACCTACGACAAATCATAAAATCTGGCAGCCACGTTTTCACTTGATGTTAAATTTAAAATACACGAACACATACTAAATGAATATGCCGTGAATGTTGTTGTTACGAGCTGGTCGTAAAAAATAGAAAAAAACACGAAACTTTGCTTTAAGTGGTTGTGATATTGTTCATACTGTTTTCTGGGCTCTTACTTCTTTATGTAGTAAACACATGTGCAAGTAAAAAGTTATTGTGTAATATTTTAATGCATGAAGCTCGCTTTGTATGAAGAACGAGCCAACGAGCCATCATATCAGTAAAAGCGAGTGCTTAAAAGTATTCGAGACTAAAAATGATTTAGTAAACAACGAGTGCGCTCGCAAGTATTATGTATTGTTGCAGTTCTCTGAACAGAACTATGAACCAAAATGTGGAACCACCACTCTAGAAAATTGATAATTTTGATACAAAAACTTACATCAATGGTGGAATAATGCACGAAATAATATAAAATTTTGCACACTTTATACTACTGGAAAACATATTGTTAAATTTTGTGAAGATCGGTCCATAATTGACCATAGGCCCATATAAACCCTATTCGCGGAAAACAGTTTTTTACGCCTAAACCCGCAATAAATAACGCTATCATATTAAAATTTGGTACATTACAGTTTTATAGGACCAGAAATCACACTGTAAAATTTTTTGAAGATCCGTCCAAAATTTACCCTAGGCCCCATATAAACCCTACTCCCGGAAAACAGTTTAGAACGCCTAAAACCGTAATACATAATGCTATCATAATGAAATTTGGTATATCACAGTTTTATAAGATTATAAGTCGCCGTGTCAATTTTCGTAAAGAGCGGTCCATAATTTACCCTAGGCCCCATATAAATCCTATTCCCGGCAAGTAGTTTACTACGCCTAAAACCGTAATAAATATCATAATTGAATTCGGTACGTCACAGTTTATAAATTTCGTAAAGATCGGTCCATTATTTACCCTAGGACCCATATAAACCCTACTCTCGGAAACAGCTTACAAGTATTATGCCTAAAACCAAATTAAGCCCACTTTGGGAAAATAATTAAATTCGCCTTAAACCGTAACAGATATAGATATTGCGGTAAAATTTTTTCCAACTTGGATTCATATGGCCAAATAAAATATAATGCAATTTTGTGATTATCCATAATTTACCCCCTTATTTTGTAAAGCACTTCACCTCACTTAAAAATTTTTTCATACAAATTTTCAAAAATTCCAAAAAAATTTATATGAAAAATTTCTCAACGCAAGGTGAAGTGATTTACAAAATAAGCCCCAAAAATTTGACCCCATACTAAGCAGCCCTCTGAAATTCACTGTTAACGCTAAATATAATTACACAGTTCTATTGAAATTTATTCTAATTTATTTTTTGTAATACCAGAAATCAGTCTTCAGAATTTTGGAATGATTGGTCCATAATTTACCGTAGGTCCAATACAAATTACCCTCCTAAAAATTTTTTTAGTTCAGTTAAAACTGTTACGAGTCATGATATTTTGCTCAAGCCAGTTCAAAGTTCTAACAAGAAACGCATTATTGTCTGTCAATAATTTAATATAGGTCTAAACCGCAACCAATTTTTATGCTGACGTTCGTTATTGTGAAGCTTAGTTAATAATACTAGAGTTTGCCAAGTGGTCGGAATTCGACCAAATGTTCTCTTCTACTCAAGTCCGTGAATGTTTAATTTAGTTTTTTAACTTGAATTATATGAAAAAAGTCAGAAAGTACCAATTGAAAAAGAAAAAGTACAAAAATTTCGCCTCTTAAATATAGTTTCTCAATCACTCAGGACTCTGCATGCTGAATTTTATGTTTCTATCTTCAGTATTATTAAAAATTCAAAAAGTACCAGTTAAGTAACGAAAAGTACCAAAAAGCTCTTCCTTACAGATTCTTATTCACTCAGAGCCATGCATGTTTAATTTTATGTTTCTAGGTCCAATACTAACGGAAATGCAAAAAGAACCATTTTAGGACCAAAAAAGTTCCCTCTTATAGATTCTCACCCATTCGGGACATTGCAGGTTTAGTTTTATGTTTCTAGGTCCAATATTAAAGGAAATTAAAAAAAGTACCAGTTGTAGAACCTCTCCCTTACAGATTCTTATTCTCTCAGAACAATGCATGCTTCATTTTATATGTTTCTAGGTCGAATATTAACTAAAATTCAAAAAGTACCAGTTGAAGAACAAAAAAGTGTCAACATTTTTCATCTTATAGGTTCTCATTCACTCAAGACCTTGCACAAATAATTTTTTATTTCTAAGTTCAATATTACAAAAAAATTTCAAAATTACCGCACGCAGCACGGAAAAGTAAAAGGAAGTAATTAAATTTCCCCTATTTCCCCTTCCTGGTACGTTTTTAAAAAAACGTACCAATGTGAACGATTTCATCTTTTTAAACGTTCGAATTTCGAAAAAGTACCAAATTTATATTTGTATTTTTTAGATATGATACGAATTGACAAGAGAACCAGACACCTGTCCGCTTATTTTTAATGAACAGCGATAATTATAAATTTTTTTTTGGGTTTCTATTAGTTTTGGAGATATGAAGTCACCGAATTTTTACCGTTTTTACACTCATTACATTGTGCACTTCTGTAGGTAAATGCCTTTTAAATGGTGTATTTTTTGTTTAAATCGGTTGACAAACAGAGACGGAAAGTGTTCTTAACCGTTTTGACTTTGTCGATTTATATATAGATATATGTATTTATCATATAGAGCCCACTACTGTCGGTGGAGGGTATCAAAGATTCGGCACTGCCGTATATATCACTCTAACTTGTTTTTTAACAAAATTTTTTTATTTGTTTTTATAACAATCTTTTAATATCTAATGCTTTTTTTTAATTTGGTCTCTCAACGGGTTAACCCGCATTTAAGAACTTTGTATATTTAAAGTTTTTTTAAAAAAAAAAATTTATCATAAATTCATTTATTCACTCATCTACTTATTGTGTATGTCTGTCTTTTTGCTCTCTGTCACATAAAAGATTTAAGATTAAAAATTTAAATGTTTGACCTCTTTTTGTAGTTTTTATTCAGTCGACAGAATTAAAAACGATTTAAGTATATCAAGCACCCCATCACTGCCATCTTCCCATTGAAGCATTCATTCTGTTGTAAATATGTCAATTTATTTCAAAATGCTTCTTGTAACAAACACGAGTGTTTATTTAAAATTAAATAGAAAAAAATATGTAATACCTGTACATATTAGAAAAAAATAGCAGAAAATCTTTATGCTCGTAAAACTAAAGAAAACTTTTCCCATCCCTATATTCCAAAACAGTTGTCAGTTTTTTGTTCTTCCTGGTGTCTAGTAGTTATTTGAATAAACTCCTGCAGTGTATTCTTTCTTGTTACTTTTTTTATGGATAAATTTTTCTCTTTATCTTTTGCCTTTTAAAAATTTTACCAGCTATAGTAAATACTCAGCGGTAAAAAGAATGAGTAAAGAGGCCTAATAGAATGCCTTATTTAGCAGACACGAGCCCTCCTCGTCCTTCCATACTTACATATTTATTTTTACACAAGTTGTCATTGGGAGCAAGCCCTTCTACACTCCCTATAAAAACAAACTCGTTCCCTTCCTAAAGAAAGGAGTAAGGAAGGCTACTAAAAAAAATAAACAACTTTCTTTCTCCCTTCTTAAAGACCCTTTGAATGGCTACTGAATATTTTGGAAGGTCTTTCAAAAAGAAATGTGTACCTTTTAGCAGTTATACTTCTGAAGGCAGGATATCATACGAAGCGAATCATTTAGAAAGGAGTATAGAGGCCTTCACTTGCGGTCCTTTCAGTAGTTACCGCTGGGTATATGTATATGCTTATAGAGGGTGGCCCAAATAAGACCTAGTGATGTTAAACACGTATAACTCTTGTAATAACGGTGTTTTTTAAATAATTTATTTTTATATGTTAAATACATTTTATGGAAATTTAACGTGACTATATGTGAAATATAGAGTTTTTTTATTCCCGCACTTTTTGGATTTCCGGGAAAGCGGGAATTATAAATCCAATTCCCGGGATCCCGGGATTCTCGCCCAAAATTTTGTATTTATTTATTTACTTATTTTTCCAATGAAACTAATATTTCTTATTGGCTATTACGCTTAACATAATTAAACCTAGTATCTATTACATAACAAAAACGTAAAAATTATAAGATTCAAATTATTTTAAGACACTTAAGAGGTTATATTGATGTCAATAGGATAATAGAAATCAACATACGTATATACATTGTCAAATTCAGAGCTTATTTGCATAATTAGAATGAAAGTTTTAGTCTTACGGGAATAAAAATTCTGGAAGGGTGATTAGGAACTAAAAGCTCAATATTACGAAGTAGGAATTCTGAAACAATTTTACCGTTAAAAAAAAATTCAGCAGAAAGGATAAATTTTATTTACTACATTTATTATATAACATATTTTTTATAATTTTATAACCCTTAATCAGCAGTGGTGTATGAAGGTATACTAAGTTTGTCATTCCATGTGATATTTTTTTAATATTCATCTTAGGTCCCATAAAGTATTTGTATTATTAGTAATTAATATATTCTAAGCCGATTTTGCCATTCGGGTGTCAAATAGTTTATAGATCTTCTAGGCTCTTTGGGATTGAATTCCAGCAAAATCGCTTCAGTAGGAAAAGAGTTATGCACTCAAATGTAGTTCCACCTCCCTAAAAACTCAACAAAAATCAACATAAATTTGTGGCGAAATGCACTTTCATAAGACTCAAAATCACTTGAAATGCCGCATATAAAACACAATCTAGGAAAACACTTTACTACGCCCTTAACCGCAAAGCTTTATAATAATGTTGTAAAATTTACACTTCAGTTTGCTAGGACAAGAAATAAAACAGTTTATCATAGGCCCAATATAAAGCCCATTCTCAAAAATTAGTTTAAAAGCCTTACCCCTATATTCATAAAAAATATTTTTGATTAATAAAAGGTTTATTAAACAAATTTCCATAGAAAATTCGTTTCATATACCTGCTATAAACCTAAAATCTTTTTTATGAATATGGGGGTTAGACTGTAGAAAACTTAAATATTGTGGTGAAATTAAGTTGGATAAAACAACTAAAGACACAAGTCTGATATAAATTTACTAAAGTTTTAAAAAAAAGATTTTCTACAAAATTTCCCGGGAATCCCGCAATAAATTCCCGGGAAAGCGGGAATTGAAAACAACTGAAAATCCCGGGAATTCCCGGGACGAGAAATCCCGGGAACAAACTCTAGTGAAATATGACATCAGACAAATTACCACCATTTTGCTCGATACAGGCATTAGCTCTTTTTAGCGCATTTTCATTATACGGCGTAATGTTTCTGGTTGCAGGCGCCGTATTTCGTCTCGAATATTCTGCTTGAGTTGTCCAAGTGTCTGTGGTTTGTTAACATACACTTTGTCTTTTAAATAACCCCATAAAAAAAATCGGGCGCAGTTAAATCTGGTGAACGAGCAGGCCAAGGGAAATCTGAATTTTGTGAAATTATGCGTTCACCAAAAATTTCACGCAGCATGTCCATAGTTTGCCTAGCAGTATGCGCAGTGGCTCTATCTTGTTGAAACCACAAATTAGGATGTTGCTCCACCATTGGCCGCAAAAAGTTGTCGATCATTGTTCTGTAAGAAGCCTCGGAGACCGTTTCTGGCGTTTCATCCTCATTCTCAAAGAAATATGGGCCGATGATTTTTGTGGCCATAACACCGCACCAAACAGTGCATCTGATTGGGTGTGACTGATGCTGATGTATTGCCCTTGGATTTTCGGTGCCCCACAACCTACAGTTTTGTTTATTCACATAACCACTTAAATGGAAATGCGCTTCATCCGTCATCAAAAGATTATTTAAAAAATCATTTTGTGTGCACGCAAAGAAAAAACATGGTTGATACAATCACAATCGCAAACTATCATTAATGTTTGTGGTTATGATTGTGTCAAAGCAACAATATATTTTCAGACACAATGTTTTTAGCTTATTATTATCTCAAACATACTATTATGTTAAGAAGAACAAGCCAAACGATCTTTCAAACAATGTTTCTATATTTCCCAACAACATGCAAAATGTCTTCTTTGACATTCTATTATGGGTCTCACAATAAAAACAATAAAAAATTTAATTTAAAAAAATTCATGTTTTATTACAAATATACAGCATATATTAATAAATAAAATATAGTATATATATATTAAAAATAAAAATTAAATACATACATTTATATACGTTTCAATTTAAAAATTATTTTTTGTGGTACAAATTTACCCAAAAAAATACGATATCTATGTACGTAGCCTTACTTCGGCATGCAATAACACTTAAATTTTTTCATCCGCGCACTTAAGACTTATAAAAATAAAGTCAAATTTAACTTACCTTTTATTTCTTTTATGAAATATATCATATCAATATGCTGTTGAACAGTTATTGAAAATAGTCGGGGCTAATGACAACATTTTGTGTCATTTTCATTGTTGTAGGTTCTTTGGCTGCAAGAAAGACAAAGTAATGGCTAATTTATATATTTTTATAATTATATATAAATAACTTACCTGTTTCTATAAACGTATAATAATTTATATCGTTAATTTTGCAAGGTTGCTTGGCCTTTTTCTCTC
This sequence comes from Pollenia amentaria, assembly GCA_943735925.1. Lineage (NCBI taxonomy): Eukaryota > Metazoa > Arthropoda > Insecta > Diptera > Polleniidae > Pollenia > Pollenia amentaria. Next base: position 32,477,810 of record OX031010.1, on the reverse strand, counting down.
CAAAAAATGTTTTAATAGAATGTGTTTTAAAGCAAACAAAAATTATGGTATTAAGCATACCTTTTGTTTGCAACTCATAATATGATTTTAATTGTATTGTTGAAAATATATAAGTTATAGAAGCAAACATATCAAATAATTTAAAATGTTTAGCGAAATCAGTGTAACTTTTTGGGTGTAAAAGACTATATAATATTATTATAGCGAAATTAAAAATGTTAAGGAAAAAAACAATTTTTAAGGTTATATTATGACTATAAAAAATTTATTGTGGTAAACATATTAGGTAAATATAAATAAAAATGGTCGAAGTGACCATTCCATAATCATGTTTTTTCTCTACGTGTGGCTAATTGTGTAAAGCGAATAGCGTATTTGTTGTTGTTGACTGTACGTATTCATTTCCAAGAGTTCAGTTATAATCTGCAAAAGGAAAAAATAAATTATGTTAAAAAATAAAAAAGTTATTTGTGTTTCACATCAGCTGGTCTTATTTGGGCCACCCTGTACATAGGAAAAATATATACATACATTGTTATGCATGTATTGATGTATACACAGAGAACCTAAAAGCCTCAAGTTGTCAAGACTTAAGTATTTAATATTATACAAAATTTTTTTTATTTTTACATGCGTCAGTTTTTTTTTCCTATAAGAGTCTTAGTGTGATTAGGGGATATACAAACAAAAACAGTGATATACAAAATTTTTAAGCTAAAGTTTAATATTTGTTTATGCAATACAACTTCTATTTTTTTTTAATAGTTTGCCCAACACACAGATTGGAGAATAGACTGGGTAATGGGCATGATTTTGGTTTATGAATTAGAAGAGCATGTAGTAGAAAATGTAAACAAGTCTGTAGGTCTTGATGACACTGTAGTCATAGCATAGATGACACATACAGTATGACAAAATTTAATGATGACGTTCGTTATTGGATTGATGTCACTTTTTGTCTTATTGATGCCAATTGTAATAACATTGATATCGCAATTCTTATGTTAGGGCATCATCCATATGAAGAAGAGGGGAAAGAAGAACAAAATAAACTAACAGCTTATTTTTTGTTATTTTTTAAGCTTTAATATTGTTAAAAGTAAAACCAGTCTTTTTAAAATTCTTATTCGCTTTATAGTTTTATTTGTATAATGTTTTAAGCTTTTCTAAAGTCTTTGGAAAAAGGTTTCCTGACGATCTGGCCTAAGCAGCCAGTGAAATGCGCATAGAAACCAGCTTTCCCTCAACAATAAATTTCAGTGTATTTATCAAAAATAAAAATTGGGAATTTAGCACAACATAGAGAAATCTTATATTAAGATGCATTTTTCTATGAGTGTATAAATCAACTTTAAAGAAACTGAAAACGACATAAGGGATTATAATATATAATAATTAATATTGTGGTTATTTTATTGAATTTTTAATGGGTTTTAATTCAAATTTTGATATTTTAATCAGGCTTAAGTTTATTGAATTTAATTTTCATGAAGAATTTATAATAATATATTTTAAAATTGATCGACTTCAAAACGATCGTTTTTAAAAGGTGAGATGAATTTCGAACGATTTTCAATTCCATTTCTGAATTATAGTCATAATTTTTTGTTAAACTTGCATATACATAGCCGCGCCTTAGAGTGTAAACCTGCTAACCTGCTAAATTCTAGCAAATTTTACAGGGCAGACAAAAAGTTCTAACGTTTTCTATGTGTAGCTTAAGAAGCAAATTTTTATATACATGGCTTATTTTCTAATATTATTAAGAGTCCCAAACTGTAGTAAATGTTTTTCTTAGTCGATGCGGTGCCTCTATATCGTCCGAACGGTATAAAATTTTCATAAAATGTAAAAAAATGGATAAAGCAGGCATATACTCTAAGCCGTCGATATACAGTCCAACTAACACATAAGTAACATACTGACCACGATGTTGTCTATTTTAGATCGTTTCGTTTTCTAAAACAATATCTATTGCATACCTTAATATAAAATGTAAAAGACTATAAGCAGAAAATAAGTGGAATGTGTCTTAGATATCAATTTCTAAAGACACTGAAAACGAAATATTCTGTTTAAAAATCGATTTCGATCACATACCTGCATAACTTCTTCAAAATCTAGAGGTTCGAAGGACCATAATTAAATAAAAATAATCACCCCTATCGTGAATCATTTTTCCCTCGTAATATTTTCCCTTTTCACGTTTTTGCGATCATGAAAAACATGCAAAAAACAGGTTGATTGCCTGAGGTGTTATGAAGCTTTTCAAAGACGTGGTGGCAGAATTTTAGAAACTATTATACTACATAAAAGCGCCATAAGCTTAAGTTGCAATAAAACTATCACTTTAATACAATATATTTTATTTTGTTTTGTTTTTTTAACTTTCTTGAAAATATACATGTTGTTTTTTAATATTTCTTCTTTCCTACATTCACTGAGAACTGATAGCGCGAAAAATTTTTCACGGGAGTTTCATGATAGCATTTTTCCCTTCGAGGGGAATAAAAATTTCATGGGAACAAAAATTCCACTTGATTTTCACAATAAGGGTGATTTAGCCAATCCCACGATGTCACACGCAAACGTTCGCATAGAAAATTACATTCAAAACAAAAACAATTTTTAGAACATGATACTTAAGGTCATGATATTGGTCTTCTCGAGTCAAAAACTTTGATATGTGACTCTTTAATGGTGTTTTCTTTTCTACAAAAAATGTGACATTTTATTTAAAAAAAAAAAAATCCAATTTGGTGTTCGTTTCTTAAAAATGCTTCGCTCTCTAAAAGGGTGGCTTGTTTTATTCTAAAAAATGTAACCTTACTAAAGGCATAAGGCATTGCACTTTACGCCCCGTATAAATCGATAGTGTTGATAACGCCCTGTAAAAAGATGGCTTCTGTTTATATATAGGGTTACCAGACGAAGTTGGGAAAAATCGCCTCTAATCAGTGCCCATGTTCTGTAACTCTCGCGTCGAGAAACTTTTCGATTGAAATGTAAGAAATGAAACAAAAATGCCATAAATTGAAACAAACAGCGAGTAATAACTGTAACGTAAGGAAATTTCTCGCCAATATACTGAAAAAGTGTGTATATAAAATTTTTGTGAGAAAGTTCCCGCTTTGAACTGTCAAATAAACTCACTCGTAAACACGGGGTAAGAAAAATTTTTAACACTAAAAAATAAATTAAAAATGCAAAATGCAATGAATATTAACACGGAAGAGATAAGTATTATGTTCTTGGCAGATTTTTTTATTGTTTGATTATTTTGCTTTTAACATTTTTTAAAAATATATTTTCAAAGCAATTTCTTCATCAACAAACATTAAAGTCGCACTTTACATATTTTGGTATAGCCGACGGTTGTTTTCTCGCCGCCGTCGCACAGTGGCGCCATTTGAGTTTTTTCGTTGCAAAAATCATATCTTTTGAACCGAATAAGATAATTGAACAGTTTAAACAGCATATGATAGATAACTGTTCAGCCTATGAAATGAGCGTTTGGAAAGGGTGCTACGCTTTGTAGGGGCCTACTTATGGGTTATCAAAGTTAAAATTAGTAGAAAAATCAATTTTATGGTAACTAAAAAAAATTATTTTTACATTTTTAGATTGTTTTTATTTTTTTTCTTAAAGGTTTTATGTTTTAAATTATTACCCAATAAATTAAAAAAAAATTATTTTTTTTTTTAAATTTATTTTTTCAATTTTCTGTAAAATATTCATCACAATTCGTAAGAGAAGGTATATCTAAAAGACTAACCATTTCTAAACTATAATTATTTTGTAACTCTATTCGTGACTTCACATGCCGCAGGGAAGAAATAAGTGGATCGGAAGATGCTGCCAACATGTTGAAGAGGTCCTCATTTTGCCTTACCCTTGATGCTTTGAATGTGTTCTGCAATCTATATTTTTTTATAAAATTTGTTAAGAGACTCCTGTGCTTCTTCAGAAAGCTCTTCAATTGGCAAAGACTGGTACTCAATTATATCTTTGCCATGCGCCAATATTTTATGGACGGTCGGGGTCAACTTCTTCTGTGGATACATTTCTGCTAAAAGAGATGCAGTTTTCGACGCATATTCTCCATATTTTGTAGAATTGACATTTTCTTTGCAGTTTAAAACACCCAAGATCGTTCCCAATCTTTTCGCGATTTGATTGCCAATTCCAATGATTCTAGTTATTGCCTCATCATTTTCAAAAAATCTCCTAGAAGTGTTTCCATCGTTTGAGTTACCGTATCCGTGCTTGGGACAGTCTACTTTTAGTCCAACTTGTTTAAAAAAAGCATCCTGTATTTGCTTCTTTCTGATCTTTTCCTTATCCTTTATTGATGTATTTTCATCGAAGTTTTCTTCCTCTTGTGGTAGGGTATATGCCAGTTTTAGCAAGAATTCCATACACCTTATCCTTGCGTGCAATGGTGACATTCCATATTCGTAATTCTCCTCATTTGTAGAATCGTTTAAATTACCAAAGTTCTTCTGACAAATAATAATATAAAATCGATAAAAAAAATATAAAAATAAAACGAAAAAAGGGGTTTAAATAGGTTTTTGCTAAATTTTTACCTCCAATATAATTCTGTCTATATATATGTATATGATAACTAATTGAAATATGTTATAATTAAGCAGAAAAAGATACTAATCTTAAACTCTTTACAACTAATTATATAAAATTGAGATGAAACATATTATACATATATGAAATAAATTGAATTGAATTGAAAAAAGTTCTTCTGACTCTTTTTGCAAATCGGGCATGACATTGTTGAGGTTGTTCCTGTCAGTTCGTTTACGACTTTTCCGTCAACCATGGTCAGGTGGAACTCGTAATTGGCATTCAATATATTTTCCTTCTCCAATTTGCAGCTTTGTAGGCTTAATCTTGCTTATTTGTTCTTCAATGTCCTTTACCGTAGTCCTTATGAGTTCTGCCGATTCCCTTGCAAACTGAAACATTATTGGTCGGCAATAATGCACTGATGACGGACGTGGATTTTTCCAGTGTAGGGAATCATCCGATTTTAGCCGCAAAGGCACAACAGATGCCATAAACATATTTCCGTCCGATATTGTAGCGTCATCGGGAGATATCCTTTGCTTATAAACGCTTTGTCCGGATGATCCATCGCAGCCTCATTTGCTGATCAATGTCAACTTCTCAGGAAGAATTTTCACTTCCGTGAAAAACTTTGGTGTGGTTGACTTTCTAAACAGTTCAAATAATTTTAAATTGTACAACGCCATGTTTTCAGTACTTAAATTGTTAAATGGTTTCAGTAATTGTTGCGCCAACTTTCAGGCGTAGACTAATCCAGGCATTATGCTTATTTTGCAATATATAGGCTTATGCTACCATGCCTAAAAATTTACCTGTTCCCTGCATACATATGGATTTAGGCTGAATAATGCAATTTTGATATTATGCACGTGTCCAAATAAGATTTGTGCCTACCTGTAGGGACCATAAGTCAATATTGTTCCTGACCATTTGTACGCCAAATTATTGTTTATGTGAGGTACATACGTACCTGCTAATTTCAATGAGTAGTTTTTTTTTCAAACTATTAGATCAAACTACTGTCAGTCAAAACATATAAGGGATGGACGCCATACAATTTCTGCAACCATGTCTTTTTAAACTTTTTTACCTCTAGAAGCCAAACGGGCACGTACGGGCAGATAAAACCTTTTGAATTATGTAAAGAAATAATCAAAGAACAGGTTTTGCAAATATGGCAAATATAGAAAAATATATTTTTTTTTTATTTTCCGTCAAAGTTGAAAAATAGTGAAAAAACGGATAGTTTTTTAATAGTGATTTACCAGGAGAAACTCAAAGCAAACAGTTAATTTTTTTTTTATCATTATACATTTAATAAATACATCAATCAATACAAACAAAAAATAAGGCGATTCGTTACCTATATTTCGTGATATTACACCTGAAATCGCAACAAATTGACTAAAAATTGTGTGTTTTTTTGAAAACCGAAAGTCGGTCAACTTTGAACGGTTATATCTTCTAAACTAAAAAGTGATATTATTAAGAGTGGCATATTTGAAATCGTTGAAAAGTTTCCTGTAACATGGGTTTATTCAAAACTTCGTCGGCACTCATGAAAATTTTGATTTTTGCAACCTCGCTTGCTCTACGGGCGCCACTGTGCGTCGTTGAAAATTATTCAATTTTAGTAAAATTTGGTCGCCGTCAACAATATGTTTGACTGGCGTTCACAACATCTGTAATTTCTAATCGGCTTCGAGTGGAATATTATGACATTTATAACGTAACGACGTTATCTATTTTAATAGTTTTCGACGTGAGTTACAGACACACTTTTTCTCACTTTTCGAGAAACGATGGAATATTTTGTTTCACATGTTTTCGATGCGAGAAGTTCTCACCAAAGTTACAGAACATGGGTACAGGACAGGAACAAATTAAAATTTTAATAGTTATTTTTTCTATTATTTAATAGTAAAAACATAAGAAAGCATTACATTGTTAATGACAGGTTGTCAGTGATATAAAATATAAGTGGATTCGATTTTATAAAATTGTTTTTGAAAAAAAAACTGCAAATCAATAAATCTGAAAAACTTTGTGTTAATAAATCAGCAATCTGGCAAAGGTATTTTCTTGTTTACATATTTTATAAAAAAAACAAACTAAAGAAATTGGAATTTCGTTATTAATTTTGTTCATTTATTTATTTATTTATTATCAGTCTATTAACAAATTTTGGTTTATGTATATTTTTTTTAGTTATATTTTGAAGAACAAACTTTTTAATTTATGTACATATTTTTTTTATATATTGAAAAATAGGGCGGTGCAATTTTGTGTTTTTTTCTCGTTAAATAAAAAATTGCATTATTCCAGGATCGGCAAGACATTTTATACATATAACTTTTACTAAAGTTATATTTTTTTTTTGCAGAAAAGAAAACGCCATAAGATTCGACTGTAAATGCCAAATATATAACGAATAATATAAAAAATTGACCCCTACGTATGGCTAGAAAAAAATAAAGTTTTTTTTTGGAAGCGCCTTGCAAAAACACTTTATATTAGATGGTGAACTGCGCACTTTTTTGCTAGTAAGAGCGTACCTCTCTATTTCCCATGGGTCCCATATATGGTACACTCTAGAAAATTGTTTTTTAACCTTCGTCTTACCATATCGACCCGGGTTACCATTTGGGTTTTATATCTTTAATACTCGTAACTTCTAAAACTTGATTCAGTTATAAAAGGAAATTTTTACTCACTGAACAAATGGGTTTCTTTAAAAAAAAAACTCAAAAAAAATTTGTATGGCGGAAACTTGTTCTCATCGCTTATAAACATACAGTAACACCCAGGTGGGTATTGGTAAACGATGTACATAAAAATCTTTGGATAGCCCAAGGTTAAATACTGTGGTGTAGGGCATAATATGGTTGGGCCTGACCGACTGTACTTTCGTACTTGTTTCTAATTGTTTTTGTTACAATTTCAAAAGTAAATAAATAATTAAATAAATAACTAAATTAATAATAAAATAAATAAATTAATAATTGTAAGAAATATTTATTTCAACCAAACGGAAATGGTGTTTTCTCTACCTCTCGCTTATCCTTTGTACATATTTAGTTTCATTTCCGTTAAATTACTAGTGTATGTGAAAATGCTTTTGTCTGTGTATGTTTTTACAATTTCTATAAGTATGCTTGGATGTGTTTTCTTTTATTTTCTAGAAGACTGTCTGGTTCATTGGCTTATTTTTATTTTATTATTTGTTTTTTTTTTTTTTTTTTGTTATTTTTTCACCATCTTTACGACACCACAAATCGTTTGGAACCAGAAAAATAAGAGAAAAAAACAATATTAAAAAAATCCATACTGTACAGAAATTCTTTAACATATTGCCAAAACTAGAGCTGGTCTTTAATTTTCTTAAGATATTTCTTTTAAAAGAATTCTGAATAGAGTTTTTTTGCTGGAAGACTTTTTTTTTTAAAATTAATAAATGAAAAAACTTTTCTTTTATTTTACAACTGGGGTTTAAGTAAGAGTTTCATTAAAATTAAATAAATTTTAAAAAAATTTACAAAAGGTTTAGCTGTCAAACGAACTATCGTACTGCGCTCACTTTTTGACATTTATGATCAGATATGCTGGAGATTCGTCAAAAAGAGTTTCACGCTTGAGTTGTAGGGGAGAGCGTCGGTGTTGGAAAAGTGTGAAGCAAAAAAAAAAAAAGAAAATGATTCAAGAAATTTAAAATACCTCCATGAATGTTGAAAATGCTTAAATTTTTTACAAAAACAATTTTTTAAAATTTTTCCGACATATATTTTAACCTTCTACCAGGGCTGGGAGCTGGAGTAATTTTATTATTTTCATTTTAATTTGCTTAATTAATATGGAACATTTTATTTACTTATTATTTCTTTTAAGCCTACACGTAAAAATTTATTTTGTGCCGAATAAAAGAAATTTAAAATAAGGAAAGTAACGATATGGCATTTTGCCGATACGATACCAATACGCAAACAAGAATATCGCCGATATCGATACCGATACACATAGTAAATTTTAATTCAAGCTTAAATTTAGCAAATCTCAACATAGAGGAGAAAATAAATTGTAAATTATGCAAAATTACAGTGGAAGAGATTATTAATAGTTAAAATTGATATTAAAAAGATTTAAAAAAACAAAAAATTAAATTTGAATTCATGATCAAATTAACGATTACGGATGGCAACTGAACTGAAGTTGAGTTGTCAGCAGCGAAATCAGGCAACGTCGCTAATGCTAAAATATCAAATTAAAAAAAAAAATTGATATATTTTAACATGAACGGCGTTACCTAATTTTGCTGCTGGCAACTCAACTTAAGTTTCGCTGCCATCCGTAATCGACCCATAAAACATTTTATTAGAAAATATAAATAAGATTTTTGACAAATAGAATCTGGGAATTATTTCTTTTCCATAAGTAACTTTATTATATTCAACATTTTTTATTTTTCAAATTTATTCTGTAAGCTTAATTTCACTTATGTAACGTGTGATTTTTTAGCTATTATCTTTTTGGCAACACTTGTTTAAGCACACGTGTTTAAACACTGTCAAAAATCTTCAGTTTGGTCTATAATTTAACCATGAATCGCCTTACAAACGAACAACGCTTGCAAATTATGGAATTTTATTATCAAAATGCGTGCTCTGTTAAGAAAGTTCATCGCGCGCTTCTTCCATTTTATGGTCAGTTCTTATTTTTGGCTCCATGGGTACGTTAATAAGCTGAATTGTCGATTTTGGTGTGAAGATCAGCCAGAAGCATTGCAAAGGCTACCAATGCATCCAGAAAAAGTCACAGTTTGGTGCGGTTTATGGGCTGGTGGCATCATTGGACCGTACTTCTTCAAAGATGATGCGAATCGTAACGTAACTGTGAATGGTGAGCGCTACCGTGAGATGATATCCAACTTTTTTTTGCCCAAAATGCAAGAGCTTGACAGGCATGATATGTGGTTTCAACAAGACGGTGCCACATGCCACAGAGCACGCTTAACAATGGACTTATCGTGCGATTTAACGCCTTTAGACTATTTTTTGTGGGGCTTTGTCAAAGCTCATGTCTATACACACATGCCCGCTTCAATTGACGCATTGGAAAACAACATTGAAGCATTTATTCATGAGATACCGGCAGAAAAGTTGGAAAGTGTATGCCAAAATTGGACTAAGTGGATGGACCATTTGAGGCGCAGTCACGGTCAACATTTGCATGAAATAAACATTCAATTATATGGACCGTACTATCGATTTAAATAAAGATTTCATGCATTTTTCTGAATTTTTTACGTGTTTTTTTTTAAACTTTCCTATAGCTCTTAAAAAATCACCGATTATTTTATAAAGCTTTTTGTAATAGTTCTATACCTTCAGTTTTAAGGAATGACTTTATACACTACCAGACTATTATCTTGTATCTTCTTGTTACGTTTAATCTTAGTTATCGTTTCTAAGAAAATACAAGATAATAGTATGGTAGAGTATAAAGTCATTTCTAAAAATTGAAGGAATAGAAGTATTACAAAAAGCTTTATAAAATACATAACTGAAATTTAGCTCATAGAATAAATTCGTAAAATACAAAATATTGAATAAGATCTTTGCTTATTAAACAAAGTATTCTCAACTTTTACGGAGATAAAGGATTTCGCAAGTCCGTTTAACCAGACCTGCAGTGGAAAAAGTGTCGGTGCTCAAAATTACCCCCGGAAATATGACCTTAAAAAAAATTTTGTTGGGGCGTTTTTGCATTTTAACTTAAATAAAAGATGACCCCAGTATCAATGAATGAAAAATGGACCCAAAAAAAAATAAAAATTTTTAATTTACATATACAAAATGCAATTTTTAAGAAATGAAAAATTACCCAAAAAAATTGTATTATAAGACGTGTTTTCGATACGATGGAAGCCGAATGTCTTTGAAATATTCGAGCAAGAATTGTAGATACGGCCAAGAATTGTAGATAAACAATAGGTTTAAATTAAATCTTTTAGTAAAAGCTAATACTAAGTCAGCCGATACATTTTAAGATTCCGCTTTTCCATCTTAGTTGATACGTTTATTATATGAAACAATTTCATTATTCTCTTTTGATTTTATACTCTGCTTTTTAATGTCTTATTTCTCTAGTTACTATGCAAAAAATAATCATAGAAAATGTCATTATTTGTTCAAAAATACTCAAAAAAAAAAAAAAAAAAAAAATATCGCCGATACCGATAGACCGGAAAATCTGAAGTATTGCCGATATTCGTTACATCCCTACTTAAAATCGAGTAGATCTGGCATAAAAAAAGAAATTTAAACGCAAGTAATTGCAAAAACCCGATTTTATTTCCCATACAAAATTTATTGTAACAAACAAAATTTGTTTTACTTTAAAATGATTTAATCTAATTTTGTGTTAAAAATAAGGCTTTTTCCATTTAATGCCTTAAACTTTCTAATTTGTTGTCCAATTTTATACATCATCGTGTGATCGTTTCAAAATTATCTTTGAAATACTACAAAAAAAAAAAAAAAAACGCTGTACATTTTTTCCTCTTAATAGAGCAATTTGAAATGATAGTTTTTTTTTCAAAATGTTTATTTATAAATTTTAAGGCCTGAAACTTAATACATATTTATCCGATGAACACAATTGTTCATAGACAAAATTTCCTCCAATTTTCTTTTTCAGTTAAACCATTAATTCAAAATAAAATCAGTTTTAATTAAAAATTTAATCAAGTGAATTGAACGTTTACAATGATAAGTATTGTGGTTACTTTATTGAACTGTTTATGGATTAAATGCAAATTTTCATATTTTAATCAGGCTAAAATTCATTAAATTTAATTTTCATTTAATTATTTTTATGAAGAAAGGAATTTTTTTATGTTGTAACACTTATTATATTTATTGATCATTTTTCATGCTTGACTGACCGGGGAATTCAACCCACGTTCACGGACAGGTTGATTCGACATGTTTAAATACTGACCACACTATCTCCACAGAAATTTTTGCCATTTAACGCTCACCGCCATTGAAGACGGCGGTGTCACGATCTACTCTATGGAATAAGGTCAGCAAATTATCCAAATTTACTTTGCAAATCAGTCATCGATGTTTTATCGCAAAATTGTGTTCACCGTTGGGGATCTTATTTGGCTTAACGGGCTTGGTATCAAACAAAGTTGCAGAACATGGAATGAGTTTTTTAAATTTGGAGTTTAAAATACGGGATTTTCAAATTCAGGACACTAACCCAAAGAAGTATGAATGTTTAAAACTTATTTGCACTTGAATACAAATGAAAAATGTTCAAAAATTTTAAGAAATAGTAAATATGAAATTGAAAATTAAATTACTATGGATGTAACGATACGCATTTTTGTCGATACGATACTGATACTCAAGAAGAAATATCGCCGATACCGATACGAATATTAAATTTAAAGTCAAGGTAAAATTAACAAAACTCAAGTAGAGTAATTTTTATACCCTCCACCACCACTAGTGATGAATGAGGGCATATTAAGTTTGTCATTCCGTGTGAAACTTTTTTATTATACATCTAAGACCCCATAAAGTATATATATTCTGGCTCCTTGAGTAATTCTAAGTTGATTTAGCCATGCTTTCTGTCTGTCTGTCCGCCTGTCCGTCTGTTGAAAACACGCTCACTTTCGAAAAACGCATAAGACAAGAACAACTCAAACTTGGTCTCAAACTGCTTGTAGTTATCCTAAGCAGTTTGGGATTGAAATTCAGCAACAGCGGTTCAGTAGGACTAGAACTATGAATCAAAATGTCGAACCACCACCCTAAAAAAATTGATAATTTTGATACAAAAACTAACATAAATGGTGGAATAATGCACGGAATGATATATATTTTGTACGAATTTGCCTTATACGACTGAAAATCATACTGCATAATTTCGTGAAGATCGGTCTATAGTTTTAGTACGTTTAGTAAGTTTAGTACGCCTTAAACCGTAATAATTAACGCTATCATACTAAAATTTGGTACGTCACAGTTTTATAGGACCAGATATCACACTTTAAAAGTTTTTGAAAATCGGTCCATAATTTACACTAGGCCCCATATAAACCCTACTCCCGGAAAACCGTTTAGCATTCTTTAAACCGTAATAAATAATGCTATCATAATGAAATTCGGTACGCCACAGTTCTATACTTGAATTAACTCTAGGCCCCGTATAAACCGTACTCCTGGAAAACAGCTTAGAACGCTTAAAACTGTAAAACATAATGCTATCATAATAAAATTCGGTACATTATTTTTATTTTTTCGAGCAAAAATAAGAGTTATTCTTTAAAGAAATATACGTGCAATAATTATTTAGTTGACTTTAAATATTTATGTTAATGCGCATAAGAAATCCCAATGATGATCAAACACTTAAATAAATATTTAAAGTCAACTTAATAATGATAACACGTACATTTCTTTAGAGAATAACTTATTTTTGCTCGAAAAATAGAAATAAAAAAATAATGTTACTTTTGTCCAAATAATATAAATCAAAAACTTGACTAATGACGTCATCTGTCGTCAATGGCGGTGAGAGCTAAAACGGCAACCCCACTGAAGAGATTGTGTGGTAACAATCGAAACTAGTCTGGGCAACCTGTCCGTGAAAACCTGGGTTCAATTCCCAGCTCAGTCATGAATGAAAAATTATCAATAAATTTTAAGTCATTTCATGTTGTAAAATTCCTTTCTTCATAAAAATAAATTAAATGAAAATTCAATTCAATGAACTTAAGCCTGATTAAAATATCAAAATTTGTAATCCAAATCAAAAAATCACTGTAATTTTTGATCGAAAAAATAAAAATCAAAACTTTAAAAAACATAATATTTTATCATAGAAAAGTTCATAAGGATCAATATGAATCAGTTTGCCAGCAATCGTTTCGGCGTTGATTTGGCTGGAATTGCTAGGCTTCATATACAATTATTTGCGCTTTAGAAATTGTAGAAAAAGCTCACCAGTCTCCAAAATGTCATTCAAATTGTAAAAGACACAAACTATGCCTAAAAGATACCCCATGAATCCTACATTTGTTATGAATCCTACATTTTTAGTTATACGCCATATAAATTGTGCTTCAGTGCAGTCGAGAATATAGATTTACTCTTGATTATCTTCGTTGTATAAGTCTTAATTTTCAATACAAAACTCTGTGGAATTACCCGTATTTACTTTTCTACTGTAAAACCCTTTTTTAATATACATGAAACGAATTTTTAGTAAATAAAAAAAAAAAAAAAAAAAAACTTAAAACAAATATTTATGTGAATACTAAAAAACATGTAACTACAGATGCACTCAAAGTAACTTGTTCCTACATGTACACTCGAAGAAAAAATTTTTGTAAAGGAAATATGACGTAAATTTAAAGGATATGGTTTCATTGTAAGATATAAAAAATAGTTTTACTAACATCTCTTTTTTTGGTTTAATATGCTTATGAACACATTTATTCCTTTGAGTATACTTCGGTTTTTTTTTTCATTTTATTTGCTGCTTTTTTTAACCGAAATAATTCCATGTTTGTTTATTTATTTATTTTTTTTTGTGCCAACTAGTTGAACTACTTAATGTTTCCGTTTTTTATTTGTTTTTTGTACAAAATGTACATTTTTCTCAAGGCTTAATTTTTGATAATGTGAGCATAAACCCAGAAAACTGTAGCAACTAAAAACATTTCAACATGCACTGCTCCCAGTCATAAATTAAAGAATTCTTATAGTTTTTATTTATTCAGAGTTTTCCGTTTTTTTTAGTGTTTGTTAAATTTTTTCGAATTTGGTGTTCTGGTCAGCGTTGCCGTTGTGTATGTTTATGGGTTTCTTAATAAACGAAAATACCAATTCCCTTTGTATGAGGGGGTAAGTTTTCCCCAGCTTTTTCTAAGGAATTTTTTTTTTATTATTATTTGTTAAATTTTTTCTAATTTCGTGTTCTGGTTAGCGTTGCCGTTGTGTATGTTTATGGTTTTCTTAATAAACGGAAAAAAATAATTCATTTTGTATGAGGGGGTTAGTTTTCCCCAGCTTCTTCTAAGGAAATTTTAAACCTGGTTATGCAAATAAATACTCATAAAGTTTAAACACTTAAGCATTTTTATTTATTTCGTAAACGATAGTAGATATTAACTTTGTTAAACTTTGGTAAACTTACTTACTTAATCGGCTATAACAGAACATTGTTTACTGTAGCCGAACGTAGAAAATATTTCCAAGCGTTTGTATCTTCTGCGCTTCTTTTCCAATTTGTGACACCAAGTTTCGAGATGTTTTCCTCCACCTGATCTTTGCACCGGAGTTTGGGTCTTCCCCTTCTGTGTGAACCGTCACCACACTGGAGCATCTTCATTCATACTCGCAACATGACCTGGCCAACATAATCGCGGTAAGTTAATTCGCTTTACTATGTCAATGTCGGCACATAGCTCGTAAAGCTCTTGGTTCATACGACACCGATATTCTCTATCAACTCGCACAGGAAGAATATCTTTCTTTCAAATACTCCAAGTACTGCCTCGTCTGCTTTCGCAAGAACCGATGCTTTAAAGCTATAAAAAAGCACGGGTAGTATCAGTGTCTTGTAGAGGGTGATTTTTTTCGGTTGAGAGATGTCTTTGTTCTTAAACTGCTTGCTTAGTTCGAAGTAGCATCTATTAGCCAGGATTGTTCTTCTTTTTCTCTCAAAACTGTACCCATGTTCTGTAACTTTGGTAAGAACTTCTCGCATCAAAAAGATGTGAAACAAAATATTCCATCGTTACAAGAAACGTGAGAAAACAAAGTGTGTCTGTTACTCATGTCGAAAACTATCAAAAGAGATAACGTCGCACAAATAGTAAAATGGAGTGCTTGAAACCTGAAATTATTTTGATACTATTTAATAGTAAACACTCTGACTAAGAAAATTAGAAAAGAATTAAATTAAAATGTTATTTTTACCCGAAGTTATAGAGCGCCAAAGTTTCACTTTGTAAACAAGTTTAATAATTTTTTTAAAATAAGTAAAATTGGCATGCCATTTAAAGGTCTAAAAAGGAAATTACATCGATTTACATAAAAAAATGTTAACTAAATTTTTAGTCTAATATGATTTTAATATGGCAACGCTATTCTTAATTTGAAATATTAATGACAATAGAAATACCGTAACAATAAAGACAATAACAAAACAGAAATAATTTTTCTGCAAAATCACTATTTTTGACAGAAGCTTAAAAAAACATCTCGATATATCCCGCAGAACTTTTTATATAATTTAATTTAATCATATGAAAATACGTGATTTTTTTTAATGTTGATGGAATTTAATTAAGATTTTTTCACTTTTTTTAATTTTTGTAGGAAGGACATTTTTTCTCCAAAACTTTTTTTGGCCAAAACTTTTAGTGTATAAAACTAAATAAATATACAAAGTTTCATGAAGCTCGAACTTTTTTTCTATATTCTATTACATTTTTCCTTGCACATAAATTTATGAAATTTTGTATTTGGATACCATTTACCAATTAAAATATGTGAACAAAATTTCAACTTTTTAGAATAACTCTTTCTATTTTTGGCCGCTCGTTATATGAAACGACGACACTGTACGTCGTTACGTTATAAATTTTATAATATTCCACTCGAAGCCGATATTAAATTGCAGATGTTGTGAATGCCAGTCAAACATATAGTTTAACATTTTTAAATTTTAAACATTTTCAACGACGCACACTGGTTCATATTTTGAGAAGGGGGCCAAAACTATTTTTTTTTATGTTCTCCGATTTTGAAATTTTTTTATTCATGTGAAAGTAAATACTAGTGAACCTCGGGAACCAAAAAATTTCAACCCTATTTCAACTATTTCATTGAGAATAGGGTAGTCCAAAATGGACTTTCTCAGTATTTGGTTATAGTTTTGAATTTCTGAGTAAACTTTTGAAGTTGAAATGCTCATAACTTTTTTGTTTTTCAAGATTTTTTGACAGAATAAGTTTTGTGTATTAGTTTATCTTATTAGCTATACGTGGTTTAAAGCATTAAACTCTGCGACCTGTAGAACTATTTAATTTTTTTTTTTTTTTTAATGTCAAAATTTCCCGGAAATTTCCTATTTTATAGAACATAAGTCCTGCCCGTCAAAACGCGTCAAAAAAAAAAATCTATACTCTCTTGTAGTCCAGAATCTAACCTACATTTCTATACCCCATTGTACACACATCTGGATACGATCTTGCGAACTACAGCAATTTCTGTGACCCAAGGTAAGATATTCGGTTCAAAAAATAAGTCCTGCAAGGAAACATTACTGAAATTAAAGAAGGTGAATCTTAAAGAATTTTTGACAAATAAAGCAGTTCAGGCCACATAAATTATCTAACACGTCAGGTTATCAATTAATTTGGAGAAGGTAAAGGTATTGCCATTGTTATGAACTTATTGTGGGTGAACGGATGCTGTAAAACGAATAGGCGACATAAATAGATTAACACGTTAGATTTTTGAGAAAGTTAAAAGGTTAAACATTAGTAAATAGCCGCAACATAAACTACATAGTTTAATTACCTGAAAATTGCGACTTAATTTAAAAAAATGGAAGAGCAGTTATATTTTACGTGAAAATTACCTACATGTTACCTGTTAATTTATTGCCGGTATGTTATCCTTTTAAAAAGTGTAAAAACAGGGGTTTTTTTATGTTTCAAAGAAATGGTAATAAAAGATTAAATTTGTAATTAAAAAAGGGTTTTATATGTTTCCAAGAAGTGGTAACAAAAGATCATTTAAAAAAACTTCTATCAAGAGTATAAAAATGCATGCATTCATAATTTTACCTTCATTATTGTTTAAACAATGGCTAAGTTCAGTTATAAAGTTCTCGCAGATATATATTTTCAACAGAAAGATGAAAAAGATTTTGTGTTACACATAATGAATAATCCATTCTTTAAATTATGCAACGAACAAGAAATCAAAATTCATAAGATAAAAATTAAAAATTTTTCATTTACATTAAGAAAACGGTACCTTAAATGTTCTAGAAACAAGAAAATTTTTTACTTACGCAACGAAAAATGGCTAACAAATGATCTGATTTTTAAGAAGCTGTCAATTACCGCTAAGGAAACTGAAAAAGTGGGTCGGCCCGCAAAACAAATTGGCAATTGCAGTGAAAGATCACGAAGACGCAAGCTTGCAAATATCAATGAAGAAATTTCTCATAGTATGATAAAGGATTCATTTCTGCATCAAATTCAACCAACGCAAAATAAGAAAACAAAAATTGCAATAATTGAAAAAATAGTGGAAGCGAGCCCTAAACGCACAAAGAGGATTTTAAAAAGTATGCCTACACCAACTGAAGAAATTAAATTTACTCCAGAAGAAGCATTTGCACTATTTTTGGATTTAGAACTGACAAAAAATCAGTATACAGAACTGCGAAAGCGAACCAATGAAAAAAATTGTGGAATCTTTCCAGCATATCGAGATTTAGTTTCTGTCAAAAAAGAGTGCTTACCTTCACAAACGGCTATTAGTGTAACTTCAAGTTCAGCAGAAGTAAAATTGCAGGCTCTTCTTGAACACACTGCAGAACGATTATTAAATACACTTGATGCTGACTGTTTAAAAAAACTTAAAAATTGCAGCATCACTTTATTTTCTAAATGGGGATGTGATGGAAGCTCTGGTCAGAAACAATACAAGCAATGTAATTCAGAAAACTCATCTGATCCTAACTTATTCATGGTATCTTTCTTTCCATTACGTTTAAGAAAAACTTATATTGGCTTAGAGCCGTCAACCAGTAGAGTTACAGAAATGGATATATGGAAAAATTAAATTCCCTCTTCAACAAAGTATTGCAGACCAATAAAGTTTGTTTACAAAAAGGAAACTAAAGATGTAATAACTGAAGAAGTTCGAAAAATAAAAGATCAAATTAAAGAACTTTAACCGGCAATATTTAAATTTGATGACCAATGCATTGAAATTAATTTTCAAATGTTCCTTACAATGATCGATGGAAAAGTTGCACAAGCATTAACCGAAACAAAGTCTTCGTCAAGCTGTACCATATGCCAAAAGACATCAAGTCAATTAAGCCAACCCCCATCACAGAACAATAGTTTCAATGAAGCATACGAATTTGGAATGTCCCCTCTTCATACCAGAATTCGTTTCATGGAGCATATTCTTAAATTGGGTTATGATTTGGAATTTGGTCCGTTAGGTGAAACAGTGAAAAAAAACAAAGAAAATGTGGAAAAAAGGAAGCAAAGAAAAAAACAAATTCAAGAAAAATACCTTCACCTAGGCCTTATAATTGATCAGCCAAAACAAGGAGAAGGAAATTCAAATGATGGAAACACTGCAAGGAGATTCTTTTCCGATCCAGAAACTGCAGCATCTATCACAAGAGTACATTTTGAATTAATAAAACGATTCCAGATCATTTTACAAGTTATATCATGTAGCAGAAAGATAAATGCAAAAAAATTTGGCCAGTATGCAAATGAAACAGCAATTCTTTATAACAAAAAATACTCTTGGAGACATATGCCAACCACAGTTCATAAAATTTTATACCATGGGGAACAAATAGTTCAACACAATATCCTACCAATTGGAGATCTATCTGAAGAAGCGCAAGAAAAAAGGAACAAAGACTACAGATTCTTCCGCGAGCATAATACAAGAAAAATGTCCAGATGTTGTACTATAAAGATCTTATTACTATTTTTACTATATTGTTTAATTTAAAATTGTTTATAGATTATAATTTGTTTTTTATTTAAGTATATATTTGTATTAATATATAAAAATAAAATACACATACATCTCAAACCAAAAATAAAAGTTGAATTACCTAAAATGTTATCGATAGCCAAAATGCTATTTGGGCATTTTTCGAAATATTCCTTTTCAGTTTTATCCTTATAACAACTCGTCTCGTCCCAAAAAAAAGCCAACCTTTGGCCCCTGTGAATATTGGGACTAAAAAATTTACAGGGGCCAAATATTGGCATTTTCTGACAGGATCTAAGTTCGAAAATAAAAAATAAGTATCAGTTGTAAAATACAAGAGAAATAATGATAAATTATAAAAAAACTCATATTTGAAATATTCAACTTTTACACCGAAACTCAACAAAAAAATGAAAATGCATTTTGAACTCCCCATAACTTTTGCTCCTATCAGTCGAATTTTACGTTTTATAGCGCAAATTAAAGCCTAATATCGCACCTATCGAGCAAAAAAAATCGCATAAAAAAATACCGATCCAGTCAAAAGTTATGGAATTTGGACCGCCTTCTCGTAAAATTTCCCACAGTGCGACGGCGGCGAAAGTACATCCGTCGGCTATTCCAAATAGTGTAAGCGCAACTTCCATGTTCGTTGTTTAAAAAATAGGTTTGGAAACATCCGTATTTTTTTCGAAAATGTTAAAAGCCAAATAATTAAACAATGACAAAATCTATCAAGAACGAAAAACTTACCTCTTTCGTGTTATTATTCACTGCATTTTGCTTTTCTAATTTATTTTTTAGTGTTAAAATTTTTTCTCATCCCGTTTTTATGCTTGAGTTTATTTGACGGTTCCAAGCAGGAACTTTTTCACAAAAATTTTACAGACACATTTTTTCTGTAAATGGGCGAGTAATTTCCTTACGTGACTGCAATTACTCGCCAAAAATGTTACAGACGCGGTTAAGTGAGAAAAACAGTTGTTTGTTTCAAATATTGGCATTTTTGTTTGATTTAACACATTTCAATCAAAAAGTTTCTCGACTCGGGAATTACAGAACATGGGCGCTGATGTGGTTTGTTTTGTTTATGGTGGTGCCGAGGTAAACAAAAACATTGACTTCCTTAAAGTTGTGGCTTCCAACTTCCACTGTCCGATTATGCTGGAGGCCTTGGTTGTAGCAACCATCAACTTGGTTTTATCTCCGTTTACTGCCAGACCCACTTTGGTAGATGCCTCTTCGATTTTCTTAAAGGATGCAGTTACTGCTAGCAGTATTCGACCTATGATGTCAATATCGTCGACATAGGCGAGCAGCATGTGTTGCTTTGTGTATATTGTGCCAGTCGTATTTACATCTGCGTCTTGTATCCCCGTTTCTAGCAGGATGTTAAAAAGCTTACGCGAGAGACTATCTCCTTGTCTAAAACCCCGTTTGGTACTACACGGATTGGAGAGTTTCTTTCTTATTTTAACTTGGGATCTTATATCAGTTAAGTTCATCCTGCAAATCCGTAGTTGTTCTGCTGGTATACCAAACTCAGACTGGCTTGAAACACTTTAAACGTATCAGCCTGTCAAAAGCGGTCTTGTAGTCGACAAAAAGATTGTAGGTGTCGGTCTGTTTTTCTTGGGTCTTTTCCAGGATTTGACGTAGTGTGAATATCTGATATTTGGTGCATTTTCCAGGTCTAAAGCCACATTTATATCGCCCAATTATCTCACCGACTTCAGCTTTCAATCTCTCACACACTACGTTCGACAGTATCTTGTTAGAGATTGGAAAGAGACTTAATCCTCTGTACTTGGCACATATTGGTATGTCTTCTTTGTTGCGCACGGGACATAATTTACTGGGGCTCCAATCATGGGGTATACGTTTTTCTATTCAGATTCTTCAAACAAGTTGATGCATACGACCTAGCGGTATGTCATCACGGGTCTTTAACAGTTCGGCTGGCAATCCATCGGCTCCAGCTGCCTTATTATTCTTCAGCCGGGATACTGCTATTTTAACCTCATTTTGGCTACGCTGTATGCCCTCAATACCGTTGTCTGGGAAAGGTTCTTTCCATATCCTCAGTACACGTTTTGTTTCTTTTACCAAATTAACGGATTCCTACGGTTGGAAAAAATTTTCTTTCAATATCCTCAGCGCACTTTCTGTTACTTTTACCCTTTCGGATTCCAACAGTTGGGAAACATATTATTTCCATATTCTCAGTATACTATCTGCTTCTATTACCAGATTACCTACTTTGTCTTTGTAGAAGGAAGTGCCTGCACCAAAGATCTCTGCCTGGTGCTTCACTCTTTGGTATAATTTTCGGACTTCAATCTGACTCCTGTACATTTCGATGCTCTCACAATGACCACTTTCCATTTCTCTTTTTTCCCTGCGGAACACACGCTTCTCCTCGCTCCTTTACTCTCGATACCTCTCCTTTGCTTATCGCGTTGATAATGACTGCAGAATCGCCCTGTATGCCACATTATTTGCTTCAGTAGCATTGCGACACTCTTGGCCGTACCATGGATTCCTTGGGGGAGGCTTCTGGTACCCATTTACGGATATTGTGACGTAATGCAAATTTATACCTTTTTAACGCTCAAAAAATTTAGAAGAGTTGGGCTTTTTAATTTTTTTTTAAATAAACTTTCATTAGTATTTACTTTAAATAGGATAATAGGTAATTTATCTTCATATCTCTTTAAAGTTTTCTAAGTACGGGGTATATGCTTCCCTACTCCTACCCAGACAATATTAAACCTGGTAATGCACTAATTGATAGCCTGTTTATTCTTTGAAATTTAAAAAGAAGTAGCTCAAATAGTTTTAAAATAGACGAAAGCGACTTTGTGTAGGAGCTGCCATGTTCACAAAATGTTTTTTTAAATTATATAGCCTACTCTCACACACTAAGCTCGACAGTATTTTATATGCGATGGTTAGGAGACCTTTTTCTCTGTAATTGGCACATACTGTCTTGTCTTCTGTTTTATGCACGGGACATATTTTACTGAGGTTCCTATCATCGAGAATGTGCTCTTGTAGCCAGACCATCAGTAACATATTGTCAACATTTTATAAAAACAAATCCAGATGCTTAGTCGTCTATTCAGTACAACTCAACACAGACTATTTTTCAACTGAAGTTAATTTGCAGTAATATTTTTTATACATTGATTAATTTTTTTTCTCATTTGTTTACTTTATTTTTATATTTTGTTAAAAACATTTTTTTGGTCGTGGCAACGTTGGTTCTGGTATATTGAAAAAGGACGGGGGAGCGATTCCATTTTACATTCGAGTGTATGTAAATTTATGGCGAAATAGCCAGCTGCATTATTAAGAGATTTAGTCATAAACTTTTTTTTGAAAACCTTCTAATACTTTTGTTGTGGTATGATGAATAAGAAAGAAATAATGGAAAAAATGTTAGTGATTTTAATTAATTTTAAAGATTATCCCCTGTATTCGTAAGCGATTATTAAATTTAACAAACATTTAATAAGTAAAATTTCCATAGAAAATTCGTTTTGTAAGCCTTTATTTAATTAAAAATATGTTAATGAATACAGAAGTATAACTATAATTTGAATTTAAAAGAATAAACGATTACACAAACTATGCTATTCATGCTACTCATAGTTATAATTAGACTTATTAACCTATCGACACAAATCATATAAAAAAAACATAAACCATTTATTTAAAATCCCGCAATTTTTTAGTTCTAAACAACAATATATAATGGAAAATAGATTAGACTCTAAACTAAACTAAAGACTACACTATAAAGTAGACTATAGTCAAGATTTTAGTCGAAACAGAGAACTATCTCTTGGAGAATGGAAACGAACACCAAACTTGTCACGTGACAGTTCTTAAGTGGTAGCTGCCAGTTCTAGTTCTAGCACTTTATATGAAGGGGACTTGTCGAGTTAACGTGGCGATGTCATAGGAGGGAGTTTTGACATTTTGTAACAGGTCACTGAAATAACCCAAATGTACACATTAAATTAGGATTAAAATAATGTCTGTCGCAGATACTGTCCCGAGTGAACCATGTTAATGTGATAGATCTGCTTCATATAAAGTTTTATAACCAGATAGCATCAGCCAGCACAAAATCCAGTCACATGACTAGTGTAGTTACTCCAGCAGAAAGGCAATTCCTCTGGAGTAACTACACTTTAAACACTTTATCACCAGTTTTTTCTGCTTGAATTGTCTGTGGAAGAAATATTCTTAGTATATATATGATGATATTTATATCAAAGTATATTTTAAGTGATATGTCTTCACCTACCTCAATTCGCTCCGTTTTTATTACAATATTGTGTTCACTAGTCACGGGATAAGTGCTTTGAAAACAAATGATTCAAGTTTATCGCAGGAATACTATCGAAACAGGATATATAGGGTAGACTATAGTCCAGCTACAGCCGAAAAAAAATACTGATAAATCAGATATAGACTACAGACAAGACTAAATGCTAGGGCATTGGTACGATTATTAGTCAGGGTCTCTTACATAGACTATTAACAGGAAAAAAATCGAGGTTACCGACCAAAAATCGAGTGTAGTCAAGAGTTCATAATTAATAGATCGCTTGAGATCACGGCTGACCAGATATCCTATCTAGTACTACGGGAGTCAGTAGCCCAGGGGACTTCTAACCTGGTCTGACTATTTGTTTTGGCCCCTTTGTTGATCTCGTGGTGGTTGTGATTTAAAGCCAAAGTCGGCTTCACAGGTCCTTGAGGGGAAGTTCGGATATTGGTGGATCTTCCTGGATACTGTTGGTATTTTAACAGATGCTGCTGGCTTTTCCAAAAGTAGCGGTAATCAAATCAAAAAAAAAAAAAAATTTTAGTAATAAATATACATAATCATTATTATACTTTTGTTTGTAAACTTCTTTTAAAGACGTCTTTTTCAATAAATATCTATAAAAAAGCATTTATGTTTTAGCAGTGTTATTTATGGTCCAATAAAACTGTGACGTACCAAATTTTAGTATAATAGCGTCATTTATTATGGTTTTACTAAAATGTTTTCCGGGAAAAGGGTTTATATGGAGTCTAGGGTTAATTATGGACCGATCTTCACGAAATTAAGCAGTGAGATTTCTTGTCCTACAAAACTGTACCGTACCGAATTCAATTATGACAGCATTATTACGGTTTTAGGCGTACTAAACTGTTTTCCGGGAGTAGGGCTTATATCGGGCCTATGGTCAATTATGGACCGATTTCATGAAAGTAAATGCAGTCGTATAGAGCGGATTCGTGCAAAAATTTATATTATTCCGTGCATTATAGCACCATTTATGTTAGTTTTTATATCAAAATTATCAATTCTTTTAGGGTGGTGGTTCCACATTTTGATTCATAGTTCTGATCCTACGGAACCGATGTTGGTGGATTTTAATCCCAAACTGCTTAGGATAACTACAAGCTATTTGAGACCTAGTTTATTCTTATCTTTTGCGTTTATCGAAAGTGAGCGTGTTTTCAACAGACGGACGGACAGACGGACGGACGTGGCTAAATCGACTTAGAATGCCTCAAGTTGCCAGAATATATATACTTTATTAAGTCTTAGATGTATAATAAAAAAGTTTCGCACGGAATGACGAACTAAGTAAACCCTCATTTACCACTAGTGGTGGTGGAGAGTATAAAAAGTTGTAAAAAATTCAAGCCATAAAGTTCATTCTGCACTACCCAGCATTAAGTATTTTGTTATTAACTTTGCTATAAATTAATGTATTTTTATTAAAAGTTAAAAATAAAATTGTTTCCACCTTTCCCTATAATCATGGAAGTATGAGTATTTAAAATTATTAGTGAGTATGTTTATCTTCATGTAGACCTTTGTTTGCTTCTTGGAGTATCTTTTTTTTTATCTTTTTATTTATAAATGTAAAACTATACATGACCTTGACTTTAACATTGCCATTGGTTGAAATATGTTACCAACTCCCATTTTTTTATACTTCTTGGAAACGAAAACAAGCAGAAAAAACCCGCCTTTGGTTGGGAATTAATGAAGATAAATTTGATATGGCAAGCATAACAAACATGTGCTAATGATGATGATAAATTAAATTTTTTACATTTTCCTTGTTAAAATGTTCTAATGATGAATAAAATGTTAAAAGCCTTTCGTATGTCCTGGAAGAAAAAAATGCACTGGTTACAAATTCATTTTTAAAAATAGTAAAACAAAAAATTACGAGATACTAAGAGCCTACTACATGGTGGCGCAATAGTCATCACCCTATCGTCAGATGCTTTCATTTTTGCAAATGCTTTGACATTTGTGAAGTAAAGAGATGCCAAAATTGAATCCTTAAGAACGTTTTATACG
Organism: Pollenia amentaria; assembly: GCA_943735925.1. NCBI lineage: Eukaryota > Metazoa > Arthropoda > Insecta > Diptera > Polleniidae > Pollenia > Pollenia amentaria. Next base: position 32,452,055 of record OX031010.1, on the reverse strand, counting down.
AATAATTGTTTTCATCGAAAATCATCATGAGCGACGAGGACCTTTACAATCTATGTAAAACGTGAATAAACGGAATAAATGAGTTTAAAAACGCCAGTTGCAAAGCAACTCGTTGTTTTAAATGCATTCTACACATTCCTGCCTATTTTTTTCAATTAAACCATTAATCAAAAATAATATCAGTTCTAATTAAAAATTTAATCAAGTGAATTAAATGTTTACCTTTATCAACAACATTACTGGAGAAAATGTTGTTTATATCATAAAATTTTTAATTGATACTAATAATTTGTTTATATATATGTATATTAAAGTATTCATTTAATCGGGCTTTTGTTTTAATCGGTTAACCGCTCGATTAATTAACCGAAGTTTGGGTTTAATCAGTTAATAAATAAAATGTAAGATAATTGTATTAGTTTTTCAATAGCTAAAGGCGATCTTATAAAATTATGTAAGAAAAATAATTTGGTTTAAATGTTTAAGATTGAAGCGAATCTTTTCATAAGTTTTGATAAAATTTGAGTTGAAAAAAATTCTTCCACTTATCGTAGGTGTTGGAGAAATCGAATGCAACCCATTATACAAAAAATCTAATCTCTCAGTCCTTTTCCTAGATTTCACTAAACATATAAAAACTTCCATTATGCCTTTTTAACTCCTCTAATTGTTTCGGCTAATTCTGTTAAAAGATTAATATGAGAAGACATGAGAAGAAAAAGAAAACCAAAACAAACCAAACCGATTTGGAAAGAACTTATAGCAAGCTTACAATCATAAGCCTTAAGCATAGAAAACTGTTGTGATTACTATTATAAAAGGCTTATTAAAAATTATTTTAAAATGAAAACTGATCCCTTGCGATAATATTACTTGTCTATAATATAATGTTAGCTAAGAAGTCTAATTATAGAATAAGCTTACAGAAAAATACTTTTCTAATCTATAATAAGATAACATTCTTTAAGAACACTCTGCTCAAATTAAAATGACATATTTACAAAAAAAATTTTATTTATACAGAGCAATTCACTCTTCGAATAAAGTACAAAGACTGAAGACTTTAAAAAATAACACAAAATTTAGGCACGAGTCAAATAACGAGACATGATTCTCGAACACTTACAAAACTATAGCGAGAATAAGTAATTTGCAATCATATTTGATTAAGCTCTCTTATGATAAGCTTATTCTACAACTTATTTAAATTTTACTCTGTTTTGGTCTGTTGGTAAAGCTGTTGACAGCAAACACTTATGTATTAAAAATGAAGATCACTACACATACCTTTCCATATGAGAGGAAACAAATAATTAAAAACACTAGAACATATGTTATAACCAAGGCCCGGATTTTTATGCATATTTGTTGTCGTCAGTCTGAGATCAACATAAACTAAATATCTTTGCGAATCATGGAATTTAAAGTAAAATGGCATCGATTTGTTTGTGCATATTTTTGCATATTTTGCTTTAAATGCATATTTTTGCATATATTGCTGACATTGCATATTTTTGTTGCATATTTTGAAAAGCAAAACTTGTTTTGTTTGTTTTATCCTGCGATACAACGTGTTGCAGAGGAGATAAGATGCAACTGCGATTATATTGATTTATTGATTTCTTATGGGAAAGAGAAGTATCCTGATTTATTTGTTCCTCCATAGCCTATAACAACCAGGTGGGAAACGTGGTTGAAAGCAGTTATTTATTATGCTGAACATTTTGAGCAATTCAAGGATGTGGTGGAAGAATTTAACGATGGTGATGCAGTTTTATTAAAAAAGCAAATTTATCAAATATAAAAAGCTCAAATAATGATCGTCTCGTTAAATTATGGGTTTATCTCTGAGACTATTGTGAAATTAGCGAAATCTAATCCATTGAGAAAGCAAATTAAATTAATTGACTATGCCATAAATAAAATGTATGCAGTAGGGGTAACTTTAGTAAACCAATTCGTATCAAGCTTGATAAAGTTTTTAAAAACAATAAAACAAACTGCTGGCATATTTTATTTACATTTTACGAAAACAGCGTACTGGAAAATAAATATTGCACAAAGGAACTATCAGCATTAAATCATGTACCGATCACTTCCGTCGCGTTTAACGGTAATTTTCAATGCTTAAAAGCTTTTTGAAGCCAAGCTAAGCTGCCTTTACTTTACATTTGAAAATATTAAAATAAAATTATTTATTTATAAATTTTTTTATTTTTTCTTATTGTTTAATTCATTTTATATGTATACAGAAAAAATTATTAAATTTCTCCAATCACCAAATTTATTCCAAATTCATAATATCGAGCAAACTAGTTGTTGATTTTGCACATATTACCAAAATGATTATTTTGATTACTAAAAATTTTAAAATTTTGAAAAAATATTTTCAATAAATGATATTTTTAATTTTAATTAAAAAAGTGATCAAAAAACTTTGCCATTTCAAACAATGTGTTAATTTATTTCAATAAATATTGACATTTCCCAACAAAAATTCCACAAGTTAAAATTATTTTATTTTAAACGAAAAAAGCCAATTAAGATTTTTTGTTATTTAATTAAAATTTTAATTGAAAATTTATTTCAAAACAACTAAAATTTTAATTAATTCAAAATTAAATTTTTAATTTTCTTTCAACTAAAAAATTAATTGATTCAATTATGACATTAATTAAATTTAAATACTTTTTAAACCATTTTTTTAATTGAAAAAACACTTTTTTCTCAAAACGTCTATCTAACAAGTGACTTAATTTATAGGATTATTTTGCTTGTGGAATTTCTCTATATTTTTGTGCTTCACTTTAATTTTACTTCTACTTTTGTGTTTATTGTAACGTACTTTCGTTTATAAGACTGAATTTTTACGTTTTTATCTTATTTTTGTTTTTCTTCTTGTTATTTAAATATTTTTTTTTAACATTAATAAAAGGTGTTAAAAAAAATTCAAGTGCATATTTTTCCAATTTTAAGCGCATATTTATCTATTTTTATTGCATGTTTTATGCGCATAAAACGTGATTTAAACTGCATAAAAATCCGGTCCCTGGTTATAACTTTTTGCGACTGCGATTTATAAAATATCTTTTATGCGATTTAAAGCCAGAATCGCAAATGTTAAGCGTTTTGAGATTGTCAGAACATGCCCGTTTATTTGTGTGACAAAATTTGTTTTTAATTTTGGTCTTAACAAAAGATTAGAGTCTAGTCATCTTTAAAAGTTGAAAATCTCTGTATTTTCGGAAACGGGCCAGAAACATCCCTGCATCTTCTTAAAAATCCCAATCCCCTGAACTTTTGAGATTCAGCTTCGATTGGCATTCCTAGTCAAAGTGCTAATTTAAAAACTCTAATACCTTTTAGATAAAAATTAAGCTTCATAAAATATTTCTAAAGTTTTTTTCCGCGAAGCAATTGGTTTCTTTGAAATATTAACTTTATTGCAGTATTTTGTAGTTGTTACACAGAAAGAAAAAAAATCGTTCTTAATTTAGGCCCTAATTGTGTAAAACGCAACGCAACATCAAAATTACATTGAAAGCAAAAACAAGCTAAAAAATATTTCATAATTTTGTTGTTGCTTTCTATAGAAAATCATTCTGCGTCTTAAAAAAAATTGCAACGGCACAAGATAAGCAGCGTTTAAAATTTAAAAATTCAATATGAATTTCTGTAGAAAGCAACAATAAAATTATAAAATATTTTTGACTTTCTTTTTGCTTTCCATATAATTTTTGATGTTGCGTTGTGATTTACACAATTAGGGCCTTAAGTTTCTCCCACTTAGTTCAAGTTTGAGTCGCATTTAAAAATTTAACTACGAATAACTCTAAAAAGTTCTTAAAAAAATCCAAAATAGAATTTCTTTCAAAAGCCCATACCGGAAATTCTTAAATCAAGTAAAAATAATAATTACAAAATTTCTAAATCAAGTAAAAATTAATCTTTTCGATTGTCGTGCCACTCTGAGACAGGCCTGCCAAATTTGCCGATTTATCGGCATTTTGCCGATTTTTTGCCTTAAAATTAGCAAAGTGCCGATTTGCCGATTTTTGTTCCAAAAAATGTCGATTTTTTGATTAACACTTAAACCACGGTAAAGCCTATAGTACACGGCATGTAAAAAGACACATGCGCATGTGGTTCTGACGTAATTTTGACGTCATCACACAACACGCAATGTTTATTGTGGCTTTGCATTGACGTCAAAATTACGTCAGAACCACATGCGCATGTGTATTTTTACATGCCGTGTACTATAGGCTAAAATTTGCTTGTTAACGTCTAATTGATTAATTTTGGGTAACTTTGGAGCACTTGTCATAACCTATAAAACCAACTGGAAAGTTTTTTTAAATCAGTATTAACTAATTTTATAAAAAAAACTATTAAAAAATTAAATTTACTTAACGGAATTTATGAACACAAAGAATTTTTTGAACATTGATGAGGACAACAAAAGCGAAATTGATAAAATTGTTAACACCTGTATTAATTTTTATATAAAACTTTCAAATCAAATATTAAAACGTTTTGATTTGGAACAGAAACCTTATAAATCGTTAAATATGATTAACCCTAACAAAATTATCAAGAAGGGAAATTTTTCTTTTATGGAAATTTTCAGAGTTCCCCAGCTTTATTTATGAAAAAGAAAAATAAATTTCAGACTCTGAATTTAGAGAGTGAAAATTTTTAAACTTTTAAGAAGATTTAGAAGGAATTGAAGTTAATTTACAAACTTTTCGGCAAAAAATTTCAAATTGGGGATTCTACGGATGCATTTCGAGTACTGTCAAAGTTTGTACAACAAATTATGGTTCTTTTACAGTCTTCCGCAAATGTGGAAAGACTTTTTAGCCAAGTCAACCTTAATTAAACCAAATTTCGCTGTTCCCTGGAAATTGAATCCTTTCAAGGAATTATTTTTTCTAAATACTCGTATTACTTAAAATTAAATAATGCAAACTGTTTTGATGTTGATATTTAAATGAATAAAATCAACATATTATATTCTTTTTATTAATTTTTATTAATTTATATGTTCTATATGTAAGTTAATGCTGAATTTTTCTGTTTTGTTATTTATTGTTCTTAAAAGGGATATTTTAAATTTGCCGATCTTTTTTGTCGATTTTCTTTAACTGAAGTGCCGATAATGCCGATTTTTTATCAAAATTATCTGGCACCCCTGCTCTGAGAGCAAATTTACAAAGTAAGCGTATGATTCTCGGAGACAGTGTTGCCATCTTGGCATTTTTGCAGCTAAATTTAGCATTAAAATTTTTTATTTAGCTTTTAAATTTTCATTGAGCATTTGGCATTTTATTTATAATTTTTATCAAATATTTTAAGCTTTTTTTTTAGCATAATTTATTTTAAAAATTTGGACTAATAGTTCTATTGATTTTACTTCATTTTTTTTTTAATTATAATAAATTTTGAATTAAATTGTTGTACATTAAATAATTTCGTATAAAAACGGATAATTATTATGTTCAGAAACATCTTACCTGTGTTGTTTAAACAAAAAGAGAATATTCAGGGAATATTAGAAATGCCCTTATCACATTGATTGTAAATATTATTTGCCCTTTGATATTACGATATAAAAGTACAAGGAAATTTCACTTTGCATTAAGATAAAAATCCAATAAAAAATTTTTGCTCTAAACATCTGAAAAAATAATAATAATAGCTTCAACTTTTTTTAAACTATAAAAAATAAAATTATCTAAAAACATTTGTATTTCATAGAAATAAGTCGTTTAAATTTAGCATGTATCAGGGGGCTCCGGGACCTTAAATTTTAAATTTAATCTCAACTACCTGTTCTTCATATTTATGTGTATCAGATTCTTTACCAAAATCTATCCACTTGTTTATATTTATTTTAATTTTATTTCAATTTCGTTCAAAAATGAGTCACTAAAATGTCTAAGTTTCGAATAAAATTTAATACTGGCTATACATTTTAGCAAAAATCTTAAAAAAATTTTAGCGTTATTTTTAGCATTTTCAAAATCATTTTTAAGCCATGTTTAATGCCAGAACTAGCTGTAATTTTTCAGCAGTGATATTAACTAAGCCTTTTTAGACACCTAAAATGCGAATTAAATTTTAGACCTAAATTAAAAACCGTCTTAGAAATTTAAAAACGTGCGAACGGAAAAACATTAAATTAAGTATACGTTTTGGAGGGATTAGTAGCAATCAATTCATTAAACAGTTTTGAAAGGTTTTTTCTTACTAGATCCATCCAATTCTATCCAATTTCAATTAAGCCCCTTTAAGCTTTAGTCTTCACGCGTTAAGTGCCCAAGAGTTGGCATCACTGTGTCTCAGCATAGCATTATATATGCGTCCAACCACGTGTGTTTGTAATGGCCAATTTTCAGGATTGACATTAAAACACATTTATGTTTAAAATCGTTTTAAATACAAAATTCTCTTCTTCACTAAACACTTAAATGAAACTTAAGTCACCGATGTGGTACATTTAAATTCAACTTAAGTTTTCATTGGATTAACTTAGCAAGGTGGCCTCAATATCACAACAATACAACAGACAAAGTCATAAGAACCAGCTGTTTTTTGAGATCACCTTGTAAATAATTACACTTTTTTATAATATTTTTTTGTATTTAGTAGTGCTACCATACTTTTATCTTAATTAAATAAGACTTTTCATATAAAACTCAAAAAATCAATCTGTAATTAAATACGATTTTAGTTTTTATGAAAATTAACATAATATAGATTTAAATACTATCCTGAAAATTGGGCATAAGAGCTTGTTGTAAAAACAACAATAACACTACAGGAAAAGAAACATACATTTTCATATTTAAAAAATAAAATCAGAAGCAAAAATTCCCGATTTCTATTTCTTTGCATTATTTATATGATGTTATTTGCAAAGTAGAATGGTTACGAAAACCATGTCGGGAATGCTGCTGGTCTAATAACTGCAAGTTCTTCTGTTAAAAAGGGGGGAATACAATAAAGTGAAACAAACATGTGTAACGGGTATGTAAGATAATAATATTCTCTTTCTCTCTGGTTATCTGGGGGTAAGTGTTTATGTTAGAATCAAATCCATTTTACTTTCGAATTAATTTCAAGTTTGTATTCGGGATTAAACAAACTCAGAAATTCTTGAATCAAGCACAGTTTAAGATTAATTATTCACCCCTATTATGTAAGTCGTTGTCGACGTCGACATTTATTTTTATTTGTTGTCACATCAAGTCGACGACTTCATCACTTTGACGTTAATTTGGTATTTAATAAGAAAGTTGTGCCGACGTCGACAAGTTATCGAAAATCTGACAGAAAAAAAATCCCATCTCCAATTATTTTTTTTTATTATTTTTGTTCTTCATCATTAAAGTTAATTTTGCTAACGCTATTTATGCTATTTTCCGACATTTTGTTTTTTTAACCGATTAAGCGATATCAAATTAATTTAATAACTTGTTTCCGATTTTGAATATTTGCCAGGTACGCGATAAGAGCTATTTTTTACTGTAAGTTTTCTGATTTTTTATATTACCGAATTTTTTACATTCCTTATAGTTTTGGGGACTTTAAATTAATTTTACGGCTTGTTTTAAATCGCAAAATTTCCTGTCGACTAAAACCGAGACAATTCTACTCGACGTCGACTTAAAAGCGCCCTAGAAAATATCAAGAGACTGTCAATAGTAATCGATTATTGTCAATAACGACTCAGAAAATATAATAACAGTTCCGATGCCGTCCACTCATGACGACGTCGACTTTCATAATAGGGGTGAATATTTTCAAAGTAGAATGATTACGAAAACCATGTCGAGCATGCTGCTCGTCTACTAAATGCAAGTTCTTCTGTAAAAATGCAATGCAATAAAGTGAAACAAACATGTGTAACGGGTATGTAAGATAATAATATTCTCTTTCTCTCTGGTTATCTGGGGGGTAAGTGTTTAGGTTAGAATCAAATCCGTTTTACTTTCGAATTAATTTCAAGTCTGTATTCGGGATTAAACAAACTCAGAAATTCTTGAATCAAGCACAGTTTAAGATTAATTATTATCTCGCTTTGACTTAAGTCAATCCCGTTTTCGTATTTTTTTAAGTACGGGACATTTGAATAATCTGTACTTGAATCAAGTATTCTGTACTGTACTGACCCCGCTTTTTCTTGATTTTAGTACGAATGGATTGATTTTTCTTTTCAGTGTAGTCCTTTAAGTACCTCGTCTTAAAAGAATTTATGTGGCAAATTTAAGAGTGAAAAAAATAAACTAGTTATTTTGCAGTTTGTTTTTTTCTAGCACTTTAATTCTTTGACATTTAAAATTAATTTTTAATGCAAAAACCGAAATAACATTCACGTAAAAGTAAACGTTTGTATATTTAATATGTTCAAAGCAGTTTGCTGGAAACATTTCGAGTAGATAAGTCGACATGAGCATGTTAGGCAATATTAAGTTGTTCTCTGGATGTGTGTTTGTGTTAATTACAAGAAAAAATAATGAAACTGTTTGAAACTTAAAATATCGTTAAATTAAAAATATCGCTTGTTAAGCGAACACTTAAATCGTTTATATTTAATTCAATGATTCAATTAAGAATTTTTCGTATTACCGTTATTTAATTTAATTATACCCTTTAACAACACAAGTGGTGAATAAGGGTATATAAAGTTCACCATTCCGTTTGTAACATAAAGAGTTATTCATCGAAGACCTCACAAAGTAAGAGATCGTTCATCAAGCGCTTTCTATCTTTAAAGTTTTATTTCGCTTGAAATGCATATCGATAACTTTATGTAAGGAATTCAAAATCGTGCAAATCGCCTCCGCTATTTCGCTGACTGGAACGCATCCGAAATGTTAAATTCTCCATGATTTTGGTGCATAGTTCAAGTTAAATTTGATTGATGGCATAAATTACGTTGTTTTTGAAGGACGCTTTGGCTTGTGGCTTATTCACACACACCTGCCACTTGAGACAACCTTACAAGTAAAAGTTTAAAGAGGTCAAAACGCGTGATCTCGGTAGTCAGTTATCATCACTTCTACGTACACAGAAAAAATTATTAAATTTCTCCAATCACCAAATTTATTCCAAATTCATAATATCGAGCAAACTAGCTGTTGACTTGGCACCTATTACCAAAATGATTATATTGATTACTAAAAATTTTAAAATTTTGAAAAAATATTTTCAATAAATGATATTTTTAATTTTAATTAAAAAAGTGATCAAAAAGCTTTGCCATTTCAAACAATGTGTTAATTTATTTAATAAAATATTGACAATTCCCAACAACAATTCTATATGTTTAAATTATTTTATTTTAAACGAAAAAAGTCAATTAAGATTTTTTTGTTATTTAATTAATATTTTAATTGAAAATTTTTTTCCAAACAACTAAAATGTTAATTAAATCAAAATTAAATTTTTAATTTTCTTTCAACAAAAAAAATAATTGATTCAATTATCACATTAATTAAATTTAAAAACTTTTTAAACCATTTTTTTAATTGATAAAACACTTTTTTCTGTGTATAGTTACCCCCAAGTCATTTGTGCAGAATGTTCAAATTGGCAAGAGCTTTTTAATATGTTGCGCTCTGCTGTTGAAATAACAGGACGTTGGTATCCATATCATTTAATTCAGGCTAAAAGAAAATGGTAATTATCGACCTATAGCGCTGACGGTGATGGCCAGCCCAACGTCGTTCTTAAAGAAATTATGGCTTTTTTGGAATGCATTGGACGTTCTCGGATCTTATGTAGATTTTAGTATCGTCCCAAATTCGACAATTTTGTTTGTTGACTTAAGCCTATAGTACACGGCATGTAAAAAGACACATGCGCATGTGGTTCTGACGTAATTTTGACGTCATCACACAACACGCAATGTTTATTGTGGCTTTGCATTGACGTCAAAATTACGTCAGAACCACATGCGCATGTGTCTTTTTACATGCCATGTACTATAGGCTTTACTCTTTCTTCTCAACACTTGGGCCTATCCTACGTCTCATTATGGCGTATTTTGCATTTGGGTAATTCCATGCCAAATCGACCAAGAGTGGGACCCGACCCCTTTCGATTTTAATGAAATTTGGTGTGAAGGTTCCTTTCATCCTATAAGGAATATATATTAACGAAAAAAATTAAAAATTTTTTTTTTTTCAAAAGTTAAATCATATTCAAAATGTCATAATTTCTTTCAATATCTCAAAAACTACTGCACATACGAAAATGATTTGTATGTCATTTGAAGAGAATACTTGGGGCTGCAAATAGGGATGCCAATCGGGACTGATTTTTGAAAATCCCGATCCCGAAATCACGGGATTTTGTGGATCCCGGGATTTCGAGATTTTTCGGGATCAATGTGTTGCCTTAAAATGCTACTTTTTTTTAATAAACACCACTTTTTAAATATTCAAAAGGTTTTATATACGTAACATAAATTTTTAAAAAATGAAAACAACAAAACAATTTATTTTATTCATATGTTTATAACACTGGCCTCACCCATGATCAAACTGATCAGATTCTGAAAAAAGCTTAAAAAAATATACGTATCTCTTAGTTTTTCTAGATCAATTCATTTCGGTTTTTTGACAGCAATTCAATTTTTAATGTGAATTAAGTTGTGACGACATTAATACACTGCAAAGTGTAGTCCCTCATCGATCTCGATAGCTGAGTTAAAAACTGTAAAACTATGTCGACTGCAGTGCGGTACACCTCCAGGGTGAGGGCGAGATTCATAATTAATAATTTAAGTACGTTTGAAATTTATTTTAAAAGAAATGTTTACACAAATGTTTCTTAAACAGATTTCAAGTTTTAATAATTTATTTATGAATACGTCAGAAAGTGTTTATTTATAAAAAAATTATTATTTTTTAAAATATATATTTTTATTTTGGAATTATGTCTTAAGCCAAAGCTGAACTTGCTAAACGTAATTGTAAAAAAGGCTTGAGATGTGAATCTGCAAATTTTGTTTCTACTTAAAATAATGGTTTTTATTAAGCAAAATACAAAAATCGAAAAATAGTCGTCATATATCAAGCAAAAATTAAAAATTTTAAAAACTCGCTGTGTACCAAAAACAAAAATTAAACTCAAAAATAAGAATTATTTGCAATAAAAAATATATAACTCAAATATAATTTTTAATAATTTTTTTTGTATAAAGTATAAAAATTCAAAAAAAAAAAACGAACAGTTTTGTACATAAAAGTTGATATGTTAAAAATCCCGGGACTCATAAAAATAAATCCCGGTATTCGGGGGATTTCCCGTTTGGCATCCCTAGCTGCAAACCATATATTAGAAAGTACAAAATAATTTTGGGAAAATGCTGAAAAAAGGCCTATATGCTAGAAGCGTGTTTTTTTCATGCTAAAACAGCTTCAAAAGTGTTAGACCTAGCATTAAAAATGCTTAATTGGCAACAGTGGTGGAGGGTATCAACGATTTGGTACAACCGATTACATAATTTTCCCGTCAATATTTTTTTTAAAGAGTTTGATAGAAAAAATTTACGAAAATGCTAAATGAGTTTAAAAAGTGCTACATCTAGCATTAAAAATGCTAAATTGGCAACAGTGGTGGAGGGTATCAACGATTTGGTACAACCGATTACACAATTTTCCCGTCAATATATTTTTTAAAGAGTTTGATAGAAAAAATTTACGAAAATGCTAAATGAGTTTAAAAAGTGCTAGATCTAGCATTAAAAATGCTAAATTGGCAACAGTGGTGGAGGGTATCAACGATTTGGTACAACCGATTACACAATTTTCCGTCAATATTTTTTTTTTTAAAGATTTTGATAGAAAAAATTTACGAGAAAAAAAACATTTTAAATTTCTGGTTACTTAACTCAAGTAACCTTCATTAAAATTTACTCTTTTTTTTTTTTAGCAAAAAAGAAAAAAACCCCTAAAAAATGGAAAAAAATTCTGTACAAATAAAGTAAAAAGTATAAAGTCTACAAAGTTTTCATTTGCATATACTTAATGTGATTTCTTTTTTTTCTCTTTTAAGCAAAGTGTTCCTTTGGTTTAACGAAATAAAAAAAAAAAAAAAATTCATTGCTTTTCATAATCCAACTGTTTCATGATATTGTGTGTTCAGCAATCTAAACAAACAGTTTGCATTTAGTATTTTTTTTTTGTAGTTAACAGCAGGCAACATCGTCGTCGTCATCACCAACGGCAAACAATAAATAAACAATTCAAAAAGTCAGTTAAGATATAACACTCTAACATTTGGCAAGGACATTTTCGATTAATGTCTGAGTAATCACTTTGAAGAAACGTAACATTTTCTATACAATTAAATGTCCTGCTAAATTTTTTTTATTTTGTTAGTAGTTGTCAAGATTATAGTTACCGAGCAAGCATTTTCAATCGTCTAGCAGTCTACTGGGAATCTCATGACGAGTGTTTTTGATCATCGACGAGCTCATTTTTTAATTGTAGACGATTCCTCGCACGGGAGAAACTGTCACACGTACTGATTCGTATGAGAGATTCTTCCATAACACAACAAACGACTCTTATATTAATCCTAAAGGGAGTCGTTTATGATGTATGTAGAGATTATCTAACGAATCTTTCAAAAAACATGCCAAATAATAAAATATGCGAAATAATAAAATACCTAAAAAATAATTGTGAATATCTTTTTCAATATATGATATTTTTAATTTTAATTAAAAAAGTGATCAAAGAAATTATTTTTTTTTAAACGAAACAGTCATTTAATATTTTTGATATTTAGATAATATTTTAGTTAAGAACAACTTAATATTAATTAAATCAACATTATATTTTTAATTTTCTTTCAACTAAAAAAGTAATTGATTCAATTATCACATTAATTAAATTGAAATACTTTTTAAACCATTTTTTTAAATTGATAAAAAACGTTTTTCTGTGAACAAATTCTGATTCTTTTCGGAGAATATGAAAAGATTTTAACGAAATGTATAATTTTATTGACTTTCTTCTTTAATTGTTAGTGTCATTAAACGTAGTATTATCTTGTTTTTTGAATACAGTCTAATAATATTAAGGGGTTTAATAGGGTTCATCTTATGGATATTTCACTTTTTGGTGTTAGTGTTTGGGTTCAAATCAGTTTTAAGGCTAATACCTTTGATCCGAAAGGTAACAAATCGATCATAAATTGCTGGCAACAATATGCGTATCATAGAGAAGCCGTCGAGAGGTATCGTAAGATTTATTTTTCTGTTTCTTTAGTCGTTCTTCCATGGAGTTTTTTTAGAATAAAGATATGATACAAGTAGCGGGCTAGAGGTGAATGACAATTTTCGGTTGTGGCCTCGGACATTGAAAAACTATAAACGTGTAAGGCGTGTGCATACCTATGATGCGACAAATATTCGAATTGACAGGGCTCTTGAAGTTTTCGTATTACTTCAGTCCGAGATGCTCACCTGAGCACCTCATTGGTACTACGGGATGTACTTTGGTTTTGGTCTGACTATTGACTAAGGTCTCATTTAATATGCTTTCGCAAGAAATTTTTATTGTTTCAGTAAGATTATCAAGCGAAAACCTTGCCCTTCCTTGAGGGGATACTTTCGGGGAGTACGTACGGGCTGTGGTTTATACTTAAACTCGCAGGGAGGGATTCTACCGCATAAAAGCTGATTTTCAACCCTTTAGGGAAAGTTCGGCCTGTGGAGATCCCTTGGTGCTGTTACTATTCAACAGAAGCTGCTTGCATTAACTAAAGCAGTCGAGGCAAGATAGCTCCGGCTTCTATACAAGGGATGTGTGTATAGCTTTTGTTGGATTATACAATCGAATTGCGACCTGTGCCTGACAAGGATCATAGCACACACATGGGCATTTGTTAAGTGCATATATTAACTCACCCTGTGGCTGAGATCTACCATGAGATAAGGCCATATGCCAGGTGCTCATGTAAATGAAAATTACAACTGTCTCCGTTATAGTCTCTTATCTCTGCTATAGTCTAGCCAAATGTCTCCCCTAAAGTTAAGTCTGTGGTATCCCCTATGCAATTCAAACTGTATGACATCATATTTAAAAGAATAATTTCTTTTTAACTCTATTAATTTGCTAAGAATTTAAATTTTTTTCAATTTAAATTAACTGTATTTTTAGTTATCTGAAAGCAAATCATTTATGTTTTTAATATCAATTAGAATTAAGAGACTTTCTATTGTTTTAAATGAAATTTATAATTTTCGCTGAATTAACATTTAAAGTTTTTTCAATTGTTCTTCTCTATTTTCTACAGTTTCATGTTCAATTTTCTAAATGGCTTATAATAATATCTATAAGGTTTTCTTACAAATTAAGTATTTCCAATAATTTTTTTTTTGCCAGCGCATGGAATTTTTTTTTTTTTACAATTTACTCAAGTGTATAATTGTTGTTCGTAGCCGGGTAAATGGCTTAAAATAAAAGAAATTGAATTTAATTTCTTAAGAACTAAATGCTTAAAAAAAAATCTTTACAAAAATAGTTTTTGAGAAAAATTTTTTCTTCTTAAACACAGCAGTCTGTGAAAATAACGAAAAAAATTTCAAGATTCTATTATTATCTCTTTTATATTTTAGATCTGCACAATATTTCTGTTTTTTTTTTTTTTTTTTTTTTTTTTTTTTTGGAAATTTTTGCCAGAAAATTCTCTATACCAGCATTAATTTCTTTTAGTTCTGTTCTTCTTTGTGTTCGTTTGTTTCTAATCTAATCAAATAAAAACTGCAAAACCGCCAACAACTATTTCTTTTCCTACAATTTCCGAAGGTAATGAATTAAATTATTTGGCAAAGTATAAAATAAATTCACTTTATACCTGTCTGCAGCGGATGTATTTACAGCCTGATAAAAAAAAAAAAAACGTCAGGTCGTAAACAGGAATTGCACTGATGTACACACATGTGAGTAGTAAAAGAAAAGAAATAAAACCTTAAATTTTATGTTATCTAATCATTTTTGCTCTTTGTATGAGGTTAATGTGAAAGAACAAAAAAAAAAAAAAAAAAAAAAAAAAAATGTCATTAAGAGATAAAAAAACTTGAAGTTTTTTTTAAGACAAAAGACAGTATTCGTTATTAAGCAGAGAAGGACAACGTACACACCACATCTATTTTAAACGATTGTATGGGTGTAGAGCTTAACCCATTTTTCGCCGCACCAAGTAAAGTTACAATATAATAACGAAAAAAGATTTTAAGTAGGTAAGTAACGATACCGATATATCGGCGATACTTTACGTTTGCCGATACATCGGTATCGACGATATTTTACTGTCGATACGCCGATAATTTTTCTATATATTTTTTGGAACAAACAATTTAATTTTCAAAGCCTTGTTTTGTATAACAGCTAAGAGCAATAAATAAACAGAAACATTAATTGTTTCTTTTAATTCTTAAGCTGGGGGGGTTCGGTCCACACCACGCGTTTTATGCGTATGTTACTTTTTTGACCATTTTTCGAGACGCATGCTAATCCTACTTCATGCTTTCGATACGTATCTGGATTTTATGCGTTTGATGTGTAACTTGTCAATACAATTTTACACCACAACTTTTTGGACTAATGCATAAACGCATTTAACGCTTCCCAGTAAAAAATGTTCTCCAAAAGGAGCAGGTTTTATGTATGAATTCATACCTCAAATCGCTTCAAACCTGCTGATGGGATCCTGATTTTTGTATGGGGTGCACCCGGTTTGGAGGACTTTTTTGTGCTGGTAATAAGCGCTTCTTTTAACATAATAAAACATGTATGAATTCATATTTCAAATCGCTTCAAACCTGCTAATGGGATGCCTGATTTTTGTATGGGGTGTACCCGGTTTAGATGACTATTTTGTGCTGATAATAAGCGCTTCTTTTAACATAATAAAACATGCCAATAAAGCACTCCTAAAGTGCTTGTTTCGGGCTAACTATGTATTAACAAATTCATTAATGTTTTGATTTTACTTGTTTAAATGCCTTTTTTAATGATTTTCGTAAATCATTATATGGTTTTATTTTTTTTTTCGCTTTAAAACCTTCTTCGTTGTCAGCACTAAATTAGCAGCTTTTTTTATATTTATTATTCGTTTTCATTTACTGCTGTATAAGAGCTCTCTTATTGAAGCGCTCGATTATGCGCTTTTTCTCTTAAGTGCTTAAAAAAACACAAATTTTTTTTACTGGGTTGGTTTGGACCTGCAGCAGAATTTTCTGCCAACTTTTAATGATTTTTGTGAAAATAAAATTCACTTCGCTATCCATAAGCACAGTCACTGCCAGGGTTGTCAGATTGATTTTGATCTTTTTCGCCAAATTCAATGTCAAAAATCGCCAAAATCGCCAAACCATTTATTTTTTTCGATTTCGACAATAATATATGTATTTTTAGAATAATTCAAAATTTTTTTTCATAAATCCCAAAAAAAATTTGTTCCGTATCCCTAAAATCCGCCAAAAATTCAAAAAAAGTCGCCATATATTTTGTTTAATTTTTATTTAACAAAAAAGGTGCAATGTTTAAAATATTTTATAGAAGTCTACTTAAAGTAACAAAAAAAGGATTTTGCGGTAAGTATTAAACAAATATTGGATGTACAATATATTTGTATGTAGTTGCAGTTCTATTATATAACTAAAACGCTATATAGTTCACCAAGAAGACTAACTTGTTGTCTTCTTTTTTGAAATACATTGTGAAGGTAGAAAATAAATGCAACATGTGCTATTTATATTCATATAACTTTTGGCTCGTAAAAACGTGTCGAAAACTTCATATCGCATTATACTTCAAAGCAGATATTTAGTGAATTTCAATATTTCAATACAGGTACCTGCCGTATCCTTGTAGCTATAAATTGTTGGCCTAAACTGATCTTAATTAGATTGAATATCATCATTACAATTTTCTTTTAACAAACTGTATTTTATCTATTGTATTTCATTAACATCCAAGGGTAAGTCAGGATTCATAAAAAATCTTTAAAATATATTTAAAAAACAACAAATCTTATGTGATAATTTGTCACATTTTATAATGGAAAAATTTTCATAAACTTTCATTATATTCATTTTTAAAGAATTCTACTTATTACTTCTTTCAAGAGCACATTTAAATGTGAAAAAAAAATTTCTCGAAGATTATCTTCATCAGCCATTTCAACATTATTTAGTTTTAAATACTGGTCATACATATGAATGCATCAAATTTCATACATTGAAATACTAGAATAAAAAAAATATTATTTCTTCGTTTTGAATTTAACAAATTTCAAAACAAATAGATGGCTCATCAAAAATAGCCAACAAAATCGCCAACTATTTTATAAATCGCCAAAAAATCGCCATGTCGCCAAATCGAAAATTAGGTCGCCAAAAGAGTTTGAAAATCGCCACGTTTGGCGAGAAATCGCCACATCTGACAGCCCTGGTCACTGCTGCATTTTCTGACGCTATTTCGCTTTTTAAAAGTCTTCGACCATTATTAGAAAATACGATAAATGAATAAACTGAGATGCAGAAAAGTTTAAATTCCCGAAAATTTGCGATTTACGTATCATTAGCTCTGAATGAGAGATTTGAGTGTTTAGAGAATAATGAAATCTATTTCTATCTTAAATTCTCCACATTCGATACAAACTAGAAATATATATGGAGGATTTCATGTCAAGTGACCCAACTTTTGAAATCGATGTCTTCCGATTTGGATGAAATTTGCACCAAGGTTAGTCTTATTGGATAGTAGCTTGGACACAAATTTTCAACAAGATCGGTCAAAAAGTTTCTGAGCTAGAGGGGGTCAAAATTTGCCATTTTGGCCAAACAGGTGTTCTTTCTCATCCATGTAACTTATTATCTATTGGTGTTAGCAAAATTTGTCCCAAAAAAATTAGATAGCTATTTCTTCAAGCTTTCGAAAAATATTTTTTTTGTTTTTTTTAAAATTTTTTTTTTTTAAATTTAAAACTTTTTTTTTGTATTTTTTTTTAAAGGGTATTTTGTTTTTTGCTTAAAAGAAAGCTTAGCTCTTTTCCTTTAAGGTAGTATGCTGAGAAACGAGACAAATTAACCTTTCCAAGGGTATATAACAACTTACTAGCCTTTCATACCCTCGATACTGTAATACCCATATGTTAATCCCAGGAATAAAATCACTTTTTTTCTATAGAGATATTGACAAATTAATTTTTTTTTATTTAATTGTAATAATATTTAAATTAATATAAAATAATAATAATAAAAACAAAAAGATAAATAATCTAATAAAATTTTATCTTAATCACATAAAATCCTTTTACACTTTTTCAGATATACAGCCATGTCACAGAGTACAATTCCGTTCGGAAACGGAATTCATTCCGTATTTTTGTGCTTCAGAAAATTACGAAAATACTTTGCGGAATGAAACCATTTTTATTTTCATAAACGAAATGGGAGTTTTCTGTATTTTAAAGACCAGAAAACTATCAAAATATACTTTCTATCATTAAACAAATATGTTTTCCTCGATTCCGAACGGAATCATTCCGAACGGAATTGTACTCTGTGACATGGCTGATAGTTCATTTATTATAAAGCATTTTTTCCAAATTTGTAAATTGTAGCTGTGTCCATTCTCTAGATGTACAAAAATCTAGTCTGATCCCCCACATTTTTTACAGACGCTGTTTGTATATTGATAACCATTCTTATTTACCAAATTCGGACAATTTTACACTTACTGTTCTTCAAATGCACGGGATTCTGTTTTGTGCCACGCCCACTTATCTTATTACGCCCACTTTTTGGAATGATGTTGCGTACTAATAAATAATCTATTTGATCCATTTTTTAGGGCAGTTGTGTACTGCTATATCAGCTTTTTGTACCAAATTCGTTCAACTCTTCTCTTACTTACGATATCTACAATATCTTTATATGGGAAGTGCATCTCCCACTTTTCCAATCCTACCCACTCTTTGTCGAATATTGTGTATTGATTACAAAAATACTTGTACGTAATTTGGAATCTTTGGCTCTTATCGTTCTCCAGCTATACATAAATCTATAATGTCTTTGAATGGGGGATGCAACGCCCACCATTCAAATTCCGTCCACTTTTTATTAGAGAATATGTGTATTGATAACCCAATTATATGTACCAAATTTGGACAATGTTTCTCTTACCGTTCTTTAGATATAAATAAATCCATTTTGTGCCACGCCCACTTATCCAATCCCGCCGAAATCAAGTCAGATGTTGTGTATTGACATTAAAGATGTCAGTCCCAGCTGACTATTGGTTGTGGCCTATTCGGGATCACGTTGCGGTTTGCGGGAAGGGAGATCTTAAAATAGCCTGCGTAAGGGCGGATTTTCTCTTCTTGTGGGAGAGTTCAGCCTGCAGAATGATTGCCCCAGGTGCTGTTGCTATTGATGCTGCCAGACCCTTAAAATGAGGCGAGTATACAATTCTGTCAGATTATGCACTGAAAGTTGCTCTCTGTGTGTGTTGGCTGTTCGGTTGGTAAACGAATAGTGTGGTCATGACCACCATAAGATTAGGCCAACACGGCGGGTGCTCAGGTTAATCTTTTCTTTTCATACCCTTTTCACCTGTGGTGAAGGGTATAAAATGGGTTTTTAACACTATTTTCTTTAACGAATACGTGGGAATTAGAGTTCAAATAAAACTGCGTCGAGACCAAATTTTCCATAAAATTTAACATACAAATTTGTTGTAGAAAGCCATCTTAAAATAAAATCAATTTTATTTTGAGTACGTTTTTTCTTATGCTCTCACATATAGACACTCATTCTCTCAACAATGCTACCATACTTTCATTAAATTTCATATATTTTATAAACAAAGAAAAATAAGAACAAAAGAAAAAAATTAGAGATAAATTGTAGCTACGGCCGACGATTTAATTGTGGGCTTTAGGATTTTTGACTAAAGTTGAAGTCTGAATTCTGTTTGAACAACAAATGGCAAAAGTTTAACCGCCAAAATGAAAATTTTAGTTATTTAAAACACAAACCATGCACAGAAAAAATTATTTTTCCAATTCAAACAAAAAAATTTTTAAACCAAAAACTTTTTTGTTTAAAACCGGACCTACAAACGAATTTGCCTATTCAAACAATTTATTTTGTATATCGTTTATTGAAAAAAAATCGGATTTTTCAAACAAAAAGTGGTTAGTTATTATTGGTTAAATTTGTGTTTGATATAAAAAAAATTTTCAAACAAATAATTTATCTGAATCAAACAAAAAAGTTTATTGAAATGAATAAAAAAGTTAAAACAAAAATTTTGCTGAAACAGTGAAGAGCGGCTGGCCTTGGGACACATTTTTTTTTTTTTTAATAATTTCCGAACACCATTAGTTCGTCTAGTTGTTCACGATGTTTCTTTCCCCCTCACTGTCGCTGTATCCTTTCCTTGGCTTCAGAAGAAATCTCAATTAAAAACAGCAGCATAACGGCCTGATATGGCTTTCATCATCATTTTGCTTTCAAAATATATTGTACCTATTTAACTTAAATATTTATTTGAAAGCAAAATGATGATGTACCTATTTAACTTAAAAAATTAATAAAATAGAATACGGGATTTTTTTCATTCTTTTTTTTTTATTAACTTTTGAAACCAACCAAAACAGTTTGGTTTTTTAGTTTTGTTTTTGTGGCAACACAAGCATTGAATATTTTTTACTCAATTTTTGTTATTGCTTTAATAACAAACTTCGCCACGCTATATTATCATGTTTTTTATTGTTGTACTTTTTTAATGCGTCCAAAAAAAGACTGTATTTGTTTTTTGTTGTTGTTAATTTTTTTTTACTTAAAGTAGTGTTGCCTACGATAAAAAAAAATTTAAGAAAACGACCACTTTAAGGAACGTTAAATATTTCATACAAAATTATGAAACCTTAAAATCAATAGCTCGTATATCATATTTTTGTATAGTTGTCAACATTTTTGTTGCTAAAATAAAAATCAAACAAAAATATTTATAAAAACAGTAAACAAAATTTATTAAAATTAAAAAAAATTTTTAAACAAGGGTTTACTTGAAAACAGTGTTTAAAAAAAAACTTAAGTCAAAAGTCGAAAAGTCGCAAAATTTTAACTTTTCAATGCTTTTACTTTTCTCTGCTTTTTAAAATCAAACATTGATTCTGTTAAAACTTATGAAAACAATCGGCAGTGGTGTGCTAAGTTTTCTTCTGCTTTTGATAAGTTAAAAAAATCAAAATCACAAGCAGTGTCTTTGCTTTTGAAAGTTGTCAGAAGTCGCAGTCCTAAAAGCAGGCAGTCTTTTAGTTTTGTACATTTTTAACAGAAAAATATTCTCTTTTCTCTTCTGTTTTTTTTTTACATTTCATTTTTTACTTACTCACACACAGGGGTGCCAGATGGTGTTGGTAAAAAATCGGCATATTTAAAAAAAATCGGCATATTAAAAATGTCTATTTTAAACACAAAAAAACATTATTTTAATAACAAAATCGAAAAATTCAGCATTACATATAAAAAGTAAAAAAGTAAACGTCTTACAACGGCTTATGTAAATTTATATATTGTAAAGTTCAGCCCTATTTAATTACATTTAATGAAAAATTCAATTATGCGGATTTTTGCGATACGGAACAAATTTTTTTTTGGGATTTATAAAAAAAATATTTTTAATTATTCTAAAAATACAAATATTTTTGTCAAAAACTAAAAAATAAATGCTACAGCGATTTTGGCGATTTTTGACATTGAATTTGGCGAAAAAGTTCAAAATCAATCTGACAACCCTGATTGGGACTTATAATTTGCAAATACAAAGAACTTTTCGCGCTTCTGCGACTGTTTGCGACTTACAAAAGCAAAGAGATTGATTTTACTTTTACTTGCGAAACTGTTCAAAAGAAAAGAAAATCAAAATCACAATTTTTAAAACAACTGCTGGCAAACGTTTCGTTCAACTGTTTGTTTTTCGTTTTGTGATTTTGCTTTGACTGAAACTGTTGTTGATTTCAGAAGCACAAGCAGAAGTCAAATCAAAAGAAATGAAAGTTATTGCAGTTTTTTAAACACTGCTTGAAAATATCTTAGCAATAATTTTTTCTGTGTGGTTAAATTACACACCATCTGTTGTAAATTTCGCATTTAAAAGTTATTCACTTAAAAGTGTTCTCTATAACCTCGATTATAGCCCAGTAGGGAGATCGAACGGTTATTATTCGACCGGTTCTAACCGGTTATTTTAGCTTTACTCAAGTCGGTTATTTTAAAATGTCAATTTTTCGAATATCGAATAAACCGGTTATTTTGGTATAATAAACCGGTTATTTTAATAATGTGTAATTTATATACATTTTCCCTACTCTTGTTGTAGATGTACCCGTAATTGAAGTATTTTTCTATTTCTATATTAGGCCAACTTGAACTTTTTATGAACAATGTCAAAACAAAATGTAACTAAAGTAAAAAACACATTTGAACACTGTAAATAAAAACCACTTATGAATGCGTGTGTTCTTGTAAAAAAACCAAAAACTTTTCAAAATACTACAAAATCGTTTGCAGTTAAAAAGTAAATAGTATTTAATTTGTGCGACCGTTTTCTAAATATTACAAATATTTTTATATAGATGTTATCTCTAACGATATTTCGAATGTGATAAAAAAGACAAAGTTAGGCTCTTGAAGTGTCCTAAACTGATAAGTGGCGAACGGTTTTCCACGTCACGATTTATTAATCACCTTTAATAAGTCCATATGGTTGACATTAATGTGCTCCAAATAAAACTTAACCCCGTTCGAAGTAGGTCTAAAGAGTCGACAAATAATACTTTACTAAAATACGCTGCCAGAAATGAATCATTAGGTGAAATATAAACCCGTTGTGTTGCCGAGGACGGAATGCCTCTTAAGGTACTGAAAACTCTTATATAGTTCCAGCACTTCTTTATGCTTAAAACGACAACATTTCGGCGGAATCAACGATATTGAAATAATTCGTCAGTTTTATTTATTAAAACAGCAAGAACTAAAAAACATAATTGATAAATCAAACAATGTCATGGAAGGTTTCAAATTGTGGTCGGCGATTGACAAATATTTCATACAAAAATCATTTTCATCTTACTAATCGTTTCTATAATGCTGAAACAAAATCGTTTGATATATATAATCCAGGCTAAAAAATCTACTGATTCATATAGACATGGCTTAATTACAAATTAACATGTTATTTTATTTTATTTCAAAACTTCAAAGGCAGCTCTGAAACTACTGGGAAAATTAAAAAACAATGTAAGGCACGACTTAAAGGTCCCTATTATGAGTTAAATTCTATAAAAGATTTTCGCTTGATATCGAACATTAAGTATCGAATGGTAATTTGGTATTATGAGTTGGCTGCACTGTCGAAAATTTCGTTGTGCATTACATTTTTGAATGAAAACAAATTTGCTTTCGACGGTGTAAATAATTTAAAAAAAAATTTTTTTAAAATGTAAGTTGTTGTTAATTTATTAGTTTTGGTGTGCAAATTCCACATTCTTAATTATTTTTGTTAATTTTATGCAGGTCTAAAGACGTCAGTAGTAAGCAGCAGTTGGAAAAGCTTGTTTCCATTATGGAACAAAGTCCTTTGTTGGCAAAAGGAATTTTTACAAAAGTTCAGGCTACAAAAAAGTGGGATGAAAGCTCGCAGGAGCTAAATTGCTTAAGACCACCCGTACCATAATTCCGTTGTAGTCATGATTTATATTAGTTTTATTTTTTAAATTTGTTAACAAAAATTTTTTTATTTAAAGTGACAGCTGATAGAAAATGTACTACTGTGAATAAACTAAATCACAATAGTGATTTTTTTATCGAATATGTGCCATAATACCAAATGAAAATTCGTTCGATCAACTTATTCGTCTACTGTCGAAAATCGAATTAAGTTGATAATAGGCACCAAAGATAATAATGTTGCCGAGTTTCGGGTTTTTGTTTAACTGAATATGGTGATCCGTTTTCAAGTTATTCTAATATATGCAGTGAAAGCGCCTTCATTTTGGACATAATGGTATATATCGAAAAGTCGAGCTGATAGAAAAAAATGAAGATAAGATTTGAAATCAGCAACCTCAAATTAGTAAAAATTTGCAATAAAGTTCCAGGCAGAACAAAAAAGTTCAATTTTGTTCCCTTGTGTTATCAATTGTCTTGGCTGTTCTTAATTCTTCTGCTCTCAGTTATTGATAAAGTCTAGTTTATAGAGTAGCCTTTAGTCTATTTATTCCATAGTCTTGAATATTGCATAGTGTACACTGTACAATCTCGTTTACAATGTCAGTGCTTTAAAGCCTTTTGTTATAATTTATATTCTTATTCGGCGGCGCCATTTTGCAAATATACATTCGCTTATGTCCTTTAATGGCGTTGGTTGGTTACCGATAAATGTCAACGTGTTTGATATAAATTCTTATGTTGATGTTGTGGCTTTTAAAGAGCTGCAAACAGACAAATTTAATTAGTTTGATGTCTACTGACTACTTTTCGACTTAAATGTCAACTAGGAACATCATTATTATAGTACTCATTATTATTATAATTCTCATTAAATATTGGAATTTTCCTAATGTAGTTTGTGGTTTTTGTGGTATTTCTGTTTTTATTTAAAATGTTATTAATGTCTTTGAATATGTCCATCATTAATTATGTTTGCTTGCAAATATGTATTTAAATTACTTAATATTCATTCTAGCATAATGTTTTAATTATGTACACATGAGCTTGTATTAAGAATAATGTTAATGGAAATAATGAATATTAAAGTCACATTTGAAAGAGTTGGGAATAAAAGGCTTAATTTCTTAGACTAAAATGGGCGTAGGAAATTAAAAATATAGATGAGAAAAAACTTGCTTGAAATATTTCAGACTTAATTTGTTAAATATATTTCTCAGTTACGAGGCCAATTGTCTGTTAATATTTGCCTTATAAAGCTTTTATTAATCTTAAGTATTTTTTTTTTAAATAAAAGGCTTTAAGTAAATTTTAAATTTTAAGAGTGAAGGGCAAAAACAGAGCGTTTGCTGCTGTACTTTAAAAGTTGGCCCTGTTCGTGTCTAGAATATATACCTTTTATTGGCCCCTATTCATTAATGCAATGAAAATGTTCAATACTGATCAGTGATGGAAAATTCAGTGCTATGGATGGTACTATTTTCAGTACTTTTTCTTTTCATAAATACCACAGTAACCCCACGTTAGTTTTAGTACTCTTTTCGTTTTATACTTGTAAAGAAATCCAGGGTGAATTTTTTTAAACATTGACAACATATTCTACGTGCCAATAACATACAGGGAACACATACTATTCATTGTTCATTTTCGTTTCATGTTTTTTGTACCAAAAATATTTATATTCTTCAAGCACCAATGACATTTTAAATGCGTGTTTCGTTAATTGTATAACATAGTATGAATTCACGTTTTTTACTCACCAATAGTTAACAAACATATTTTGAACGGTGGCATGTCACAATGTCCAGTGTCATAGTGTCTAACGCTGTGACACTTTTTGGAGCGCCATAATGGTCCATGGATACATGTTATAACATGCCACCTTTAAAATATGAAAATATGTAATAAACTTTTTGCTCGGAAATAAAGAACGAAAATAAAACGATGCATTAAAACTTTGCAAAAAATGGAGGCTGCTTCCAATGGGTAAAAATTTATAAATTTCTAGAAACATACACACAAAAAATATACCAATGTCAAATTAACCAGGCGCAATGATGTTCAGTATTCTTCAAAACATTATTTTTTATTTTATTTAATTTTAAGTTTTACAATCCAATACAAAGATTAAATCTTATATTAAGTACTGGATAAACTGGGTATACAAAAAGTGGTTACACATAAAACAATAAAAAATTTAATTTATAAAAAATACAATTTTTGAGTTAAACATAAAACTTTGAAAAACTTTTAAAAAAATAAAAATAAAAAAATAAAAGAATTTTGTTATTTAAACATTTTACACTTGCCTAAAATGTTTAAATATTTCAGTTTTGAATTGCGTTGCATTGTTTATTTTTTGCAAACGAAAGGGTAATTTATTCCAAATTTTAATGGCATTTATATAGAAATGTTGATCAGATATATGAGTTCTGTGTCTAAGTTGCTTAATACGGTTTCCTCTATTTGATCTAAGAAAAGTGATTTTGTTAAAAAGATATTGCGGACTTTGCAAATATATAATCTTGTGTAAGTAAAATAACAATTTACATTTCAAGAGATTCTCAAAAGATACAGCAAATATTTGCTGTGTATAAAAAGATATTCTATCGAATCGTCTTGAGCCAAATACGTATCTGGCTATGTTATTGTATGCTACTTTGAGTTTTTTCAAGCTGGTAGAATCACAATTTATAAAAAGTTCGCATCCATATAGCAAAGTCGGTATTAAATATGTTTTCGCAAGCAGCATTCGAATATTCTGTGGTATGAACCATTGCGTACACCATAAATTTCTTAACATCGCATACATCCTTCCCGTAATTACATTAATATGATCACTCCAATCAAGATGATTGTTAAAGGTAATACCAATGTTTTTAACCGATTCGACTACGGTAATTTTTGAGTCTCCCAGAACCAAATCAGGAAAACAAACATTATTCTGAGTCTTCTTGGTAATAAGTAGACATTTCGACTTTTTCGGATTAAGACATAAACCGTTAGTTGTAGCCCAGTCATATATTCGCTTTAGATCAATATTTATTTTGCGGGTGCAATCGTCAATTTCCGTTGCTTTGCAACTAATGTATAGTTGAACATCGTCAGCATACATATGTACATTGCAATATTCTAGTTGTTCTGGAAGGTCGTTTGAGTAGATTGAGTACAACAAAGGACCTAAGATGGAACCTTGCGGTACTCCTCTAGTTAACTCAATTTTATTCGAAATCAAATTCCCATAAAAAACAGATTGAGATCTACCAGTTAGATATGATCGCATTAATTTCGTTGCCGAGGAGGAAAATTGGAAGCTATTTCTTAATTTTAATGTAAGAATATCAGTATTGACGGAATCGAATGCCTTCGAGTGATCAAGAAGAATTAAAAAAGTTATTTGATTAGTATCAATTTTTGACCTAATTTTCTCGGTTACATCAATTAGTGCGGAGACACAACTATGCTGAGGACGGAAACCGGACTGCCTAGCAGTAAGCATGTTATTATCAGGTATAAATTTACTTATTTGGGAGTGCATTATACGTTCAAGTATTTTCGACAAATATGGGAGAATAGCTATTGGACGAAAATCGTCCTTAGTTTTTGGTATTGGGATAACTTTTGCATGTTTCCAGAGCGTAGGGAAAATTGATGTAGTAAGAATCATGTTGTAGAGATTGGTTATATAAGGTTGAATCACCGGTAGTACTATTCTTACGAATTTGGGATCTATTCCGTCAAAGCTCGTTGCATTTGATTTAATACTAAGAAGGCTTTCCAATACATCTGCCTGCGTTACACAGCTAAAAGTAAATCCAAGAGAGTTATGGGTATCAGGAAAACTCCTAAGGTTAGTAATATCGGCAGATGGGGCAGGTAGTACTGCGAATTTCTGATTAAGTTCATTGACATCTCTACTACACACATGGGTATCATTTACTAGGCCAATATTTCGTATTTCCTTCCACTTACTTTTACTATCTAAGCAGTTTGAAAATTTTGTGTTAAAAAAAGAAGATTTTGCTGTTCTTATTTCAGCAGTAACCGTATTACGTAAAGAACGAAAAGATGCCAAAAGCTCAGGATGTTCATAATAAATTTCTGCTAAGGTAGGTACTTTGTTTAAAATTATCATTCATATTAATTTTAAATGAAAGATGTTAAAATAACATTGTTCAATATTGAATCCATACAATCCTGTTTTACGTGTTTTGTGTGAGAACAACAACAACACTACCAGAAGAATAACATGAATTTTCTTATTTTCATATTAAAAAAGAAGAAAAATTCCCGTATTCGTTTTTTTTTCGTTATAATTATTTATTTAAAAACATCAAATTTTCGAAGTAGAATGATGAGGAAAATATATCAGGACTTTTCTGCTGGTGTCTTTTAACTGTGAGTGTTTCTGTTAACATCGGGGGTAAACAAAAAAGTGCAACAGTAAAATAAATAATAATATTTTTTCTCTCTCTCTAGTTCAGGGGAAAGTGTTCATAATCATTCTAAAATAAAAACATATGTTGTCTTCTTCTCAATGTTATTTCGCACTCAAATTAAATTGATTCGAGATTAAATTCACATTGTTTATAATTGAAATAACTTTAATTCAACGTGATTGGTAGTGTTATTTTAATATTAATGTAATTTTGCTCTAATTTGCTGGAATGTTAAGTTAATATGAAATAAAGGTATTGTAAAACAAAAAATGGTGTTCGCAAGTTCTTGTGAAAGCACATAAGATTACCAGCAAGTAACTAGTAAGTGAAGTCATAATTTTCAACGATTTTTCTGTGTGTATGTACATTTACATATATTTTTATATCAAAATGAATTAATTTTATATATTTTTTTAAAATTTTTGTGTTTTTTGAGTGTATTGTTTTATAAAAAGTACCAAAATGTTGAACAAAGTACTCTTTTGCTTGGTGGGGAGTACCATCTTCATTTTTAAATTTTCCATCACTGATACTAAACCGTTCACTGCAGTAATGAAATTTTTATTTATACTATGAAATTTTAAGCACGGGAATTTTGTTACATTTCGTTGTATCATACGAAATACGTTACATTCCGGCTACGTACATAAAACTCTGATGTATGATTTGAGGTATAAATCCGACCAGTAAAATGTTACAAATCAACGTTTTCATTAAGGAAGTTATTTAATTTTATGTTTAAATAAAATTTTTATAATTCATTTGACATTTCTCAATTTCAGACTAAGTCAATTTGAACCATGGAAAGATACACAATCGGTTAACGCGTAAGAGTTATTCAGGCTTATTATGAAAATGCGCGTTCAAATCAAAATGCATTTTGTGTACCTCCTTGATTTTTTTAATCAGCATAATCGACATCAGGGGATTCGTTAACAAGCAGAATTGCCGAACTTGGGCGAATGATAATCCAAGAGTGATTGAGAGAAAAACCAATGCACCCACTAAGAGTGACTGTTTGGTACAGTTTATGGGCTGGCGGCATCATCGGGCCGTATTTTTTCCAAAATGAGGCCGGTCAGGCAGTTACTGTGAATGGTGTTTGCTATCGTGAGATGATAACGAACTGTTTATGGCCCGAATGGGAAGATATGGATGTGGACGATATGTGGTTTCAACAGGACGGTACCACTTGCCACACAGCTAACGAAACAATGGCTCTTTTGCGCGACAAATTCAATGGCTGTGTTGTCTCACGTGGTGGCGATGTCAATTGGCCGCCAATATCATGTGATTTGGCCCTTTACTTACGTTACCAAAATGTAATCTATGGCCCTAATAAAGTTTTCCGCTGACAAAGAAAATATTCACCCCTATCGTGAAAAACAAGTGGAATTTTTGTTCCCATGAAATTGTTATTCCCCTCGAAGGGAAAAATGCTATGATGAAACTCTGAATACTGATGAAACGTGAACAATTTTTCGCGCTATCAGTTCTCAGTGAATGTAAAAAAGAAGAAATATTAAAAAACATTAAAAAAAATATTTTGTTCAAAAATATACACGTATATTTTAAAGAAAAGATAAAAAAAAAACAAAATAAAATATATTGTATTGGAGTGATAGTTTGATTGCAACATTAGCTTATTGCGCTAATTCTAAAATTTCTAAAATTCTGCCACCACGTCTTTGAAAAGCTTCATAACTCCTCAGGCTATCGACCTGTTTTTTGCATTTTGTTGAACAATATACATAAAAGTTTGTGCCTCTTTTAACGGAAATTGACCTTTAAATTAATTTTCTAAACTTCAATATTCGAATTATGAGAAGAATTACTTACATAAGTGTTTTGTTCCCCAGCAAAAATAAAGTGAGAAATTCAAAGGGAAACGTTAACAAATTACGAGGGAAATAGTTGTTCACGATAAGGGGAATTTTTTCCCGTGAACATTTTTTTGAAGTTATTATTCTCCTATGAATTAATTTTTTTTTTCATGTGAGTTTTTCATGATCGCAAATACGTGAAAAGGGAACAAATTATGAGGGAAAAATTATTCACGATAGGGGTGATCATTGTTCTAATATTTTAAGAAAACTATAAAGAAACATCTATTTATTGTTTTTAATATGGCAGTTTATAATAAAAAAGGTATTATTAAAAACCTTTATTTGTGGTTTTTGTAGTCAAATTTGCGATGTTCTATAAACGTAATGTATTCATTAATGCTACTATATATCTCACCTTTGTTGTAATTGTTGTATATTGTTTTATTTTTATCTGATCAATACAATAATTGTAGTGGCTGAAAGAAGAGAAAAAGCGTAAAACATTTTTTTTTTATTGAGATGAAATGTAATCGATTTTTTTTTGCCAATAAACAAAAACACTAAAAAAAGCTTAGGCCCTAATCATGTAAAACGCAACGCAACGCCAAAGAGTAACAATGAAAGCAGGAACAGTGTCATAAATAGTTTCATTTGCTTTTGCTATGTATTTTCAAACAGCTGGCATTTGCAGTGATGCCTTTACGAACAGACCCGCTATTTCTGTGCTTGCAAGAAAATATAGCTAATAAGCTATAGTCTTTATTATAGTCTCGGTAGTAGTCTAATATTTATTTCTATATAAAATATTTCCTTTGGTATCTGCCACGATTGCCTCTAATTTTTGTCATA
The DNA here is from genome assembly GCA_943735925.1 of Pollenia amentaria. NCBI lineage: Eukaryota > Metazoa > Arthropoda > Insecta > Diptera > Polleniidae > Pollenia > Pollenia amentaria. The sequence goes on along the minus strand of OX031010.1, from coordinate 32,421,171 downwards.
AAATACCCTATTGTTGATTTTTTTTATTTTAACCTGAAGACTTTTTTTGCTCTTTCTTTCACACATTTTCCGCTTTAGTAGAGAAATGTGTTTTAAACAAAAAAAAAGTACTCAACATATTTTATTTTTTTTTTAATTCTGTTTGATAATGTCTGTTAGTAGGAGAATGGTCTAAGACGCTGCATTACGTTAGGTGAAGGATATTAAAGATTATGCTTGACATTTTTTTTATTTTATAATCTCTTTATTTCATAATGTTCTTTGTCTTTCTATAGTAATAGCTCAAATGGATTTCTTAAATGGATTTCTTCAAAATATCTTACTGCACTTAAGAAATAAAAGAAAGAAAAAAAATACCTAAAGAAAACTTTTATTGTCTACCAATAATTGTCATCCATACTTCAAATCTCTTTATTGTTCATTTTCTTTTCGTTTTCCATTTTCCAATTTATTTACTCACTCTCAATATTATTGCCAACTTAAGCAGAAATAAATAACGCAGTAAAATAGAGGAAAAAATTTACTTAATATAATTTTCCATAAATAAAAAAATAACGAACGAAAATTATAGAAGTGGAAGGATACAAAAATAAAAACCCAAATTAAATTTATGAACATGAATGAATTTAAATATATAATTTTAGTCGTATAAAAAAAGTTAATTGTGTAGAAAAATACATTAATAAAATGAAAATAAATTGTGGAGTAAATAAGTAGAAAAAAAAACGATCTCGTAAAAACAATTTCGCTAAAAAAATTTAGATTTTGCTAATATTGGGAATTTTAAAGCAACCTTCGCACATTAAGCCTAAAACAGGGATGGATTAACAATTTTTTTAATTGCTCTTATAGGGGAACGCGCATTACATATTAGCTCAATACTTTCAACGGGTGTTGAAGGTAGCTCCCCAGCTATCACCACAGGGAGGTTAGTGTCCATAACTGGAATGAAAGATGGACCACTATAAGTCTGGATGCTGGGTATCGTACATTACTTTAGTAAAATAACAGGAGAACCATTAATAACCTCCGATAATAATTTCTTGACTTCATGTAGACTTTATTAATTTCCATTAAACGTACCAATTGGATAACTGGATTAGGGGCGTTAGTTGTGGAGTACTATTCCTGGCCTCATAATGCCTCAGATTTGTGGGATGTGTAATAAGTCTTCTTCGGTTTTTCTAAGTCTTTTTCCCGGTTTTTTCGGGAATGGCTTTTCAAAATATAATAAAGGGTAAACAGAAAAAAAATAAAAATTGATTTGAATTAAAAAAAATTGTGGTATTAATTAAAAAATTAGTTAAAATTGCACCAGTAAACAAATGAGTAGTATCAATTAAACGTTTAATTCACTTGATTCAACGTTTAATTCACTTGATTAAACGTTTAATTCACTCGATTAAACGTTTGATTTACTTGATTAAATGCTTAATTCACTTGATTAAATTTTTATTTAAAATTAATTTTATTTTTGATTAATGCTTTAATTGGAGGAAAACTGTGGATAATTTTTTCTATGCAAAAGAATTAATCAGTCGATTAATCGAACAATTTTAGACGGTTAATTTTTCGATTAACTTAAAGTTGCTGATTTCGATTAAAGGATTTATCGAAGAATTCATGCCGATTAATCGAATAACAATACATATAAGATTTTTCTGTCAAATGTATAATTTTTTTAAGTTTAAAGTCAAATAAACAAACCAAATGTATGTGTCCGTTTGAATTAAAAAAAGCAGTCATGTTTAGTAAGTATTTCACATACATGGGCGTACTGCTTACTGAAAAAATTTCAGTAACAAGTAAATGTTTACTGATTAGTGAAATAATGAAGTAACTCGTTAATTTTTGATTATTATTGAAACAAATGCAAAAAAAATATTTTTAACCCTGGAGGCACACGTCCAATAAATCACTTTCAATTTGTGCACAAAAACTGCTTGTCAAAACTTGTTTGAATTGACAGCTATGTTACAGGCTGCACTAAATTTGATATCAATTTCATTTTAAACGTGTCCCGACGAAGAAACAACTTAGCATGACTCAAGACAAGAATTTTTTGAACCACATTTTTTTTTTAATAAAGCACTATTATTTTTTAAGAAATATATTTTTATAAAAAAATTAATTTGTGGTCAGTTGTTAACTTGAACGTAAAATTGGCATACAAATGGAATGGTAAAATTGAGAGCCATCTCGTGGTCAATGTAAAAAGTGTGAGTGCGTTAGTAAAAAAAAGTGAGAGAGTATAGCAAATTAAAAGGAAAGACAAAATTTCTTCGTGTGGCTTCCAATTGAAGCAAAACATTTAAACAACATTTTTTTTTAAAAGAATATTTGTAAGGATCTGTTTAACTGTTTGTACATATAAAATTATATTATCTCAACACATGTTTTATTTTTTTTTTGTTGTAAAGGTTTTATCAATTAGTTTGAATTGTTACGTTTGTTTTGTTTTTTTGTTAATAAAATATTAAAATATTTGTATTAATAACGTTCATTTACTCAAGTACTATTTTTTTTTTCAAATTATAGAAAAAAAAATCTTAATTTATAAAATTTATTAATTTTTAATTATTCGATTAATCGATTGATTTTAAAATTTTATTCGTTTAATCGAATAAGTCAAAAATGGCAAAGATCGATTAATCGTTTAATCGAACAAGAAAAAAAGCCGATTAATTGAACACCCTAAATAGAACTTACGAAAATGTTAGCTGTCAAACGAACTGTTATACTGCGCTCACTCTTTAACATTTATGATCTGTATGGTCTGGTAAATCATCTAGAATAGATTCACGCTTAAATAACGCTACCAAATAATTAAAACTTGCTATGAAATTGAGTCATGGATTTTCGCAATTTATACACAAAATTGTATTCAGCGGTTAGTCTAGTTTGCGGCTTAACGGGTCTGTTAATAAACATAATTGCAGCATGTGGAGTGGGACCAATTTAGAACAGACCCTACTAAAAAATCACCCTTTATATGTTTATTAACTAAAAGTGAAGTTTCCCTTCACAAGTACATATAAATTACAAATTATACATGTATATGTTTTTTTTATTTTTATTCCATGTATTTTTTATTTTTATTCCATGTATGTTTATTTTATAAAATATTTTTTTTTCTTTCAAACTAAACTAACGAGTTTGTTTGTAGTTTCTTGTCAGTTGTTTTCCTATAAAATTTTATTGTTCATACATCTGTTGGGTTAAGCATATTTCGTATCTAATATATTTTATTTCTCTTCGAGCACATTTTTTTATTTTATATTTTTGAACATCAACATACTAAAACTCATAAATTTAATGGGATTTTGTTTTTATGTCTGTGTCTGGCATTCAACATAAGGACACCGGTTAACATCAGTTTATCATGCCCTGAATACAAATTATTTTACTTTTTTTCACTACCAAACCTAAAGCCACACACTGTCCTTGATCAATTATTTATGAATATAGCAAAAAAAAAAAAAATCTACTGATTAATGATGATTGTGAAAATGTCACTAAAATGTTGCACAATTGCAATTGCTGTATTGTATTCGTACAATTGTGCTTAATCATTGTAGCCTAAAAATTTGTGCTAAAGGTAAAATGGTTTTAGAAAAAGTATTTGATTTTGGGATTGCCAAGGGTATTTAAAGGGGGTAATCTATCGCTGGCAATCATTATGGGATGGCTGTAACATCTTTTGTTGTGTAAAATAGATACCAACGATTCCATTATAGAAAACCTGGTAATAAGTTAAGTAACCAATTGGCTTTTAGGAAAAAAATACTGTGATTTAGGAATTATAAAGAACATTTTTTCATTTTTTAGGAAGTATTTAATAGGATATTTACCACAAAGTTTGCTTTATATTTTATAGGAAATTGTGCACAAAATTTGCTTTATGATTTATGGAAAATTTTTGCACAGAATTTGCTTTATATTTTATAGGAAATTTTATATTTTATAGGAAATGTTGCAAATAATTTGCTTTATATTTTATAGGAAATTTTGCACAAAATTTTGCAAAAAATTTGCTTTATATTTTATAGGAAATTTTGCACAAAATTTGCTTTATATTTAATAGGAAATTTTGCACAAAATTTGGTTTATATCTTATAGGAAATTTTGCACAACATATGCTTTATTTTTTATAGAAAATTTTGCATAAAATTTGCTTTATATCTTATAGGAAATTTTGCACAAAATTTGCTTTATTTTTTATAGAAAATTTTGCACAAAATTTGCATTATATTTTATAGGAAATGTTGCAAATAATTTGCTTTATATTTTATAGGAAATTTTGCACAAAATTTGCTTTATGATTTATGGAAAATTTTTGCACAGAATTTGCTTTATATTTTATAGGAAATTTTGCATAAAATTTGCATTATATTTTATAGGAAATGTTGCAAATAATTTGCTTTATATTTTATAGGAAATTTTGCACAAAATTTTGCAAAAAATTTGCTTTATATTTTATAGGAAATTTTGCACAAAATTTGGTTTATATCTTATAGGAAATTTTGCACAACATATGCTTTATTTTTTATAGAAAATTTTGCATAAAATTTGCTTTATATCTTATAGGAAATTTTGCACAAAATTTGCTTTACATTTGATAGCAAATTTTGCAAAAAAAAATTGCTTTATATTTTATAGGAAATTTTCCAAAAATCTTGCAATATTTAATAGAAAATTTTGCATTATATTTTATAGGAAATGTTGCAAATAATTTGCTTTATATTTTATAGGAAATTTTGCACAAAATTTGCTTTATGATTTATGGAAAATTTTTGCACAGAATTTGCTTTATATTTTATAGGAAATTTTGCATAAAATTTGCTTTATATTTTATAGGAAATTTTGCACAAAATTTTGCAAATAATTTGCTTTATATTTTATAGGAAATTTGGAACAAAATTTGCTTTATATTTTATAGGAAATTTTGCACAAAATTGGATTTATATTTTATAGGAAATTTTGCAAATAATTTGCTTTATATTTTATAGGAAATTTTGCAAATAATTTGCTTTATATTTTATAGGAAATTTTGCACAAAATTTGCTTTATTTTTTATACGAAATTTTGCACAAAATTTGCTTTATATTTTATACGAAATTTCGCACAAAATTTGCTTTATATTTTATAGGAAATTTTGCAAAAAATTGCTTTATATTTTATAGGAAATTTTGCACACAATTTTCTTTATGATTTATGGCAAATTAATGCACAAAATTTGCTTTATATTTTATAAAAAATTTTTCACAAAATTTGCTTTATATTTTATAGGAAATTTTGCACAAAATTTGCTTTATACTTTATAGGAAATTTTGCAAAAATTTGCTTTATATTTTATATGAAATTTTGCACACAATATTCTTTATGATTTATGGCAAATTAATGCACAAAATTTGCTTTATATCTTATAAGAAATTTTTACAAATTTACTTTATAGTTTATATGAAATTTTGCACAAAGGTTTCTGTATAAATTATTGGACATTTTGCACAAAACTTTTTTTATAATTTAGATAAAATTTTGCACAAAATTTGCTATTTAATAATAAGATTTACAACATTTTCATTGCCACTGTAGTATTTGTGTACGAAAATATATGATTTAGCGAAGAAGGGAGAGCGAGGGAGATTGACGTTTTTTTCACAAATTTATCTGGCAGCCTTGCATAAAACAAACACAATGAAAGGCCAAAAAAATTTAAATAACAAAATATAACAATTGTGTTTTATATACTTATTTTCATCATTTAAATTCTTTCTTTTAAAATAAAATAAAATAATACACATTCTTGTGTACATACATACATAATTTGGGCTCCATTTTTTTAAATTTTGTTTTCTCGCATCAATTTCAAATTTGACTTATTTTGACAGTTCTTGTGAGAAACTTTTTGCAAAATATTGATACAGAAACACTTTTTCTCACATCCTTCCAATAATTGCTGGAAAATTATTTAAATGACAGATTATTCTCGCAAAGTAAACGTACAGAAACACTTATGTGAGAAAAACCATTTTTTGTTTCATATTGCACTGTTTTTGTCATAATTCACTTGTTTCATGCGGGAAATTTTACGATGCGAAAAATACAGAAACGGGCTACAGACTTTAGAAAATAGCCAATTTTTTTGTTTGAAACAAATTTTATTGCTTTAACTTCAAGGGGTTTGTTTTACTTGTAACATTTCTGTTGATTGTCACTTAATAATTTAAATTTCAGGAATTGTTATTGTTGTCTTTGGTGCTGTCAAAAACTTTGTTGCTCAACATTTAACTGAGTGACTTCTGTGTCACATTGCCGAATATTTAAAGCGCATTTGAAATGTGACAGCACAAACAAAAATAGAAATTCAAGAAAAAAAAATATTACAAGGCATTTGACAAGTAAATTTCAGTATAAAATATGGCTAAAGGATGTTAAAATTTATTGTTATAATAACACTGTGCTAGTTGAAAAGAGACAAGTCAGGGAGATGATTTTTCTACAGGTTGCGAAAGAAAAAAAATCATATCTTAAATGAGAAAAAAACACCTCCTTCAAAGTTTCAGGATTTTTAAAGAACAGTTTCAGCCAAATAAAAAATTATGTTTTTGACTTAGTCCATTTTTGAAATTTACTGCCAGGCCCACAATGTCGACAAGAACATTTCTTTCGCATTTTTATATTGAAAACAATAATAACAAATTTAAATTTGTTTTTGTTTTTAATATAAATATATTATATTTTTCAAAAAAAAAAAAAATTTTTTTTTTAATATATTGCTTGTAGCCCCAAGTATTCTCTTTACAATTACATACAAATCATCTTCGTATGTGCAGTAGTTTTTTGAATTATGACATTTTTAATATGCCATAACTTTTGCAAAAAAAAATTTTAAAATTTTTTTCGTTGATATATGTTCCTTAGAGGATGAAAGGAATCTTCTCACCAAATTTCATTCGAATTGAAAGGGGTCGGCTCCCTCTTGGTCGACTTGACATGGAATTAATTACCCATATATTTCTAGTCTGTATTTAAATTATATATGGGAGCCCCCTTAACGAATGGAGATAGCTGGTAGGTATGTTATAAATAAATGTTGGAGATGAAAAATCAAATGGGGATGTTCATACATTTGACCCATCTAGGGGCATTCTAGGCACTGCAGGGTCTACATTTAAGAATTTAAATAAACCGCAATATTTGTTTAGGAGACCCCTTAAGGAGTGGGGATAAAGAGCAAGTATGTATGAGAAAATGTTAGGGACAAAAAATCTAATTGCGGCCGATCATACATTTAATTCCGCTAAGGGCAACTGCTTTTCTTCAATATATTTCTAGCCTTTAGGAGCCCTTTTAAGGAATGCAGATAGCTGGTAGGTATGTTAGAAATAAATCATGGAGAGGAAAAATAAAGTGCGTTTTAATAAAGTTCTTAAATTTGGCCCCTGCAGCGCGTAGGATACCCCTAGATGGGCCAAATGTATCACCCACCCCACTTTATTAATCATTTATTTCTAACATACCTACCAGCTATCACCATTCCTTAAGGGGGCTCTCGTACAAAATATTTAATACAGACAGGAAAAATATTGAATAAAAAGTGCCATAACTGCCCAGGACTGGCCCCTAGTGGGATATAATGTATGACTGACCTCAATTAGTTTTTTGTCCTTAAGATTTTCCCAAAACATACTTGCCCTTTATATCTATTTCTTATGGGGGCTCCCATACAAATATTGTGTTTTATGAAATTCTTTAATTAATTTTCAAAGTTGCTTTTGCGAACACGAGTACATAATTTTTCTCTTAAAAATTTTGTTTATTGTGCTTAATTCCCTTTTTTAATAATTGATAAAAATACTGAAATTTATTGTTGGAGGATAAGCTGGTCCTATGCGCATTTCACTGGTTGCTTAGGCCAGATCCTCAGGAAACGTTCTCCTTAATAATTTAAGAAAAGCCAAATCTATCTGAAAACAAGACTACAGAGGGAATGAGAATTACATGCACTCAAAAAGTCTTAAACTAATTAATGCCCTAATCATATAAAACTAACATTGAAATATACAAATAACATTGAAAGCACAAACAATGTCATAAATACTTTGTAATTTTGTTGTTACCTTCTACAGAAATTCATGTACCGTTTTAAAATTGTCAACGCCACAAGATATGCAGCGTTTGAAATTTTAAAACGCCTCAACCGGATGATGGTCACCAAATAGATGCACTAGGACGGAATTTTTGGAAATTCGAATGTTTAGGCGGTAAAAAAGGGTAAAAATGTGTAAATTCCTTAACGCCATATCTGCTTTACTAAAAGAGATATAAAAAAGCATTACTTATCGTTGCTCATTAACAGAAATAAGCAGACAGGTGTCTGGTAGTTTTTTTAAATGCGGCAATTGGGGTAAACGGGAGGTCCTGAAACTTTTTTGTAACCCCATTTAACTTTTAAACCAATAAAAATTGAAATATAAATTATATTACATTTGTAACTTATCTGAAAAATATAAATATGAATTAGGTACTCTTTTTGAAATTCGAACGTTTAAGGGGTAAAATTTGTACGTGCCTATTTTTGGAACTTTTTTCTGCAAAAAAATTTTTCTCTATTCATTGGCAAATACGTGTGAAATTATGAGCTCCTACTAAAATATTGACATTCTTGATACTTCAATGAGGAGAAAAAAGTATCATAAAGGGGAAATTTAATATCTTGCTTTTTCTTTTCCCTTCTACATGTGGTACTTTTTGAATTTTTTAAATATTGAACTTTGAAACATAAAATTGTAGGTCCAGGATCGTTTTTTCCCCTATGCTAATCCCACGAAGCTTTACGCTTGTCTGCAGGAGAGCAGAGTCTCTGGTGGGAATCGAACCTGCAACCCCGGCACTGATAGACAAGCTCACTTCCAGCTAGCCTACCGGAGCACCCTAAGTCCTGAGTGAATGAGAACCTATAAAATGAAAAATTTTGGGACTTTTTCGTTAAAACCTAGAAAAATAAGCTTTGGCTAATAAATATGACTACGTAGAAAAAAGGGAGACGCTAACGTAGTAGCGTGTTAAATGCTAGTATTCTATAAAAAAGCAATTTTTTCTAAGAATTTTCTATTAAGCAACAAATTTTTTTTTAATTTCTTATATAGAAGAAACTCTATTTAGAAAATTGTCTATGAAATACCCAATTTAAAAAAAAATCCTAGAAAATAATACGTTCTATTTTTAAAGTTTCCTAAAAAAAGCAAATTTTTTAAATTAATCCCATTATTTAAATTCTTATTTTGCTTTGTTTAATATTGTGAAATCTTCCACTAGAATTATTTAAATATTTTCATATAGTTTTTTTATACGTTTTTCCTTATAACCATTTATTTCATTTAAACCAACACAATCTTTGACAAAAGAAAAATAAATATGTATTAAAATGTATTTAAATTTTGATCTCCAAAAGAAAAACCCCACGATATTTAAGTTTTTAATATATATTTTTTTCCCACTTTTCTTTCAGTTTGTTTTCCCTGTCTGATTTAAATAAATGGCAAACAAAAACCGTATTAAACACGTCCAGTATTTATGTTTCCCCACAATAGATAAAAATTTTTCATCAACCACTTTTCATATAAAAATATTTTGCATTAATGCGGCTTATTTGCATTTAATATTGTGCCCCAGATGTGGCGCCAAAAATGCATCATTTACTTGTGAAACGAATATTGCATTCTGTACATGTTTAGAGTATTTGTTTTGTATACGTATAATGGTTGGTTGCATGCCTTGAAAAACAGAGGCCGGCATTCATATTAGTCAGCGCACAAAGTTAATCGGTTGTTTATGTCCAAACAACACATAGATTAACATCAGGAATGTAAAATAGGGGTTTTAAATTTTGTACCAACTACAAAAAAAAAATTTACTTTTTGGACCTTCAAGGTACCATTTTTTTTTTAATTTATTAAAACAACAAAAAAAAAGTACAAAAAAATTCAATTGTACACCATAAGACAAAGCTTAACATTAACATACATTTGGGGGATTCACAAGGTGTCATAAAGTCATATGTCTTAAAATAATAACATGAAAAATACGACTGTTATGAGCAACCCCTCATAATTTAATGTGGTATTAATTACGACAGCACAATAAACATACAAGCAACGTTCTATTTATTTAAGACACTTTTTGTTTACAAACCAACAACAATATTTTTAAACCATTGTAAAATGTTAGAACATTATGACACTAAACCATGATAGCACACCTTGTGAATACCCCAATTATATCTACATTTTTAATGATTTTTGTGAAAATAAAAATCACTTTCCTACAACTTTTGGGTTACTTCGAAGAGACCACAAAATCCATAAGCAAAGTCACTCCTACATTTCTTGACGCTATTTTGCTAGTATATATATAAAATTGTAACGTTACTGACTTACTCACTCACTGACTGATTCATCATCGCACAGCCTAAACGACTGAAGGTAAGAACTTGAAATTTGGACCAGGGCTTGGTCTCTCCTCAAATCGATCCACTAAGACGGGATTTTTGTAAATTCGAATGTTTAGGGGGTAAAAAGGGTAAAAACGGGTAAATTCGGTAACCTTATATCTCTAAAACTAAAAGAGATAGAAAAAAAATTTAATTTTTATCGCTGTTCTCTAGAAAAGTAAGCGGGCAGGTGTCTGGTACTTTTTGGAAATTCAGCCCTTTAACGGAGTAATCGGGTAAAACCTGTATTTTGGTACTTTTTTGTCACCCCATCAATCTTTTAAACCCATAAACATAGAAATAAGGGTTATATCACATTTGAAACTTATCTAAAAAATCCAAATACGAATTTGGTACTTTTGCGAAATTCGGACGTTTAAGGGGTAAAAAACGTTACTATTTTTGGTACTTTTTTACAAAACATTTTTTTTTATTTATTGACATATACGTATTAAATTATTAGCTCCCACTACAATATTGAAACTTTTTTTTCGCTGCAATGGAGAGAAAAAAGTACCAAAAAGATGAAATAGGGAGTAAACTGGCAAAATCTGTATTTTGGTACTTTTTTGTCACCCTATCTATCTTTTAAACCCATAAACATAGAAATAAGGGTTACATCACATTTGAAACTTATCTAAAAAATCCAGATACGAATTTGGTACTTTTTCGAAATTCGGACACTTAAGGGGAAAAAACCGTAACTATTTTTGGTACTTTTTTACAAAACATTTTTTTTTTATTCAAAAAATTAGTACTTATTGTTATTCAATAAAAAAAATAAGCGGACAGGTGCCTGGTACTTTTTTGAAATTCGGCCTTTTTGGGGAGTAAACGGGTAAAACCTGTATTTTAAAACTTTTTTGCTGTGCCATCTATCTTTTAAACCAATAAACATTAAAATAAAAAAATATATCACATTCATAACTTATCTAAAAAATACAAATACAAATTTGATCCGTTTCGAAATTCGTACGCTTAAGGGGTAAAATCGTACCCAATTCTGGTATTTTTGTTTCAAAACATTTCTCTTCATCTACCTATATAATATAAAAATGTAAAGACTGATTCTTCATCGCACGTCCTAAACGCTTGAAGCTAAAATGTTGAAATTTGACCGGGAGGTTGGCCTCTCGCTAAATCGATTCCCTAGGATGGGAGTTTTGAAAACTTTTATGGTTAGAGGTTAAAAAAGCTAAAAACTGGTGAATTTTCTAACCTCATGTTCATCAAAAAAATAAGCGAATAGGTGTCTGATACTTTTTTGAAATTCGACCCTTTTGGGGAGTAAACGGGTAAAACCTGTATTGTGAAACTTTTGCCACGCAATCTATCTATTAAACCAATAAACATTGAAATAAAAAAATATCACATTCGTAACGTATCTAAAAAATACAAATAAAAATTTGGTACATTTTCGAAATTCGAACGTTTAAGAGGTGAAAATCGTACCTATTACAAAGTAGCGGGTTAAAACCTAGAAACATAAATTTTGGCGTAAAAATATGTCCACCAAAGAAAAGGAGATGCTAACAAAGTATCGGGTTAAATGCTATGTATGAATAAAACAAGGTACTTAAAAGTCTTATTAATATATGAGATCAAAATCAGGCACTTATTTGTTTAGGTAATAAACTATTTGGAATTTTTACATCATAGAAGCATGAATTTGTTGATCTTAACCAATCCTTTGTTTGTATGAGCACATGAAGTCTGTGTATTTCCCTAGTTTTTATTATATTTTGAAAAGAAACAACTTTTTCCACAATTGCAGACGTATGTGGAATGGATAAAATTCCGGCAACGACGTCAGGAAACATATGGACATTCAGCTCTTTTTGTAAATTAGCTACTGCCGAGCAAAAACTACAAATAATTTCAGTGTTTAACGACTACAGTTGCTCGACATCAGCTAAAGCTCTAAATTGATTATTGATTGAATCAAAATTTGAAATTTCATTCGGAAATATTTTTACTAGAAGAGGTACAATACAACTTGTTTTACCTGTTATAATATTTTCAGGAGTAAATTTATGGAACCACATTAAAACTTCGTTATTAAAGTTGACTTGGGTTATCAAAACTTCGCAAAATTTTATATAAAATTGTTTAGCATTTTCTTTCACTTCTTTAACAATATCAATATTGATATTTTTCCGCCATAAATTTCTTCAAAGGGCATGTGATATTTGTAAAGGTCTACGATAGAGATATCGCATCTTCAGACAGCATTTCTAATATCCATGTTAATAATTTTAAGTGCATATTGCATAAATAAAAATTGCAATTTAAAAGAAGGATTTTTAAATCCTGATGAAAGAAATAATAATTAAAAAAATAAATGTAATGAAAAGGACTCAATAATTTGTTTGCAATACTAAAAATTCAAAAAGGGGGAACTATGACAAATTTTTAAATTGTACCAAATGAGTCAGGGTAGTACCACGGTACTTTAGAAGGTCAAAATATACCAAAAAGTACAATTGTACAAACTTTAACATCCCTGACATGAATGCATTAGTGAGGAACATAAAGAGATAGAGAGAGAGAGGAGAGAGAGACAGCAAAAGCTTACAATGGGTAGTTGTTTTGTTAAGCTATATAAAGTCACATCTGGGGGCTAATTCTGGCATTCGTGATCAAATACTTTTTCGATCAGTAAGTCTCAATTCACACGTTTCATCTTTTGATGCTCAAATTCTTTTAAATTCTCTTTTGAAGTTGCTATTATGTTCACACGCAGCAACCGGTTTCAACTTTTTTTGCTTCGAAACAACAAAACTTTTATTCAAAGCGAACCAAAGAGAAAAAGAAAAGAAAAAAATTTACTCTGCAACCATTGTTGTGCATTTACCTACGAATGAGAACACAAAGCGTATTGCCCAAGTACAGGCATCTCCGTACCAACCCCTTTTCTTCTTGCTTCCCTCTCCATAAAACACAAGAGTTGATCATCAAAAGATGAAACGTGTGAATGTAGACTAAGCAGTTTTATTTCTTATTCTTCCAGTCGATACTGAACAAATCGAAAATATTTTTTCAGTCGATACTGAACGAATTGAAAATATTTTTTCAATTTAGATTTGTTCAGTTTCGACTAAAAGAATTAGAAATAAAATGCCAGAATTAGCCCCCTACCCCCGTATTCATAAAAGCTTATTAAATTTAATAAACGTTTATTAAGAAAATTTTTCATAGAAAATTTGTTTTGTTAACCTTTATTAAATTGAAAATATTTTTATGAATACAGACACTAATGTTTTAATGCAAAACATTTTTACATTTATTGTGCTCTCCTTCCGTAGGCCACTGCTCACTTCACCTAAAACACAATACCTTCATTAACATAATCAAAATGAATATCAGAAAAAAAAATTTTTTAATAACTGTAATGAACATTGTAAATAGCGGCATTATTGTTACAATATTTGCTTTTTAACAGGAAATTATTTTTAAAAAATAATTTATGCAGTACAAATGATTTTATTTGTTATTTTCTCTGCCACATAAATTTTCGTTTTAAAAAGTTTTTTATTTTTTTTTTGCAGCGGAAATTATTTGCCAAATTTCGTGCTAAATTGTTTGCAAAAAGGTTTTAAATTAATATTTGTAAATGAATTTGAAAACAAAAGCGCTGTATATATTATTATTACGAACACACAAATCATTATTGTAGTTAAAGAAAATTTTCTAAAAATTTTACAAAAATACATTTTTTGGTAAAATTTATTTTTGTAAAAGTTCATATTATTTGAAAAATGGTTGGATAATTGTTTTATATCGAATCGATAATTTTCTTGAAATTATAAAAAAGCAAATTTTAAAAATTTAATTTTTAATCCAAATTTAGATATTTTAATTAGGCTTAAGTTCATTGAATTTAATTTGCATTAAATTATTTTTATGAAGAAAGGAATTTTTTACAACATGGAAGATTAATTAAAATTGTTATTGATAATTTTCATTCTTGACTGACCTGGGATTCGAAGCCAGGCTGTCTGGCGTGTGATTCGAACCCAGGCGGCTGGTTACCCTGACATGTTTCGACCTCAACCACTAGGTCTTCTCAAAGGGATTTGCCGTCTTACACTCGCAGCCATCGATGACTGCTGACGTCAGTAGTCAAACATCAATCCTTAAACCAAATTGTATTTTTAACCTTTGGTAGATCGAAATTTGCTTTTTGAATGATTATCCATTTTTAATTGATCTCACATGTTTTTCCTTACTTCTGTTTTTTCGTACTTTTGTCAAGAATTCTTCTTGAAGTCCAAAGTACATTTTTTGTTTTTCCTGTTTTTGTCTTTCTTTTTTCTAGTTGACCTTTTTCAGCACAACTTGAAGGACAAATGTAAACATAGCTCGTGCCTTAGCTGTTAACAATAATTAGTATTGTGGTTATTTTATTGAACTGTTAATGGTTTTTAATCCAAATTTAGATATTTTAATTAGGCTTAAGTTCATTGAATTTAATTTGCATTAAATTATTTTTATGAAGAAAGGAATTTTTTTTTTTTTTTTTTTTTTACAACATGGAAGATTAATTAAAATTGTTATTGATAATTTTCATTCTTGACTGACCTGGGATTCGAAGCCAGGCTGTCTGGCGTGTGATTCGAACCCAGGCGGCTGGTTACCCTGACATGTTTCGACCTCAACCACTAGGTCTTCTCAAAGGGATTTGCCGTCTTACACTCGCAGCCATCGATGACTGCTGACGTCAGTAGTCAAACATCAATCCTTAAACCAAATTGTATTTTTAACCTTTGGTAGATCGAAATTTGCTTTTTGAATGATTATCCATTTTTAATTGATCTCACATGTTTTTCCTTACTTCTGTTTTTTCGTACTTTTGTCAAGAATTCTTCTTGAAGTCCAAAGTACATTTTTTGTTTTTCCTGTTTTTGTCTTTCTTTTTTCTAGTTGACCTTTTTCAGCACAACTTGAAGGACAAATGTAAACATAGCTCGTGCCTTAGCTGTTAACAATAATTAGTATTGTGGTTATTTTATTGAACTGTTAATGGTTTTTAATCCAAATTTAGATATTTTAATTAGGCTTAAGTTCATTGAATTTAATTTGCATTAAATTATTTTTATGAAGAAAGGAATTTTTTACAACATGGAAGATTAATTAAAATTGTTATTGATAATTTTCATTCTTGACTGACCTGGGATTCGAAGCCAGGCTGTCTGGCGTGTGATTCGAACCCAGGCGGCTGGTTACCCTGACATGTTTCGACCTCAACCACTAGGTCTTCTCAAAGGGATTTGCCGTCTTACACTCGCAGCCATCGATGACTGCTGACGTCAGTAGTCAAACATCAATCCTTAAACCAAATTGTATTTTTAACCTTTGGTAGATCGAAATTTGCTTTTTGAATGATTATCCATTTTTAATTGATCTCACATGTTTTTCCTTACTTCTGTTTTTTCGTACTTTTGTCAAGAATTCTTCTTGAAGTCCAAAGTACATTTTTTGTTTTTCCTGTTTTTGTCTTTCTTTTTTCTAGTTGACCTTTTTCAGCACAACTTGAAGGACAAATGTAAACATAGCTCGTGCCTTAGCTGTTAACAATAATTAGTATTGTGGTTATTTTATTGAACTGTTAATGGTTTTTAATCCAAATTTAGATATTTTAATTAGGCTTAAGTTCATTGAATTTAATTTGCATTAAATTATTTTTATGAAGAAAGGAATTTTTTACAACATGGAAGATTAATTAAAATTGTTATTGATAATTTTCATTCTTGACTGACCTGGGATTCGAAGCCAGGCTGTCTGGCGTGTGATTCGAACCCAGGCGGCTGGTTACCCTGACATGTTTCGACCTCAACCACTAGGTCTTCTCAAAGGGATTTGCCGTCTTACACTCGCAGCCATCGATGACTGCTGACGTCAGTAGTCAAACATCAATCCTTAAACCAAATTGTATTTTTAACCTTTGGTAGATCGAAATTTGCTTTTTGAATGATTATCCATTTTTAATTGATCTCACATGTTTTTCCTTACTTCTGTTTTTTCGTACTTTTGTCAAGAATTCTTCTTGAAGTCCAAAGTACATTTTTTTTTTTTTTTTTTTTTTTTTTTTTTTTTTTTTTTTTTTTTTTTTTTTTTTTTTTTTTTTTTTTTTTTGATTTTTTTTGATTAAAAACCATTAACAGTTCAATAAAATAACCACAATACTAATTATTGTTAACAGCTAAGGCACGAGCTATGTTTACATTTGTCCTTCAAGTTGTGCTGAAAAAGGTCAACTAGAAAAAAGAAAGACAAAAACAGGAAAAACAAAAAATGTACTTTGGACTTCAAGAAGAATTCTTGACAAAAGTACGAAAAAACAGAAGTAAGGAAAAACATGTGAGATCAATTAAAAATGGATAATCATTCAAAAAGCAAATTTCGATCTACCAAAGGTTAAAAATACAATTTGGTTTAAGGATTGATGTTTGACTACTGACGTCAGCAGTCATCGATGGCTGCGAGTGTAAGACGGCAAATCCCTTTGAGAAGACCTAGTGGTTGAGGTCGAAACATGTCAGGGTAACCAGCCGCCTGGGTTCGAATCACACGCCAGACAGTCTGGCTTCGAATCCCAGGTCAGTCAAGAATGAAAATTATCAATAACAATTTTAATTAATCTTCCATGTTGTAAAAAATTCCTTTCTTCATAAAAATAATTTAATGCAAATTAAATTCAATGAACTTAAGCCTAATTAAAATATCTAAATTTGGATTAAAAACCATTAACAGTTCAATAAAATAACCACAATACTAAATTTAATTTTTTTATTATTATTTATTTATTTAATTTTTTTTATAAAATAGGAATTTGTTCACAAAAGCTCCTATAAAAAGGCAAAATTTGTTGTAATATTTTCTGTTAAATAAGATGGTTTTGTTAGATATCCAATAAAATAGTAAATTCTTAATTTTATTTTAATTTCCATTAAAACGTATTTTTTTTAGATTTCCATTAAAATTGATTTTTTAAGATATTCAATAAAATAGCAATTTTTCTTTAACAATATTTTGAAAAAGAAATATATTTTTTAATTTTCTATAAAGCATTTGTTTTAATTTAAAATAGCAAATTTTTGAAAATTTCATATAAATTATTCAATTTCTACATAATTTTCTATAAAATAGCAAGTTCCGTTGTTTTACAATTTTTTCTTTATTTTTACAAAGGAAACTTTTCTTTTTGAAATGGCAACATTTTTAAAAAAGTTCTAATAAAATACCAAATTATTTTTAATAAATATCATATAAAAAAAGACAATGATTTGGAAAAATTTCAATAATATAGAACGTTTTTTTTTGGAAACTTTACTATAATATAGCAACTTATTTTTTAGAAGATTTTCTTTAAAATATCAAGTTTTTAAATATTTCCTATAAAATAGCAAAAGTTTTGAATAAAAAAATAATAACAATTGGGATTTTTTATTGAACTGTTGGTTTTTAAATTGAGGTTTTTGATATTTAAATTTGGCTTTATAGGTAGTTCATCAAATTTAATTTGAATTAAATTATTTGTAGTAAAAAAATTAATGTAAAACCTGAGCTCCAAAAACGTGTGTTCAAGCTTTTTTGCTATTTGCTATAAAATAGCAGATTTTTTTTAAATATTTCCTCTAAAATAACTCAAAAACTGAGCTCCAGAAACATTTGTTACAGCTTTTTTGCTATTAAATAGCAGACATTTTGAAATATTTCCTATAAAATAGCAAATTAGTTGAAATTTTTCTAAAAAAATCCAATTTTTTTAGAATAAAATTTTAAATAAATAAAATTTTTTTAAACATTTTCTTTAAAATACCAATTTTTTTTTGACAAATATCCTATAAAATATTAAAGTTTTTCAGAAAATTTCTTATAAAATAGCAAAATTGTTTTAAAAATTTCATATAAAATACGAGAATAGCAAATGTTGTGCCATATTTTCTATTACTCATGGAAGTAAAATTTTGACACTGTTGAGGTGAATAAAATTTCACTAGCCCTGGGACTAGTATAAATTTTGACATTAGCGTAGAAATTTTTGACTATTTCAATTCACCATAAAACTTTGATACCGTTTTACACACACACACCCACAATAGCGATTTTGTAATTAAAAGCAAATATTTCAAAAATATCTTTTTAAATATCAAATTGATTTTGAAATATTTCCCATAAAATCGCAAATTTTTTGTATAAATGTTCTATTAAATACCAACTATTTTGTAAAAAAGTTTCTATAAAATATCAAATTCCTTCGGAAAATTTCCCATAAAATAGCCATTTTTTTTTTTAATTTTCTATAAAATACCAAATATTTTTTCGGAAAATTTTCTGTAAAATAGATATTTTTTTCAAATATTCCTATAAAATTTTTTTATAAAATAACAAATTTGTTTTGGAAAAATTTTCTATAAAATAGCAAATTTTTTTAAAAAAATTGCTCAAAAATAGCAAATATTTAAAAGATATGCTAAATAATAGCAAAATGCCTTTAAAATGTTTCCTCAAAAATCACAACAAATTTTTCAATATTTCTCATAAAACATCAAATTTTCTTAAAATATTTTCCATAAAATAGCCAACTTTTTGAAAAATTTTCCATAAAATAGAAAATTTTTCTTTAAAATAGAATTTTTTTTTGAAAAATGTCTTATAAAATGGATTTTTTATTTGAAAAATTGCTTCAAAAAAAGCAAACTTTTTTGGTGAAATTTTTTATATAAAATACCAAATGTTTTTTAAAAATGTCCTTTGAAAAAGCAGGTAGCACCCTGATCGAATACTTTTTCGATTCGAAAGCAATTTTATTTCTGATTATTTTAGTCGATACTGAACGAATCGAAATTATTTTTTCAATGTTGTAAAGCATTCATTTAAGTTTTCACAACACTGAAAAAATAATTTCGAATCGTTAAGTATCGACTGAAAGAATTCGAAATAAAATTGCTTTCGAATCGATAAAGTATTTGATCACGACTTCCAGATTTAGCCCGCAGATGTTTTGCTATAAGAAATTTTATTAATTTAAATAATTTCCTATAAATCATCCAATTTGTATTAAGCCTTTGTATTAAGAGAACAGCTGTTATATTTAATACGATTTTATACTTCAAAGCGTGAGTGTCTTTTCCGTATGCATTGTAAATTAATGAATTTGCTGAGTGAGAGAAAGAGACAGATAAAGTTTCTTCAACTGTTTTATTCTGGTAAATTCACACACTTTGTTTACTACTGCTTTTTGTGGGATTTTTTACCCACAGCGTAGTATATTTTAGTCTAATACATTTTGTTGCTGCAGTGTTGTAAATGTTAGTATTTTTACTAAAATTATAAGATTAACAAGGTCTACAAGGGACTATACTATCAAGGGTGAATTCCGCTATTAATTTTCTCCAATCACCAAATTTATACCAAATTCATAATATCAAGCAAACAATTTGCTGATTTTGCACCTATTACCAAAATGATTATATTGATTACTAAAAATTTTAAAATTTTGAAAAATAAATGATATTTTTAATTTTAATTAAAAAGTGATCAAAAAACTTTGCCATTTCAAACAATGTGATAATTTATTTAAATAAAGATGTACAATTCCCAACAACAATTCTACATGTTTAAACAATTTTATTTTAAACGAAAAAAGTCAATTAAGATTTTTTGTTATTTAATTAAAATTTTAATTGAAAATTCATTTGAAAACAACTAAAATGTTAATTAAATCAAAAAATTAAATATAGAAAATGTCAAATACCCACTTTTATATTATTTTCACAAAGATTTGGTTTAATTTAAGTTTAATATAAGGACAAGACATTTCCTTCATCCTACATTCCTTTCACCCCTCCGTCCTGCTTTGCTGTTTCCTATTTTACAACAATTTTTCTCTAAAATTTTGTGACAAATATTTTTCTTTAATTCAATTCTCGTATAATTTTTTTACAATTTATTTTTACTATCATTTCGTGTTTATTCAGTTTCTCATTTCAAAATTCTTTTGTTAATATAATAATAAACAAAAACAACAACATAACTTGCACTTGTAAAAAAGAAAAAAATAATATAATAAAATGGTAATGAGAATATTTATTTGTATGTCTGCTTGTCGTTTAACGTTTCAAATCTACAAGAAATGAAAAAATGTGGAAAAATTCAACAACCTTGTTTTCATTTTTATACATTTTCGTCATTATAACAGACAAACAATGTACATATTTTGCTCAAACTACGTAATACTTTTGCTTTGTACTTTTGTGTGTTGGTGTGTTTGAGACGTTTTTTTAAGTACCAGAAATTATAGAATCCTTAATACAAACAAAATCTTGTTTAATAAAAAAGGATTTTCTTTCAAAGTTCGTGTGGTTAAAAAGAAAAAGTACATAAACACACACGCCTCAAAAGGTAATTGACCCTTGTATTTTAAAAGAGCTTACTAGGGGGTATTTCATATTAGCGCTTTTCACTCTTGATAGCAAAGAACCCTTGTAGAACATGTTAGTCTTATTGATGTAGCAAACGTACTAACATTTACAACATCGCAACAACAAAATGTATTAAACTTTTATTTACTACGCTGTGGTTGAAAAATCACACAAAAAGCTGTAGCAGAAACGTGTGTTAAATCTACCAGAATTAAACATTTGAGTAAACTCTATCTCTTTCTCTCTTTCTTAACAAATTCATTAATTTACGATACATCAGGGATGTTAAATTGGGTTTTAAATTTTGTACGAACTTCCAAAAAAAAAAAATGTACTTTTTGGACCTTCACGGTACCATTTTTTTTTGAATTTATTAAAACAACAAAAAAAGTACACAAAAATTCAATTATACACGGAAATAAAAAAAGAAAAATAACGAACATTAAAACCAATGAAAAATAGAGAAATTTTATAAATGGATTAAAAAATATTACAGAATGTGAAAATTATAAAAATAAAAAAATAAAAGCAGGATATGAAAAATTTCTTTCGCATATACTTCTATATTCAAAAAAAAAAAAAAAAAAAAAAAAAAAAAAAAAAAAAAAAAAACACAATGCTAATGTTTTGCTTTTAGTGTCATCGTCTGTGGTAAAAAGGAAACAAAAGTAGTAACACAGGTTTCGACTAATGATGCCTCGTCTGTGGGTACCATAAGTCCCCTTACCAACAAACTTCGTCTGTCTGCCTTTCAATTGCCACATTGTAAAAGGGGACTAAGCGCTCTATACACAACAATTCTAGTCGCATATTTAAACGCCCATTACATTAACGATTTGCTGTACAACATAACGAGCCATAACCGCAAAAAAAGCTCAAGCGACAAAAACAAAATTTTACAGGAGAAGGTTTTTTTTTATTATTTTTCATAAAAATTTTGTATGAAAATTGGCGCTTAAACTAAGCGTGACCATGAGCTTTTAGGAGATGATGCAAGTGTTGCCAATTAGTTCAATTATTACAAAAAAAAAACCAAAATTGAGAATGTTGTCGCTGAAGCTTTTTTTTGCGGTTATGGCTCGATAAATGCAATGAAAAAACCCAATAATTTATTTACTATATTAAAAATTCAAAGAGGGAGAACTATGACAAATTTTTAAATTATACCAAATGAGTCACGGTAGTACCACGGTACTTTAGAAGGTCAAAATGTACCAAAAAAAAGTACAATTGTACCAACTTTAACATCCCTGCGATACATAAGAAAAAGATACTCACGCTTTGTGAATATTATACAATCGTATAGAATATAACAGAGTTGTACTGGTAACACAAAGGGTGAAAACTGCCTTTGATAGCTTTTCTATACAATAATAGACTTGAAATTGTAGACCGTAAAAAAAAAAAAAAATAAATATATATCAATTAAAAAATTTGTGATATTAAATAAAAAATTAATTACATTTTCCCTAGTAAACAAACTAAAAAATATCAATTAAATGTTTAAATTACTAAGGTTAGGTTCCATGGGCAGCCATCGAGAGACAGCTCACTTGGGTCCTTCAGCGGTCCCTTTGTGATACCCAGCACCAATGCCCATCCCAAAGAGCAGTTACTCAGATGGCGTCACTGCAGAGTTAAGCCAATTCGTCTTCCTAATAAAGAGAAGAAGCAATCTTAGTTCTATTTTAGATATATCCTGCAAGCAGGAAAACACCGGCTCTCCCAGGTTTTTTCCCTGATGCCCCGTAGCCCAGGGCATTGACAGATAAAGTGATGCACAGTCTCCTCTTCCTCCTCATCATGACAACTTCTGCAGTAGTCATTGAATTCCAGACACATTCTCCTAGCATGAGTCCCAACGGGCCAGTGTCCAGTCATAACCGACACCTTAAATCACTTGATTAAACGTTTAATTCACTTGATTAAACGTTGAATTCACTTGACAAAATTTTTAAGTTAAACTAATTTTATTTTTGATTAATGATTTAATTGGTATAAACTTTGGAGAATTTTTTCTGTGTAGATTTATTCGTCTGCAGACATAAAGCACATAGTCAGGACTATAGTCAAGTATCGAGACTAAAGTATGGGCGAAACTGTAGTCTAGCACGTAGCTAAGACTTATAGCATAGTCATGACCTTATGCTTTTCATGACTATATTCCAGTCTTTGTTCTAACACAAATATATGGTCGAGCCTATAGTCTAGTAAATAGCCAAGACTATAGTCAAGTCTGTAGTCGAAACTAGAGTCTAGTTCAAAGCACCTAGTCTATTTTAAACGCAATCCTTAGGCCAGCCTTCAGTTATGACCAAAAATCTTTTGATTTTAGTTCTTCCAATTACCTATGGAACACCCCACATATAAAACAAATTTGCACACAATTGCAGACAATATCAGTCAGGATTCGTGCCTTTGAGCCAGTGGTTTTTTTTTTATTGTTCAAAGTTATTGTAAAGATAGCTTTTCTATTGCTTTTTTTCTCTTGCCTTAAAAATATTTATAATAGATTTTTTTCAAAGCTTTTATTATATTAAGACAATTTCTGTTTCTTTTTTTAAACAAATTTTATTTTATTTTTTTTACCTTTTTCTCTTTTCAAGGTCAAGGATATAACGCGCGATATAAGAAAGGCTGTTGTAGCTGGTTCCTTAGAAGAAATACGCTCGAAAGTGGCTGAGAAATTTGAAAAAATTGATCAAATACCTACAATACATTTGGATTCGGATGGTACGGAAATTGATGATGAGGAATATTTTCGCACCTTAGAACCAAACACTGAATTAATAGCCGTATTTCCAGGGCAACACTGGATTGATGTAAGTTTTAATTATAATTTATTTTCAAAATTAAATTAATTTAGTTTGTTTTAAAATTAGTTGAACAGAAAAAAAAAACATTTTAAATACACAATTTACTTGTTTTATAAAAAAGAGAAACATTGCAAATATTTAATTGTTGTTTCTGTTCCTTATAAAAACAAAATTTTATCAGGAAACTTTTTCTTGTTTGGAAAAGTGATTTTTTTTTAATTAAAAGCTTTTTAGCTTTTTTTTAAACAAAATTAGTTTAGTTAAAATGTTGTTTAAATAAACAACAACAATAACAAAAAAAAAAAAAAAAGTTTAGCAAAATAAATTGTTACATTTAAACAAAGCAAAAATATAATTAAAACAAAATTAAAGGCCATTAGGATATTTTTTGTATAACAGTTAAATTTTCTTATTGTGGTCTGTAAAATTGTTAGTAAAAATTTTGCACTGTTGAATGAAATTGTATTGAAACAGGTGTATTTTATTGCACAAAGATATTTTTCTCACACTGAAACTAAATGTTGTGTTGAGTTTGCTTTGGTGCCACCAACAATTTAAAATCGCACCGAAATTCAAAAAAATAAGCACACCACGCACCAACAAAGGAATTTTTCGCACACAAAATTTAAAAAAGCACCCAATTTGGTGCCAAATGGACCGAGTTGGCAACGCTGGTCGATACTACAAACTGGTCTAAAGGCGAGACTAGAAATTGGTGTTTAGTCAAGGCTATAAACAGGTTTATATTCGAGACTACAAACTGGTCCATAATCGAGAGTATAAACTTGTCTAAAGTCGAAATAATAAACAAGTCTATAGCCAAAACTCTCAATCCAATTGGGAATAAAAATTACCCAGGAGTTTTCTATTTTTTCTAAAATTGACACAAATAGAAAAATGCGAAAAGCAAAAAAAATTAAAACTCCCGAGGAATTTATATTTATAATTGGGATTCTAAGAAAATATTTAATATAATTTACAGTGAAACGTCCGATAACGGAGACATCCAATTACGAGTAATATTTTGTTGAACCAAGCATTTCAGTAGTTTTTCCCCTACTCTCATAAACGGACGCAACACTAAATATCAGCGAACCGAACATTATTTGGTTCACACACCCAGAAACGATATCTATTTTTTTTGGTTTGTGTATTAGTACACAACCCTTATTACCGTTCATAACTATTTTCAAGTGCAGTGTTCTGTTTTTCGTTATAAAACAGTACAATTTTATTGGTTGTATCATCAGCAAATGTTGAAGTTAGGGTGTGGTTATTTGTTGGCATGTCTGAGATATATATTATGTATAACAGTGGGCCCATGATGCTTCTCTGAGGGACCCCAGCGTCAATTGGCTGAGGAGAACTTAAAAAAGCAACTTCTTTAATAATAAACTTTCGACCGACTAATTAGCTTTCTAACAGCTTGTGTGTGTTGACTGGTAAGTTTAGCTTCAATTTATGTAATAACCCTTCATGCCAGACTTTATCAAAAGCTACACCCAGAGAAAAAACAAAACTATTTTTAAATAAAATTGTAAACATACTATGGTTATTTTTACCATATTATTGTCATCTACAACCATATTATGGTTAAATAAGTCCTCCATCAAGAAGGCACAACCGTATTATGGCTGCCTCCGAACATGTTTTGTTTAATAATAACTAAAATATGTTTAACATTTATAATAGCATGGTTGATTTTCAACCATAGAATGTTGCTCTTGGAAAAAGGGAAAATACTATTGTTAATTGAAAAACAAATTA